>CM068370.1:161751228-162951228 GCA_034769895.1 Magicicada septendecula | reverse complement strand
TAACCCCTCACATTCATTCTTCTGAGATCTTCTAGCACATCCAACCACCCAACCATCTTATCCTAGGTCGGCCCCTTTTCCTGGTTTTATAGACTTGCGCTCTGAAGATTTTCTTTGGCATACGCTGATCATCCATCCGCTCTAGGTGACCTAGCCATTGCATTCGTTGAGCCTTTATGAATCTTATAATGTCGTCATGATTCAGTAGCTCATCATCTCCTGGTTATTTCTTATTCGTCATCTTATTTAACCGGGCCATAAACACGCCTTACGAAATAATAAGAAAAAAGAATCAAGGTCGGAAATTCGTTGACCTAAATTGAACAATCTGTTTAGTTAAACAGTCGAGTTTCGTGCGCTTGCGAAATCGGCCGACGAAAAGAAATACACCGAAATATCTAAAGTGCTAATTTTTCGTTTTTACGAAAACAAATGCTTTATTGTCAGTTTCAGCACGTTTCAACCATCTCCGTTGTTACTTTGTTTTATTTATTATCTTTACCTTTTGCGTGCAAGAAGCAAAGGTGTGAAACTGTCCTAAATTTATTTTATTCGTTTGATGAAGCCCAACACAATTAAACAAAGAAAGAATTGGTGTATAATGTTACAAGGCTGCTTACAAACATCGAAAAATACCAACACGCACAACATGCAAAAGAACTACATGAGGTTGTCACAGAGAGTGGAGGGAAATACAGTACAATACGAATTGCTGAATACAAAGCAAAAAGTAGCGAAAACCATGCACACTGCAAACAAGTAGGCTACGTATGCAGAAAGGGTAATGGATCAGCTAGGTATAATTACATACGTACCACAGCACGGGTAGGGCAACCATCCACTCTAAGCACATGTAGGCCTACATAAAATTCCAATGCTAGGAAATCATTAAAAAATATTCAGGTTCGCACTTGTTTTGTCGCTGTGAGAAAAATATTCATCGAGTGTAATTAGGACGACGATTACAAAAATGGCGTTTAGTAAGCTGTGATTCTACTTTCTAGACGTAGAAGCTGCTGAACCTGAAACACTCCTATTTCACGAACTGACACTTCACGGATGGACGGAACGGATACCGGCACTTGACTTAGCTTAAAACTTGCAATCCGAAAGCTAACCTCAAACAACGGGAACCAAAACAATAAACAAAAGCAAAAAAAATGGCTGGACCATTTCACCGAGTCGTGACACTGCTAGCACTCATAGCGGCTTAAACCACTACTGAATAGTGCTTGCTTTTTCAGTGTCTGAGAACCAAGTGCTGTGCGGTTTAGCATTTTACATAGGCACCAGCTAACCACCGTACTCGTAGGTTAGATTGTTATAAGTTTGAGTATTTCTAGTGTAGCTTCATGTAAAAAAGAAGGTTAGAAAATGAAAGCGTAGTTATGAAATGCTAAGATTTCTGAAATTATGGCCAACTCATAGTAGTGTACTGAAGCATTTTTTGAAGTGATTGCCTTGGGGGCGGAGCGGTCAGTCAGCTGTTAAAACAGAGCACAGAAGTGGAAACGAAGTGATATTAATGACTTTGTCAAATCAATATCATTTGGACTGGAAGATGGGTAACAATGCCCCATTTACAAAGATGAGAGATAAGAAGGCGTGTGAAACAGTTTATGGTGACAACAATAATGTTGGTCGCGTAATAATTTATTTACTTTTGCCTGATTTTCTTTGGGCAAGCACTGCTTGCGTAAGGTACCTTGCTCTGAAGATTCACCTCTGTTTTGCACAGGTGAACTAGCTCTACAGGCCAAGTTCTACGGATTAACAGAATACGCTTACGCTTCAACGCATTCTGTGCTACGGTGTTTGAACAAGCTCTTAATAGTAATCCAATATCTTTCGGAACAGCTCGTGATTACATTACATATATTATTCAAAACATTAAATTAAACAAGCTCAATAAAAGGTCACTACATATGTGTGTGTGTGTGTGTGCGCGCGCACGAATAAGAAAGATAATACTGTCGTGTTTATAAAACCATTTATGAAGCAGAAATATTTAAAAAGGCGTTGCGCAAGTAGCAGATAAATAACAAATACACACACACGAACCGTTCTTAAACTTTAATGTATTCAGGAAAGTAATACAAATGTTTATATAGGTTTCTGTATTCAGCGATTAAACGACCAGCCTTTACTGCAGATTATGTAAATACAGAGAGAACGTAATTAAAACGAGCCGAGAGAGATTGGAAGGTTCCCCAGAGAAATCTTGCCGCAGACCGACTGTATCGCCTAAGTACTGGAAGAAATAAATGGCTGTCGAATGGAAATAAAAACTAAACTCAGCATAATGTGGGCGAGCTAACAAACACATAATTAGACGACTAAATTAGACAGAGTTTTCTGTCACATTTTATGTTTTAATTTAATCCGTTCAACACCATGCCTTGCCCCTCGACTTCAGTACGCCTCTTCTTCCGTCTTCCTTTCTTCCTCAAGTCGGACGGACCAATAAAGAATGCAGTGAGCCTGACCATATGGTCGAGAGCGCAGCGCAATGCGTCCGGCACACTTAACGACATTAGTAAAACCCGTTTTACGGCCCAATAAAAATCTCAGCGAATTTAATCCGAGCACCGTTTTATAACTTATTTATTATATTATGTTTTAATATACTGCGTATAAACACTATTTGTCTGTTCACTCTCTCTCTCTCTCTCTCTCTCTCTCTCTCTCTCTCTCTCTCTCTCTCTTTCCTGCAAACAAACATGAACGCGTGCTCCATTAACTAATGACTGTCCAGGTTAGTAAATATTGAACTATAAATTAGCGCAACGTAAATCCGATAACACGCAATTTAATCATCTCTTGTTATCGAGTTGCTGGTAAACCTGCAAACGTTTCTCACTATTTTCTGTCGCATTCCACAACGTAGAGATATACAGAAGGGAACGTAGTGTATATAATGCAACGTTTTAAATCAGTGTGTAGATCCTGCAACTACTTATAGGTCTGAACTGTAGACAATGATAGTACAGACATCATCCAGATGGTACAGACATTTCGGATTCCACATAAAAGCACAGAGAGAACGATTGCCACTTAAAAGCACAGATAAAAGCACAAGAGAGAGAAAGGAAGACAATCGTATGGACACGAAAAATAAAACAGAATAGACGATATTGTTTCAACGGCTAGTTGAGGTATACAAGGAGCTGAATCAAAAATCCGCTGGAATGGGTGTAAATGTAAATATCAGCAAACATGCTAATTTCTGAAAAGAAATCTACATAATTTATTTGATGCAGTTAGTAAGTTCAGATACCTGTGTAACACGGTAGATAATTGCAGGCAAATCCTCTATCGGGACTGCTTCCATCGTAATTTTTTGTCGTCGCTTCGCGTTTCGATCCCTGGTGATTGTCTTCAGAAGCTAAAGAAAATAAAACATCTTACAATAAAACATTATAAAAAATATTAGCAATATATACATTACTACGGTTAAAAAACTGTTCACAACAATATAAGTCATAAAGACATTAGGCACAGCATCAAGAGAAGAAATATAAGACTAAACTTCAAAATAATGTAAAAGAAATTGAATCCTTCCTACCTGAGAGTGGGGGTTGATAGATAGTGAAGGGTCCATAAACACGACAATACATGGCAGGATACAAATAGGCAATAGGACATATGCTAACAATAGACTATCGAGAAACAAACTCATTAGTTGTAACACAAAAATTAAAAAAAAAAAAAATATATATATATATATATATATATAACACACTTCAGAGCAGTTGTTACTTGTAGAGGCGAGACATGAACATTAACAAAAAAGGAACAAGAAACACTAAGAAGGTTTGAAAGAAAGATGGTAAGACGTGTTTATGGCCCGGTTAAAGAAGGTGATGAATGGTAAGAAATAACCAGGAGATATATGAGCTATTGAAGCATGACGACATGTAAGATTCGTAAAGGCTCAACGAATACAATGGCTAGGTCACCTAGAGCGGACGGATGATCAGCGAATGCGAAAAAATCCTGAGGGCACAAGTCTATAAAAGCAAAATAGGGGCCGACCTAGGATAAGATGATTGGGTGATGTGCTGGAAGATCTAAGAAGAATGGATGTGAATGGTTACACTGAGAGGACAATGGATAGGAGACATTGGAGAAGACTGGTGTTGGAAGGCAGGGCTCACGTTGGGCTGTAATGAGAAGAAGAGAAGAAGACGATATTGTTTCCACAATTAAGTAAATTAAGTGGAGACAGGCACACGACATTTGGCAGACTTTCATGAATTGAAGCTTCCTAGATGAACGGTTCTGGAAGTTGTCTGAAGGGCGTGATTCCATTTGGCTCTGTTGTCCACTTATAAACACGTGTTGTTGGTGTTTATCGTCTATCTCACACACAATCCTCTTTTCCCACAACTTTCTCTCATCCCCTCATGAAATCATGATGTAAATACTGCTTATAAGGTGATAAACTGTAATTCCCTCGTCCTAAACCGATCAGTGCTAAATGAGATTATTTATAAACATAGCCTGTTGATAAAAACGGTGATTAACCATCAAAACTCAACACATACACGTGATACTCAGTTTCTATACATTGGCTGTCGCTAGAGACTATCTAGAGACTAGAGACTATAGCTCCATACCAACTGCTGTATGGTCACATACAGCTGTGGCAGCATTGCACACAACTGACGTCACGTTGCTATGGCAACAACGTTACAATTGGTTACCGTTATTCTGTTATACTGTTTCCGTTCTTAGTTTAATCCTGATGTACACAAACAGGCGTAGCACATCTCAAACGCTATTTGCTACTTGAATTATAGGTGTGTCACTCTGACAGAAGGAGTACAGACAGGGTACATATAATATTGCTACTGTATAAACACACGTAAATTGTAATAAACTGTCCTGACCAAAGTAAAATTTCTGTGACTGTGTCAGGCCGATAGTGAAACATAACTCAAACATTTTATAACACCAGTTAATTGCTATTTTTTTTATTAACCATTTAAATATCGCAACAAACTAAAAGCAAAGTTTATTTAAAACGAAAATAAAACCTGTGATAATTACCAGTATACTGAATACTATCAGTTGCTGTCATAGAGTAATTCAGTGCCTTCCATATCTGTGTCTGAAATTGTACCATCACTTGAGTCAGCGTTATTATTGATAAGATTCTTCATTGTCCACAACGACGTCGGTAATGTGGGCCAGTTGCCATAGCTTATCATCTTCCTTGATTATGTGCTGCATACAATGACTCCACTTGGCCGCCATTTTTCATTTACCGCCTTCTCAATAAATGGTTTTATATCAAGCAGCTAATGTTGTGTTATGACGTGCAACATATCCTTTCAACTGGCTCCATATTAATTCAATGCGATTCAGAATACAATAATAAGGTGGAAGTCTTACAACGACGTGCCCCGATTTAAGCGGCAAGATAACTCTCAGATAACTACACAGACATTCTGCACATGCGCGTAATACATTACTGTGTGAACAATGCCAACGCCCCTGACCAATAGCGTTTCAGATTTGCCACGTGGGTTTGTTTACATCAGGATTGAACTAAAAACGGAAAGAGTATACATCATGTTCTCCACAAATGTCAAAACCATGCTCTGAATAACACGGGTAATAATACAGCCAAGCCGTGGCGACGGACAATCTGGCTCAGCACTATCGTACTGTAAACTGGAAAATAATTGAACAGGAGAAAAATCACAGGAGAAAAATTACAGGAGAATGATTGGAAAGGTATTTTATTAACATAGGGACACAATGGCGAATAATGATGATAATCGTAAACGGTGACGTTTGTTTATTTTAAGAAAGTTTTTAAGTACAAGCATTTATTTCCTGGCTAAAATGAATATTTCTTTGGATCAATTTGTGTTCAGCATCATCAGATTTACCTTTATAATTTATATATTTATCTGTTTCCATTGAAAATAAAGAAAACAAAATTATACAGATCGCTGACAACGTTGAACAGAAAATAGTTCAACAAAATACGCGTACTTACAAGAAAAGAAAAGAAATTCCAGAGTCTGAGAACATTGTAAATAACATTGTAATGAATTGATCATTTAAAAAACTGTCTTATCATTATTCTTCTCTTTCGTCATTTTGTGTATTATTTGTATATTTTGTACGTCATTCGTTCTTTTTCTTCTTTTGTATATATAAATAGAAGGCGAGAATTATGTAGGCAACACAAAAGGTATTGCTCAATATGGTTTAGAATTAGAAATGTGGTGTTAAAGAAAAACTCAACTGCGCTGAAAGCAATGAAGAAGGATCGATGAAGCAGAAGGTACACGTCGCAAGATCGGGCGAAATAAGAAATGACGAAATTAGAGTAAAAGCGGAGTATAGTGCGGATATAAAGAAACAAGAGACGCAAGTACGAGGGGAAGTCGAAAAGTTAGTTGCATTCGCCCATTTTTTTTTTGTACAAAGATTTTTGCTGAAAGTTGTTGGCAATACTGACACATTTCTGTTACCGTCAGCTGTAGTAACGTTTTCAACTTGGTAGGAACTGTTAGTCCATTGTTAGGTGCGAAATATGTCACGTCATTTGCAAATAGTGTCCAAGTTAGGAATCCGCGCAGTGACTATTTTTCTGTGGGCAAAGAGGTGTAATCCTACTGCGATTCACTGCCAGTTGAGGGATATGTATGGTACATGGGATTTGCACGCCAGGCCATCACAAAATGGTGCAAGTTGTTTAAAAATTGCCTCACACGGATATCGCGGATAATTACCGGCATGGAAGGGCATCAGCTTCGAGAACATTGAACGCATTCGTCAACTTCTGCTTTCAATAGACAAATTACAATGGAGAACATTGCGGCTGATTTGGGTACTTCACATGGAAGTGTGCACATCATCTCCGAACGTTTGCAATGTCGAAAAATTTGTGTACATCACTTGGCACATATCATAAAAAAACTCCATGAAAATTCGAGTCGGAGGAATGGAAACACCCTCCTAACAAATACTGACCTTGCGCCATGTGATTTCCATGTGTTCGGTCCCATGAAAGAGGCCTTTCGAAGCGGCGATATCACACTGATGAAGAACTGCAAAATGCAGAACGGGAACGGTTATCAGATGTCGGACGGGAATTTTTAAACATTGGCATCAAATTGGCATTCGTGATCTACTTCCGTGACATAACTATCCACCTAATCGCATTAGGTTACAGGTTGTTGTAAACTTACATCTTCGTCCGCGCAAAACATGAGGTGAACTGAAAAGTCCTATAGTTCATATTTCCCTACTTTCAGTGCGCACTTTGTTAATTTTAAGTCGTTATATCAATTTTTATCAAGTTTAATTACAATTATTAGCCAAAATAATATTCTAATAATTATTAGCCACAATTAGCCATAATTATTAGTTGTTCTAATAAGATTCATAATTGTAGTCCACTTTTTTGTAGAACAACAATATTTTGTTCCAACACATTAACTTTGCCTCGTTCTGTCTCCTGATTTTTATTATTTAAAATAAATACAGTGACAATATTACTTAATTACAAGTCAAATATATTCACATAATTTGTCCACTTACGTATTCCATCTTTATCGTAGTAACCTAATGTTATATATCATTCTTAGATACTCAGTGAAGTTAATTTTGAAGTCATTATACACTGTTGAACTTTATTACTATTGTGTACCGCGAGCTGGCACAGTGGTGCCGTTAGCGAATCATAATCGCAACGATTGTGCTGCAGTGTCGCAGGATCGTAAAAATCAGTTCCCAACCTGCGACAAGTGTTTAAAATAAACTTGCGTCTTTCTAGAAAAGAGGATCTTTAATTGTAATTGAAAATATTTCCATAAGTGTTCCACATATTGTTTTTTTATTGTTTTTTTTTTGCTAGTGCAGCTAACTTTTTGACTGCCCTTCGTAAGTTGAATTGGTGGTGGAATAGATTGTGGAAAGAAGGGAGGTCTCTATTACACGGTGGGCAGCTAACAACAGGGAACAGAAATAATTCGGTTGAATTTTTCTTGGGGAACTGTGGAGATTAGCACGCGAGAAGGTGCAGTACAGCTCACACTTGCAGTATACAACGAACTACATGAGTAACGTATCGCTTCGTTTCTCTCGTATGGCTTATTTTTATAATAAGTAACGTGTGACGTTTGCATTGCAAATTACAGCCAAAACGGAATAGGAAACTCTGTATACAAACGTTTGTAACGTTTCGACTGACGATGCAAAATTTAAAGGAGAGCAAAAGGGAAGGGTCAGTATCACGTCATCATTTACAGGATTTATTTTAATTATAGAGTTACATGTAAAAGTTAACTTTGTTACTTTTCTGATTTTTCTCCTTCATCCTCTTCTTCTGTTTAGTTTTCCTTCTTATCTTCTCCGTCTTCTTTTCCTCCTTCTCTTCTCTTTATTTTCTGTCCATCGACAAGTTAGGAGTGTGTAGCTACTGCTGTCCATTACTGTTGCCTTTCTGTATCTGATCTATGCGAGGGTGATGCTTAGGAACCCTACATAGCCAATACATCGGCCTTCAATTCTTCACTTCACTATTCAATTATCCAAAGGTCGTTGTTTTACTTTGCTGATATTTTGGCAGATTACAGTCAAACCATTTCCTTATCCAAAACAAAAGTTGGAGCTTTCTCTGGGGCATATCATATTAGAACAAAGATTGTCATACAGAAATCGCCAATAGAACATGTGCAGACTTCAAGTATCGTATCATCACGTACCAAGATGATAAGGAGGTTGAAAGCAAAATTAGTCACTTCCAGTCGCTTTGTTGCTGTATTATTAAACACTTGAGGAAGAAAACAAGGAAAGAGACGCAGTTGAAACATTATAATGTAATGACCACACCTCAACTACTGTATGGTAGTGAGACTTGGATTAGAAAGGCCAAAGATACGTCTAGAATACAAGGAGCCGAAATGAAATTCTTGACGGCTGTAAAGGGTTGTACCAGGAGAGATCTTATCAGAAATGATCATATTAGAATGGATCTATGCATAGCTGAAAGCGTAAATGGGAAAATCTCCCGGTACAAAACCGAGTGGTGGTTACACGTAGAGATAATGGATCCAACTATATTTTCAAGAAGAGCTCTTGACTGTCATCCAAGGGGGAAGAGAAGTGTGTGAAGACCTCGTAAGCGATGGTTGAATGACTTCTATTGAGACTGGAACAGGCTGCTAGCCTAAGCCGTAAAGGATGACGACAACGACGACGACGACTGTTCAATTAAACAGAACTCATGGAAGTAATCCTTCTCCGTTGCCTCTTTAGGGTGCGTCCACAATGCCTAACATTGGGTCTTGAAAGCAATTCCAAAATCCGAGTATAAAATAAAATACTGACACAGTGGGGCAGGGAGTGAAGTACGATTGGGATTTCCGCTATACAGAGAGAAATTGAAGTATTCGAACCTTTCAGAACAAAGTGCTACGGAACACAGTCAATGCTCCATGGTCCATATCTAACAGTGATCTGGACCGAGATATTGGGATTCGCGATAAAGGTTTATTGCCAAGGACGGAGTTCGTTGGCATCGTGTTAATCTCGAGGCTGTCCAATGTCTTGATAACCAGCATGCAGTGAGAAGGTTGAAGACAACAGAATGCACCCAATTGATAGTGTTCAGTGTGAGGCCAGAGCACTATGTATAGTAGGCCTACATTAGATGTGGCTTTAGAACAGAGTGAGTGAAGTATGATTTAAGAACTTGTCCCAACCTCAGAAACATGTTAATGGTTATTCTCTGTAAAATATATACACTTCACCTTTATTTATGTAGTTTCACGTAATACGGAGGCATAGTAGACCAGTGGATATTAAATCTGGCTACTGACCTAGATTTCCCGGGTTCGATTGCCGGGCGCGCCACAACATCAAAGTGTATTTTTTTTAGCCACCAGGTCGACCCAGCCTGTGCAAACGAGCACTTGGGATTACATACACGCTGAGGTATTAATTGGCGGCTGAGCATAGTAGAGCTTTCCACATTGCCTTCCTTATATGCCGAACAGCTTACCCTGTCTAACCATCGCGATCCTCAAGTGGTAAAAAGGAGCCTTTTTTTTTGTATCGGCCATCTAAGCCCTACATGCCAATTTCAATTCTTTACTCTTTGTTCTTTTCTTTTTCTCCAATATTCTTTCATCTTTTCACTGTGTTTTTCTTCCAGTCTTCAGTCCGCTTTGCGTTTTTCCGCGTTTTCTCTCTCTTAGTCTGGACTCCTTCCATTTTTAACACTTTTGCCCGAAAAACGTCTCTTTCAATTGCTTCTTCTGCGTGTATATTATTTTTTCTAAATCCTTTCGGACTTCTTTAATCCAACTTGATGTTGACTTCTCTCCCCACATATATTTGAAGATTTGCTTTGTCAACCTATTGTCGTCCATTCTATATAAATGTCCAAAAAATAATAGTCTTCTTTTTCTCATTGTTTCTGTTATATTTTCTATACTTTGATATATTTCATCATTACTTCTTAATTTCCAACCTTCTGAAGTTTTTCGTGGACCTAATATTTTCGTAATAATTTGTCTTTCCAATATTTCTAGTTTGTCTAAATTATAATTCAATGCTAGACATTCACTTACATATAGGCATTCTGGTTTCACTACTGTACTGTAATGCCTTATTTTCGTTTTTTAGATATGCACTTTTTATTGTAAATATCTTTAGTTATACCATATTTTTATTATTTACATATTTGAATAATTTCAAATCATAATGAATTAACATTATATTTTAAATATGAAATTAAATAAAAATATATTACTTAATGTTTGTGACACTATGTCAAATTTTTAAAATAAAAAACTAATAAACTTCCTATGGTTCACAAATATGTAGTAATCAACGAAACAAACAAACGAACAGACTTGACAGGAAAAAAATTGTGAAAATATTTCTTTAAGCTATATCGATTAATACAGACTGTTTCTATGAATAGTCTAAACAAATTTTAATGTCCGACAGTCGGTCGTCACTCTAAATTATTATATAAATGAAACTTACATTTTGTCAGAAATTTCTATAACTGTAACTAAAACTGAAGCTTGTACAATAAGCACGGACCAGACGAATTAAGATAGCAAGCGCTGTTGGTTTATAATGAAAGCATGTGTCATGGGCTCAACCCCCGTCAGTTTAACAGATCAATCTGGCTGCTGCCGCCTCTCCCGCTGATGCGTCCCACTCATTGGCATTCACTGCTGGTTTCTGACTAAATCACGTCGACATACGTCAATGTCCAAATTTTTTATATAAAATATGTCCCGTACTTTGTTACAACTAGTTACTGTTTGAATTTTGATTCGCTTACAAAGTGCCTCCCCATCAGCTGATAAATTACAGTAACACACCCGTCGGCGTGACCTTTGTGCGCCTTAATCCAGTCGTATGATTTAGCACTTGTTTCAAAAATTCAGTAAACTATGGTCAGAGAAAGCACAGTGTCATCAAGCCGTTTTTTCGTGCCGTTAATATAACCATTTAGTCTTCATAATAATTATTCTTATTCACTTTAGGGTGTATGCCTTCCCTGCCTCAGAACTGGACTATAGTAATTTATCTATCTTGAACGAAGCGACCCGGAGAATTAGCAGAAATACTGGCAGAAAAGCCTGCAAGGCAAGTAAATGAACAGTTCCGCTGCATAGTAGTTGCCACTCCTGACATAAAGAGTTGAAAGCTATTCAACAAATTCGTTCTGTAACAATGTTTGTTTTTCTACACATTTTGGTTTGTGACTACATGTATTTCTGAAGAGACATCACGTTTAGGTTCAGATCCCAAAAGCGTTTACGTTGATCTGGACTTGGCATGCCAGTCCTCCTCTTTATTCCTTTGAAATGCCCAGACACCAGGAATCCAGCTTAGCGCGCACACAGTTCCGACAATTTCAGTTCCTCAGTCACAGTCCTTAAAGTAATTTACATAAAATTTGGAAACGAGACAAGGATAAAATGCAGGGAATGAGACGTAAGCCTAACAACGATCGTCAGTTTTCTTTATTGTTCTATTCAACAGCACGCACGTGATCTTCAAACCAAAGACGGTCGGCCGGTCCGATCATCATTGTGCACATTTCCGATCTATCATTAAAAAGTCGCACGCACTCTACACCACTCTCTCAGTCATTGCATTTTCTCCATATATAGCCTATTCTATAACGAAACTGAAGGCGATGTTTAACCGGTTTAAAGTTTCTGGGATTCAAAAACAGATCATATACCGCACTATCTGGATACTCTTCACAATTTTAATTATGTTCATGTTTTCTAACAACTATTTTTTTTAATAATTATCAACAATAAATAATATTTTTTAATTTCAACAATAATATTTTTTATATAATTTTACACTGTTTCGACACAGGAATTAAAAATAATTAAAAAATACTGTGGAAACAGTGTAAAATTATATAAAAAACATTATTGTTGTGGAAAATTAAAAAAACATTATTTATTATTAATAGTAATTTTAATTATATTAAGAAGTAGGCTACAGTAGAACCTCATTTAACCGTAAGGGACCGGAAGTATGAGGGGACGGAAGTGACAGTGAGACTGATAATAGAAATGATGTTAACTAGTCTTAAATATTTATTTTTTTTACGTATTAACGCTAATAAAATGATGTAACATATTTCATGTAGTATTAATTTATACATACTTAAGTGCACGCACACACGCGCGCGCTCATAAATTCTGCAATTATTTGTATTTTTATTTTGTCTAAATGCTCCTTATATTTCTACCTTGCAAGACTGCGAAGGTAGAAATTAACTGAATAAACGGAGCAAAAATCAACACTGCTGCTACACTTAGTTTCAGTATTGAATATTTATTGTCTACTTTAATTCTCAATAGAGTTCTAGTTATTGCTGGATAGACTTACAAACGTATTCCATCTCGTTTTTATGAATCAACTTTGGGGATTGAACTTGATCTGTATGCAGTTAGCCGACTAATGATATACCGCACTATATTACTTCGAGAACTCTGTGTGATGAAGTGTTTGTATATGTTACAAGAAAAATTACAAAATTTCATACAATGCCTGAATCCAGCCGGCAAAGTATGAAATAAACACATTTCATACATTGCCTAGGTTAACATGAAATGTCTAATCCATGGGTAACATCTTCTAGATAATGTATAGAAGACAATATGTGGCATTACACTCTGGCATCAAACAATCACCCTATAAAGTTAAGGTATAGGGTCCTCGATTACAGGTACAGGTACATCCTCGATTCCCCATGATGTGTTATAAACTCTTGAAAGTGAAGAAGATTCGAACAAGTCATCAACAATATACAGAGTACACAAAATACCGATACCGGCATAACTGAATCTATCGACATAACTTAATTAGGCCTAACCTAATTCAGGCAACAGAATATGCAAGCACTTCAACTGTAAGCATTGATCCTGTATAGCATTCTAGTGCAGCCAAAACCACCGACCCAAATCACCTTTTAGACGCAGCCCAAGAATCCCGCCCAAATCCAACAACGGCATGCTGTGTTTGTTCAAACAAAACTTTTGATTCTGAAAAGTGTGTAGAGTCCTGCAGAGATATGCATACTACGTGTGGACATTTTTTGAACACTAGTGGAGATAAGTGTGGCGATGGCAAGAAGCTGTGTACTCTCTGCTTCAAAGCAAAAAATGCAACTGAAGAAAGAAGAAAATCAAATTTCCTCCAGCTCCTGTGGGCGCGTCTGTTCGTGTTCCAATTCCTGAAGTAGACAAAGGGCGGGGAGATCTTCGAAACATCCCAGCAATCGTTGTGAGTGTGACAGAAGACGGATTTTACAAACTGGAATTGTTAAAGCAGATGTACACACACAAGATCGCAGTTCACTATATGCCCAAGACCACTAATGGGAGTTAAAGATGTTCCTGAACAAGAAACCGCAATTCGTTCTGCTGCTACAGCCTAATCATCAGGATCCGGACAAGGGTTCGTAAAATGTGTGTGGAAGACTAAATGTCAAAAAAAAAGTAATGGTGTAAAAAATGAAAGAAAGTGTACTTCAAAATGTCACAGCTCTCTCTTGTATTAAGTAGAGTATATTCCGTATATTTAGAATCAATAAACACAAATAATGTCGTATTTTTTTAATCTGGTTTTTAACTAGATTGGTTAAAAAAAGTTCTTATACAGTATAACTTTAATAAAATAGTATCTGAACGTAATTAAGTAAAGAACAGATAATCTCGAAATGTCATACAAAGTCCTCCTCTGTGTAAAATCAAACAATTATGTATGATTTTGTAATAAAATGATTTCATTTTGAACGCACTAAGCTTATTTTACACTTTGCCTAAAGAATCACTGGCATTATATAGAATGCCTAGGCAATGTACAGAATACCTGGGAAAAGTATAAAAAACATTTGAAAAGTATTGTATTCTATACTTTGCCAAAAAACTCCAGGCATTGTATTAAATGCCTAGATATTCTACAAAATGCCTGGATTACATACTTTGCCGGTAACATATATATTTTAACACTTCATTTAATATTATAATATAGTTTGCCACAGCTATTTGCACAATATCTGTAACGGATAATAGAAAATAACATAAAATATAATGACGGTTAGTAGCGGTTGTAGTGAATTTAATAAAATAAGATGTAGGTTATTTTCCTTATACTTATACGTCGCATTGACAATAAAAAAATTGTCCCCACTGATCAAGCGTACAGAGCAACAACAAAAACTATAAGTAAAAAACAATTAAAATACAGAGAAGTACTGGGCCCGTTATTTGTAAACTGGCTCTCCAAGTCAATAAAGAACTTAACGATTGCCATTTATATTGCTCCGTCTACATACAAAAGACAAAACGGTCTGATAAGATAGCATCATCGGCGTACAGTAATGTCATTGTCCTGTATAATGCTATGCAGAATTTATAAGCATTCATTTTTGTTGCTTTTTCTGTTTCGTTCTGTAAAATATGGAAATTAAAACCAGAAAAAGTATATAATTACTCGTCGACGTAAGAAGAAAAAAATAAAATGATAAGATATAAATAATAAAAAGATAAAATGAAAAGAATAAATACTCGTATTTGTGCACGCACGCGCGCGCGGGACAGAGAGAGAGAGAGCAGTTTAGCCACGTGTTTCTGAAAGTTAGAACATGTGCTCAAGAGCAGAGACGACACAGTCACTATGAAATATGAAGGACTTTGTTTTAATTGATTAATTTTATTATACTCAAAATCTAGCAAAATACAATAAGTACGACTTAATCATTCTGATCTAATTCACAGCAGAGTAATAGCCCAGTGAGTATTCTCCAGTCTATACGTCTACGGGATATTTAAAAAATAATTTAGTCGTTAAATACCGCAAACAGCTTACAAAGTGTTATGTGAAGAGCATACAAAATTAGCAGATATTAGAAATGTAGGAATGCGTATTACTTACAGATCACGTAGTAGAAAGAATATTTACGAACAAGCTTAGGTAGACGGAAACAAAGTTTGTAGCGGCAAGGAATTAGCACAAACAAAAAGAAACAAAAATAATTACTGTAAAGAGGAAAACATACAGATAACATAATTGTGTGCATGAAGAAAACATAGAGATAGAAAGGCGACAACACAGGAAAACGCATGATTATCAATACCTCCAGCGCATAGCAGAAGACACAGTAATGCAAGAAACAGAAATCGACAAATATTAAAGCAATTAGGACCTACTCTGCGTTGAGTAACAGTTCAAACAAAAAAAGGTTTAAGTTGTTCAAAACTTAATGCACGTAGAACGATGCATAGGCGAATGTTGGATACGAAACATGGTCAGTGACCAAAATCCTGTGAAGTATAACATAAGCTGCAGAAATAAGCTATTTGATCTGTGTAACGAAGGTAACTAAAAAGGGCAGAATTAGAAATGAACAAATAGGAGTTTGGGAGCGCAGATAAGCTGTAGGTGTAAAGTCATCTACATAAAATACGACAGGTGAGGCCAAAATGAGAATAAAGGCGAAGAGAAGAAGACCAAGGGATACGTGGTAAAACGTGGTGGAGAAGATTTAAAGAGAAAGTGTAACGCACCAAAATAAGGAGCGGTAGCATACGTCTGGGTTGAGAAGGTAATCCTGAAGAACTGTGGTATTACCAGTTCCGTATTAAGCACGACGAAGTTCCTCGCCATTGGCGTAACCAGGAGGCTGCTTCGTGGGAGAGGACTAGCTTTAAGGTTGGACGCCCTATTTTTCTCAGAACAAATGAAAAATTGAAGATTCTTTCCATATGATTTTATAAATACATTTTATAAATTCTTTGCTTCTCTAAATTTTTGGTGTTTACCGACGTGAAGCATGTTGCAAATATATACGTTATTCACCAAATGTTGAGTGACTGTCGTTATCAAGAAAACTCTAGCTTTATTTTATTAATCTATATATTGTAACGACGAGACCTGTATGTACGTTAAGCCCCGCGATGGAGCGTCAATTTGTAACGACGTGATCTTTACGACGCTACTTTCTGTATGTAATTATTCTGCCACACGTTGTTGGCGTCAATTTGTAACGACGAAACTCTTATTGTCTCTACTAAAAGTGTGTTTGATCGTGTGTTAGCTCCACACGTTATAGTCGTTACTTTATGTTTACTTACTTTTTCTAACTTTTCACGCTGACGATGTCCGTCGCGAACTCACGAATTACCAGTACCGATAGCTTCACGAGTGTAAACCTTACCTGTCCTTCAATGAGTAAATTTATTTCCCGGGTGGCGCCAAATTGTTTATGAAAACAATTAAAAATGTGAAACAGAGCGGTCGTTTATGCGGTGTTGACTAATTCAAATTACCCTCGCAACTGGCGGGCATTTGAATCTCGCTTGTAGTTCGTCGTGCTGCCGACGTCTAACGCTGGCAGACACTTTCGCTCGTCGCTAAAGTACACAAACTTTATAATAGAATTTATAATGAAATAAAGGACGGTTATTACTACTCAGTACTAGTTTATTAACGTGAAATAGTTAATAGTTATTCAGTTAAATACAAAATTATATACTGTTATTAAATAAAGTTGCTCCGGCAATAAATAGACAATTTTCTCAGGTTGGCTAAATTTGATTAAAACGATTCTAAGTCGACATGGCTGTCGTCAAAGTTTATTTTCTACAGTTCGTTTAATCATGAGTTCTTTTGATTACGAAAAAATATTAATAAGATGATAATAAAGTACACTACCTTACATTAATGGTACTAATATACTATTATAGTTAAATACAATTCGTTTTTTAATTGTGAAAAAGTGTGTGTTAATAATTCGTAATTTGTACACAGGTTATTTTCTGTTTACATACAAGTTTAGTTTTTATTCTCAATTAATCCTTGAAAGAAATTTAGTTATCAGTTCGGAGTGAGAGTTATTGGTGTTGTGAGAAAAGTTAATTAGAATTTATTTCATAAATTCGGGTATTTCAGATATACTTAACAAATCTTGTTGAATTCGGGTGAGGAGTCACTTAGTTCTTAGTTAGGTTAGGTCGATACGATCATCAATCTTCCATCATTTATAATTTGGATTACATCTGGATTCTTTTTCGAATAATTTGGATTAAATAATTAATTTTGAAGATTAAAATCTGGTCTATTATCTCTGTTGGTTTGAATAATTCTTCATCAGACTTCTTGCATCCTCATCTCGTTAAATTTTGAATTATTTATGATTATTTTAATTGAAAATTGAGTCGAATATGGTTTGGCTTCTGTATGTCTTGAGCGTTAATAATGGACTAATGTTTTATAACGGAATTATATTAAATAACGTTCCGTTGTTATGGCAACTGACTGTACTCTCATTGGTTGATTATATTTATGTGTATTGTTATAATATTTGAATTTTAATTCAAAATGAATAAATATCTTCTGATGGCTATTATTCTACTGTCTTCTTATCTATGTATTAGATATTATCACAACTGTTTATATTTTCTTTCAAAGATCATTTTGACATCCCACAAAGCCGGGTTTGTTCAGGTATTAAAGTTTTGACAAAAATGTTAATATTATGTTATTACATTTCTTTCTTATTATATATTTTTCATCGAATTCTGACATCTTAATATGGTTTACTAATTGTACTTAATGAGTTACTTCCCCTGAATTTTCTAATACAATAGTTAATTTCTTACAATTTGTTTATTTTGGATTTATACAGTTAGGCATTTTATAGGCCTAAGTAGTAATTGGCTATATCTTCTTATTTTATACAAATTAAAGATTATTTTTCATTTACATATGTTTTGCTTGGTGTCACTTATGACTTGTTTACATTTTGAATTAATTTGGGCTGTTTTACAATAATTGTATACAAAAACGCATGATTTTCAATACCTCCAGTGCATAGCAGAAGACAAGATATGCAAAATATATAAAATCATTTTTAAAAGAAAATCTTTAATCCAATGTATAACCAAGTTTGTTCTGTTATACATATAAACCAATTCAAGACTAATAAAAACTAGGTTTTGACTGTCAATAAATTTTACCATTATTAGTCAAAATGTTTACTTTTTGCCATATAATATGTAAATACAAGTGGAAAAGTAACATGTGCTATAAAAAGTAGCTAATTATTACTTTCTCTTAGTATGGTAACGTATGGTATGGTAAAGCAATATTACTTTACCAAAATCATTGCTTGTCTGTTATTCTCTTATTTCTTTTTCTGTCTTTACTCTAAAGATTATTATTATGTTTGTAAAATTTTATCTCCTTACTCATATCTATTGCCATTTCTTATAACTTGTTTATCATTTAATATTACTTATAAAACATATCACAAAAATTAGGTTTATGGTCTGTTTACTTTTTTCAGCCATATTCCTTCTTATAAACTTAACTCTTTTAATTGAACAAATAGCTATCTTGGTGAATAACATTATAACATCATTTATTTTATCTTGCTAATCATCCCTTTGAACATTTTCATTAACATACGATGTTTTATTTATTTTGCACTCATATTATTTAGTTTATTCTTATTTAACACTATTAGATTGGTGGTCTATCCATTTTTTAACATTTACTATATATTTTTTTACTACTTAACCATTGTAACAATAACATTCTTAATCATTATGGGATGTTTATCCTGAATACAACTGTATTACTAATCTACTATCACTTCTAACTGTAATAATAATATTCTGGTGATTTTTATTTTATTTTTTGGTATCTTTCACCCTTAAACTATAGTGTTAATCACTGGTTTTGGTGTCTTTACCTATATGTTGTGTTTTATATTTAATTTGGGTTACACTGGCACTTTGTACCTTTTTTACTGTACTTTAGTGTTAACAGTGGTTATTCCCTAATATTGATTTCTTTTACTCACTTAATCACTTTCACTTCCTACCTATCTCTCACTTCTCGGTTTCTTATTGTTTTATTCACAATTGTTAGTTAGTATGTTAACAAATTTCATGTTCTAATTTACTTATCATCATAGAGTTATTCATAACATATAATATCTATTACTCTGGTTAGTGTACTTTAATTGAGATTATTTTATTTGATTTTAATACTTGTCATTTACATTTATTATTTATTTCTGCCTTTTTCATCATTATTTGGGTTTATACCTTCTCATTTTATTTTCTTATTATTTGTTGGTGTCTTTTTCATCATCATTTGAGTTTATACCTTCTCATTTTATTTTCTTTATTATTTGTTTGTGTCTTTTTCATCATCATTTGAGTTTATTCTTTCTCATTTTATTTTCTTTATTATTTGTTTGTGTCTTTTTCATCATCATTTGAGTTTATTCCTTCTCATTTTATTTTCTTTATTGGGTCAATCACTTGGGTTGGGTCATAGTCATTTGTCTCATCATAGTCATTTTATTTTAGTTAATTCATCATAGTTTTTTCCCTGGTATTGGGGTGGCTTTTTGTGTTGTAACAATATACATATAACTCAAAGTCTGAGGATTTATGGGTACTGAATACAAATCTTCACCGTACACCAATTGCCACCAAATTTTGCACAGGGCTTTGACACAAGGCTCAAAATACTTCTAACTTTGAATTTGATATTTTGCCCCGTTCGCACGATTTAGACCCTTTTAATTATGCCTTTTCGTTGACGCGTATAAAGATGTCAACAACACTATGGAGACCAGAATTAATTACCATAGTGACAAGTAAATAAACAAATGATATTTAACGGCATCGGAACTGTACCTTTATCCGTTCCTGCAGTTTTTAATATGTGATTGTATCGATATATTTTGTAATTTTGTATACAGATACGTCTATATATTTTGTAATTGTCTTAAACGATTATAAAATTTATGTTTATACGTATTTGTGATGATGCAATGAATAAGTAATGAAATATATTAAATACTACTACTAAAGATGTCAACAACGCCATGGAGACCAGAACTAGTTACCATAGTAACAAGTAAATAAACAAAAGCTATATATCGGCATCGGAACTGTACACTTATCCATTCCTGCAGTACATTTTCGATGTTTTACATAATATGCGATTGTATCGATATATTAGTCTACTATGTGGAAAAGAAGAAGTGTACTAATTGTAAATTGTCCTATTACTTAATGCAAAGCGAAAATACGTGTTGTTTTCATTTGTGAGTTTAGGTGAAAACGTTTTTTGGTTTTTAGTTTACTGTTGAAATATATAAAAGCCATGGTTGAGGAAAATGTAACGTTTAATGTGTTATACAATGCTTTTAACACAGTAACACTTAAAATAAAGAATTTAGCGTTTTTAATTTAACAGGGACTTCATAAATATCTCCAAAGGCTTTATAAACGGGTATTTTTAAATCTCTAAAGGCTGTTGCACCAACATAATAATTTAGTACAAGTTAAAATAGTACAAGTGTTGAAAACAGCTTTGGAGAGAATTTGACTAATGAGTAAAAAATTGTTATACGAGCTGACAGAACTCCATATAGACATAAACAATAAAAATTGTATTAAAATACTTATTAAAAGTCAAATATTCGCGTGCGAAGCCGCGGGTAACAGATAGTTTAAACATATTGTAATTCCTTTTATTTATACACTTATTTGTAAGCCTAATTTTAACACAAGCAACTGGCTTAGGAATAGGCCTACGTCAAGTGATTATGGAATTTCGATTAAATTTTTAGTAGCTCTGGGGGGGGAGTTGATCCCCTTGATCCCCTCCCGTAGTTACGCTACTGGGCCTCGCCCTGGATTCTGGTTGCAGAGTAATCATTTGCTTAACTAATCTCCGTAAGAGAAACGTATATAAACACAAATACAATATTTAATTTATAAACATTTATGGAAATGACCGTCGTATGTTAAGATTTAAGAACAAATACGAGTACGTCGCCTGTTAAAATCGAGATAAAGTCAGGATAGACTTTTACACCGATAACGGATACCGTGATCATACATCTTAAATTACGCTCTAATGGGTATGTACTGTAGGTGTTTTCGTCAGTACGTTTGCACAAATTGATTACTAGTGAAGAGAGGAATGTATATCTCTTATGTAAGGCTCTTACTTCTCGTGTTGATATTGACGTACATAGATCAGAATTATTGGAAAAGTGCCTACATATTCAGACCTACTGAAAGGGAGTATAGAATATTTAAAGCTTTTTCATAAGTTTAAATGTGAGGATTCGGATGACAAAATATATGAAAAGGAATTGAAGCCACTGTAGGGGGACAGAAATATACGAAACTGCAAATCAATTAATAAAGCCTGAAGATAGAAATTACCTTACCAAAAAACTGAATCTAAAAATGGTCTACCATCGTTTTTTTCCGTTAATGGACTGTTCGCAGCCTTCCGAAAAATACAAATCTGCTTGAGAATGTTTTTTTACTTAGATATTATTTCTAAATATATTTTCATTTATTTTATTATTGATAGTATTATTATATTTTATTTTTGTTATGTGATGATTACTGTCCATTTATAATGTGCGTGCACATATTGTAACACGGATCCGCCCGCAGTGAGTAAATTGGTAAGTGACGCAGCGTGCCGGATTGTTTTACCACTAAGGATAGCGCATCGTAGAATAGGTAAAACGCTTTGTGTTGATAATAATGTGAACAGAATAGTGTTATTATGTTTTTTTTTTTGCATAATTTTAAAGAACATCTGAAAAGACAACCTGCTGTTGATGTGGAGTTTTGGCATGTAGTCGTTAGTTTCACACCAGTCAATGTTGTTACTCAGAACGTTCACCAGAAAATATCAAAAACAGTTTAAATTAAACCACCAAATTACATCAAACGCTGACGTGTACAGAAGATACTTGGGATGCCTGATGTACTAAGGTATGGTCAGCCGTACCTGGGCAATGTCTTAATTAGCGTACGTACTTTGCAGCCGATACATACGCAGACTGTCACGAGACATTAAACACCTGCTAACAACGTGACTTTCACTTTTTTATTTATATTGTCATTATTATTACGTTTTTTGCATGCATTATATTTTTGAATCTCGTCTTGTTCAATTTATACGCTCTAGATGTGATCATGGAGCGGTTGTGACGTAGTGGCTAGCGTGTGGTGCCGGGGTCATCTGGTTTACGTAGATACAACCTCACAAGGTAAATGGTAAACAAACAAGAGGTATCCTGCCTAATATAAGCCCTGGTCAACCATGCCGTCCAGATCCGGCGTTAACCTGAAGGTTCCTTACGCCAGTCAGAGAATCTGTATCACAAGCACCGTGTATATGCGGGGAGGGTTTGGGAGAGGCGAGCGGAAGATTGAAGACTCAAGGGAGATGTGATCGAAGTGTTTTGCCGTCATCTGAATTAAGGCGGTACAATGATTTCTACCAAACCGTAAGATTACTATTTCTACAATCACTTCTGTCTTCAAGGCTTAAACCCCAAACAGCTGGGCCGGATTAAGGTATCGTGGTGCCCTAGGCTAATTATATTTTAGCGCCCCTCTCACCACCCATAGGCTACTCTTACGTATATTTCCAAGGAGATAAATGAAGCTTTACACAGCCTACAATATATTTCTTAGCTAGGAATATTTCAAATATATTACTGTTTTTGGAAATAGTCTCAAGATAACGTGGTCGGCAATTCCACGAAAATCGGGCGGCGGCATAGTTCTATGAGCGCCGGCGGCCGATGACTCATACCGGTGACAACAGTTTGGAAAGCACATCTAATATTTATGTACAGTTTTATCATAATTTCTCGCAAACAGGCGCCTGTGTTCAAAATGAACTCAAATTTTTATCATTGTAATTTATTACCAATTTTAGATTTAGCTGTCTTCTTCTTCTTCTACACTTCATGGTATAGGCAGAAATGCCTGTTCCGTCTCCACAATGTCATAGTTGGTCCCATCTTGAAAAAGGTCTTCCAACGTACGCTTGCCCGTTGGTTTATAAGATCTTATTTGTTGTGGTAATCTACATTTGTCCATGCGGTCGATGTGTTCCCGCCATTTCCGTTTGTAATCATCTATTTGATGATTCAAATTGTTGATGTTTAGCGCATTCCGGACGTCGTCATTACGTATTCCATCTAACCGTGTACAGCCCTTGACTCTTCTCAGAAAGCGCATTTCAGCTGCCTGAATCTTTGATCTACCTAGTTTTGAAGGTACCCAGGCCTCGCTGCCGTACGTCAGAATTGGGACAACCATGGTTTGGTTTTATATAACTTTAATCTTGTCTCCTTACGCGTTTTATTTCCCAACGTTCTATTTATCGTGCCCCCTGTGTATTCAAATCTCTGAAGTTTTCTCTCTATATCATGTCCTTTTAGATAGCTGACATCCGATCCTAAATAGCAAAAATGTGATACTTGTTCTACAGGATGTCCATAGACCATTATTTTTTAGCGTACTGGATTCTTCCCTTTAAATGCCATAATTTTAGTTTCTGTGCCGATATTTCTAGGGAATATTCGTTAGCTATGGTTTCTAATGTGTACACCGATCTTTGCAGATTTAGGTGTAACATTTTATTATTTTTTAGCTAAAATTTTGCGCCGCCCAAAATGCCGCACCTAGGCTACAGCCTAGTCAGCCTAATGGTTAATCCACCCCTGCCAAGGAGCATTAAATATCGGATTCAATGAGGCAGTGTATAACGGAAAATATTTGTCATAATAATATGTGAAAGAAGAAGACTCCGAGGAAGATTTAGAATCGGATGGAAGTGCAACATTAGCAAGACAGGTGAAAAAGAGGGAAGTCATTAGTGAAGTCGGTTTACGATATTGTCGAGAGAAGAAACAGCAGACAGGAGATAGCTCTCTACCTCGACGTCACAGAAGAGAAAATAAGTAAGTAAGGAAATATATCTATACTGGGGGGGGGGGGGAGAGAGAGAGAGAGAAACAGAGAGTATTGCAGTAGTACAGGTTGCGATCTGATCAGAAACAGCAAAAATTCTTAAGGTGATCGACATATTTATTGGTAATTCCAAATTTTATTTTCATAAAAATTAATTATTCTCTTCATAAACGTTAAATACACGAAAGTCTTTTCCTTGGAATTTAAACAAATTTTAGCTCTTTAAATGTGTGTTAAATAACAATTTTCAGTGTTCTTTAATATAGTTAAATTTATTAAAAATTTAAATAAAATGGCCTTCTTTATAAAAAAATTGTTGTAACCATTTGACAAAATGAAAACATTAGCTTATACCTGTATTTACAAGAAATATTATGACTTTTATTAAAACTAGAGTCTTTTAGTAATGTAGGCCTACATGAATATGAATCTTTATAATTAAGAAAAATGTCTCTTGACGTTTATGAAATGTCTTGAGATGTCCTTTTTTAAATTATGAAGTATTTTGTTTCAGTTTACTGTTGTAAAAGACTAACGATGCTACACGATCAAGCGGGTCTGCCGTTTGACGATCTTAGTGCGCCGTCATCCGTCCTCCTGTGTTCCTGTCGTTCTCCCGACGTGTTACAGGATGTCCTCTGACGATCTTGCATCTGACTTCGGTTAATTAGGCAGATAAAAATTGCGGACGCTTTCCGACAGTTATGTTGGTCCTATTTACCTTAGAACACCTAACAACTTGATCAGGTTAATGATAACGCGACCTGCTTGATTGACTTCTGAATCAGATACTGAACGTTATTTTCCATTAAACGTGTTTGATGCTGTATGATCTAACGATGTCTACATGTCGCATTGCAGAAAGATTAATATTGCAATCTGATTGTCAAATAAGACATCTAAAATTATTTGGAACCGAAAAGTTTTCAAAACGTTTTCTAACATGTAGACCACTTGATACAAATGTCTAACTTCCGGTTACCAAGAACATTCGTTACCATGCGACTTGGTTTATCAATTGATTATATCCGTTTGAATACACAATTAATTAATTACAAGCAGAATGATCACTGTTGCACACCACTATATAAAAATTATCCCGATTAGCGCTTTCACGCTTCACAGCTCATCGTCAGATCGGAACAGACAGAAATTATGTGAAAACAAACAAACAAACTGACGATGAGCTGTGAAGCTTGAAAGCGCTAATCGGGATAATTTTTATATAGTGGTGTGCAACAGTGATCATTCTGCTTGTGATTTCAACCACTAACATAAATTTCTTCATTAAATTAATTAATTAACAAGCAACACTTGCTGTTTGAATTAATTAATTAACATTTTTTACTTTAATTTTTAAATATTTATGCGTCTTTAACTTTAATATTTTATTTTAAATTATGCGTCTATAATTTTATTTATCATTCTGCGCGCGAAAATGATTTAGTAGAGTGTGTATCAGTGTATAGAAAGTCTTTACTCTCGAACACTTGTTTTACCGATGCGCGCACTCATTTTCACTATTTCACTGACACATCACTATAGATTATGTCATTAATCTATACCGTGTCATAATCTATAGATTATGTCATTGTTAGTGTACAGACTACGTCATTAATGTCTCAATACCGTGTTAAATCTAATTCCTCAACCTACTGATAACAAGCTCTTATTCACTCACACTTTTGTCAAAGGTAACTGTGCTTTAGGCCCATAATACAGAAGGTATCTTTTATTATACAAGGGTCATTCAATAATGAAAGAGGATTCAAATAGCTATAGAGGAATAAAGGTTGGTAGGCGGAGTACGATAGTTTCAGAACTGTAAGGTGCCACCTCTGTGATGAGTTCTGATCAACTGTTTTATTAGAATCGTTTTGTTTATAACCTCAAATTCTCATTTAACGATAGCGAATTTGAGGATTTCGGAATTAGTTGAACCACGTGAAGTGATCCGTTTTTTGCTGTCTGAAGGTGAAAAGCCAGCTAAAATTTACTCTAAATGGAAAAAGTATGACTAAACAATGTGGAAAATTTAAAATGGATGTTGGTTCTTGGTATCCAAGTCACGTAGGAATAGTAGATTATAGATAAATAAATCACCTTTTATCCGTCGTGTGACTTCGTTGTACGTCGATTAAAATGACGCGTTTCGGAACATATGCTCCATCATCAGATTAAATCACTCTATTGAGGTCGTTAACAGTTTAATCACATGTTACACATAATTGTCAACTAATGTAACTCACTCGCTTTCTAAATGGTGCGCACCACAGCGAAGCCGATCGGACACTCTTTGCACACACTTTGAGTGTCCGATCGGCTTCGCTGTGGTGCGCACCATTTAGAAAGCGAGTGAGTTACATTAGTTGACAATTATGTGTAACATGTGATTTAAACTGTTAACGACCTCAATAGAGTGATTTAATCTGATGATGGAGCATATGTTCCGAAACGCGTCATTTTAATCGACGTACAACGAAGTCACACGACGGATACAAGGTGATTTATTTATCTATAATCTACTAATGTGGAAAAAGGTGAAATTTTTATAAGTCGGTAGAACAGTTTCAAATATTGGTGGAACTTCAGTGACTGACGAGAGCCGTTCTGACGTTCAGGTGAGGTTTCAATTCCACCGCTTGAAAATCGTAGACATCCAAGAAGACCGACGGATTACAGTTGAACTTTTAGCTGAAGTAGTGTTAGCACAGTTCATAACATTATCAGCCAAAAGCTCAAGTAACTTGAGCACGAGAATTCACCAGCCACCACAAAGAGACTAGACTTCGAGTGTGTACAAGGGCCCTATATGCATGAAGGTGATGCTTTTTTAGATAGAATTCTAACATGTGATGAAACTTGAATTCATCATTGAGCCGGAATCCAAAAGACAAAGCACGCTTGTCACATTGCAATATGTATATATAACTTAATTTAATACACAGTAAAACTGCGTAAGTACGCAAATAAGCGTGTATGTAAAATTTCGTCTCGACACGACACGTGTACTACTGCTGGTGGGCATGTACGTCTCCACATTCTCCGAGGTCATTCCCTTTCCCTTTTTTTGCTGTGTTACCCATTTCACTGGAGCCTCAAAACACACTACAGTAAAGCTGTCCTGCTGAAGAACTTATGTGGTTCAAATCTCCACTGGTGTTTCCACCTCATGTTTTCAGTAGCCCTCTATATTCAATTAATGTCTCGTGAAGCCTCTTACAGCTCAAAGGTTCTCACAACTTTGATCTCATCCTTTGGATGAAGGCTCTTACAGCTCAAAGGTTCTCACAGCTTTGATCTCATATTTTGTATGAAGCCTCTTACAGCTCAAAGGTTCTCACAGCTTTGATCTCATACTTTGTATGAAGCCTCTTACAGCTCAAAGGTTCTCACAGCTTCAATCACATGCTTTGTATAATAATATTTTCGCCATCATTTCCGTACGAGGTACTTTTTTTTCGATCTTTGTGGTTATTCGTTTCGACTATTTCTGTTCACCGGTCACTCAGTCTCCTCAGTCGCAACACTCCGACTCCACTGTTAAATATTCTTTCCACCACTGTACTACAGTTGAGTTCTTATCTTATTTTTGTATTCCTGGCATTGACTACATGTAAATTTCTTTTACACTACGCAAATGTTTCGTCTCAAGTGTCTGTATTTTATATGTATGTGTCTGTATAAAAATACAAAAGCTTCATAACATCCAAGACGTACACTCACATGTAAGCCTAAATATCGGACTGTACACAGTTTTAAATACCGTTTCCTTAATTTTTTTGTTAAAAATTAAAAGTTTCTTCTTTACGGCTAGAAATATTTTTTTATAGTTTTATTGAGTCGTCTGTGTGTATCTACATTACGTCTTGTTTTCTTTTTCCTTCTACCGTTATGATTAAACACGGAAACCAATTGACTTGCTCAGTAATGTTTTGTGTGACTAATATGCGGGTTTCCTTTCTATGAACAGTATTTTTGTTTTCCTGAGTTGAGTTTTATACGACGCTTGTTCAGTTTATCGTTCCAAGTCTATAAATTGTTTTGTAAATTCTCCTTTTCTCTGCCCTGTCGTGACAATTGCATTGCTTCGAATCGTTACCTTAAGCTTTCGCAGCCGGCGTCACACTTATTATTAACACTTTCCAAGCTATCAGTCCGTGGTCCAATGTTAGAATTAGCCACTTCAGTGAAAGGCTTAGCCACAGTACTGTGGTTTTACTGACTGAGACCTTTGTCAGTATTTTCAGTCCTTCCAGCACTGAAGATGGCCACCGATAAAGTGGTTGAAACGTTTGTTTGCTAATTCTAACATCAGACCACACCCTGATAGCCTGGAAAGTGTTAATAATAACAAACTGACCTTTCCTTCATCCACATATCCATCGGGTTTTCACAGCTATCATTGCATGCTCACGGCCTAATCTCAAACGATTCCTATCCAGTTCGGGGTCTTCGTGTTATTTTAAAACCCTTCTCATTACTTCATACAAATACGTCTCGCGTTGCCTTTCTTTCGCTGACTGGAAGTTTCCACTGAAAACCACTATGGCGTCATATTCCATCGTTCACAGAGAACGAACTTGGTAATTCTACTACTGTGACTGCCATCTGCCGTGTATCAAGTGCTTCACCGCTGGCGTTTAATTACTATTCGCGATAACAGAGTAAAACTCGGACAAGATGTGTCTGGTCTTCGATAATCTATCTGCAGTAGGCCTACTCCCTTTTAACGTTCTTAATTTCCTATTTATGTACGTCTGAAACGTGTTGCAATAAAATTAATTTACTTTTTATGCTGACGTAAATCATCGACGCGGAGAACAAGTTTTACAAACCTAATTGGAACATAAACAAACTTTAGTGTAGTTTAATGTGGGTTTAATCGTGCTAATATGGAAGGTATATGTAAAGTTTATGGTTTTAATTAACACTGATTTTGCTACACAGATGTTGTCTGCCAGTCCATTTCCCAAGTCCGTGATTTTTTCAACCACTGCTAACTTCCTAAACCTGCATCCAAAATTTAAAATACAAATTTTTAATTTTTCTACCCCTATAAAAGTTTCTAACGTTTATATGAAAATAAATGTCCTTAAATTCTTAAGTTGTTGATAGTCAGGAATTACTTAAATCTTTTTAAACGGTCGATCTAAACAAGTCTACTGACTTTTAAATTTGAACTTAACTGACAGAATTTGAACAGTCAGACAGACATGCAAATAACAACGGCAGAGTTAAAACTGAGACTCGGTTCGTTCGCTCGACTTTATTTACTGTTATATTACTTGGTTTGGTTTTCCATATATCCATGATCCAATTTAACAACACGCACCATAAACATAGGACATCCACAATAAGAGATAATTATCCACTGGAGATAATTTTTTCTATGAACAAATAGAAAGTAGAGTAACTTGGACACGTTTGCAGAAAAGATAAGTTCGGATATCTTCAACTCATTATCTTGAACCACACAAATGCGAACGATATTGTTCGTGGCTGGAAGACAGATTGATAGTACAGACTTGAACAGTCATCGATGGCTATGATGGATTGTAAACATTTGAATTTGACTCTAACCGACGGATATTTGCCATCACAGGAAAAAATATCGGTATGGAAAACCACACATGACTTCCATGCTCTAAGATTTATATTTAAAATCATTTTCGAAATGAAATATTTCTATAGAAACTACTTCTTTCTTCAGCCTTAACCACAGTACTGTGGTCACTAACGTACCCCACTTCACGTTAGCGCAATCGATTTTTACTGATGATGGTAGTCGATGGCACTACCAAAACGTCTGGTTTTGGAGAAAACATTGGACCACGGTCAAACAGCCCGGGAAGGAATTTTAACAACAAACTACTTCTTTGTTGCCGATAACGTAGTACACATAAAAAATTAACCCCTCCCCCTTCAACTATCATTTTCATTTATAGAAAATCACCCCCTCCCCCTTCAACTACCCTTTTAATTTATAGATATTTTATCTACCTTTCTACATTAGATTATTATAACCTTCTTTTCAGGATACTTTATTTATAAAATTTAAGTATTTTACTCTTATTAAAACATAAAACGTTGCAGGTAAACTACACCTCTCCCTTAACCGTTCTAAAAAAAAATCTTGACTGACGGATTTTTGCGATAACAGAGAAAAAATTAATGCGACGTTTCGGCCACCAAAACAATTTTCAGGCTAACAAAAAGTGATGTGCTAGTGTTTGAGTTGATTGTTTGCTTGTTTTGTGAGAGTTGTGTTTTGTCATATCTATTTGTATTTTATAATATTTTGATTATATATTATCTAAACTTTTTATTATTATTTTGTTGACTCTCTAGCACTCATTGATACAGTATTATTTATTTCTTTACATGTATTAGTTTATAATTAACCTGAAGACGACTACCTATTGTTTGGGTCGCATTTATATTACTTCCAAGTTCCGTAAGGAAAAAGAAGTATGGTGATCGCGAAAAAAATCGTGTTCGAGATAAGGGCTGATGCTGATTGTACTACCCTCAAAACATGAAGAAAAGTCAGTTTCCGAAAAGTGTCTGTGTGTCTGTGTCTTTCTGCGTGTATGTATGTAGAATTTTATCTGTGGCAAACGATAACTGCCGCAAATTCAAGCAAAATCAAATACTTTTTTGCACATGTGCTTGAGTTGTAGTAGACTCTAGTCCTTTTGATTTTGGTGAAGTTCGGTTGAGAGGGAGGGGTAGTTTACCTGCAACATTTTATGTTTTAACAAGAGTAATGTACTTAATTTTGATGAATAAAGTAGCTTGAAAATAAGGTTATAATAATCCAATGTAGAAAGGTAGATAAAATATCTATAAATTAAAAGGGTAGTTGAAGGGAGGGGTGATTTTCTATAAATCAAAATGATAGTTGAAGGGGGAAGGGGTTAATTTTTTATATGTGTACTACGTTATCGGCAACAAAGAAGAAGTTTGTTGTTAAAATTCCTTCCCGGGCTGTTTGACCGTGGTCCAATGTTTACTCCAAAACCAGACGTTTTGGTAGTGCCATCGACTACCATCATCAGTAAAAATCGAGTGCGCTAACGTGAGGTGGGGTACGTCAGTGACCACAGTACTGTGGTTAAGGCTGAAGAAAGAAGTAGTTTCTATAGAAATATTTCATTTCGAAAATGATTTTAAATATAAATCTTAGAGCACGGAAGTCATGTGTGGTTTTCCATACCGATATTGTTTTCCTGTGATGGCAAAAATCCGTCGGTTAGAGTCAAATTCAAATGTTTACAATCCATCATAGCCATCGATTGACTGTTCAAGTCTGTACTATCAATCTGTCTTCCAGCCACGAACAATATCGTTCGCATTTGTGTGGCTCAAGATAATGAGTTGAAGATATCCGAACTTATCTTTTCTGCAAACGTGTCCAAGTTACTCTACTTTCTATTTGTTCATAGAAAAAATTATGTCCAGCAAATCAGAAAGTTTTATATGTTTTAATCAGTAGTCTCTGATTGTAGATGTCGTATGTTTATGGCGTGCGTTGTTAAATTGGATCATGGATATATGGAAAACTAAACCAAGTAATATAACAGTAAATATAGTTGAGCGAACGAACCACATTAACTCTAGCGTTTGGGATTTGACTGTTTGGGGTGTGGCTCACAATAACTTTTGAATGCGTCAACCTACATTTGTAAAACTTGGTATGCGTGTCCTTACCTTTAACCTACAGAACCCAATGAGTTTTTTTCAGATTAATCTCCCAAAAATAGTGTATCAGGGCAAAAATGTAAGGGTCAAAATTTGCTATTAAGAAAAATCGCAAAATGACCATATGTGACATTAAAATAAAGAGATTGTGTTCAAAATAAAGAGACTAATTTGTTCAGTTTTAAAAGTTTCAAAATGTTCACGTATAGGGGCTAGGAAGAGGAGGGTTTCCAAGCATAAAAACAAAAACACAAAATCAATTCCTGAACACCACAATGACAGAATAAAGACAATTTATTACGGTACGTGATACAGTGTTTAAAACATTAAATGTTCGGAAAGCAAAAAGATATAAAGAAAAAGTACCTACAAAAATCGTTGACAACAACACAACCTACATGCAGCATTCGATCTTCTGTTACCACCTAACGTTGAAACGAAAGAAAGCCACTATCACTTTATCAGACAACGGGTTAATATAATTGACGATGGTCGGAATGTGTCTCAAGTAAGGGAAATATATCTTGACTAGTAGGCCTACCTGGTAAATAACATTAATACTTTAATATGTTTACGAAAATAACTGTACCGATATAAGGAACGCTACCGGTAGGATACAGCGTTTCCTATGACCGTACGCAATGAAACATCTTACAAATACCTTAAGCTTCCCTTTCTGACAATAAATGAACTCAGGGAGACCCAGGCCTATGCTCTATACAACGTCTTTGTTTTAGACAGTAAAGCTCAGTGTAAACGCACGCACGCGCACACGCATACTAAATATCATCCATTAATCCGGTTTCTCGGCAGACAGGAGACGAAGAGACGTTGTTCTTGAGCGCGAGAGCGATGAATGAGGATAAAGTGTACACACAAAGAAAGACAGAGATAGGAGAGAGAGAAAGAGCTCAACACTGTAGTCCGTCTCAGGAAATCAACAATTTGAATACATAACAAACAAGGAAACAACTGCGGAGGGCGGACACGTCCCGTCCGTTAGTATAACGGTGAAATATTATCAGTCCATATCATCGTAACGATTTAATTACACAACAACAATAGAAATCGATGGGAATTGAATTGAATATACTAGTTTTTGTACCGGCACCAAGGTGCTTTCTAAATTACGCACACACGCGCGCGCGGCGCATACCACAATGGACGTTCTGTTTTAGTAGCGCAAATTGTTGGAGAACAGACGGCGCGGAAGTCGAGACTTTTTTCTTGCACAGTGAAGTCCAGCACCCTTCTACCGGAGCCGTCATTAGATCTTCGTATCGTTTGTTTTTTAACGATTTACATAATAAAAATGACTGGCTGTTGACAAATGGTTGTGTACTACGTGCTTTTTTGTACTTTATTAGCATAGGGCTTAGTTTTTTGCTCAGAACGTTTTGAATAACGCCTCCGATATGGCATTTAATCGAGCGTTGTTCGCGTTAGTATCTGTACAGGTGAATGCGAGTTCTTCATGGAAATCTGATGCGAGTTCAGTACTTTATTAACAAAGTTTATTTAAAGAACGTAGGCTGTCACAGGTGAAGTATGACCGATTAATATTTTCCAGGCTGTTATGCCGTGGTCTAAATTCTTTAAAAACCAGTTTTCGTTTTTGTATTTCATCGTGTAAAATATAATAATAACAGTCAATAAATTTTTAAATCTTAGTAATCAAACTAAATTTTTAGTTTTATTAAATTCTCTGCTGTGTACGCTAATAAAGAAGTACCCCTTTTTTAAGTATAGGTCTACAAACAAATTTATTGTACAGTATTTGCGTGTACGTTTAAAATATGAAATATAGGAAAATCAATTAATTCAATAAGTATCTTATAAGTATATCTTATGTTCTCGTCAATATTTCAGGTGCCAGATTTCAAGTATCTAGCGTGTAGCATCACATGCCAAGATGATAAGGAGGTTGAAAGCAAAATTATTCTCTTCCAGTCGCTTTGTTGCTGTATCATTACACACTTGAGGAAGAAAACAAGGAAAGAGACGCAATTGAAATATTGTAATGTAATGGCCAGACCTCAATTACTGTATGGTAGTGAGACTTGGATTAGAAAGGCCAAAGATATATCTACAATAAAAGGAGCAGAAATGAAATTCTTGATGGCTGTAAAGGGCTGTACCAAGAGAGATTTTATCAGAATTGATCATATTAGAATGGAGCTAGGCATAGCTGAAAGCTTTAATAAGATAATCTCCCGGTACAAAACGGAATGGCAGTTACACGTAGAGAGAATGGATCCAACTATATTTTCAAGAAGAGCCCTTGACTATCACCCAAGGGGGAAGAGAAATGTGGAAGAATGTGAGGAATGTGGGAACCCGTAAGCGATGGTTGAATGACTTCCATTGAGACTGGAACGGGGTGCTAGTCTAAGCTGTCAAGGACGACGACGACGACGACTGTTCAATTAAACAGTACTCATGGAAGTAATCCATGGCCTCTTTAGGGTGCGTCCACAGTGATTAACATTGGGTCTTGAAAGTAATCACATACCAAGATGAAAGCAAAATTAGTCTCTTCCAGTCGCTTTGTGGCTGTATCATTAAACAATTAAAGCAGAAAACAAGGAAAGAGTTTCAATCGAAATATTATAATGTAATGACCATACCTCAACTACTGTATGGTAGTGAGAATTGGATTAGAAAAGCCAAAGATATATCTAGAATACAAGGTGCGGAAATGGGGAAGAGAAGTGTGGGAAGACCCCGTAAACGACGGTTGGATGACTTCCATTGAGACTGGAACAGGCTACTAGCCTAAGCCGTACAGGATGACGACGACGAGTATTTTATAATGTTTCAATAGCGCGTATTTTTATTGTGTTATTACAGTACTATAATGGGACTGATTTCAGTTTGTTGTTATAATATTTCAGCCACTTTAAAAATTGTAATATTGATTAATTTTAACTTGTTTTGTCTTTTTTAAGAAGCCGACTCGACCCCCCCCCCGACCAAATTCTATATTCACTACTGACCATTTATTCCCAGCTGTGCAAGGAGGAGGGTTATGTGTTTGCGTATAATGTATGTTTGTATTGTCTCCCGTTACTCCAAAACGATTCCACCGATTTTGATGAACCAACGCTCAATCGATTGACCGACGCGACGCGAATCCCTGGGCCACGTAGTGTCTTGAAAAAGAAAAAGAAAACAGCTGATGTAGAAACCATTTTTAACCCAAAAACGAAAATTTGCAATACCCATTGAGGGAGATGTGTATCACTCGCTTTGCTGTTACGTAGCTATGAAGAATCAACTAAATTTAATTGAAAATATTCGTTTTCACCTCTCCAGTGATTAAACGAGGAGCCAGGTGTGTGTTTGTCTGATGAGTATTTATTTTTTTGTTCGCGTGTAACCCCAACATTTTTGGGCTGGTCGTTTTGATATGTGGCTACACAACACCGCAGAAAATCAAACACGGAGGACGCGAGATGACATAACTTATTGTTGAAATATCAAACGACAAGTTTTAGAACTGATTCTCTTTTCGTATACCAGAAATTGTTAACTTATTCAAGTTAAGACCTTTCTTCCTATCTTTTTCCAGGTTGACCAACTTTTTTCTTGCTTTAAGTACCTTGCCCTGCAGATTTTCGCTACGCTGTCTTCCATTCTGTCAATATATGCATTCCGTTTCCTTAGTATTCAGTTTACAATGTTGTCCACTTTACACAGTAGCGGATTTAAAGGTATGCGGAGTATACGCTCGCATAGGGCCCCGCTATAAAGGGGGGCCCCTTTATAACTGGATTTTTTAATGAATAAATCTATAAAAAATTGTACGTTACTTTTTTTTTATATATGACAAACGTGAAAGAAGAATAAATTATATCGATTCCATGAGGCCATGACAACATGTAACATGTAGGGTAGAGACCACAGTCGTCGCCACCTCTGTAGTTATCGCCACCTGTGGGCATTTCGTTAATTAAAAAAATATCGAATAGTGTTAGAAACTCGAATAGAAACTTAGTGTTTCATAAGTTTGCTCGGTGGCGGTAACTGTGTCATCGAATAGACTAATTAATTAATTATCGCCATATGTACGACAATAGCAAAAACTTAAAATGTAAATACGTAAAAATTGGTGGCCATAACTGTGTTATTGAATAGACCAATTATTCAGTTCTGGCCATATGTACAACAATAGCAAAAACTTAAAATGTAAATACGTTACTTAATTATAGTATTTATGTACAGTAAAATGTTAAATATATATGCTAAATAAAATTTATTTTCTACAAGAAATATATTTTTTCTTTATTAGGTATGTATTTCTTAACACCTAAAAACATATGGCGATAACTGCCATCACACCTAAATTTTTCCTGTCCAGGAACTAAAATGCGGCGTTCACGCATTTTAGTACCTCTTACGTCGTAAAGGTGATGTTGCATCCCTCTACGTCAATACTTGCAATCAACGTGAAGTTCGCACGATTAGCATCAAATTTTGTTTCGTGAAGTTGAAACACTGGTTTCAGTAGAATATGCACTGTTCGTCAACCGTTACGCGTGTGGCAGCACTGATAAAATTTGTGCGCCTGGCAGCAACAGTGAAAACTTCATTGTGTAGTAATTGAACTGTTTTATAAATTTTGATTGTTTAATCTACCTAAAACCACAATAATGAAACGAAATTATTGCTCAGGAAGTGAGAAGAGGAAAAGACAGAAAATAAAACACGAATTAGAAACTAAGCAAAAAGACAGCTTGTTTGTGTTTTTAAAACCTAGAAATGACGAGGCATCTGACGAGGCAACTGGCAATAATGACAAGGCAGGACTGATGGTAATGATTTCCTTGTTGCATGCCCTACCTCAGTAGAACATGTGCCAATCCCATACCCGTACCCGCAAGATATAGCATTGTGGCCACGACATCTAACTCAAGATATGGTTGAATATTACCTTATAAACAAACCGAAAAGTATTGGGAATTTAAAAAATATAAAAAAACAATACATGGATAACGGAAAACAATATTATAGAAATTTAAATGAGATCCATTTTTATCGGGTGAAAAAAATGGAGCCAAAGAACGAAGAGAATGGTTAATATTCTCTGAAACCTTAAAATGTTCATATTGTTATGTGTGCAAGTTATTTCCAGACCCAAAAAAAGATAAAAATTCCTTTGTTGACGGTTTTTCAAACTGGGCATGTGCTAGCAGGCTACTGGAAGAACATGAATGTTCCAAAATGCATGCTACGGCAATGTTTACTTTTATTAAGAGAAGTAATTCAAAGAACAGAATTGATACTAACCTGGCGACACAAATTGATAAAGAGTGCATGTATTGGAGACAAATATTGCACAGAGTAGTAGCAACTGTTAAGATATTAGCAAAGTTAGGCCTTCCGTTTAGAGGGCATAAAGAATCTGAGTTATCAAAAAGACAGGGTAATTTTTTTACGTGCTTAGAATACTTAGCAGAATTTGATGAATTTTTTAAAAATCACTTAGATAAGTATCAGCACTGTGGTTCAGGCAGAATTAATTACTTATCCCACCAAACTTATGACGAATTTTTAGTTCTTATGGCAAACCAAGTTCAGAACAGCTTTGTTAAAGAAATAAAATACAGTATTTATTTCTCTATTGTAGTAGATTCGACACCAGACGTAAGTCACAGAGATCAACTTACAGTAATTTTAAGATATGTAAACAATAAAGGCGAGATAGTTGAGCGTTTTATATGCTTCACACCAATAAAATGTCACAAATCTGAGCATCTAGAACGAACCAGAAAATTGAAGATTTGGGATTAGAAATAAAAAATTGCCGTGGGCAGAGCTTTGATACAACAGCTAACATGGCTGGCCAATACACTGGCTTGCAAGCGAGGATAAAGGAACATAGCCCTACAGCTCTTTATGTTCCGTGCTCCAGCCATTCGCTAAATTTAGTCGGGAACAGTGCTGCAGAATGTTGTCAAGGTGCAATACAGTATTTTGATTTTGTTCAGAAGATCTACACATTTTTTTCAGGAAGTCCTTACGCAGCTTCTAGAAAGTAAAAGTGAGGGTATTAAGAAATGAAAAACAGTTAAAAAAATCTGTGATACTCGATGGTCCGCTCGAGCGGACGCAGTTGTTGCTTTAAAAGAGAGTTACAATGACATAAAGAATGCTCTTCTTAAAATTTCTGAAGATTCGGGTGAAAAATCAGCTACGAGACATGAAGCAAAATCACTAGCTAATCACTTTGAAAAATACGATAATGCAGTTTTAACCATTTTTTGGAATCGCTTGCTGCAACGAATTAATAGAGTAAGCAAATCTCTGCAAGCCGAACATGGAACTGTAGTGTCAGCTATAAACCAATTAAGTGCTCTCACACCATTTATTGTTAAGGTCAGAAACGACTTTAAAAATGTAGAAAAACAGGCTTTACTTTTAACTGACGGAGCAGTCAATGAAGATGAAGAGATTAACAAAAAACGAGTCTCAAAAAGAAAATCATTTTTTGATGAAGACACCAGCAATGACAGTGTTGGAAGGCTCTCAGAAGTTTATTGTTGAAACTTATAACAGTATATGCGACCAGCTTGTTGTCCAACTTCAGAGGAGATCAGAAGCCTTAAAAAACATATTTGATTTATTTAAATGTATCTTACCTGACTCTGATGACCCAGCATCTACCGATATTGAGAAACTAATTGAAATGTACTCTGATGACATAGACGCAAACTATTTTGAAGACGAACTTCGTCACTTTTTGTATTTAGTGAAAGAAGATGATAAGTCAAATTCAAAGTGTGATATGAAGGAAAAGAAACAACAGGAAGAAAAAACCGAAACAAACACCAAGAAAAAGTCCTTATCAAGTGATAGTAAGGAAGAAGAAGAGACTGAAATTAAACCAGAATGGTTTAAATCACCTGTAGATTTATACAGAATTATAAATAATGGTTTAAGTGCAACGTTTCCTAATGTCAAAAATATTCTACAGATCTTCATGACACTTCCGATTTCAAATGCGTCAGGAGAACGTTCATCCAGTGCTTTGAAAAGAGTAAAAACATTTTTTAGATCATCCTTAAGCCAAGAACACTTAAGTAGCTTAGCAATTTTATATATAGAAAATGAGGCTTTGAAAGAAATAAATTATGACAAATTGATAGACAATTTTGTAAGAAATAAAGCTAGAAAAAAGTTCATTTAACTTAGGGTACAAATCAAGTAAAACATACTTGTTTAAAATTGTTAAAGGTTGAGATTTGTGTTTTAGAATAAACAATTTGATAATTCAGTAAACTGTGTGTCTAAAGCCTTGTGTATTATTTGAATCTATTACTTAGATTTAAATTAAGTGCCTTAGATCCTTTTTTTACAATCTTTAATTATTTTTGTACTTTCTTATATATTGGCCAAGAAAATACTTTTATTTTTCTACAGTTCTTATTTTCACAGACTATAAATAAAACTGAACAATTGTACTGTAAATTTGTTGTGACATATTTAGTTTTTCGTTTTTGACTAGGGGGCCCCCAAAATGCTCAGCGCACAGGGCCCCTCACAATGTAAATCCGCCTCTGACTTTACATCATCCTCTAATATCCTCATTTACTTTTTGATCTCATATGCTCTTGACGTATATCACATTCTTCTCAATACCTCTGCTTCCGATAAAAGTTATTAGTTTTGTTTTCGCTGCCTCACTTCTTGCCTCTGCAGCGTACGATATTACTGATTTTATTACAGAATTGTATGTACTAACTAGTCTCCTTTCTTAGGTGTTTGTTCAGCCAAATGGAGTGCGTCAGCTAACCTAATGTGTTATGTAACCTTTCTACTTGCACGCTTACTTGACATTACAAAACCTGGGTACGTTACTCCATGATTTGTTCTATACGCTTATTGTTTGCCGTTAAATGTGATTCTCTCAACCCTCTATTTATTGGTCAATGTTATTGTGGTTAGTATACTTGTAGATTTAGATAGCAACAAAGGTCGATGACGTCAAAACTGTACGTTAAGCTGATTGTGTAGTCTTAATATGGAATACTGAGAATAGTCTTCAGAGACTCCTACGTCAGTTTAACAGATCGTGCAGACGATTTAGCTTTCGTATGTCCACAGAGAAATCTATGTTTGTGAGAATGTCCCCATTGAGGTGCAAGTTAATGGTAGTTAATTCCTGCACCCTGTTAGTTTTCGGAAGGAACTCGCAATAATGACTTGTTCAGCAAATAAAGATGTCCACGTTTATATTCGTTCATGTGACTCTTGACTATACAAAGAGAGTCACGACGCTTTCCGCAAAACCGTAAAACCGAAATCCTTTAAAGTTTCGTTTCGGTATTTAAACACCTCAATTGTTTTACGTTTGCATAATGGAAATATAAAAAACGGTAATCTTTTCGGCGCTCCGACGTATGAAGCTGGCCGCACTGATGAACAGATCACACCAAGCCCTCGTAAATGCTAAGCAAAATACAAAGTAAGTACTTGGTAAATGGTTTTACTAAATTGTTAAATTTATAAATTACCCATTATAAATAATTTTTATACATTTTTGTAATTTATTCAATTTATTGCAAAATTTACAAAACATAACGAAAACTGACAATGTGTGAAACGTATATATTGCAATATCACGAACATCCCGCACTAGACATGTTCAAAAGAACTTGTTATTTATTGTAGACCACAATAATCGTACAGACGAAGACGTGAGTGTATTAAACCCGTATTGTTATCAGGTTGTTGAACTTAGATTTACAATTGAGTTAAGACGTTTACAACAGTAAACTGCAAAGTGAAAAGGTGAAAACGATAAGTGCGGCGATGTGCGAAAAGAAGTACACCTACGTGAAGACTGCAAACCGAAGCTATGGTATTACAGTAGCGTGCGTTTGTGCGTAAGTGTGACATTCAGAATTTTTGAAGACAGTACTTAGCCAAGAACATTATAGTACTATGAATCGTCGGTTCTCAAGAAAACGACCAGGAGGTGCAAGAAGATTGAAGGAGATAATTAACTAAAAGGATATTGGAAGGAAGGAAAAGGGGTTTGATGTATAACTTGAAGGAAGAACAGACGAGGAGATAACTTGAACAATGAACAGAAATGGAAGAAAACAACAAAAAGTCAAGGTAAAATCAAGAAGATGACAATCAATTATTGTTAAATCATATAGACGAAAATTTCAGAGGTAACAACTGTACAAAACCAGCCAAAGAATGCGCAAGAATATCCGAAAAATAGATACAAACCCATGGTAAAAGATGGTGGGACAGCATTAGCAACAAACGCTTCATTGATTTGAAAAACGTTTGGAGAGAAAAATATCAAGAACTAAAAATTTTAGTTCTATTTAATAGTCTAGCTACATATAGAAAAGTACAAGAACGAATTTTAAAATTGCCATGTAATATAAATACGAATATAGACATAAAGTAGTACACACACACACACACACACACACACACACACACACACACACACACACACACACACACACACACACACACACACACACACACACACACACACACATAGGAATGTGGCTGCGGAACGAATACCAAAACGTACGCTAAGTTTCGTTAATGCACGAAATAGCAATGATCAACGTGAGTACGCAAAGCGTATTTACCGTTGCAAAACGACAGAAATCTTATTGTCAACCGGTCACAAATAGCGGCCAATTAGAAGTAATTAAACGTTATAATTTAAACGTATTAATTGTCTCTGAGTACGCATTAAGGCCGCGGAGCGCCGTACGGACAATATAAATGGCGTGCATTAGTTCTAAACTCCGATATTACCGGTCCTGGTCGTTGTTGAAAAGACAAGAGGCTACTTCTGTTCTGCTGTACCGTGCATCATAGTAGTTTTTTTTCTTTATTCCGTCCACTACTACCGCGCTACCACTACCACTACTACTATATATATTCAATTAAGTTGTCAGGCCGAACATAACCCCAGAAGCTTTCTAAAGCCGCTCCTTCGAGTCGGTCCAACCTTACCATCGGTCACATAAATGATACTCATTTGTTTAACGCCGGGAGTGACGTCATCGCTAATAGGGCTACATACTTCGGTAGCCGCATGACTTAATTGTGGCTACCGGCCCGTCATCGTAGAGGCCGTGCTCGCTTTTCAAATTGAAATCTTCTTTTATCTGTCCTGAAATGGTCAAAGGCTCGGGGGGTAATTACATTGAATAATACGGTTGTCTTTTGTGCGTTTTCCAGCGCGCATACCTGCGACGACGCGGACAAATGCGCCGGTTTACAAAACGGACGCTTAATTTTTTTTTTTCAAAAAAAAAAAATAAATAAAAACAAAACAGTCGGCTGATTAACAACGGCGAACGCGGCCGGGGTCTTTGATGACAGAACGCCGTTGCGGAGACATCGTTTTCGTTCTGCGCGCTGACTCTTGAGCGGAAAACCCCGCCGACAGACATTATTAAACATATGAGCTGATACAAATATCAGGTCGCGTTCTAAAAAATCGTTTCCATTCGACCGCTTTTATCGGATTTATTACGCACGCATTACGTGAATACCGATACGTTAAGCGGACAATAATCTGTTAATGAAGACGGATGTTTGCCACGATAAGAATGTGGCCTCTTACTGACTATTTATGTTTTGTCATGCGTGTATTCTAACACGAACATTGGTGTAAATTGTTGCTGATAAAAAAAAAATCAAAATTCGTGGAATTTTTTTCGTGAAATCGTACCGCGCTGAACGAAAGGATCTGAACTTAACGATGAGATGAAAACATCATAGTAATTTCCTGTCCTACAGCATCCGTCTGTTGGAGAGTTAAATGTTCTTGTCTTCGTGAGACCTGTTTATTAAATTCTTTTACAGTTCGTTTCTATATTTTCTATTAAGCATAATCTTACTTTAGTGGAATTAAATATTGGTATACTAAAAATATAAGATAATCTAAAATAAGGTCATCAAGAAAGTAAGAAGATAATTAAATTCTTTTTATCTAAAAGTATTAGAAAGTCGAGGATGGTATTTAATGTTCAAACCCGTGAAATAGTTGCAATATTTTTAACAGTAAGCAGCAGTGGGGTATCTAGAATTTTGCCTTGGGAGGGAGAGAGTTCGGTCGGGTCGATTTCATAAAAAAGAAAAAACAAGTTAAGACTTGTTTAAGACAGTAATCAACATTACTGTCTTTAAAGTGGTTGAAAAACGTGCGATATCGTCCTGAAGTCAATCCCATTAAAGTAAATATGGTACTAATACAATCAAAATACGCGTTATTGAAACATTGTTTACAGGATAATTATTGACTGAAGTGATTTTCCTATATTTCATACTTCAAACGTACACGCAGACGCTGTGTAATAAACCTGTTTATATATTTAAAAAGAGTTACTACTATATTACTGTAAACAACTGTAAAATCATAAAACAGCCTAAAAATTAAGAGATTAACAAAAATTTGTCAACTTTCTTCGACTCTCTGGCAGGGTGGGTCCGGTCCCGGTAGTCACCCCTCATAAATACGCCCGTCACCTGTCATATCGTATTGTACAGCTTACGTCTGCTGGAATTAATGCTGTTGTTATTGCATGTTGTGCCATTTAGATTACTTTAGTATTCACTTCTAGAATCCGTTACTACACATAAACGAATGTACATGAAAAATAGAAACATAAAAATAATATAAGCAATTACAAGTTCTAAAAATCACGAAGACTGAGAGTGTAAACCTATGGAAATCGGTAAGTGCGAGCGTCACAGAATGTTTTTTGTGTTACTTCGTGGGACTGACAAACAAACAACACTAATAAAAAAATGTATTTTTATTGACACTTGTCATATATGTACACACACACACACACATTGCAAAGGACTGTTTGCATATGTCTCAATGGGATGTAGACTAAATGTGGTCAGAGTTTTTTATTTTGAGGGTGACTGTGTAAAACTATTATTCGCCACATTAAGATCCGCACTCCTACTCACACCTACCAAAACCACAACCCTTTTGTACACTTGTACACGACATGGATCCACCTCGGGACTCAGCTTTCGCAAGGTGGTGCCATTTCTTCTTCGTCCATATGGACGATCATCTGTTTTAAACTTCAAGGGGTCCACCCCTTAAGGGATTACTTGCTTTCAGCTATTCTGTCATCGCCCCTAGCAAGATCACTTTCTGCTTCCTTCTTTTGCCTTTATACCTTCTCTATGTAGGCTGCTACCTGATACCAGTGGTGTTCGCTCTACAGCATTATTCCAATGATATTTTTGCGTGAGATCTGTTCCACTACATTTTCCAGAGTTTGCCTCCCCTCCTTCCATTTATCTCAGGTGAAAAACTTGTGGTGTACATCGTCTAGTTCCTATTTGCAGAAAATGCAGTCTGGTCTGTCTACATTCCCAATCCTATATAGGTAAGTCCGGAACAGGCAGTAACCAGTTAGCAATTGCGTTATGGAATAATTAATCTCGTCATGTTTGCGATCAGTCCACTCAACTAATTGCTTTATGACACCAGCAGACCATCTTCTCTTTCGTGTCACTGGTCCATCTTTTCTGGCATTGAGCCATAGTACAGGCCGTGACCTCCCTATAAGGGAGTTTACCTACTTTGCCCTTCCTCCTCTAAACCTGTTTCCGCGCCTGTGCCAGCAGATTTATTGGAAGTAATCCTGCAATGACAAAAACCGCAGACTCCGAAACCATTAAATAGGAGCAAGAGCGGCACTTTGCCGCACTACTGACATGCGTCTTCTGTATTTCTGGAGTTCGAGTGCATCAGCCCATAAAGTAGTATTGAGTGAGTGACATCAGTAATCGTCGCTTGGAAGGTTTCGGGCCGCTGGTGTTAGCCACAATTCTTACTCGGCGCAGTAGTCACAGTTACAGCCTTATCAGACGCCAGAGTAAGCTATATATGCACCTATTAAGACAGTAATAAGATAAAATAATAGTACGTAGAATGTATGAAATATGTGCAGTTTTATGTGTGGGACTCTGTACTTTAGCTTGTAACGAACTTGTAATTCAAACTTATAAATAAATTATTGTAAATGCAGATATGTAATGGGATACATAAAAATTGGTAATATTATCATAAATTCGGCTTACGATAGACGAGTAGGCGTAGAAAAAACATTAGGCCTATATTGACTTTATTAATTACGATTTTGAGGAAAGGACATAAACAAGAATGTAGTTCATAGTAGGCCTATAACAAACAATTTGCCGTATTTATGTGAACTTTTCACTGAATTTTTTTTTCTCATAATTCTATGTACGATTCTAGAAAGTCCACAAAAAGAACATCAAATTTTAGATTTGTCTGCAGTTTTAGAACAATTATTGACTAGAATAAGCCGAAATTTACATGATCTGACTGTAATCCCCCCACTTAAATTGTGTAGAGCAGGAACAAGTAGGCCTAGTTGACCACTCAGAAACTTAGATGCACGTAATTGTTACGCACTAGTCCTGTCTAAAAACAATAAGTTTGGGAAAAACACCACAAGTTCGTGAATTCACCGCACTGAACGTTGCCGATGTCTGAGAGACAATCATTCAGTTATGTAAATATTATAAACCGCAGTTAAAACCGAGTGCTTTCCGTGTGAGTGGAAGATTGTCCGCGTAGGTTGGGAAAGCCACTTAAAGCGTACTGGATTTGGTGTAAGACGCCAAATTACAACTACGTTAACAATTACAGCCAAGTACAATTACGAAAGTTACAATTACGTCCGCAGTCGCACCGAATTACACCTGTGAAATTTCGGACACAATAAAGTGACCCTGAGGGACTACGTTACTACGGACTTATCACACGGCTGTCGGATATCAACTATAAATCATCAGTTCAGCGGACTCCAGCTACGGACATCACATCACCAGTGGCGTAACTGCCGGACCCGCGGACTAAGAGGCCCGCGCAAACATTTCCTTTCTCTTTTTACGAATGGGTATAAAGCATTGAACTTAAGTAAAGCCACATTTCTCCGCATGCATTTATCATCAAAAACAAATAAATACAGTTTTTTCTTACCGTTATTTTACCAGTACCTAATTATGTACTTTGTGAGCATAAATTACCTGGTTAACTGTACAGTAGAGCGGTGACTCCAGTTAATAATGCACCGACGTCAGTTAGTAATTGCGTTTCGAGTAATGTTTTTGAAATACGAAACCCTATTTTTGTAAAATAAAATATCTTTATATCAGAATATTTTTCTTTAATTCTAATGCCAACATTAGTCCTATACTAAAATTATTGGAAATTGTAAAGCTATAAGCGGATGACAGAAAGTTTTAAAAGTGAAATAGATTTTCTTTTCAGAAATATGAAATTAGTTAATAAAGTAAACGCTATGAAAATTAATATAAACGATATTAAATTAAATATTCACCGTCACCATGAATTTAAATTTAATAAAATTTGTACTTTTTTCAGGATACATATAAGTTTAATAAATGACAAAATGATTATTGGTTACTAGTCTAGTACCAGTTACCAGTTACTAGTAATTGGTGACATGTCTGATAATCAGCATTTTTTTACAATGATCAAAGATGTAAATGTTAGACTACTAAATAACAAATCAAACTATTAACTGAAACAAAAGTTATATTTTATTAATCGAGTATACATCATACAAGAAAGAATAATTATTCTGTTAACATTATATATTTTAGTAGTTTCCACAGCTGTAAGGAGAGGTCAGTACTCAAGAGAGGACAAATAAGTAAGGTTAGTAGGGGGGGGGGCGCAAAGAATTTCTGCGGGGGCCCATAAAAGAAGAGTTACGCCACTGCATCATTCTTCAGGCGACATTCAAGGAAAGTCCCATTTTAATATCAGACTATAATTCAAATCATAAATTCTAAAGAGATTTTAAAAACTAAAATCTTTATAAAAATTACATTATTTAAAGACGAAGCGTATTATTTAAAGACAATTAATTTTATTAAATTTTGTGTTGATCAGTAGACTAATTTGTAAAGTAAGTCGCTGTTAAGAATTCTAAAATTTGAAATATGTATATAGGCCTACCTAAGGTGACTCTAAAAAATGGGAAAAAATGAAATCAAGAAGATTAACAAAACGTGGGATCAACCGGTTAAGAGGGATAGGAATTTAAGAAAAGGAAAATGGCGGAAAAGAGACGCTCGGGGGTCCTATAAATCAGATAGAATTATAGTATAATATAGTAGTTATTATAGCGCATATGTAGAGAAATTATATAAGAGGTAGAGAATATATATACATAATAGGGTTGCTACAGCTAGTGCCGTCTCCCTTCCTTCAACCTGGCTTTCCAATTCTCCCGATGTTCCCATGTCCTTCCTCAAGTCCTATACGTTGCATAGATTCATCCACTTCGTCCCTCCAAGATCTTCTCAGTCTTCCCCTTTTTCTCCTTCCTAATGGACTCCATTCCGTCACTTTGTTGATCCACCTATTTTGGGCTCTCCGGACATGACCGTACCACACCAATCTTTTTTCTTCGATATAGTCAATTACACTTCTTTCCGCTTCCATTCTTCTTCTGATCTCCTCGTTTGTTATTCGGTCTGCTCTCGTTATTCCACAGAACTCCTCCAATATTCCATCTCTGTTGCAAGAATCTTTCTTTCATTCTTTTTGTTAATAACCCATACTTCCGCTGCATAAGGTAGAGAATACAATAACTTAGTTAGATATTTTGTAAAAACAGGTGAGAATAAAGGACAAAAGAGAATTGAACAGTAGAGACAAAAAATAACATAAGAAAGGCTATGAAAAAGATGCATGGATAAGTTGTAACACGGGAACAGAAGATGTTATGTCCTTCCAAAATATCGCGGTTGGTAAAGTTAACGTTATACAGGAAAACCAGCCATCGAAGAATCGAAAACAAATACAAAAATGTAAAATATAACTCCTTTCTTATGCATTGTTTTGTTCGAGTGTAAATTAGAATACTGGAGGCGGAAACCTGAATGGAATAGTGTAGTATGGGGCGGCAAAGTATGCTCACGACTGTAGAACTGGCAACAGAAGGAGATAAAAAGTAGAGAACGAAGATAAAGCGCAAATGAAATCATTAAAAAAGATGAAAGACATACTGGCTATAGAATTATTTACACCAGGAAATTGTTTCTTCTCAAGACAGATGGTGTTAAGAAAGATGCGCACTGTTTGTAAGAAGAAACAGTATCTAGTGACGCTGCGTCTCGAATATCAGCCAGTGACAAACATTTATTAGATGCAGATCGCTGGAAATAGCCTTAATAGCAGTGAAATTGTAACTTTCATCATGATAAAAATAAAAACAATTTTTTCTAGTCGTAAGTCTGTAACAGATTGCCCCTTCGTTACACGACTAATTACGTCCCCCTTGTCAGACCCATACGTGCCGTTACAATGCACCAGCCCAACCCACCCAATTCACACACACACATGCAAGCACATCGTATGTGAAATAAATCAACCAATTAAAGAGTCCGAAGAGAGCGGACAGAGAAGAAGAGGAAGAGACAGAAGTGGCGAGCTCGCCTTCGACGCCAGAGTTACAAAACCGTTGTACTACTAATTTGTAGCCATTGTTCTGCGCACTTCCTGTTTCATTGTTTGACTACCTTTCACCTATATACACCCATTAGTACACGTATACAATGGCGAACAATTAAAATTTATCCGTTCAAAAGTACACAGTCTGTGGGAAGAAACAAAAGTCGGCGCGCGCTCGACTCCACTCTGAATTCTCTGGCTGGGAACTGGGAAAATTGTTCGCCTCGCGTCGCCTGTGAGCGGTTGTCTCACCTTGGAAATAGAAATAAATAAACAAATCGATGCAAGTTAGCGAAAAACTAACGGCATTCCAGAAACGGATCCAGCGGCGGTGGAAATCGGTGATACGCAGATAGCCATACCAGTAAATTTCGTTTGCCCGCGAAAACACTATGAAGACTCACTCGCATGCACTGTTCCAACCACGTATAGAATAGCAATAGCAATAATAATAATAATCGTGAAAATGAAACCTGGACTATCACAGATAAACTACAACTACAAAATTGAGGCATCAGAGATGGCATTTTAAGCAGTGAATAACAAACGATAAAATAAGAAATGAAGACACAGGCCTAAGGCATAAATTAAACGTAGGCAGCATATACGACTGAATAAAAAAATTACATATGAGTATGTGGAGAAAATATACCAGGAAACAGATTTCCAAAAGTAATATAAACCTCTGCTTTCTGTAATTAAATCGTCTGCTGGGTTTGTCCAAACCCTCGGCCTAGTTTTATTCAAATACAGATAGGAGATTAAGGCGTTTGTCGTCTTAAACGTCCATTTCACTCTTATCATTTAAAAGTTTTTTTTAACGTACACTAAGTAAAGATTTTCTTATGCTGTAAAACATCATTGTGGGAAAAAGATAAATCAGATTATAGAATCTTATTGGCTTGTTTGCTTGGCTTGTACAATCTTCTAACATCTTGTCAAAAGGTATCATAATCGTTCCATTCTTATTCCTCTTTTTCTTCTTCCACTTCTTTTCGCTGGAAGAATTAAGCACACTGTTCTCCACCTTCGTCTTGGCCGTCCAACATGTCTTTCTCCTGTGGTATTTGTCCCGTCTAGTGCAACCCCGAACAACTTCATTTCACCTGATTGTAACCGCGTTCTGCCTTTTTTCTACTGGTATTCAACAAACGCTCAGTCTTTAATGGTTCGTGTGTTGTACAGACAATGTGTTCATCTTCCTATCAATTGCAGCGTCCTTGATAAAAACACACCCAAACCTAACTGAAATGTGACACTTGCTCAGTTTTTTTTCAGCTCACAAACATCTTCACTAATACAGTGTCTCTTCCACAAAAAATTATCACTCTTGTCTAAGAGCATGATATATTTAGGTCGTAAGACTTTGCTAATTGTTTCGATCTTGTGGAGCGGTAACTCCGTCGTTTTGCTGTAGAATCGTTAAATCATCGTGTATAACAAGAAATTCAAATAACTGTCTTCCCCTTAACTGAGACATCCATCATTATGTTAAGTTTGCCGAGTTAGTTAAGATTTACAGAATCACAATTTTAGTATGTTTACTGCACCAATCTTACAGTGACTGGCGACGCATCCGGCACTTAGGAGATTCGACGAGGGCCGAGTAAATGAAGAAAAGAATAAATATTAGTGTACTTACGTTTTAGTGCAAAACATATAGAAAAGACTTCGTGGATCGAGAGAGTAAGCGTGTAACGCAACAGAATAATACGGTAAAAGAATAAGCGATTCGCTAAAATCAGCTGTAACTTTGGTTCACTCACGATTGAGGAAAAACGTTTAATTATTTCAAATGGACAGACATTTATGATTTCAAAAATAACATAAAAATGATTTTTTTTATTAATGAACAGTTTGTGTATTGTCTTGAATTACAGTCAGACTTACTTGAATGTTGCATATTATGATTCCAATGCTAATCTGCTCAGAAAAAAATTGCAAAGTAAAAAAATGCAATTCTCATTTAAAAATGTATTTTTATTTTCTATTTTATAAGATAAACTATCATTACATGCACGCGGGAGAATTACAAAATTAACGCTTACTGCTGCGCGAAGAGGGTGAATTTTGTGCAATTTTTGTAAATCGAGCGATGGGTAGGCTACAATGAAAAAGGCACCCATCGCCGCTGCTTACATTATTTTATTTTTAAATTATAATATAGTATTTAAAGGTTATATTTATTTTTCTTAATACAGAGGTTATAGACCTACTTTTGTTAAATTTCAATTGTTTGCTTTCCTTTATTTATTTTTATTTATTTATTTTTTATTCATTTGTTTTTTTTTTACTTACTTTTTTTAACATGTCGAATAGGTTAGGCCTACCCGAAAAAGTTAGTCTTGTTTGGTGATTTATATCCTTCCTTTCCGTAGAGAAAAAATTATATTTATTCGTCTTTTTTGGAAAGTACAGACCTTGATGAGGTGTAGACTTTTCACGTTCTTATTGTTAGCAGAGTAGGAAATGGAGAGAAAAGATTAAGGAGACTTTTATTGCTTTGAATTTCAGTCATGTTCTACTTTTTTAGTAATAAAAGTTTCGTTTTATGGATGTTGAAACGAGCACTGACGGTTAGGCACTTATGTGAACGTTTTATAATTATTTTTAAGTTGTCCATCGTTTACTTTGTTTCTGATGTCCAAACTTTAGTTGCCCGATCAAGAACAACATACAAAATTTAATTTGTTAGCTTCAGATCAGTAAACAACAGGGGGGCTAGAAAAGGACTGTGATCATACAATAAACTGATTAAAACCGCTAAGGGGGATATAGAGGCGGGAACTGCCCATGACAGACATGCGGCGTATCGTGGCCGACGCATGACAACTGGGTCATAGTGCTTCCAGTAATTATCAGCAGTATTATATGAGTTTTGTCACACCTAGTGTGGGATGACGCGACCACACAAAACCCAGCAGCAAACACTTCCTCTGGCTGCCATTGTGTACCGGACTCAATGAATGTCATTCATTAACGAAGTCGAGCTCCACTTGACTTGTACACAATGCGCCGCTCCGCGCTACTAGTCGTATTGATTTATGTTTTTCAATAATTTTTCAAACGTTAAACTCGGATATGTACAGCAATTTACTCCCGACATTATCCTATTGTCTCCCGTCTGTTTTGTTTTTGTTGTTCTTTTATTAGACGCTCTTAGTTAGTCATAACTCAGTCATGCGTCAATGAATCTATAATGTGGGAATATTTTGGCCTGAATTCTTCCGTCCGTCTTTCTATTTTTTTTTTTTTTTTAACATGTAACTTCATACTCAGTCACGAGCGCACGCGTTCGCACAGGGCCAAACAGTGTACCTTTGGCTTCCCGTTTTCACAAATTCTGAGTTATAATTTAAGTTAATAGGTACATCAGAAGCATCTAATTTTTAAATATACTATATTAAGACCACGTGTGACCACATATGACGATGTTTGTAGGCCTAGTGGCGGTAATGATTCCACAACGATGACGATGATGACGTGAATATTCACGGCTTTTTATAGTTATGGGCTCTCCACATTTCCTTGAATTTTACTCCAAGTTCTTCACGTTTTTTCTTGACATGTTCTTTCATTTAAGCTTAGCATCTGCAGTCATGCCCAAATCGTCATCGTCTTCACAACATGGCACTGGCAAGGTGCTTCCTGTTCCGCCTTCAAAAACTCTCCACCCATCTCTTCCTAGGTCTACCCACACACCTCTGTCCTATAGGTTTGTATTCCAGACTTGTTGGGCCAGTCTGGAACCTGACATTCTTTCTAAACTTCTTTCCTCCGTTGTTTGTAATCTTTTAATTTTTCATTCAAGTTAAAAACTTGTAACTTGCCTAAATACTTTGCCAAATTTTCATGTGGAATTGTTTATACGATTATATATAGGCCTTATTTTAACACCCTCAACTGTCTTAGAAATAGGCGTACGTTAAATTGTTATCAAATTTCGTTACAATTTTCAATAGATCTAGAGGGAATTGATCCCCCCCCTGATTCCCCAGTCGCTGTAACTAATTATCTATTTCGGTGTTTAAAAAAAACCGTGTGTTAGAGCTTATTCAGGTGAATTTAATAATTTTTTTAAATCGTCCCTAATTCCAAGAGAAATTATTTTGAACCCTCCCCAAACCACCGTCAGCTTCCGATGCACAAGAATTATGGACGTAAGATGATAGATAAACTGTGGACTTTATAGAGTGGCGGGGAAATAATAATGCTAGAAACAGCAAGGGAAACGGGAAGACAATCAAATTGATATCCCAGCCAACTAAAAGATGCGATAACATTTACAGAATTAAGAAAATTAAATTAAAGTGGATCGAATGCTAGAACAGGTGAGCCACTTTAATTATTTTTAAAATGATATTGTTTATGATAGAAATTATGATAATGATGTTCAGTCGATCTGAGTGACAATCGTCCGTATTTTTAGAAACAAGGAATGTCGAGATAAAAAATTAAAGCTGTATAAAGTTATGGCAGTCCCTGTACTGTCCTATGGGTGTGAATTATGGTCAACATCCAAGAAATAAGACAGCAAAATACAGGTCTCGAAAGAGGCGTTATTAAGAGGAGTTAAAAGGAATTCTAAACTTGACCGTATAAAGAATGAGACCATAAGAGTTACAAGTTTTTAACTTGAATAGTAATAACAGATTACTAACAACGGTGGAAAGAACACTTAGAAAAAATGTCAGATTCCGGACTGGCGAAACAAGTCTGGAAATATAAGCCTATAGGACACCCATGTGTGAGTATACCCAGGCTGGAGGATCTTTGAAAGCGGAACAGGCAGCATCTTGCCTATGCCGTGTTGTGAAGATGATGATGATAATGATGAAATGGAACTGACATGGATAGGGCTAAGTGACGAAATGGCAGATGATTACGAAGGTCGGTAGGTTGGGGACCAAGAGACCACGACGAACCTGATTACAAACATGGAAGAAATGATGTAACACTATAAACTGGATAAGAATTGCTCAAAAGAGATCGAATTACTGGGGAATCGTTCGGTTAGACAGGCAGACACTAATAATTACGATAATTAAGATGCTATACATATATAGGCGCACACATCGCTAACACGCTAACACGTTAATATATCAACTAACGCCATCAAATTGCGTTTACATTAGCACAATAAACCTTTTTATTATCGCCGACTCTTTAACGACGCGCGGCAGTCGCTATTAAGAACGCGGAAACTATAAACAACGGCTTTGTAAACAACAGCGGCCACAACAACAAGATGTTCAGGCTAACTGACAACAGAGCTTTTAGCGAATTATGCAAAATATTATTAACGTCGTTATTTTCCGCAAAAATAATATCTTATTTTGGCGCGGAGGACGAGAAGACGTGGATTTATGTGGCGACTTTCCCTCGCCGGTGGACACAATTACTGGACACACATACACACCTTGTACGCCGCGACGGTAGCTCTCCGGCATGCTGGTACTCTGCTGGCAGCTGTTTGGAACCAACTAGACACAACGAAAATATAACTTAATAAACTCGTTTTAAATTCGCATTACGCGCGGTAAAAATACCAATTTATAATTTTAAAAATATATTTGACTGGAAGTAACGAGTTTATTAGGCGAACGTCGCGTCGTCAAGTACCCGCTTTTGTAACCTGCAGCTCTTGTTTGAGGGAGAAAGTGTTCCGACAGGGCGGTCTGTGTCTGTCATCGGCAAGGTCCGCAGATGACGGCAGTCGCTGGAGAAAATAACGCGATAATCGTTGCGATAATTAGAACGTTAACTGATTTGACAGTCTTGCTTCAAGCGTACCTGCAACGGACGGAAGGCCCCATCAAGGCGTTTCCTCCTACAATAGTTTTATACGCTTCTGTGAAATGTTTGTGTGTACAACGTTCTTGTCGCTCGCTTCTGCCTCCAACTTCCACTGTACTTCTTAGCAGTATTTTAATTTTGTTTTCTGTTATACTGTTGCTGCCGTGTGATCTGATTTCCAGTATACATTAAGTGTCGCTTATAAAATTCAGAAATTGTTTTAATTCGGTAACTGATTCAGTAGTATGGGCACAAGTCAGTAATAAAATCCAGTATTTTGGTTTGAGATACGAGAATTTCACAATGAAATCTGTAATTTTGAATTATACACTGATTCAATTAAACGGTGTCCAGAGTACTTATGACGGTTTAATGAGCCTCTCTCCCACATTGTTGTCTTTGTAATCTTACTAGGCAGTATTCTTACTGCTGTAATTTAGTCCGATTGTACTTGTTATTATTTATTGTTGTTATTTTCTCCTCTTACTTCCACTATAATAGGTATGGCATTTCCTTCGTCTTTATATGATATGACTTTATTACGATCTTTAAACCTAACTTTCGATGGTACGTGAACATTATCAGAAGGGTTACGTCGGACAATAATCACCGTAAAATTTATCACACATCGTTTCCACCACTGTCGTCTTCAGGTGTAGGCCTAAGCAACACTAATACATTAAATGTAAACTTAAGCGTACTCGAGATTCGTTCACTAAGAAGCGGAACGGTTAGAAAAATAATAGTTAGCTACTATCACATACAAAACTAAACACAGCTAAAGAAAAACTATAAAAAAATAACGGCTACTTACCGTCCAAGTCCGCTAGAGAGAACTGGGAAGCACATCCGTACAGACGCAAGTTTAACACAGTATGGTTGTGCTTCCCAGTTCTCTCCAGCGGACTTGGACGGTAAATAGCGGCTTTTATTTTACATAGTTTTTCTTTAGCTGTGTTTAATTTTGGAGGCGGTGGTAGTTTATTATTATTTTCTTCAAAGTTAACGTAAGTGTTTATTATTATAACGTATATTATATATTTGCATTAAGCAAAATGGTTTGCTCGATCTCTGGAATGAACGAATTGAGTCCTTTCTTGGTATTTCAACATTTTTGTCTTTTGCCCCCTTTGTCAACAATATTTCTCTTTGTCCACAGAAAGCTTTCAAACATTATATTTTTCTCCTTTCTTCATGGACTTCATACAAAACCTAAAACTTGATAGTGGCAGATAATTTAAAGTCTGTTCCATGTGGTAGTACTACCCAGTGTCTATCCACTTAGGTTCGGGTACTGTTTACCCACTTTGAAGATACCTGGTAGGCAACTAAACAGTTGCAAGAGCTGTATAAATAAACTTGTAAATCCTTAAAATAAGTTTATTTAATTTTAATAAGTAATTTTAAGTTTAGTAAGTTCAAACACAGTTGTCTGAAAGAGAGAGAACAAAGGTATCATATCCCTTGGAATGGAAAGGTTAGTATTTTGTACCATGAGAGAGCTTTAGTGAACTGACACGCAGCTGAGAAGAAATGGGGTAATTTATAGTAAGCTGTTACCACTTGTTTACTTCAATGACTTAAAAAAGTATAAAAAACTCGATTTTGGGAGGAGGGTGTAAACGATTTCATAGAATTTGTTTCGTTAATACAAGCTGCTGAAGCCCTTATATATACTCAGCTGTACATACTAAAAAAACCTTTACAGATAAAAATACTGTTACGACATTACAGAACAATCTACGTGTTTCTCGAATGTTCCAGAGGAATCCGGCTGTAGGCCTAATGTTGTGTGCGTACGTGATTTCAACATGCGCTCGCGAGACTTTTCTAGACGTCGCCAGCTACGCACACTGTGTCAAGGCCTCAATCAATGTGTGCTAGTGTAGAGCTGATGCGTAGTGTATAGAATATTCTGGATTTTCGGCGGGGTATAAATACAAGTACTCAGCGACGCTCAGTTCAGTTTGAGTCGCGATTTATTGGAGTGCAGTTCGTAATATTGTGGCGAAGTATTACGTGTTTTATAATTGTGCGGGACAATTGTAATACAATTGTGTTTTCTATTAGTAGACATTTTTATTGCGTGTGAACAATTTTTATTTTATTTGTTGTAAGAGACTATCTTGTTGATTACAAACTGTTTAATTGTGATAATTAAGGCTGGTGATTAGTGACGTTATTGGTATATTGTATTTTGTGTTCCACTATACCATACGACGATCAGTAGACCGTTGTAACAATAAATTAACTATACACCTACACTCACTATGTATGTAATGGTTCCTTCCTTCCTTAGTTAGCAATTCGCAGATTAGTTTGTAGCAGTTCTCTACACTGATCTAATCAGTGCTTTCCGTTTCATCACCTCATAGGATTACAACTTACACCACCAATAATCTGTTTCATACATTGGAGTCTCGGTCTTTCTTTTCCATTTTTCCCTTCAGTGTAACCTTCAGTTATTGATTTTATCAAATTCTCGTAACGCATAACATGACCAATAAATTCAACCCTTCGCTTTACAATTTTGCCAAAAACGTCTTGTCTCTCCAACTCTAGTCAGAATCTCATGATTACGAACCTTGTCGAGCCATCTTTCTTTCAGTAACTTCCTATAGCACTACATTTCCAGTGGTTCAAGTCTTCTTCTTTCCTCTGGTTCAATTGTCCACGTCTCACATCCATATAGGGCTATGCTCCATGTGTAACCTCTTCTGCTTCAGTAACCTCTTCTTTGTTCTAAGGCTAATTCTTTAGAATTGAGTAATTCCCATTTACTTTAAATGCAACTTTAACCTGACCGATCCTACTCAAAAATTGTTCTTTTACTTCTTCCGGTGTATAATACTATATGCTATATATTATATTACGTACGTAATACGATACACGTATACGAGTGAAGAAAGTTCTCAATTTTAATCTAACCGTTTGTCATTTATTTGTCTGTCTATCCGTCTACCAGGAATGTTCCACGATAACTTTTGAGTGCATCAACCGATTATCTTAAAACTTAGCGTGCGTGTTCTTACCCATGTCTCCTGTTGCTTATTTGAGATTCAGCCTTCAAAATGTCGGAGGTCGTGAGGCAAAAATCTGAGCGGGTAAAGTTTTGAAAAAATCGCAAAATCCATGACGGATTATCAAACTAAAGACAGTTTTAACCAAAACTTAAATATAACGGTCAGTTTTCGAATTTAACAATTTCGTGAAACCAAAAATTTGCCCCTGGTGCCCTAAAATGTGGATCAAAAGTTATAAAAATTGTAAAATACTACACTGGGTATCAGACTAATGTCAATTCTAACCTAATTCCGAATGTACGTTTACTTCCAGGATTAAAATTAACATTTTGAAAAAATTGTAGATTTCTATATTGTGTAACAAATTTTTATGAATTTTATTAAAAAAACGACTTGATAAATTCACCAATTTGCCAAATTAATATTTCTTAACACCCGATTCAAATTTAAGGAAAGTTGTATCCCCGCAGTGCTCGTTCTGAAGCCAATCAAATAACTAGCGCCCTCGGTCGCAACCCATCTGTGCCAGATGAATCTTGGACCCTCGGCGAACCCACACGCTCAATTAGGTAACTGATTGAACCCCCACGACCGGTAGCAGGCCACACCTTTAATATCCAGAGTATTATGGTCCCCGCGGCAGGAGCTCTGTAAGAAGCTCGGGGACGCGGCATACAAGCGGGCGACGGGCAAGCACTTCGTCCAGCACAACCCCTGGTCCAAAGATTTCATTAGGTAGAAAGAAACCTCTACCAAGTATGTGATAGATTATGTGAATCGGTAGTGATTACCAATTACGTATTTCAAACATTTAAATTACTAAGAAACAAAATTCAAACACTAACATTTTGTAAACTCTGACGATGAACAGACATCTATAATACATAATGCCTACATTTCTAAAATATATGAATAGTTTGTCATTTAAATATATAAATGTGGCAAGAAAACTAAAATAAAATTAATAGTAGTAATAATAACATTCTCAGTAACACCTCGAATGAATTGTAGCACTGCTAAAAGAATTTGCCGAGATCAAATTAAGAACATTCGTGGAGGTAGGATTACTTTAAAGAATTTGAAAAACTCGTTACATTGTTATAATGTGGTTTGAACTTAGTAATTTTAGTAATCTCTTTCTACAATGACTCTAAAATCTGAAATGATTAAAACATTGCTGTACCATATTGCACTCTAAGCAGTAGCATATCTAGAATTTGGTTTTGGGAGGGGTTCGGGGTCGGGTCAGCTCCGTACTAAAAAAAAAAAACAAAGTTAAGACTAATCAACATTAATATCTTTAAAGTGGCTGAAAAACGCGTGATAACATCGTGAAATCAGCCCCATTAACGTCAACGGTAATAAGACAATAAAAATACGCGTTATTGAATCATTGTTAAAAGATACTTATTAACTGAATTGAGTTTCCTATATATTGCATATTTTAGACGTATATCCTGATGTTGTATAACTAAACCTGTTTGTATATTTAAAAAAGAGCTCCTACTATATTAGCATACACAGCTGAAAAAATAAAATAAAACTGCCTAAAAATTAAGGGATTAACAAAATTTGTCAACTTTTTCGATCCTCTGGTGAGGGGTCCCCCGTAAATACGGCGCTGACTCTAAGGACTTAAACGATTTACGATTTTAGTGTGCACAAAAAGCAATGAAAATTATTAGCACTGATCTTTTTGTTGTTTACAGGTTTTCACCAAAACACCTAAAGTAAGATGCATATCGGTATGTACTTTGTTTCATACTTAGTAATTAAAATTAATAAGCTACATACAAAGATATACACTTTTTTTAAAGGGACCTTGTCGGTTTTGCAAGGGGGCCCAAACTTTCTAGATCAGGACTTGAGAGGGTTTCAATTTGAAGCAACATAGCGTCGGATAAACCTCTTCGGTTATTATCTGGTACTTTTAGAAAAGAACACAATTATAAAATAGCTTGATAGGTACTATTCTTTAGCAATACAGTAGTTCTTTCCACGCACACTACCAGTGTTCGCAGTTGGCTTGACTTATGTTCTATCTCTAGACAAAGCTACACATAATCGTTGACAGTGGTGGTGTACCTATAAGCTGTTACTGGGAGGGGGGTGAAATTGGACATCCCGTTTTCCTTGGGATAAATGATGAATTAGAATTCTTCCCACGTCATCATCATCATCTTCACACCACGACATAGGCAAGATACTGCCTGTTGTTACGCCATCAAAAATCCTCCAGCCATCTCTTCCTGGGTCTATCCATACACCTGTGTCCCATAGGTTTGTATTTCTAGACTTGTTTGACCACCCTGGAATCTGACATTCTTTCTTAGTGTTCTTTCCACCGTTGTTTGTAATCTTTTAATTTTTCATTCAAGTTAAAAACGTGTAACTTTTCTTTTATGACTTCATTTCTTATACGGTCGAGTTTAGGTCATCTTTTAACCCCTCTTAAGAGTGCCATTTCCGAGGCCTGTATTTTACTGTCTTGTCTTTTGTTATTGTTTTTTGTCATAATTCACACCCATAGGACAGTACAGAATCTGTCATAACTTTGTAAAACTTTAATTTTGTATTTCGGCGTACCTTGTTTCCAAAAATACGGTTGACTGTTCCACAGATCGTCTGGAACTTACCTAACTTAGCATCATTGTCACATCATTTCCCAAATAATTAAAGCGGCTCACCTGTTCTAGAATTCGATCACTAATCATTATTTTTGTTCTTTTTGGCTCCTTACCTCGAAATACCATTATCTTTTTTTTTAGAGTGGAGATTTTCATATTGAATTTTTTGCAAATCAGATTCTGTATTTTGAAATACAGGTCGTCAGCAAACAACAGCACATTGAAATATCTTTATCGTGATAATTTAATACCAGGATTCACTAGATGTTTCCATTTCCTTACCAGAGGCTTCCTGGATGGTTGAGTCTTCCTGAAGATATTCTGAAAAGCTGATTGTATTAGTCTTTCACATTTTAAATTAAGTATGTTGCCCCAAGAACGTTTTAAGCAACCTGTAATTCGTGTTAAAGTACGTCATTTTTATGTAGAATCCTGCATAAAATCGTATAATTTCTCCGAATTAAAGAAACTGCTTGTTTAGCTCTGAGCTGTGCAAAGAGGATGGTTCAAACTATAGCGATATTAGACTAGAGAAGTCATGACACAGATAACCAGGTAAGAAGAAGTGAGTGTGGGCGAAAGGTAGATTAACAGGTGGTTCTGCTTCCGTTTTCTGGTGCGTTTCTTTTTTTTTTTTTTTTTTTGAGCTTGTAAAGGACGTACGTTGTTTACCAAATATCGAACGATCGTCATTGAGGAAACCCTTTCTTTATTTTACTTTAGGTATTATAATTCATTTTTATACAGGTATTTAAGATTTATTTTAACACATGCAGCTGGTTTAGAAATAAGCTTATGTTAAGTGATTATGGAATTCTGTTGAAATTTGTAATAGTTTTGGGGTGGATTGATCCCCTAATCCCCCCTTAGTAGTGTAGATCCCTCCTCCTCGATGTGTCCGCCATGCTTCCAAAAGCCGCGGTTACCCGTAGATTGCTCGGGCAATCTACGCACCATCTAAAGGACTTTTAGAACGAGAACTGTTGAAGAAAAGAGGAAGAGTAAGAACAGCAGTACACGAAATACGGGAATATGGCAGTGGGAGATTAGAAGATAACTGCTTACGAAAAATGAAAACAACGAACTGAGAAGTGAAGATGACGTGTGCAACTTGTTACCACGATTGGTTGCCCTCAGCAACTACGTTGGATTAGAATTCGCCGGGTATAGAAAGCGGTTGGCGTACTTTCGCAATAAACGTAGCCATTAAACAAATAAAACGGCAGATTATTCAATGCGAGAGCGCGGTAAAACCGTCTCTTATCGACCTGGATTTCTTTGCACGGTTTCGCAATGATTTTCTCCTTCACACATAGCACGCATACATATATATATATATATATATATACGTACGTGTACACACGAACGCCGAGTTTTTTCATCTTTTTAAGTGATTAAAGACATGCAATCAGTGCCTGGTCTTCAACACTGCTGTACACGATTCATACCTTTAAATTGACGGTTCAAGCTCCGTCAGTGTCTAACCTCAGGGTTATGTGTGTATGTGTGTGTTACTAGAAACAACATATGTGTGTGTGTGTTGCGATAGGATAAAACAACTTTGCCGCTAAACCATTATAATTAGCGATGTAATTGTAGTTAGGTGAGTATTTAGTTCATGGTAAGTTGTGTTAAATGAAATATAATTATCGGTTGTTTTGCATCCACAACGTGTGTGTGTGTGTGTGTGTGTGTGTGTGTGTGTGTGTGTGTGTGTGTGTGTGTGTGTGTGTGTGTGTGTGTGTGTGTGTGTCACGAATACCTACTCATATAATTCTGCAAAAACATTATCCAGTTTTATATATTTACTATTACTGAAATTCATAGTTTTTTATTTTGTTATTATTATTATTAGTTTTTGTAATAAATTTCATTCTAAATCATCTTCTTCTTCTTCTTCTTTCCTTAAGGATTACGCCAACGTAGTGGGGGTGTGCATCCCCGTCTAATCTTCTAATAGTCCCGAGGATCAGTGAAATCAGTTTACTCGTCATCATCATCATCATCATCATTCTCGGTACTACAACTCATCGCTGAGTCTTCTCCTCCTCCAGAAGTCTTCTCCAACGACCTGACCTGAAGGGGTTTCACAAGGCGTGCGTGGCGGTCAGTTCTGCTCTCTCTAAGCCGCATGTGAAAAGAAAAAGAGGCTGCTGTTTTATAATTTGTTATGTTGTTACTTTCGTTGTTGCATATAAACTAATAAAGCTCAGAAATTATTATATACGCTGTGATTAGATTCAAAAATTAGCAATTTGCCTGTAGGAAGCGCTAATGTGGAATTATTCGTAGTTATAAGTTAAAACACACACTCTTGTTACAATACCTCTAGTATATTGTTAGTTTGAGTCATACAATACAAAACACTAGAAACATGTGCAATCGAAACAGTAGGCCTAATCTTTTTCTCATATGTTCTGTAGTTTCCTACACTTCAGCTCCATATGTTGCAGGACTTTCCAATATTGTCTTGTATATTTTAATTTTTGTTTCAGTGTCTTAGTTGATTGCTCCGTGAAGTAGAATGCACTGTCTTGTCACTTGTTTCCCTTGTCCTATACGATTTTTTATTTCTTATTTCTGCTACGCTTGTGCCGTTGTTTGTAACCATGAATCTATGGTATGCAAAGTGAAGAGCTTTTCGTCATTGACAGCTATTCCCATGTTGCGACAGGTGTGTCTCCAACGTTCTAAACGTGAATTCAATTAGGCTTACATTTTAAATAAAGTGGATGCTATAGCACAACCTTTTCGCTAAACGTGAATTCAATTAGGCTTACATTTTAAATAAAGTGGATGCTATAGCACAACCTTTTCGCAATCTCTGGTGACTGGAAATTCATCAGAGAGTCTTCTTGCTTCTAATAATGTCGATGTATAGCTATGACTTCACAGCTCTAACATATATAGCACTGACATCACTTTTTAATAAAACCTCCAGAGCTTGTTCAGTGGAACACTTCGGTAACCTACGTCTAAAGATGGAACGATCGTTCCGAAACGCGTCACAAAGTTACTAGAAGAAGTCACAAGACGGAACAGAAATAATGTAATATATTAATTAAATAAAAAGTTGCCTCGTGCGCACCTTGTATAGGCCTTTTGGAGGTAGCAAAGTGCTCCTTCGACCGCTGCGCGCGTCTTGTATAAACCCGATCTGACGCCATCGTTGCGCACATTATCGCAGCTTTGGCCTGCTTCTCTTTCTTCTTCCATCCAGCTGCATCGTCAAGACTTTCCTCGATATTTCATCGTTCATCATCCTCTTCAAACGTCCGGCCCACCTAATCCTTGATTATTTGGAATTTTTTATAACACGTCTACATCCGTAGAAATCATTTTACGACTGCCGTTATTAGTTTTAAGGATGTTTTTAATTTGACTTATTAGAAGGGTTGGTTAAGATTTACTTCAGGGTGTAATTTTAATTTTCTATTAAATATATTTATCGCTATATTTGAGTTTATATAAGAGCAAATCATACCGTCACCAGTTGTTCATGTTTCGTTACAGATATTTTTTGTACAAGTAGCTTTTCAAATAGAGCAAAAGAAAACAAACAACAAAATAAGTTGAAACTTCTAAACATGTCTTAGATACAGTTTTAAGTCTCCCTAATTTAAATACACGAGCTCATGCACATGCATGCACGCCTCATAAATATTTATTTATTTTATTTGTTTATTATGTTTGTACTTAGTTACGTAATATGTAGGTTATTATTAACGTTATTTATAGTATACTTGAGACAGTTTTCACTTACTTAAGACGTGCTTCAGGCATTAAATTCTGTGGTCAATTTGAGTTATGTTGCTTTCCCCTCGCCAAAAGACGCGAGTCGATACGAGTGACGATGGACATACAAAGTAATGCCTGATGGTAATACTTACTGACTTTTACCAGAGTGAGAATACAGTTTGTCTTCTTCTTCGTTGTTCGTTTCCAATCCTCGACATCGTAAAGTAACGTCGAACGAAAACGATATTACACCTCAGAGTAGTCAGCCTAATCTTCTCCGCGCTCCTTTGTCAGTGATCGTTCTCTTACCTACCTCAATTGGGAGTTCATCAGTGTTTTAACTGGTCCATAAACCGGTCCGGTGGTGATCGACCTCAACTCTTTTTTCCATCTGTTTTGTCTTGTCTTGCCCCGTCCCAAGATGTGGCCGAAGAATGTCAGAATTTGACGTATTGGAACTATATAAAAACTAAGATATTTATCTTATTATACAAATATATATTGTAATAAAACTTGGTCGTACGGGTGGTTTATCAGTCCCACGTTGGATGCGTCAATTTGTAATAAAACGATTCGGTACGATTTTAATGCCACACGTTGTTGGCGTCAATTTGTAATAAAACGATTCTTATGGTGTTTTAATAAGCCACACTTTGGTAGTGTCAATTTGTAATAAAACAATTATTAATGAGTATAATAAACTGTCCAATAAATTTTATTCTATATATATTTTTATTAATTTAATTTAATTAATTATGTGTTTTTATTATTTTATTATTATTACTTAATTAATTAAAATAGTAAATAGTAATTATGTACGAATTGTTTTTATTTTTTATTAGAATTGGTAAAGAAATATTTGTTTCACCGCGTTAAACAGATTATGTCATAGACAAATCGATTGATTGTAGCTGTCAATTCAGCGTCTTTATTTCTTCTTCTGCTCGTCTTTTTCCTTTTTGAAGTCCTGTTTTTTAATTGAGAATTGACGTATTTTAATTTAGCCACTTAACTAGTCAATAAAACGCCAAGTTAAAACAATTAATTATATTTATTATGAGTAATGCGATTATTCGACTTGCGTCGACTATTGCTCTCGGAGTCGAGACTGGATCTCAGATCGATTAACACATTTGGGTTAAGTTATATTAAATTTAATTATACATTAACATGGATTCTTTTAACTGTTGAAATAGTCAGGAAAGGCAAGTTAGAGAATTCAATACTTACAATTAGAAAAAACTTATTCATTAACACATAATAATTAAAAATATAGTATATATTAGTAAAAAGAAATTCGAACCGCATGCAGACTATTCTGACGTCACGCAGTCTTCTTCTTGGGCTAGCTGCTCCTCGTTGAAATTAAAAGATGGCTGCCTTCATGCGTTGTACCATGCTGATAACCTATCTCTGGGATTTTTCGTCAATAAAATGCAGTAGTTGATAAATTCCTCTTCTGTGATGTAGTTATTGAAAGATTTTCAATTTATTGTGTTTAGTTTTCGTCCTCCACTGGATTTCGTTCGCTAATGCGTGTGTAGTGTGGAGTGTCGTCTTCAAATCAGTTTGCTGTTCATAAGTTGTGTTAGATTTATAATTCCATCATGACCGTTCGTTCTGGTAGTTTGTTTTAGTGTTTTTTCAATTTGTTTTATTTATTCCACCGATTATTTAAATTGGATTCATTGATTTACTGTAGATACTTCATTCCTTCATTTTTCCATAGGACATCTTGGTTTAAGTTAAAATTTATTTCAGATTTCTTCTCAATACTATGACACGTCCGTTCTGCTTGGTGTTTAACAATCAACTAATTTTAATTTGTTCCTTCATATAGAAAATCCTGTGCGATTTTGGTCTCATTTCCCATTGTTCACAATCAGCTGTTTGCCTTATTCCCGATTCGATTTTATGGAAATAAATGACATTTTATTATATTTTACTGACTATAATTTAGTTATTTAGTATTTTTATGAAATTTTAATTACATAACTATATCCCTGTTTTGATTTTATACAAATTAATATTAAACATGATCTATTTTGGTTTGAATTAAACTCAAAAATTACATTCCTTGAAATTTACTTCTTGGCCTTATCATGATTCACATAATTACCCATTAAATGGTTTACAGTATGCTTTGTGTTACCATTGTCCTCAAATAAGATTACTAATTAAATCATTATAATTTGCCTTTACTACTTTGTTATTATACCAAACATTTACTGATTTATTTACATTTTACTTATACTTGGTTTACTGCCTAGGCATTCTCTTGTACAATCACTATTTAAGTCAATGTTATCCTCTGACTTTTTTAATTACTACTACAGGTTGTTGTGATAATTATAATAAAGTATTTGCATGCTAAAATGAATAATTTATATTAATTTGGTCCAGGTTTTCACTAATTTATCTCCTCTGATTTGATTACAGAGGCAAAGTTGAATTTGGCTTGATTATCAATTTTCAGTTTTACCATCAATATTATAATTATTTCACATTATTATTATTATCTTTTCTGAGTTACTATTTATATGACATTTGAATTAATATATTGCCTTTCCTTCCTTAACAAAATTCTGACATAAACTAACATTCTTTAAATACAACAAACGCTTATTCTCTAACATTTAGTATATCCTAATATCAACATTGTAGGTAGTGAATACCAATGTAATAATTAAACAAACAAACTACTTCTTATAATTAAACAAATTATGGTCTTAACCTAGTTACAGTCTTTTGCTGTCCTTTCAAATTATTGTTTTGGTTTTTAAATGTATGGTTGGTTTCTAATTTACATATATTCTCTATTTATAGTTTTATTTGCTACACTATCAGTAGTTTTATTTCATAATGCAATTTCCACTTTCACTTTTGTTGTAATATTGTCTTGTGAACAGTTAGGTTCTACATTATCTTTAGCCCTTTTTTAATTTCAACTATTTTACTTATACTTAGATTTACATTAAATCAGTCTACTGGTATTGTATTCTCTGACTTTGGCCATATGGTTTTCTAATTTTTATATAATAATTATTGTTTAGGTTCATTTGTTTATTTGGTTATTTATTTGGTAATTCTTCTTCCCTTCTATGGAAGTACTTATCTATAGTCTTAGTTAAGTATATTCCCTGAACTTCATAAAGTAGTCTGGTTGTGATATGAGTGTCTACCTTTTGATTTTAATGTGGCTGGTTTACTCATAGTCCTGTTTATTCCTACCTGCTCCTTATCTTACTGGTTATACTGATTCTGATAGAATGTTCTGGCTTTAAAATAGGTTTTGACCTTTTGATATTTTTATTTAATTAATTCGTCCATGGTTGTATTTCCTTACTGCTCCTTATCTTACTGGGTATACTGATGATTTTACTGGGATAATAATCATCCTACATGGTTTAACACATATTGTTTTGAATTGAATGTGTTTAATTTCTTTTGGATCGAGAGTTTTTATCGTACTGTTAAGGCATTTTATTTATTATAGTAATTATTTCTTTTATGTTACTTTTATTTAGGTTTATTTTACTCATTCCAGATTGCTTCTTTCTTTCATTTTCTAGGTGGTATTAAATTGTAAATAAGGCAAAATTTCCGTTATGCTACAATATACATATTTTTTGTAAGTACCTCGTGGAGTTACTAGAAGGATTCCTGCGTTATGATATTAAGATTAAATATTCAATTCTTATACTTTATCGTTTCAGTTCAACCTAACGCACGCTTCACAGAATATATCTCTATCATCAGAGATTTCTAAATGACTTTTAAATATCATCAATTTATTTAGAAACCTCGGATGATATAGATATATATTCTATGGAACGTGCGTCAGGTTAAAATAAAACGGTAAAATATAAGATCATTCTACTTGCAGAAGTAATTACAATTTAATAATATGTATATAATACGCATATTATACATATAAACTATAGAAATAAACATATATTTAAATTTTTTCATACTTATATAATATACGTATATTTTTATTATTAAAATATATAAGGAATAAATTAATTTTAATTTCAAAAAAATGTAAAGCATTTAATTTGAGTCAAGAATAATTTACGTCTAAATTTTGAATTATACGTATTTCCATCACCGCGATGATGATCATCAGAAATGTAACTGTAAATTTTAATAACAATTTTCGTTTACCTAATGTTCAACAAAAATTCTCATTTAAATTTCCAGTTATATATCCACAAATAAGGATTGTTTTTTGCAACCACGTCACTACATCCAATTGCAAAATTAAAAAGTATCTTTTATCCAAGTTCAGGTAGTGTTAACATTTATCGAAATCAAAATACGTTCAATAATTTTAATATTAATTAATTAACGTTTCAAGATTTATAGTTCGCGGATTGTCGATCACAATGTTGGCCGGCCGGGGACAGCGTACAAACGTAGACAGAATACATGAATATTAATGGAGTAGGTAGCCTATAGGCTACCGCGACCGACCGGCCACCTGCGCGCATCGATTTCTGCGTGAATGGAAAAATAATAATAACAGCATTCATTCGTTGAGTAAAAAGAATAAAACCAGATGAAACGGGCTCCCGCGTGTAATTACGGCATTGCGAAACGAACGTTCTCCAGCGAACACGTAAACTCACTACTTTTGAAAGAATAATGAAACTGTCCGTTCGTTCGGTTTGCCGTTTGACCGAGTCCTCTTCGATCGCTCTGAGAGGATTTGTTCTTTAAACAAACAAAAATTCTAATTACATTATAGACATACTTCTTTCGAATGAGAGAGAGTGAGAGAGAGAGGGAGGAAGAGAGACAGGAGACAGAGAGAGAGAAAGAGACAGAGACAGAGACAAAGACAGAGACAAAGAAAGAAAGAAAGAAAGAAAGAAAGAGAGAGAGGAGAGGGAGAAAAGAAAAAGACAATTACGGCAAAACGTTCGCTTTTAGAACGTGAAACCGAGAGCATGTAAACTAAAAATGCTGAAAGAAAAATCTATCTCTTATTGAGTGTATCCCGTCTTCATCTATCTTCCATTCGATTCGTATGTGTGTGTCCTCACTCTCTTTTTCTCTCTCCCCTCTCTTTCTCTTCATGCATGTGTCTGTGTGTGTGTGTGTGTGTGTGTGTGTGTGTGTGTGTGTGTGTGTGTGTGTGTGTGTGTGTGTGTGTGTGTGTGTGTGTGCGCGCGCGTGTGATATATATCACTAACTCCTTCTGTTAGAGAGGATTTGTTCTTTAAAAAATCTAATTAAATTATACATACGGTAAGAGTGAGAGGGAGATAGGGAGATTGCGGGTGTAGTGCGAGCGGGCGGCGAACATCAAAGCGGGACGAAACAGTTTTGTGGCCGAGTGTACGAGCCGTCAGACCGCTAAGCTCGCGTTTACAGTAGTAGTACGGTGTACCAGTATTTTTAAAAGAATCAAATCCGTCAATTGAGATGATTCTCAAAATGAATACCTGCCCCGGCCGATGCCGCCCGCAAAACTATTCACACACGTTTAATTTCGTTTCGTCGTCGTCGTTTTGCCTCCTTCTTCTTTATTCAGATTACTGTACACAAATTCAAGTCGCCACTACACGCACGACCTGTTCCTAAACATTTCTTTTTAAAATGGAATTTAGACAAAATGTCAAACAATTATTTTTTTCTCTCTGGTTTTGTTTCCAGCGCGTTGTTTTTGTTTGTTTGTGCGGTTTTTTTTGTTTGTTCTAAAAAAAACTAATAAGGCGGTGGTCTGTGATCACGGTCACAAACAGTTCTATACCGTATAACACGCGTAGGAGCGCGCGTGATCACACTGTTCTTCATCCTCCTCATTCACTCCTCAAACTTTATTTTGTCAATTGTGCACACCGCACAGGTGTCAGAGCTACCCACTACCCACAGTGTGCAGCTGAATGAAACGTGTTAATGAAAATTATTTGTCTGTCTGCGGCCAGCTGTTAATTGGCGCCACTGTATGTTGACTCTTAGCCTATGGACACCTTCCACCGATAACAAAGACCAAGTTTTAATTACGACTGCTAAAATGTCTGTCTGGTCGTAAAGGTTATAGTCGAACTTGCTAACAGTTTTCTTTTATTTTTGCTGTTTTATGCGGTTATCAGAATTAACTTGCATCTGCAGAAGATATCGGTAAAGTGTTCTGTAGGAATTATTCCATGCAGGATGACATAGATATTGAGATAAAATACAAGGACCGACAGTGAACATGATACGGTATGCAGACAGCATTGTCATAATGACGGAATACGAAACGCGTCTTAAACCCAAAATAGAAAGGATGAAAGATCTCATGAGAAACGTATACAATATGAGAACTGATAAAAGGTAAAGTAAGGAAATGGTTTCTAACAAAGAAGGTGACTCTACAGTGCCATGCTGACATTCTACATGACGTAAAAATATTCAAGTAGCAGAGCTACCAAAGGTGGAAGAAGCAAGACCTGTGACGTATCTAGAATTACACCTTCTAGGGGGGGGGGGTCCGAGGTCTGGACAGGTTAAGACCAATCAACATTACTATCTTTACAGTAACTGAAAAACGTGTGATAACATCCTGAAGTCCCCATTAAAGTAAACGTTAATAACACAATACAACACGTTACTGAAACATTGTCTAGAAGATACTGACTGAATTGATTGTTTTATATTTTATATTTCAAACGTATACGCAAATGCTGTGTAATAAACCTGATTGTATATATTTTAAAACGAGTTACTAGCTAAAAAACACATCTAAAAAATAATAAAAGAGCCTAAAAATTAAGAGATTAAAAATTCGTCAACTTTTTGCGACCTTTGGAGGGGGGTTCGGTCCCGTTTGTCCCCCCGAAAATACGCCCCCGAGCAAGACTGAAGTAAAATGCAGAATCGCTCAAGCGAAAATAACCCGCAACAACGAGAAACGTTTGTTTACAACTAATAACAACAGCTGGGTCAGAAGAAAGAAGTTACTAAAGGTATTTGTTTCGGGTGTAGCCCTGTAGGGTGCGAAACCTGGACGATAAGAAGATAAATGAAAAGAAGATTAAATTGCCATATGAACGATGGTGCTATAGAAGAATGATGAAGATTGGCTGGAGGGACAGAGTGAGAAACGAAGGAGTTTTCCGAAGAGTAAGAGATGCTCTTCGATGAGCCGATAAGTACAAATTCTAGGAGGAATGGAGTGATAGAAAGTATTCTAAGACACGAGGGTCTACTCAAAACTATACTGGAAGGAACGCGAAAAGTAAAGATGAACAGAGGAAGACGCCGTTTAAAATATGTCCAGCAAATTATGGAAGTCGATGGTCCCGGGAGCTGTGTTGGTATGAAGAGGAGGGCAGAGAATCTGGACGACTAGAGGACTCCCGCAGACGGATGTACGGATTGACTGCCCAAGAAGAAAAAGTTGTCACTTGTGGGTTTTAGATATGAACAGTGAGGAAAAGGATAGAGATAGGTCTCATGTGTTGGAAACGTGGGTCTGGAGAAGAGTGGAAGAAGTGAGGTGGCTGAATAAAATAAACAATGGTGGCATGGTGAAAACAATCATTGTTGGTAGACATTTCTGAGTTATAAACAGGAGAAAAGGAAACTAGACTGGACGTATTCTGCAGGCAACTGATTGATGGAACAGTAGAAGCAGATAACAATAGATAGATAAATACTTTTATTTCCATAAAAATTTATATATCATCATTACATCATCTGGAAACCCCCCCACACACACAGTGGTGTAACTACGGATGGAATCAGGGCGATCAACCCCCCGTAAAGCTATTAAACATTTCAGTCAAATACCATAAACACTTAACGTAGGCCTATTTCAAAGCCAGTTGCATATGTTAAAATAAGGCTCATAAATATAATTGTGTAATAATTATATCGGAAAATTTTAAAAATCCGATTTGCACAGAACAAAATGGGGAGTCCAATCTTCAAGCTACTCTCACCCCCCCCCACCTCCAGCCAAGAAACTAGATTCATCCCGCCTGGAACAGCTCCTAGCAACGACGCCACTGAACACACGTAATCCACATAGTGTTAAAACCACTACTAGTACTATACAGTACGCACATAATACAGTACTAGTATTTTCCCTGAGCGGTAGAACTGTTCCGCTGTTTTGAACGAAGTTTAAATATTTATTTAAATATTAGATAATTTTCAATTATCAGAAAAATTACTAAAATCCCGAATGCTCTACTATTTTGTTTAGTAAAGTAACAACTGTAGAGAAATCATATAACAAACGCTAAAAATTCCAGTTAACATGATTTGTGTTAAAATTCTCTTTATGCTGACACCCGGCTGGGGTTGTACAATTTTTCCCAAAGTTTTGGTCCCATTTTTGAACCTTAGGGTAAAAAAAAATTTCCAAAATTGTACACTATATTCAGATTTAGGTTAAAATTCTCTTTAATACCCCATATGGAATCTGCAGTTTTATCAAAGTTTTCCCTCATTTTGTCGTAGACGAAAACAGATATATTTTTGTTACAACCATTAATTTTTATTTTGAAGTAAAATAAAATTATTAATTAGAGATTATCAAAATATAATATTATAATTATATCCGAATTCTTGGATTTCGTTGTCCATGACGTGTCCGTTACTTAACTAAATATCACTATTGTTTGACGACTCGGAACACTAAGTTTTTTATAAGTAAAATCGTAAAGATTTACCTTACAGCCTAAACCGGCTTTCACCTTTAGAAGGCTTCATCAGAGGCTGCCGTAGGTAGCGTTGTCCGTCTTGTTGTTGGCGACGGGATAGTTTTGCGAAAGATCGATGCTGTGTGTGTGTGGTGAGATGTGTTCGAATAATGTGTGCGATTTGAATTGTGTCTGTTCGTTTAGGATGTCGTTTTTATTTGTTTTTGTGTGTTTGTATATTTCTAATTGTTCTAGGGTGTCTAGTTTTCGGCTTTTGTGTGTACGTGTAGAATGTTCATGTTATTGTCGATGTTTTTATATGTGTGGTTTGCTTCAATGAGGTGGTTTGCAAAGGTGGATTCTGTAGTGGTGTGGAGTGCCTTTGTGTGTTCAATGTATCTCTGTTTGAAGCTACGTCCTGTCTGGCCTATGTAGAATTTATTGCAATTTGAGCAATTTAGCTTGTATACACCGGGTAGATCGAATTTGTTTTGTGTTTTGTGCGTACGTTTTGGTAGTGTGTGTTCTGTTTCGTTAGTAGTTTTGTAAGCGATTCTGTATCCTGCTTTTTTGAATTTGTGGGTATGTTAGTGTTATGAATTTGTTGTTTTCTGTCTTTGTCTGTTGTTTGTTTTGTGTTTTGTGTAGGAGTTTACTGACTATTGTTCTGTCATATCCGTTAGATTCTGCTAGATATTTTATCGTGTTTAGTTCGTCTTTGTAGTCTTTTTCATCTAAGGGGATGTTGTTAAGTCTATGTATCATGGTTCTAAAAGCAGCTAGTTTGTGTTGTGTTGGGTGATTGGAGGTGTTGTGTATTATTCTATCATATATGACAGAACAATAGTCAGTAAACTCCTACACAAAACACAAAACAAACAACAGACAAAGACAGAAAACAACAAATTCATAACACTAACATACATCAACAAACAAACTGAAAAAATTGCCCACAAATTCAAAAAAGTAGGATACAGAATCGCTTACAAAACTACTAACGAAACAGAACACACACTATCAAAACGCACGCACAAAACACAAAACAAATTCGATCTACCCAGTGTATACAAGCTAAATTGCTCAAATTGCAATAAATTCTACATAGGCCAGACAGGACGTAGCTTCAAACAGAGATACAGTGAACACACAAAGGCACTCCACACCACTACAGAATTCACCTTTGCAAACCACCTCATTGAAGCAAACCACACATATAAAAACATCGACAATAACATGAACATTCTACACGTACACACAAAAGCCGAAAACTAGACACCCTAGAACAATTAGAAATATACAAACACACAAAAACAAATAAAAACGACATCCTAAACGAACAGACACAATTCAAATCGCACACATTATTCGAACACATCTCACCACACACACACAGCATCGATCTTTCGCAAAACTATCCCGTCGCCAACAACAAGACGGACAACGCTACCTACGGCAGCCTCTGATGAAGCCTTCTAAAGGTGAAAGCCGGTTTAGGCTGTAAGGTAAATCTTTACGATTTTACTTATAAAAAACTTAGTGTTCCGAGTCGTCAAACAATAGTGATATTTAGTTAAGTAACGGACACGTCATGGACAACGAAATCCAAGAATTTAACTCAGCAAGACGAGCCACAGTCCAAGCGTACAAATACACAACTTTGAAGGCTAGAAAGATCGTAGCTCACATAACATTCAACAAAACATGCATAAACAAATCATTAACACCTAAATATGCCCAAATCAAAATTAAACACAACAACCAGGCCGCCCGAATAACACAAAACATCGCACAAAGGACATACATAAAAGAATCCATTAAACAACTATATAAGAAAAAAGACGCCCTCGACCGCAAAGCACTAACACTACACCTACAAATCGCCAACACATACGGACACAGTTACATGACTGAACTAATACATCACACAAATGAATGGACAAAAAAACAAATACATAACATACAGACAAAACACGACAGAAAAATAAAAAACCTGACACCAATCAACACAGATATAATTCCCTCGCACAAATTCTACCCACGTACAGTAAACTTCACGAACGTCACACTCACAAAAAACGAACAAACACTCCTTGATAAAGGCCTAAAACATAACATACATTACAAACATAACAACCAAACACTAACAAAGCTCGTAATTGACACAGAAACAAATATACAAAACACAGCACCAGAACATCAAGACACTCTAAGACATAATATAAACAACATAATAGGAGTACATAAGACACCCGATAACAACAACCACAACTCAGAAATACACACAGCCATTAAACTGAAGGAAAAGGCACACAAACACAACATCACATTTGTAAAAGCAGACAAAGGCAACACGACTGTAATTATCCCCACAGACAACCTACACAAAAAAGTACAAAACTTCATGGAACAGAACAACATCACAGAACTAAAACACGACCCCACCGACAAATACCAAAACTCAGTAAAACAACTAGTCAACAAAGCCAAACACATAATGACACATAAACAAAAGCCCTACATGAAACTAATCCGACCATCAGCACCTACCCTCCAAGCGCTTCCCAAAATCCATAGGAAGACATTCCGATCCGCCCCATTATCAACTACCGTAATGCCCCTGCACACAAACTCGCAAAATATCTAGACAAAATTATTAGAGAACACACACAAATAGACAACAACATTGCAGTAAAAAACAACACTGACCTAGTAACAAAAATAAAAGACATACACATCCCCCATAATGCCACATTAGCCTCCTTTGACATTAAAAACCTGTACACAAACATCCCCATCTCTGAAACAATCACCATCCTACAAAACAAACTCAAACAAAACAACACACCAGACGAACGTATCAACGAAATTACAGAAACTCTGAACATTATCACAAAACAAAACTACTTTACTCATAACAATAAATACTACACACAGAACGATGGCTTACCAATGGGCTCCCCCATATCCAGCATTCTAGCAGAAGTCTTCCTCCAACACTTAGAAAAAACAAAAATACTCACAAACAATGACAGACACTCACATAAAATACTATATTGGCACAGATACGTTGATGACATTCTAATACTATACAGGGGGAACAAAAGACAATGTGAACAGTTACTTACGCACATAAACAAAATACATAAAAACATAACCTTCACTGCCGAATACGAACACAACAATACCATAAACTTCTTAGACCTTTCCATCACAAAACTAGAACACAAGCACAAATTCAGTATATACAGAAAACCAACTACAACTGACACACTAATACACAACACCTCCAATCACCCAATACAACACAAACTAGCTGCTTTTAGAACCATGATACATAGACTTAACAACATCCCCTTAGATGAAAAAGACTACAAAGACGAACTAAACACGATAAAATATCTAACAGAATCTAACGGATATGACAGAACAATAGTCAGTAAACGTCTACACAAAACACAAAACAAACAACAGACAAAGACAGAAAACAACAAATTCATAACACTAACATACATCAACAAACAAACTGAAAAAATTGCCCACAAATTCAAAAAAGCAGGATACAGAATCGCTTACAAAACTACTAACAAAACAGAACACACACTATCAAAACGCACGCACAAAACACAAAACAAATTCGATCTACCCGGTGTATACAAGCTAAATTGCTCAAATTGTAATAAATTCTACATAGGCCAGACAGGACGTAGCTTCAAACAGAGATACATTGAACACACAAAGGCACTCCACACCACTACAGAATTCACCTTTGCAAACCACCTCATTGAAGCAAACCACACATATAAAAACATCGACAATAACATGAACATTCTACACGTACACACAAAAGCCGAAAACTAGACACCCTAGAACAATTAGAAATATACAAACACACAAAAACAAATAAAAACGACATCCTAAACGAACAGACACAATTCAAATCGCACACATTATTCGAACACATCTCACCACACACACACAGCATCGATCTTTCGGAAAACTATCCCGTCGCCAACAACAAGACGGACAACGCTACCTACGACAGCCTCTGATGAAGCCTTCTAAAGGTGAAAGCCGGTTTAGGCTGTAAGGTAAATCTTTACGATTTTACTTATAAAAAACTTAGTGTTCCGAGTCGTCAAACAATAGTGATGTTTATATCCGAATATCTAAATAAATACCTGTTCTAACTTTAGAGTGTTTTAAAAACCAGCAGAAGTAATCTACTATGCAATAAAGTCATTCAAAATTTGTTACACTCATAACTTAAAACATGTGGACTGATTCCCACCAATTGGTTTACAATACTGCCAACATACATTTTCTTAGACCCAAGCCATCATACGCTTAGAATTAAGATATTGCTATTTCAAAATTATCGGAGCCAGCACATTGTTTGTGGACTTTACCACATAAAGTTAAAAATTAAAAATAGTTTATAAACATTACCATAAAGTTTAAAACGATCTTTGCCATTTTTACACCTCTCATTTATACATTATATAATTTATAATTAAATCATAAAACAACTATTCCATTTCAATATCGAATCGAACTAAAGGGAAGTTTAACCGAAGTCTGCAAACAGTGTTCATCTGAAAATATCAAAATTTTTAGGCGCCAAGGCCCAAAAAGTGTATCAAAAGTTGATACAATTTCAAAAGTCCACGGGGGTATCAAATTAAAAAGAATTCTAACCAAAATGTCAACATTGTGTAAACGTTTGCAAATTTAAAAATTTTACCCAACAAGGGCTCACAAAAACGGGTTAAAATTTGAAAAAAATTTAAAAAGCTGGGTATCAGACTAACCAAAATCCAAATACAGTGTTTACTCTGAACATTTGTTTTAAATTTAAGGGCACAAAAAATTGAAGACATTATTTTAATAAAATTATAAAAGTTAATGTGGAGTATTAAACTATGAGCAATATTATACAAAATACGAATTCTGTAATTTTAATAATTTAACAAAATTAATATCTCTCAGCATGCCTTGCAAATTTTGGACCGCCTTAAAAAAAAATGTGTAACTTATGTGTACCAAAATTTTGCATATTGTTATCAGTCACGTATATATGTGAAAAGTGATTAACATAGGCCTACAGACGTCTATGGAAACATACACACACTTAAAAGCTAGGAATAAATTATTTGTCGATTAGGCATTATGATTATACATTTTATTAAAAACCAATGAAGTACGGTAGTTCGAAATTTTAAATGTTTATTGTATAAATGTGTGGTTTTCAATAGTTATTTTCTAAAAAAAAGCGTAGAGGTCTGATAACTCGAAAATTATCTAATTAATTCTTACCCTCAACCTTAAATGGAAAAACATTAAGCACATACAACGGCGGGCTCCAGCACATATCTACATATAAATAAATAACCAAACAAATGTACACCATCATCAGGACTACTAGCGAAGTCACTCCAGTGATTACCGGTCTCCTAAGAATTTCTTGTTCCTCAGGACTTAACCAGATCACCTCTTCATCATATTATTATTATCGTGGCCGCTTTATACATTGTGACCTCCATCTTTCATGTGGCCACCTTGTCATCTTATCGCGTTACTGCCCGTCCCCATTTGATTTTCTTAAAAAATATCATCTATGCTAGACGTAATGCGTATCCATTTTATTGTTTTTCTATCTCCCCTGGTTATTTCCAATCTAATTTTACATGCTTCTGCAGCGGTACCCAGTTTTCGTTACATTTTTGTGATCACTAACCACGTTTAAAACCAAGTCATCACAGGAAGCACATTGATTTAAGCTGTCCTATTTACACATCATGATAGTTTGTTTACACACACACACCATATATATACACAACAATAAGACACACACGCACACACAATCTAATTCTATGTTAGAGAGCCTATTATGACAAACCAGTGCAACACTTAAGGAGAGTCGGATGATCCTATCTTCTGCATGTTAATTTGAACAGCTTTAGGAACATTTTTCTCAAAAAGTGTAAAAAATAGAGATGTCATTTTTTTACTTTAAAGATCATATTATATTCTACATTTAAACAGGGGTTTAAAAATAATTTTAAGGAAAATTAGCCTACTTTACAAAAAGTTAAAAAAGCTTACGTAATTTTTACATATTTATTAAAGTAATGAGAATTTTACAAACCTCTCTGTTTAAAATGTAAAGCTGGGCATGAGAAAGAGAACGAAAAAAGAATATTATGCAATTATACGTTATGTTTTTTGAGAAAAGTGTACCATAACTGGAAAAAATCACATTTTTTCAGGAAACGCATTTAAAACGGACCTTACACTACATGATACTCTTCTAAAAAAACTGATTTACTTTAACGCATCTCTGCTCCATATGAGGGGTTGTCTGGGCCCTCCTGATCTTCAAAGATATCTTCTAACTTCCTTTTGGCTAATATGGTTTTCTGGCGACACTTTTCTCTACTTCTTTAATCACCTTTTCGGCTTTCTCGATTCTCGCGTCATCCAATCCTTACATTGTCTTATGCAGTTTGTGCCAGGGAAAATTCCAAGTTTTCTAAATATTTCACATTCTGCAATATTTCCTTTATTAAAACAAGCAACGGTTCCTTGAACTCCTAACTCTAAAGTTGTTTTCGTAACAAAGGTTGATTTAGGAGTCCTCAACCAAATTATGTTATCCAGTGACTCGCTGGGATTTTGGGTACTACCATGCAAACATTTTCGGAGAAGGTCTGGGCTGGATAAGTCTCTAAAAATGAGCTTGATTTCTTCCATAAAAACTCTTGGAAGAGAATGTGTGTTTATTTTGGCCATATCTTTCATTGCTTACTGCAGCCTTCTGAAATTTGCACCAGCTGTCCGAGCCTTTCGGACAAAGGCCATGTTCAGGATATTCATTGTCTGTGGAAAGGTGGAAGTATTCTGCCCGCACAGCCTTTCTCATCTCATCTAAACTCTTCACATTTCTTCGAATTCATAATCCATAGTTGTTCTCAAATTCGTTTATGGCTGGACGTGTGAGATGTCCACGTGCCCTCAATTGTTTTACCGTCGGATAGGGTTGTTCTGCCCATTGTGGTTTCAATTTCCTAAGACGGCTGCCCGTACGTTTTTGTACGTTGATAACACACTCTAGTTTTTCTATTTAAAAAATCTGGGACATATGGTTTTGCTATTACTACAGTTTGGTAGGAAGCATTGTCTCCATCTCCATCATTCATAGCGCACATTGTACTTGGTCAGCGACTGCTAGGACAACTCATTAAACCTCACTCCGCCACTCACCCCGGAATAATTGGCCACAATTCTAAATCATGTACATTTTCTAATCTTTGTTTGCACCTACAAAACTTAATAAGTATCCGAACATCAATAACTTTGCCGCCGTAACTACGGCGGTTACGACACCGCTTAGAGAAGCGTGACCTCTCCGTTTTCAGAACCGTCAAATATCTCGGTTATGTCCCTGTCACCATCGTTTTCGACTACACACTCTTCTACAACAACTTTCATTTGTTGTATTCTTTATTCTTTACAAACCTCTTTTGCCTTATTACATATAGGGCTATTATAATATTTGAATGACGGAGGACTTACCATACTCATTTCACCACAAACGTTTTTGGCTCCCTGCTCTCCCCTACCAATGCATCGAAACGCATAGACTAAGCGCACATTTATTTCTGTGTTTTTACATTCTAGCTTTTTGCTGTTATTCTCAGGCACTTCAAATCTACATTGAATACACTTTATATTTATATTTACACTTAGGCCTAACCTGTTGCTCGAGATAATAGAAAGGGAACCTTTAAACATTTTACAAAATGCGATTCCTGACTGTAATTTTTCAAGTTATGTAGATTCAATATATCATCGCAATCGTTAGTGTTATTTTTGACTTCATAGAGTTCATAATCAGACAAACATGAGTCTACCTTTTTATTATAAGAGCTTCCTCTTGGTTGTTTGTTACTTTCAGTAGGCCTAGGCCTATAACTTGAACTAGGTTGGGCTTCATTTAATTCGCTAGTACTTTTACACAACCTATATTGTAACAGCTGCTTAGAATAACCGGCTCACACATACTTTCGCTTTTGGAATACTCTTGAAGGTTGTCTGGGCATTTTTCAAGAGGAAACTTACAAAATAAACTGTTTCACTTAAATACAAATGATACTTCACAAATCTCAACACAAAACGTGTACAACAATGTCAACGGTTTAGAAATATTATAAATGAACAGCTGATGTGTAGTGGTACTGCAAAAAACAAATACTTTAATACTGAGAAAAAGAAATATTGCAACATATGATTAGACTGTTTTGCTGCGGAAGTTGTGTAGCCATAAAATTTCAAGTCCACGCTCTCACAAAAATGTCCATAAAATGAGGTATACTGCACCGAATTACGTAAACTTGGTATTCAATTAAAGTTAAAAATGTGCAGAATAAGAATAGATGAAAACCGAAAGTCGATTTTTTTACCCATTGGGTCATCCGACTCCCCCCTGGCATATTTCATTGTGCTTAGAGATCATTCACTATTTTACCAGGACGACTAAATTTTTTAACTACAGCTGTTATAATTTTTACATTACATTGGGATTTAGATAGGTTCGTTTCCAAATTGTTGTTTAAAAGTTCTATTTTTGTGATTATCAGCAGACTGTAATTTGTGAAGCTTCTCGTACACACCGGCAAAGTGAAACATATTTTGTTATCAGCTTTAGTGATATTATGATCCACTGAATGCGGAGTGTCAATGAATCAACCTTTCTTATATTTCAGATGATGCAGAAATACATCCGGTTTATTTGCTGGCACCGTTTTATCCGTGCGCATAATGCACTCTAAAACTGATCTCTTCTCAAATTGCTTGAGCTTGTTGGTAAGTATAATAAGGTACTTTACCCTTTGTGAGTCCACCTTGAAGGGCTAGTGCTTCGGATTATTTTTTTTGTCAAACTGTACTTTTGTAGGTGCACAAAATCCGGTAAATTACAGCACCCCGTCATTATATGATCTCTTGTTTCCTACACTACGTTAGGCCGACCGCACACTGGAGCGACATTTTGTTTCGGTCAGAACCGTTTTGACACATCGTGTTGCAAAGCGTTGCTTCGGTGGGCAGAGGCTTGAGACATTGGCTCACGACACAACAATTTCTCGTCGGTAGATTTGAGCTGCAAAAGTATGTGGTTCGTGGATTCGTGGCAGCTATTTATTTTGCATCTATTTAAGTTTCAACTACACCCGCACCTGTTTCCATTTTATACTGAATTGCGACAATAATAATAAATACACAACAATATGCGAGAATCAGAACGAAAGGACAATGCACGCACTTTCCACGTAGGACTAAGTAAGCGTAATATAAACTCCCCACCTTGTGTGGTTAGAATCCAGGGAGCAACAGTTCAAAAAATCGCAAGCTGTTTTGTTGCAAAACATAAATTGAAGGAGTTTCGTATTCGGTTGCGAAGGGCGTCGCAACACCTTTAGATAATGTGCAGACAGTGTGTGGCGCTTTATACATCCTAATGGCAGAGTCATCTGCGACGCTTTGCGGCACAATGCGCCAAAACGGTTCTGTCCCGGAACAAAATGTCACACCCTGTGATTCGCGATGAATCACTCGGTCTGAGTTAATTTCTTCAGCCATGGCTCTACAACCCTTGGTGGGTCTTGGCCTGCTCCAAGAGTCGATTCCATTCCTCCCTATTGCGTACCCTGGCTTTCCAGTTTCTTATGTTCAGCTTTCCGAGGTCCTCTTCTGTCTGGTCTTTGAATCTACTTCGGAAGTTAATTTCTTACTTTTCTTTAATTATGTACAAAAGAAAAGTGGAGACAATATTGAAATTTAACAGAATGAGAAACAACTCCTAGGAAAGTCATCAACAATGACCGGGAGCAAAAACGGAAACGGTGATCGTAAAAACCTTTATGTGGCAATAAACTAATGTCTGTACTGAAAATGATTTCTTTTTTAATTTAAGTTTTTGTGTTCGTTAAAGATGAAGTCTGTGTTCCCTCAGCGAATAATAAAAAAGAGACATATAGATCGAAACCTTCTTTTCTGAGTACAGAAAATCCAAATTTTATTTTATTCTTATTTTTCAACTGAACATTGAACTACAATATTGTTACACAGAACTAGCCTCGTATCCCAGTTGAAATGATGTCACCTTTCACAAACGATGTCACCATTTTAAAATCTATAGTGGTCTAATGTGAATAGCTCAAAATTTATTTTTCAAAGAAGAATTGAATGGATGTTTAACAAATCGGACATGTTAAACGGATTAAACACGGGTTATATTTGTTATTGTACCTCTTTTCAAAAAATCTTTGACCCGATTTTTCACTTTAAGTGAACATTATGAATATTAAGAAAGAATTATTTTAACTCTCCACGATCGTCTAATTTTCACTGGCCTTAATCGAACAAAGTGACAGACAATTTTCAAAATATTTAAATTGTGTTTTAACTATAATTTGTTCGTATTTACATTCTTCGTACTGTATGTTTATGTATGTTTATGTATGGTTTGTGTGTAATGATTTACTGGTATTGCTAGAACTCACACGTTAAAAACAAACGCCTGTAGCCTTCATAATTTTTAAAAAGCGATATCGTTAGCATCATTAATTTTGTACACGTTCGAGATATCGATTTAATTTTTAATAAATTGGCGTTATCGAGAACATTTTTTCCTAAATTTTAACAAGTAAATATACAACGCACCGGTTACAACGTTTTAAAAAAAATTATGTGTACATAATGAACGGAAATTGTATGCAGATGTACATTAAGATAGCTTTACAAGCAAAATCAAGTACAAACACCGACAACACGTGGTGTTGACGTAACACCATTAGGGTTTCACTTTTACGTCGCAAGCAAACGAACATACTATCAATCAATAATCGGTCTCGGAACGCTGGTGAACGATCGGAAACCCGTTTTCTGCGAGAGAGAGGAAATAATTATAAATTTTACGTTACAACGAAAATATGACGTTTCCGCTTTTTATATGCAAAAATGAGGTTATGGAAGGAAAAGAGGAAGAAAAATTAAAAACAACAACAAAAAACAACAACAGCTTCGTTTGGTTCTCGTAGCAGACAGGTGTTGCCGACGACGGAGACGGTAAATTTCTGAAAACGATAACAAGGCTTTTATCGTAACAAAAACTTTGACACGTTATGATGATTATATAATAATATTTATAATTTATTAACGATATTTTTCTCCAGACGTCTACTAATCGGTTCTCGTTAGACCGCAGGTTTTTTTCCAACCTTATCGTTTAGTTTGGTTAACTTTTATCTTTCGCAACGTCTTTGTGTTGATTTGTTCCACTGCAATATTTAATGCGTGTACCATTGAACCTCTACCAAGATGGCAGAGAATTGTTTTTCTTTCGGATAGAGGATGTAATTATTTAATTCGAGGAGTGGAAAATTATTGTAAACGCTCTAATTTTCTAGGTATACACGATGTTTATGTATGGGACAGTGGTGGAAACCTAGCTAGTTGAGAGGACCATGGTCCTCTTGAAACCAGCAGTAGGTTTCCACAAGGAAACGCTAAATTTTTATGACTAACAGACTAATTTATTATTAATTAACCCCGCCTCCCCACAAAAAACGACTTCACTAGAGTATTTTGTGAGACTTCTTTGACAATTAAATTGGTTTTCGTTTCAGATCACACTTAATTCAATAGTCATTATGTACAATATACCGACCCGTTTAGCACTCTTCACAATAAACAATGGCAAGCACTAAAAGTTTTCTAAACCATTTTCAGTACAAAAAAATCATTCAATATATTTATAATGTAGAATGCAATCGCACGTGACGGCCGTTTGCGTTCATACGGTATGCCGTCACGGTTGCACCAATGACGTGTGGAAAATCTTGGCACCGTCCGACTTTACTCGATTATTCCATAATGTGTGGAATATTCTATATTATGTAACCAGTAATAAGGAGCATTATTAATTTTTCTATTTCGTTTTAGGTTTACTGTATAATGAGCCAACTTATGGGCAGAATAGTAGCCTATGCCTACTTATAAAACATCATCACCATATTATTTCATATACGAAACTCGTTCACGTGCTATGACGTATTATGATTTTCAGTTCTTCTGTCATTCCATAAGCCATTCTTAGTACCACCTTCTCACTCTCTCTCTCTTTTTCTCTGTCTGTCTCTTTCTCCCTCTCTCTCCCCCTTCTTTCATAAACTTCTGCTTCTCTGCAAATTTAGCTTGATCCATCTGGTCTCCTTCGGCCTTTTGGTTTCCAGTGCAACACTTGTTTGGGAGTTTGCGTTCAGTGACCATGCCAAATTAAGCTGTTTACTCTTAAGCTATTTAATTCTTATAATTTATTTTATACGTCTTTTTGATGTCATTTCACTTCTGGTCCTTCCGGCTGATCATTTCCAAAAACCATTTCCTGTGTTTCACCGGCTATATCTCAGTCATAGGTTATTACACTTTTGACTATTCTATTATCAATTTGCCTTTTAATTTCGTTTGTGACGTTATTGTCCCGTAGTATTTTGTTTGTGCTTTCCTTCCCAGACTTTTTTTGTTACTGCATCAGAATTGTGTGGGGGTCAATTTAAAAAGTAGGTCTACAAAAATTAGTCCGGCCACAATGTACAATCATCGTCGCAGCTTCCAAATCGTATTTTCCTGACCCTTCTTGTAGTTTCATCCCCTTTTTATATTAAAAATCGAAGTGGAGTCCATACTTGCTTACTTGCTGGTTTATTAGTAAAACAAAAACAATTGTTCCATATCTCTACATGGAAATATAAACGATGTGATTACTGAACTCAACACCCGGAGAAGTGGAGTGAAAACAGTTTTAGCAAAAGAATCTCTCTCTTTCTCTATCTCTCTCTCCCTCTCCTTCCGTCTCTCTCTCTCTCTCTCTCTCTCTCTGTGCGCGCGCGCGCGCGTGTGTGTACAATCATGTGCTACCGTTAGCTTAAGGTATAAAGCCCGTCTGTACTAAGCTTAATGTACAAAGCCAGAGCTATTTCAAGTCGTAAGCTTCATGTAAACTTCAAGACAAAAGTAAATTATTATTGTAGTAGGTACGAAAAATCGTATTTTTTCTAACTCTTACATCAACAGTTCCACGTCCACCTTCTACTTTTTATTCCTACACTTTCAGTAATCACATGATGTGGTGGAAAGTTGCGAGATTGTCAAGGAAAACAGAAATGATACTCATTATTGTAATTAAAAATAAAAACAAATGGAAACCTCTACTTTGCTATGGCAAAACAGAGATGTAAAGGCACGGAGACGGAGAGAGAAAGGGGGAAGGAAGGTGTGTACAAGAAAAGTGTAAGACATAGAGATAACGAACAGGCATAAAGAGGTATTTTCATAGCTGACCTTACGTGAAGAAACAAGTAAAAATATTTTTATACGAATGGAAAGCATTGTGGATTTAGTTAAAACAAAAGGTGGTTCAGTGTGCGCGGTGCGCGGTGCGCGGTGTGTGTGCACGTGAGTCGAGGAACCATATTTGCCATATCACTGTGCGGGCCCGCCCGCCTGTTTGTGTATGAACAAAAAGTTGCCGCGGAGTTCAACAAGGTTGAATCATTTGTTCAAACACCGCCGGCACAATTGATGCCTTCAGCGCGCTACACTCTTCACCAAAAGTCCATTGTTAATTTCTTCATCAGCCCCGGCTCCGTTCTACGTTCTGTTATCGGCGCATTGTTGTGTTCCAGACGTAACCGAAAGACGCTCAATTGTTGCACGTGGAATTCTCCAGACGGTAATTGATTTATACGCCTCGCTTACACCGTCGTCAGCGCGGTAATTGACAGTCATCCGCAGACTCTGTAACACTGTTTACGGTACAGCACGTGTCCAGTCTGGATCGGCCGTTCCCTATTTGGACATCGATGAAAAGAAGCCAGTCTTTTTTTACTTATTTATTTTAAACGCATGCTACTTCGACTTTAAAGCTCTGTCTTGATCGGCTATTGTTAGAAATCTGTTAAACCTGTATTATAACGGGTTGCGTTTCGATGATTTGTTTTGTTTTCGTTGACATAACGTTAATACTGTGGTCTCTTGGAAACTGTATGCAAACTAGTTCCGTATAACCCTCTTTAGCCAAAATAACAGCCAATCACAGTTTAGTGCAAACATATTATCGAATGATACGAATAATCTGATAATATAAAGCTGAAAGGAAATTTAAAATTAAATCATCATCATCATCTTTACGTCACGGCATAGGCAAGGTGCTGCCTGTTCCGCCTTCAAAGATCATCCAGCCATCTCTTCCTGGGTCTACCGACACACCTGTGTCCTATAGGTTTATATTTCCAGACTTGTTTGGTCAGTCTTGAATTTTGCTGACATTTTTCCTAAATGTTTTTTCGCCGTTGTTTATAATCTTTTAATCTTTTATTCAGCTTAAAGATTTGTAATTCTTCTCTTATGGCCTCATTCTTTTACGTTTAGAACACCTTTCAACTCCTCTTAAAACCGCCATTTCCAAGGCCTGTATTTTATTTTCTTGTTTCTTGGTTGGCGAAGCCTTTTTGTTTCACTCACATCTGAGATGTAAAATGTTTAATTACTTAAAATAGACAGCCTTACCCATATTTAAAGAGTTTGGTTTAAAAAGTAACAGAAAAAGTTTTAATAATAATAATTATTATTAATTATTAATAAATATATTAATAAAAATAAATAATAAAAATTAATTTTGTACTGATCAGCAATTTGTGCACAGTCTGGTATTAAAATTAATCAGATCAGAGGCAGTTGAATTTACATATTGTGATTTCAGCACTATACTGCCCACCGAAAAATATCAATTTCCTGTTTTTTATTTAATACTCTGAAATATCTTTCCATACGCGTGTAAGATACCATAAAATTTACGTTTATTTAAGGGGGGGAGTTTGTTTTCAGCACTTTCGGTAAAACGTGAGATGAATACAGGAAAAAGTTACTCCTCGTGATTGTAGGATGTACTGGCTTACCAGTAGTATGAAGTACGTTCATAATTCTGAATCTGAATTTAAAAAAGTATAAGTTTATTTAATTAATATATTACCTTATTTCGGTCCCGTCTTGTGACGCATTTCGGAACGATCGTTCCATATCCAGACACACAGAGGCCAGTCCCTCATAAGAGATTATAAAAAATTAAAATTTTAATTAAAAGTGAAACACAAACATCAATAATAGAAACTGATTTACATACACGCTAATTGAACGATGTACATCAGCAGTCGGCAAACCTGCGCCCGTCGATATGGTTTGACGCGCCCGCGAACCAATTTGTACTTTTATTTTATTTAGAACGAAGGAACGCACCCACATTGTACCTGCTTCGAAGTACTGTATTATAAAATAGTACAAGCCGTTTCAAATTTTACTTTCTTCTGATACAATAATTACTGTTAGTTTTTTCAAGAAAAGGAACTGAAACCTTCATTTATGTATTAAATGTGACTTTTACAAGTTTTAACATTTCTGTGCACTTTATAAAAGTAAATAGTTTTATTGTGGTGGTACGATCTTTAATGTTTTTGTTAATTAAAATGTTTTCCTGTTTAACCATTTTTCGTTTAAAGTTTTTTTAGTTTTAACGTGCGTGTGATGTGCATGATGACAGATTGTTAATGATCTACTCCTACTGTGAAAAGTTTTAACAAATTTATATGAAAAATATTGCAATGCTTTTTTTGATTCGGTGTTCCACGTCGCTAAATATAAGCGCAAGGGTATTATAAAGCAACAGTTAGTTTTTGTAACGTCCAGCTATTGACCACTGATGTCCAACGTCCAACTCCACACATTTCTATTTTCCACTGACAGGGTGGGGAGGGCTGCGCCCATCGAACTGGTCCTCAGTTATACACGAGCTCTCATAAAATCAAAGGTTGCCTATGACTGGCCTACATAATAATATTAGGCCTACGTGACGCGCATTTTACAGATCGTACACGCGTAATCAGAAACTCGGTCAATCACTGGTTGATTTATTAAATCTCATTGCGTTTACTTAGAGGCCATGACACGATCGTCAGAAAATAAATACTTTATTCTTCTAAACGAAATTAATTATTTTTAGGATAACATTTACACTTGTGTTCAGTTACTCGTAGTCTACTAATTTTTATTCCGTAAATGCCAATTATGATTATATAAAAATTTTTAACATAAAGTAGTTGGAAATATGTTCAACGTTACAGTAGGTGGATAACTGCGCTGAATACGTACACTCTGTTCACGTGACAGAGGTCGGCTGGTCCTTCGTGACCGCGCGGAAAAATATAACAATAATGTTACTTTTACATGCTTGTTCCTCGGTCGCTGTTGTTGTTGTTGTTGTTGTTTTATTAGTAGAGTTTTAATGTTTGCAGTAATAGTATGCACACGTTGTACTAACATCCATATAGGTACGCAGTGCCAACTATCTGGGACAGCGAATGACGTACCGACGGCAAACTGATTGTAAACCATGAGTGAGATAACACGCGCGCGCTCGTACACCGCGCCAATTCTAACATTTACATTTTAAATTGACGCAGATGTAAGTGACACACACACATTCCTACAAACTCAGGAGTGTAGTAGAAGTGAAATATTGGTCAAACGATTGCCATCGGCGTTTCGATTTACATCGTTGTAATCGCTGCCATAATGTGTATAATTACGTTACACCTGCTTAGCAGCGTCTTGGCACCGCGTACCCCGCTCCACTTTGTCTTATTGTTGTAATAACACACGTCAATCGATTTGTTCTGCAAAAAAAAAAAAAAAAAGAAACAATCCCCTCTTCGATTTTATTGAATTTGTTTTATAATCTCCAAGGCATGTCGCTATGGACCAGTGAATCCCACCCACGGCTCCGTGATCCTAGACCGTTCCGCACAGTGTTTTGATTATTACAGGATATCATTTTTTGAGACTTATTACAAGTAGTAACAAGTTCTGTTAATTTTGTTTTTCAGAGTTATTTCTTAATTCATTATCAATCGTCACGTATTTTAAAATGTTACTTGTGAACAAAGAACGTAGGCTTTCACGGCCGGTATTTGGCTGGAAAACAACTGCCGGGACGTTAGACCGTGGTCCGACATTATTAAAATTAAAATTATGGTTAACATCGAAAAGCTGGTGCATGATGTCAATCATGTTTCGGTTCACAATCTCAGTCTCTTTGCCCGTCACGCCGAAGAAGGCCGTCGAGGACACGGTGAAACGTCTGTTTTTGTTCTTGTTGTAAATTTGTTGAGTTTTTTATATAGTTTATGTTAGCAGGGCTGCTGTCATGGTCCACGTTTTTGATAGCAACCATAATTTAAATTTTAATAATGTTGGGCCAAAAGTTTTCCAATATGGTCGCTGTGTCGTTATATTAAATCCGCATTTACAGTCGTTGTAGCTCACTAAGTAGTATCGTGGTAGGGAAATTTTGTCGCTGCAAGAACATCTTATTCATGGTTCTTGCTTTGTTTTTGTCCCTGTCTTGTGAAAAAATTATATAAACATCACTATTGTTAGGAGGACTGGATGCTTCACGAGATTCTAAAATATATTTTAAGGGTTTCTGGTATGAAAAAATGTGAGAGTCGCTTGTTTAAACCTTTGCGTAAATTTATACTTTTACAGGCCTATATATGTAGCCTAATATTGTGTTAACAAGAAACAATACTTGTTATTTTACACAAAAACATATTGTTGAGTAAAATAACAAATCTTATTTATTATCAATAATTATAATAAAAAAATTGTGAGAAATTATTTTTAAGTACTTATAATAAAAACATTTTTATTAAACTAGAAAATTTTTATTTTTGTACTAGCAGTATTTTGAAAATGTCATTCTATCGCTATGCTAAGACATTTCTTGACGCAGATTTTGGTTCTTTAGATTTTTCTCGTAGGTAGATTTATTTCACTCCAGCTTTAGAGGTCTATCTCAAAAATGTCTAAACAAGCTCTGATGGAATACAAAGCAAATGAAAGAAGGAATATCTATAGAAAAGTTTGTCAGACACTTGGAGGTGGAATAGATAAATATGTAACCCGTACAACGAAGATGATCAGAATTTATAAATCAGAAACCGTTTATGAGAAAGCTCTATTTTCTCATGAGAAAAACTTATGCTCAATTCTTACAGAACAAGCCCAAGAATTTTGTCCAGTTCCTTGAATGTAAACGGAATTTTTTCTAATACATATTTTTGGGATTTTAAATAAAACTGATTTTGAGAGTGTTTGTTGCCCTGAAGAATTTTTTACAGATCGTAATCCATTATACCGGGGGGGGGGGGCAAGAAGAAGTTACCACGTTTAGTTAGATTTAGTTTGTAACGTATAAAACAGCTTATTATCATGCCTAACTGTATTCAGTACAGTGTCCTATATTGGTACCAACTTAAACGTTTAACTACACTACAGGGAGCGCGTGAAGCAACAATTGTTAGTAGTTAACAACGACTATACAGTATAGACTAGGAATATTTGTTTTCGATGGAACAAACTGTTGAGCCTTGTACAAACAATAAAAATAATTTTAAAAAATTTCATAGCTTAAAATAAGAAAATAAAGAATAGGAAAGAGCTAAATGTGGAGCCGCTAGAAGAAGGAGAACGGATGATTGATAACTTCATATCAAAAATGTTATGTCGCTCGAAGGTAATGGAAGCCGAAGTGTAGGACGACCATTAAAATTCTTCCTTGATAGGTCCTCCGACCTAAATCTAAAAAGTACATCACGATGAAAAATTAATTCAAAAAATTTCGAGAAATTAATATGGAAAGCTACTAAAATTATTATTGTTACACTTTGTTCCTAAAGAAGAAAAAAATCTTTGAAACAAAAGGAAAACTGGAAAGGATCGTTTATTAAACTTGTAAACTTAACATATTCTCTAAAAATGTTTACCAGGCACTAGGCCTCGTCAGTTGCATCTCTTCGTATGTTCATTTCATTCATTACGAACACATTCTACTAGTTGTTCTCGCAACATTTCAGCTACGCAAGACGTCCAGTGCAGTAAAATGTTCCAGTGCATGGGAAGCGGTTTTCGTGTTAAACCAATGGCACAAGTAAATAATAAAGATTTCATTATACTTTTTTATCTGTGGGGGAAGAAGCCAACATCAAGTTGGATTAAAGAAGTCCAAAAGGATTAAAAAAAAAAAATAATATACACGCAGAAGAAGCAATTGAAAGAGAAGTTTTTCGGGTAAAAGTGTTAAAATGGAAGGAGTCCAGGGTAGGAGATAGAAAAACGCAGGTTCAAAGTGGACTGAAGACAGGAAGAAGAGACACAGTGAAAAGATGAAAGAATATTGGAGAAAACGAAAAGAACAGAGAGTAAAGAATCGAAATTGGCATACGGTCCTTAGATGGCAGATACAATAAAAAAAAAGATTACATGACCAATACCTTGTCACTCAAGCGGTAGACAGTCAGCTAATTAAAATTTACATTCAACACACGCATTTAAAATACTAACTGCTATGTGAAACTAAAGCATGACGAAACGCCTTACTTTGCAGAATCCTCTTAGCACAGAGAAACATATCCTCTACGGAAAATACTAACACAAAATAATTTTAACACCATTTCCAGGTCACTGTTGCTTGAAAAGCAAGCAGATTTTGGAGTTGGAAGGTAACAGTTTTAGAGTTGGTTTTGCAGTATTTTTAATAGTAACGGATCACTGAAAATGATAAAGAATTTAACCGAGAAACTGTTATCGTGTTCATTTATTATGCTAAGGCTTTCCATAGCGCAAACAGACGTTTGATGAAAAACAAATTATGATTACGAAGGCACCCCGGTGTATTTAATCTAAGTAGTTAAAGAACATATACATTTCTAAAATAGGAATACTGTACACGGACTTGACATCATAAATTTGAGATTAAGGCAAGGATCCAATGTGTCGCAGTTTCTTTATAGTTTAATCTATCACTTGATGAAATTAGGCCTACTAGATAATCAACGTCAAAATTGTATTTACATAATTTCTTTCGGAGGGATTTTGTAACGCCACTTGTCTTTTATTGATGACGACGAACTGATGTTCTCAACTTCTGAGGATACGTGATTTAAATAGCATAGATATGAAATAAAACATGAACATTTCAGTGGCGTAACTGCCGGACCCATAAGACCTGCAATGAGGGGAACCCGCGCAAACATTTCGTTTAATTTTTTACGAATGGGTATAAACCACCGAACTTAAGTAACACCACATTTCCCCGGATATATTTAACATAAAAAAACAAATACAATTATATTTTTACTGTTACTATACCAGTACCAAATGATGTACTATTTATACTCTGTAAATTATTTGTTTAACTGCACAATAGAGCGGTGATCGCATTTACGAATGCACCGAGGCCAGTTAAAAATTCCATTTCAAATAATGTTTTGAAATAAGAAAATCCTATTTTTTTAAATAAATTTTATTTAAATAAAAAGTCTTTATTTCAGTCTTCCATGACACTTTTCTTTAATTTCAGTGCCGATATTAAAACTATTGCACATTTAAAGCTATAAGCAGATGACAGAAAGTTTTAAAAGTGAAATAGATTTTTGGTTTGTTTCAATTTATGAGATTAGTTGACAGAGTGTACGATACAAAATTTAACAAAAAGGTTCACTGTCTTCATGAATTTAAATTTAATAAAATTCGTACTTTTTCAGGATGCATATAAGTTCAATAAATGACAAAGTTATAATTGGTTACTAGCGACATGTCTGATAATCAGTATTTTTTTTACGTTGATCAAAGGCATAAAAGATACTAAATGAAAAGTTAAACTATTAAATGAAACAAAGGTTGTATTTTATTAATTGAGTATGGTCCTACATAGCCTATATAGAATCATACCAGAAATAACAGTTATTCTGTTTACGTTATAAAATTTTAGTAGTTTCCACAGCTGTAAGGAAGCGTTAGTACTCAGGAGGGAACAATGGCACGAAATAAGTAAGAGTTGTAGGGGGGGGGGTGACGCAAAGGATTCTTAATGAGAACAGAGAGACTCGGTTATATAAATGGCACCATAAGAACGCCTCTACAAAATAAAGTGTTGGAAAAGAGATAATGTTACAATTTTATGACAGAAACCAGTAAGACTGTCGTATGAAGAACGGACGTATGAGGAAACGTTGAGCGGACAAATTGCAGACCAAATAAAAAGCAGCTACAGGCATAAATGTCTCTAATATGAAGGACGACGATGAGTTCTCGGATTTCTGTTCGACATGGGCAGTGTGGGTTAGACGCGAGCAGTTTGTTCGTCTACTGTACGACAGGTCATTAAAATACGTTGTTTCACTTTACATATGCATCGTAATTAGTGTTTTATCTCCGCACTCGTGTGGTTTTTGTTTTTACTCTATGTTTCACCGAAGACGGCAATGCTTGCTTTAGGTAAGCCTGAAGACGATTTCTTGCGTAACCGAACCGTTCTTTGTAAAAATGATCTATAATGATCTAGTGACGTTTAGTGTTTGTTTTTTTTTTATTTACACACAAATATTTAAGTACAAACATTCGCAGTAAATTATTTAAGTACAGTATCAGGTCAAAAAACTTGAATAATTAAAAATCTGATTTTTTACTAGTAATTGTATAAAACGTAGACATTAGTACAAATCTGCGCAGAGAAAAGAGAAAAACAGAGTAAGAGGGGAGGGGAAAGTGCCACTCACTCATCCCCTTCTGACTATTAAAAACAAGGAAAACTAAATAAATTACACAACAAAGTTGGTGCGCACATGTGGGAATGACAAGATTCAGACGAGAATGATCACCGAGAGCGACCGTGCAGCCTACGCGATAAACATTGATTGACCAATTACGGCACGGTAGCAGCCGTGCGGTAGCATGAAACCCGTAAGGCGTATTCAAATATTATTAACAACAACGAAATAGTCGCCGTTTCACGCGAAGTTTACTACAGAGAGTCAGTCAGGTAGACGAGAAAACCACCTGTTTGGATAACTTTGGTCCGAGGGTAAAGCGTGCGCGCGCGCGCGCGCGCGTGTGTGTGTGTGTGTGTGTGTGTGTGTGTGTGTGTGTGTGTGTGTGTGTGTGTGTGTGTGTGTGTGTGTGTGTGTGTGTTCGCGCGGGTGTTCTGATCAAATCTGACCTATTTCTTGAAGCGAACACAACAAAAAGATTCCTTTCTCGTCAGTGATTCGATATTATTTTTCAACAAAAGGCTACAGAACGGACAAGGACATCCCCGGCCTCACAATCCTATTGGACGGTATTACAAAGGCTTATATCTCATGATACTCTAGGCATTTCTGACCTCAGAAAAAAAATAACTCGATTTACATAATAATAGAGACAAAAACGCTCGCCCGAAAATTCGTCTAATGTCAAATACGACGTTGTTGTCAGTCCCCTCCTCCCGCCCCTCTTCATTTTTCCACCCTTGATTGCCCTTTAACTGTCTCGATTTTGGGTAAAATGAGTAGCGATGCCTACTAGTTTTCTACCGTATATCCTACAGGCCTAAACAAAACTGCTACTGGAAACGTTTAATAATTATGTTACCAAAATGTAACTTATGTCTAACAATAGGGCTTGCCTTATTAACTAACTAATGTAGACCCTATATGTTTACATACATGTGTGTGTGTGTGTGTGTGTGTGTGTGTGTGTGTGCGTGCGCGCGCGCGCAAACTTGCTACAGTTTTATTTTGTTGATGTGTGGATTTCCTTTTCTTGGATATACTTCCTTTACTTATACAATAAAATTACTATTATAAGTAATAGTATTATATTACTATTATATACAAAAGTACTATGAAAATATTTATTCTTACTTGGACATGTTTTGAGCTTCAGCAGTATGTCCATCGTGTCAGCCATGTAACCATGGTGGTCGAGACATATCCAAGTAAGACTAAATATTTCATAGTACGTACATGTGTGTGTACTATGAAATTTAATGTATACGTATAATTTTAATATATAAATATTTATCGTCGTCCTTGTCGTCACTTCACGGTGTAGGCTTATAGTCTGCTACGACTTCACCGGAGCCATCTCTCACAGGGCCTACCCACAGATCTTCTGCCAACTGGTTTGTAGTATACAGCGCGCTTTACTAGCTTCTGGTGGTCCATTCTGTATACGTGCTCCATCCACTGCTTTCGTTCGTCTATCCTATCACTGATGGAGAATATACCCAGTTCGCCGCTTATACAGTATGTTCATTACGCATTCGATCACTCATAGGCAATAACCACTCACGTGCCTCAAAAAACTCATTTCAGCGGTTTGTATACGCTGCTTTTCTTTCCCAGTTGTCGTCCATGTTTCACTAGCATATGTAAGAACGGGTATCGCCAATACTTGATAAAACTGATATTTGAGTATCAGTTCTTGTTTGTTTGTTAGTGTTCCTTGTATTATACCACACATCATCAGATACGTATACCACACATAAATATTTATATACATAGCCTATAATTTAATGTTTTCACCCGCTTTACCTCAATTGTTTAACAGTTATTTCACAGTAAATTATTATACGCGTATTTATTAACACCACGTTGTCAATAACTTACTTTAATTATGCAAAGCCCTTTCGAGGATTAGTCTTGTCCCTTTCGTCGGCGCATAGACTGTTTCTGGACGTGTTTGGGTTTGATGTCTGTCTGTTTGATATAATTAATAACAAAATCTTTTTAATAATAAATTAACAAATTTAACAGTTGTCTAAACACACACTCACACACACACACACACACACACACACACCTACGCTTATATTTATTGTAGAAGGCTGCTTGTAAGACTAACGATAAATCATTAATGCCCTAACACTAATGTTTAGTCTTGGCCTAGATTCAGCAATCAGGAATGGTTAAATAAGCCAATGCGTAATCAGATCGAACATTCGTGACAACATAATTTGTTATTAGAATTTACCATTTATCACTGTAACTCTGTATAGTAACAAAAAGAAAAGACGAAGAATAAAAACTTTAAGTGAAATCGAAAACAAGGAAACACGAACAAAATTATCGAAAAATAACACGCTGTTTTACCTTGTGGTATAGGGCCTGAGTTCTTCCAGTGCTGAATCGTCTTCAAGACGTTCGTCTGGTACTTGTAAAAATAAAAAAAATTTAAATTTCTTTGATCGAACTTTATCGCGTGCATTCTGAAAGGCGATGTGTTGGAAAGGGAAAACGTGAAAGACTTACGAAAACATTCTTCAAATAAGAATAAATAAATAAAAATAATGTCAAAATAAGAATAGGATGAGAGAGTTGCCTCTATAATGAAATGACAGAAGATATTAGAAACGATTGGCTACTGATACAAGACGTAAGCTTTAGATCATGATAATTATGACTATTCAGTGCATCAATTTCAGTCAGTCTGCCCACCCATTAAAGTTATTACGAATCTATCACGAAGCACGATACATTTTGTCGTGTTTTAATATAATAATATAATATTCAGCGTTATAAATTCAGTCGTTCTGCGTGAAATAAAAAAAATATATGGGCAATTCATGTGCGTATGAAGTTCATCCGCAGGTTTGCTGTAAACTTCGTCACGAGTCCATTGTCACAAATCCGTTCAACAAAACACATAAGCTGAACTGAAAGGCTTCGAATTACGCCTAAACTACAAATACAAAAGAACAACTGTTGTATACGCAGTTTTAGTGCAAGAGTGGGGTGTAGATTCTTAGTTTTGTATCTACTGGGAGTACATTCGAGCCAAATATAAAAACAAACAAAATTAAAGCTAACTTTGTATGACAGTTATTCTTGAGTGCCAAACGAAGGTGGGGTCAATAATGTACAGGTAGAGACCCTGAATACTTTTCGTTCAGACCACAGGCTATCAGATAAATTGTATTAAAGCACATTTACGTTTTTTTTAAGCTGGTTCCCATCACACTTTTCCAGGCTTTGGACTGGCAAATATGACAGTAAAAATGACAACCATTTTTCCGTAATTAAATCGTCTTTGAGTGTCTTCCTTTTTGTTAAATTTTTGTATTTATTGTTTTTTTAATACTTTAAATCTTTTAATTTTTTCTCTTACATGTTTAACTATATACATATATACACATAGGCCTACATACTGTAAATTCAACATCGACCTACTGCAGTTTTTGAATGAAAGAAATAGGTTCCAAACATGATTCTTCATACCCGGAACGGGATTCGCCCATTTCTTCATACTTTTAACAGTTCTGTCTATCCTCTTGACCCTCTTCTTTTCTTTCATGCTTAATTCCATTATCTCATACGTACTGTTGGTGCCATCCGCCTCTTTTTTTAAACATCGTATGACATCTTTCACCTTGGGGTTGGGAATTAGAAGAATGGTGTTGATTTGATGATGCCATCTCTCAAGAACGTTTGTTGTCCTGTGTCGTCTTTGCTAGCACGTCCGCAGATACAAAGCGATTTCTTCATTTTTAGCCACTGATCAAAATAATCAAGAAACCCAGACAGTTTCTCATTATCCGGAGCTTGAGAATGAATCTCGATAAATCCATCTTCTACATGTTCTGGCTTAAGAAAGGCGAAGGCTGCGCACGTCCTTATGTGTAATCTAATTTCTTGGATTTCTCGGTAGTCGTTGGTAAAACCAAGTTCCTCTACTGTCCTCCACAAACACTTCTTCATGTGTAAAAAAGCAACTATTTACCTGTGCCAAATAGAAAACTTTGCGAAGCCCCGATATTGCTGCTGATTCGAAGTTGTTTTTGGTGGTTTTCATTCTGGAACAGCGTCGAGGGTAAGTCGAAACATACGGACACAGGTTTCCTTTCCCTTGTTTGGCAGAAGAACATATACCACAGGAAAAACGTTTGTTTCCTCATTTCTACTTTCAAAGTTTTCATGAATGGTATACATTTGTGCAAACTGCTTACTACAACTCTTGAACGTCCATGAAAAACATCTTGAAGTGCTTCAGGCTTTTTCGCCGCTGAACAGTACGAGCCTTTCGTTTGAGAAGTCGTTGCTTTTATTATCGCTTTCATTTTTAAATACTCGTCCTGAAGAACAATTTCATCGCGCATTTTGAGGTCTTTTTGGTTTCCTCAAGCGACGCTTCTATGTGCTTGCATTGTTCTCTTCAAAGTGCTAGATGACGGAATTTCTGTTACAAAATCGTAACCTCTGTTATGCAAATCACCCATTTCTTCTGTATATATTTGGGATATGGGGATGGATTCCTCTCGGGCTCTCTTCTTTGCCCAAAAAATACTATCAATAAGAACTTTTAATTATAAACGAAAAACTCTTCATTCATTGTAAAGAGCGTTGACTTACCTTAATAAAAAAATTTAAAAAACATAAACGGTTGGTAGTTACAGAAAATTTATTCTTAAATTCTGACAATTGTTTTAGCCAATTAGGCTATTCTCAAAGAAATGGCAAGACTAACGAAATACAAAGAATGTGTTACAGCAGGGATTCTCAACTATTTTAGTTGATAGCAGTAAAGAAAACATTGCCTAAGTGGGTGAAAGAACTGAGCTAAATATTTATTATTACGTAATTAAGTGAATCGTATATTGCTTAGAGAGTTTTAGTCTAATTGTTACATTAAGATTTTGTCTTCTGTTCTGGATGAATAGCCTATTTCTGCGCGCGCGGTGCTCACCCACACACGTACACACGACCATTTCATACCCGAGCCTGTTATTGTTTTTATTTACTCATCAAATTTAGTGCGACTGTGTACTGATAACTATGTGTTACTATGTTTTCCCTGAATCGTAACATACACAGAAAGCATTGCATATTCCAAAACACACAAGAGTTTGTTGATGTTTGAACTTAGCTTAGTGGAAACATATTACTTTTACAAAGCACCAACAGGTACCCACATGCTTGTTATAGAGACAACATTGCTAAGTCACCGTTTACAAAATATTAACATAAGGTCTATTCAACTTTTTATAACTCGGTGAAATGTTCATATTGTTCCCTTCCTGGGTGTCTAATGCTTATTTCGTCTTATAAAACTATGTGTACTGAATTTAATCTTGTATGTAACTACAGGTATTGTATGTAATTTAGAATGTATAGAGCTAGGTAAAACGTTTCAAGTCTTTCGTGTGTGTGTGTGTGTGTGTGTGTGTGTGTGTGTGTGTGTGTGTGTGTGTGTGTGTGTGTGTGTGTGTGTGTGTGTGTGTGTGTGTTTAATCACCCACGATTAACTTGTTTTTATTTTACACCAATAAAACGTATACGTTTTGTGGTATCCTGGTGTCCGCACACATTTTGCATGTCAAATGCTCGTGACAAATACGGTTTACCCTTCTCAGATATCAGACTGTACCACTGTCCACACTCGTCCCAACATTCCTGTTGTCCGCACACTTTGCTGTCCGCACTCTTCGTGCCACCGTGTCATCACACGTTTTCCAGCTACTTTAAAAATAGTAATACTGATCAGTCTTAATTTTTTTTTTTATGAAGTCGATTCGACAGGATCCCTCCCTATCAAGGCAAAATTTTAGATACGCCACTAGACGATCAGGTAACCTCTGAGTATTATATCAAGCACCCGCCTGAAAACATGAAGCCTCGAACAAGGCATTAAACCCTATTCTGAAGCTGGAAAACACTAAGGATACAAAACTTTGCAGCCAATGTCAAAAGAATGAGAGTTTCACTAGTTAAGAAGACAACAGAATCGTTTTGTTCCCGCAGTGTGTACAATACTTCTGTTATAAAAGATAGTGATTTCAAAAAATTGGCACTAATTAAATGGCGTAGCACTGATGGTTACAGCAGTCAAACTCAGTGTTTCTCGACCGGGGATCGGCGACCCGCAAGGGATCCGCGACATATGGGTCTGCAGATTGAAGTTAAATTATTGATAAATGAAGTTTTACTAACAGCTTTTTAAACATTTATTGTAATTAGCCAGTCCTTCATAATCAAAACGTTATGAATTACGTAATCCGTTAAACATACAAATTGTATGTTCAGAAATAATAAATAAAGTTTAACTAACTTTTAACTTACATACGTAATAACGATGCATCGTTTCATTGGTTTACCGCTAAAGGGGTCGTATTGTCAAAACGTGATCGTATTGCTGCCTAATAATGTTTCAGAAAACTGCTGACTATGAGTATAAAAGTGTTTCATATTTAAACAATAGAAGAATTTGAAACTGTTTTTGTTAATATAGGCCTATTGTTTACTTATGTTACTCGTATACATATATTGTAACATTACATAACCAGTGCTCAGTACTGATAAGAAATAAAGAAGTAGTTGTATAATAATAAGAATAAAAAGTCAGTAGGTACCCATTCCAAAAGTCAGAAATGAGGGATTAAGTATCATGCTATGAAAACATTTGTACCATAAAACACTGTAGCAAGTAAAAACAATGTACTAAGTGTTACCATAAAAGTGCGGTGTGTACAAAGTGCAACATAGTATGATATGTGTAAATGTTAAAAACTAAAAGGACATCAATCACAAATAAGTGAAGATGCAGTACTACAGTAATAAACTATAAGTTTAATAATAAGTTGTTGTAGTTTTGTGTTTTGTGTTGTTAGGCCACAAAGGCAATATCAATGTAATTAAAATATTATTTTTGTTTATGTTTAAGGAATCCAGGGTTATATAAGAAATTAATAATGGCTAATTAATATAAAATAAAGAGATGGTGGGAAAACAAAATAGTGCAGAGTAATAATACATTAACAGAAATATAAGTCAGAAATAAACCAAGTTAAAAATCATTAAATTATAAAATACAAGTAGCTAAGCTTATGTAAAGATGTGAAGGAAAACCTTATATAAATTAAATTTAATTATAGCTAAAAACTGTAAAGGAGTATTTTTCCTAAAAGAAGGGAAGAAATAATAATAATTAATACTAGCCTATTTACTAAAACTGTACCTAGGTTAGCCAATAAAAAAATCATCAATTTCTTGGTTACTAAGAGTAACTAATCAACAAGAATTGTTAATTGGTAAATGGTATTCCAAGTGAGTAGATGAAAAAGAATAATGTCCAGTAAATTATAAAAATTTAATAACTACAATTCGGAAAAACCACCATATTAAATTAATGAAACGATTCAGCACGAGCCACTACATCTGAGACCTCTATGGAACCACAATAATTAATGCCAGAAAATCAATGAAAACAGAAAATTCATCTAACCATCTCATGGCCTAGAAATTTGGAACTGTAACTTTCTTGGGTGAGATCGCCTCCTTTAATAAACTAAAAAATTACACATCACCAACAAGTAACGAACACTAGAAACAGTACCACATCTTTCAATTTATAAGAAAACATAGTGTGAACATAATAAACTTTATTTAATTAACCAAAAAATAGTAAAAATGTGTGTTCACTAGGAACTCTACGGCAGCCATCTTTATTATCTTCGCTTTCTGTATGAATACGTAACCTGCGCTATGGCGTTTAAAAAACGAACTTGTTGAATCTAACTTTAAGAAAACAAATTTTTATTATTGTAAAGTATGATACGAGTAACTAAACATTTCTGACTTTCTTATAGTTCAAAGAATCCTCAAAATAACCATGAAATAAATAATATATTAATTTTAATAGTAATTGTAACTGAATACATCTGTTGTGTTATATGAAAAAACTAATATCGAAAAAATGTTGTGATTTCGAAAATAATCGATTGTAAACTCATGATTTGGAGACAATAATTTCCAGAAAACTTAAACTAAATTCAATAAATAAATACTTTTCTTTTAGGTAATTGACTGTGTATTATTTCTGGTAGATAGCAGTTTTGTTACAGGACAGAGGTTAATAGCAGAGAAGAGGAAGAAAATTAACTCCGACATAAGAACGTATGAAAGACGCCGGACCACATAACCTTTCAATCGGTCAGAAAGTGCAAAACAGCTGATGCCACGCGCGAAAAAATCAAACGATTAAATCGTATACAAAGAGAGGAATTCTCTCTCTCTCTCTCTCTCTCTCTCTCTCTCTCTCTCTCTCTCTCTCTCTCTCTCTCTATCTCTCTCTCTCTCTCTCTCTCTCTCTCTCTCCTACTCATTTTCAAACAACTGCACCGATATAATACCTAATAAAGAAAACTGTGGTCAATATTTTCATAATCACACACTCTCGATTAAAAATAAATAACACTATCAGAATACAAACTTTGTAACTATAAAAGGCGATCGCAGAGACGAATTTACTACTCGCGAGACGTTACAATATTTATATCGTTAAATGGTATCCGTATAACTATGCAAACCATTAATGTGTATAACGCTCGAGTATATGTGTAAGAAGTAGACAGAGGTTCGCCGGAAAAAAAATATTTTCTTTAGGGGTTCGCATTAGAAAAAAGGCTGAGAAACACTGGTATAACGTCGTCGTCTTCTTCTTCTTCTTCTTCTTCTTCTTCTTCTTCTTCTTCTTCTTCTTCTTCTTCTTCTTCTTCTTCTTCTTCTTCTTCTTCTTCTTCTTCTGCTTCTTCTCCTCCTCCTCCTCCTCCTCCTCCTCCTCCTCCTCCTCCTCCTCCTCCTTCTTCTTCTTCTTCTTCTTCTTCTTCTTCTTCTTCTTCTTCTTCTTCTTCTTTCCAAGTATAATGCTCAAAGCCGGCTACTACATCTTTTCAGCGGTTGTCCCAGAATATTAAACTCTTTATTCCAGTCCGACTTTTCCTTTTTAGACAATTGAAAGTGCTTAAGTATCCCTGAACGGGCTACCAACCCGACTGCAGGAAAGTCCCGTGTTGGGGCTGCCACTTTCTAACCTCCATACCCGCCCTGGGTTTCAGTCGGAGTCCCACCACTTAGGCTTTTCCGCTCTCTTCGCCGTTGGGAATTTTCCTCCTCCACCTTCGAGACCGTTGACCATTTGTCACCTGTTACCCTAGGCTGGGACTCTATAACTGGGTGCCATCCGGAGCCAGATGGACTCAGGTTTTTTAACGAGGTCGATACGTCTCCCGCTCCTCTTTCCTCATCATTTGCAAGATGAAGCCCCCGAGCTTGCCACCGGTAGTGTTAAACAACACCGTTGCCAGAGTTATTATAACTCTTGTAACTTCTTCATTTTAGTAAACATAAATCTGAAGAAACAGATGAGGGAGTGACATGTCTGGATGTAGAGGGTAACATGAATAAAGTTTTGCTATTCAAAATTTTGTAATGATAAATTACACTCAGCTTTTCCGCGTAAATTATCCAAACATATCACACACACACACACACACACACAATATACTGAAATTTTTTTACACATGAGCTCATAAATTACAACATATATCAACATGGAAAGCATTGCACAGTATAAATCATCTATTTTGTAAACCTGAACAAAAATTCTGAATATATGAGAGAAAGGTATATTACCCAAGACGAGAAATCGTATATTATTAATCATATTAAACATTTCAGATAAAGTTATGGTATAAACCGACCAGTTAAATTTTTCTTCTTCTTCTTCTTCTTCTTCTTCTTCTTCTTCTTCTTCTTCTTCTTCTTCTTCTTCTTCTTATTATTATTATTATTATTATCTCTGTATACTACAAACAATTTAATTACTACCAATGATTCATTTTATTGCCCAATACAAGTTTCCCATTGAAGTTTATTAACAATAAACGTGATCATAGTAAATGAAAAATTCTGCACACTTTATACAAGAATTGAAAATTCTTAAATAGCCGAGTAAAACTATCGAGAAAAAGGCAAAAAAGGCAAATTTCCAGAAACAGCCACTTTTGAGCTGATTTTTTTTTTAACGATAGGTTTATTGTTTACCTAAAAGTTTATCCAAGTTCCAGACTTCGGACCGCCTATTTTCCCCGATTTTCCTCGACTTTCACTTCCGGCAAACAGCGGAGCGCAAGTCACTGAAGTTTTCCTCGATTTTTCCGATGATAACTTCACCAAATCAGAAAAATAAAAATACCAGCGTGTTCCCCGAAAAATGTCCTATCTATCTGTGTTAGTTGTGCATTTTTTTAAAGGCAACATAACCTACAAAAAAATTGAAACTTGCAAAAATGTGCATTTTCAGATTTCCGTTAATAATGAGTGAAATAATGATTTTTCTTCATACAAAATTGTGGAATATATGTATTCCAATAGACGAATTTTCATATAAATTTTTATCTCGAAATATTTTGTCATTAAGCCACAATAAATTTTTCAAATTGAAAACGGAATTTTTAAATATTTTTAAATTTTTGAAAATTTGGTCCAGTCACCACCCTGACATTACAAGACAAAGTTTTTTTTTTAAATACTCGTATTTTCATGCTCTATCAGCTAGTGAAAAAAGTTTGTTCTTTCATAGCTTCCCAAATAATAATTTTTAACTTTTTTATTGTGCGCTTTTAAACAGCGAATGGCCGCGTGGGCTGATATCAATAGGAAATTTTCCGAGGAACACGCTGGTATTTTTATTTTTCTGATTTGGTGAAGTTATCATCGGAAAAATCGAGGAAAACTTCAGTGACTCGCGCTCCGCTGTTTGCCGGAAGTGAAAAGTCGGGGAAAATCGGGGAAAATGGGCGGTCCGAAGTCTGGAACTTGGATAAACTTTTAGGTAAACACTAAACCTATCGTTTAGAAAAAATCAACTCAAAAGATGCTGTTTCTGGAAATTTTCTATTTTTAAATTACTCTTACTCGGCTAAAAGTAAAATTCTTTTACATATGCATTTATGACCAAAAAATCGCCATCAAAATTCTGCACATAGATTAACGGAAAGGACAGGTTTATAAACACTTGAGTTCGGTAATACCTTACAGAGTAGCCTCGCAGTAAGTAGCTACTTGGTGAGTAGCAAGAACGTGAATAAAGCCTCTACACACAGTCATCTAGAACAGAGTCATCAGAGACGATACGAAGTCGTAATTCAAATCATTCCGACAAACGCTGCGGAGATCTGGATAGTAAATACTGTACAATATAGCTAATGGGCCAACAAAAACTGTTGCGGCAGATATGGAGAGGGTACTGTGGACTAACTAGTAGAGATTGTAGCGATTTAAGTAATTAGGAAAATAATGGAATCCCAACGATGTCAATGTTATTTAAATAGAAGAAAACAAATGACTGTGGTACGAGTACGAGACAGATTAGGAAGAAGAACTGGAACCTGACGGGAAGAAATAGAGGACACCTGGTTGAGAGAAAGGAGACGGTAACATCTTTAACAACTATAGAGGAGACAACGATGTTTTAAGTATATTATCCAAGTATACTGTATTAATACAAATTGTTCAATATCGTTATAATTATTATAGTTTTACTTTATTTTTTACGTAACGCTTCAATATTTCTTGCAGGTTTTCTATATTATGAGCAGTAAAATTTATCATTGTATTTTCACCTGAAGTACGTTTCACTGTTTGTATCAGAATAATCAGAGGTTTATAATATGAATTAACAATAATCGAATTGATTCTTTTTCGATTCTTTTTTTATATATAAGAAGATTCATATCTTCTTATATATAAAAATGAATGTTTCTTTCTTTCTCCCGTATGCGTTCCTATACCATTCATCCGATTGCGATGAAACTTCGGTGAGTTGTTGTGCGCACGCCCGCGAAGGTTTCTGAATTAGAGGTGTTTTTTCGATGGGGTCCTTTGGGGGGTTCTTTGGGGTCTTCCACATCTCCTCCTAAACCACTGGACCGATTTCAACCAAACTTGGCACAAATATTTTACGCAACAGGAGAACCAACATAGGATAGGTGTTTTTTCGATGGGGTCCTTTTGGGGGTTCTGTGGGGTCTTCCACATCTTCTCCTAAACCACTGAACCGATTTCAACCAAACTTGGCACAAATATTTTACGCAACGGGAGAACCAATATAGGATTGGTGTTTTTTTCGACGGGGTCCTTTAGAGGGTCCTTTGGGGTCTTCCACATCTCCTCCTAAACCACTGGACCGATTTCAAACAAACTTGGCACAAATATTTTATGCAATGGGAGAACCAACATAGGATATGTGTTTTTTCGATATGATCCTTCGGGGGGGGGGTCCTTTGGGGTCTTCCACATCTCCTCCTAAACCACTGGACCGATTTCAACCAAACTTGGCACAAATATTTTACGCAAAGGGAGAACCAACATAGGACAAGTGTTTTTTCGATACGATCCTTTGGGAGGTCCTTTGGGGTCTTCCACATCTCCTCCTAAACCATTGGACCGATTTCAACCAAACTTGGCACAAATATTTTACGCAACGGGAGAACCAACACAGGACAGGTGTTTTTTTTCGATACGATCCTCTGGGGGGTCCTTTGGGGTCTTAAAAAACTATTAGATCTGGTTACTATGGCAACCCAATAGAATAGATTCTGTTCTAATTATATTATCGCATTAAATTGAAGACCACGCGAACGAAGTCGTGGGCAACAGCTATTTATTTTTAAGAAACCTACTTTCATTGAACTTTAGTAATTAAACTAACATTTTCATTACGTACAACGTGAAACTCCGTAGCGAAGCACGGGTATTCCGCAGTTTAATATAAAAGAAATTATCGATTTATTTTGATTTAACTTAACGATTGTTTTAATGTTTATTTATTTAATCAGCTGTTTTGACGGTTAAATCGGAAATATTTTATGTTTATATTTAATTTATTTTAATAAATCTATAATTTTAAATACACCATCTTGTTTTGTTTTTGCTTGTGTTTGTTCCTTAATTAGTAAATTATTTTTACTGTGTTTGTAAGTATTAAGATTTTCCCAAATATTCGTTTTAAACCTCTCTGTATGTTTTTAATTAACTTCATATTTTAAATGTCAGGAAATTGATGTTTATTATTTATACAATGCGTGGCTAAATTATATTTGCAAATATATGGTTATAAAAAGACGTGGCGGTGTTGAATGATCTATCGAGTCGTTTTTTCTTTGTATATAAACTACAATTTGTTTATAAACCTCTGATGATGCTGATATAATCAGTAAAATGTATGTCAGTGAAAATACAATAATAAATTTTAGTTGCAGAAGTATTTAATATTTGAAGAACTGTTCATATTATAATTATATATAGAATTAGAGAATTATAATTTTAAATATAATATTAAAAATAATATAATATAGTGTAATATATAATATAATGTAATCTAATATTAGTTAACAATCAAGACTTGTTTTATTCTTAGGCCTACTTAGAAAATGTTTCGGGCATCGAGCAGTTTGACCATCGTCAGGCATGTAGATTTTTTAAAAGTTTTGTGAGATATCTGTGTTCTGGTTGGTCGCTTATGTGTTTGAATTAATACAAAAATATATTTGTATATTTACAAAAATAACATTCGGTTTTTCCCCCTCCGTAAAGAGTTCGCGTACGTGGTACTGATTACCACTAGTAATTTTGACATTTTATTAAACTGGGTGACCTTTAAATATGCCTACTTCAGAATTACAATAATATATTCCATCTGTTTTATCGGCGTCTTTGTTTGATCATAAATAATCAGTCTTTGTTTGATCATAAATAATCAGAAAATTATATGACTAAATGACCTTAGTCAATATGTTTGAAGTTTCAGGGTTAAACGTGTCCTTTGGTGAAGCCGATAGCGATTTCTCTTTGTTACAGCCCAGCGTACATTGTTTCCGAACAGCTGTTGTTAGTACGTCAGATTAGGAATAAAAAAATACGATTAGTAGACAATATTTATAACATCTGAAGATATTTAAAGATAATAATAAGTGTTAATGAAGCATAGTTTAGGAACAGTATGAGATGAAGGCAAAGACAAAATCAGAGGCAGGTGAGATAGACATCAACAGTTTACGGACCACGCGTTCGATACCCGTCTTACCTATAATTTGCGGCAAAGGTGTTAACGTAGATAGTAAGATTGGCTCAACAACACTGTCCCATAAATCAACACCTCCAATTTTCGGCACTCCGCGCTCTCTTGAGTATTGTACATTTCGAATGCAATGTGTTTCTGAACAGTTGGCCAGCGACAGATTCGATCGGCTAGCCGCTAAAAATGTAAATTACCTTACTCTATAATTATTACACACGCGTAGAAGTTGTCATGACATAATTCATTAACCGAAATAAGGTCTATGTTATTAATGAGTCTACGAAAACCTGTTTCGTGAAAACTAGTTATGAGTTTTAACAGAACTATCAGAGTGTAATCTTTCTTCTGACCGTCTTTCAACGACTGTCATACATATAGTTATATATGTTTGGTCTATGACTTTTCTTTGTACTTGTAAAATGAAGGAACACAAAGGGACACAAAATTTAACCTGCAAACAGTACTATTCCAGATTATCTTGTTACAGAAATAAATTCTAAAGCGAAATACGTGGTATAGGAATTGATAGAACTTTCCACTCTCCTTACTGGAACTGTTTGCTGGTACTGTTAGGTTTTGGTATGTTTTTTCTTGCCAGATGTTTGTGAATCATAATAATGCGTTCTAACTGTCCACAAAACGGTGTCTACTTTTGGTCAGTTATCCAATGTCGGACATAAGAGCATGGTCTTATGCAAAATGGGCAGGACTGATATTAAAATAGAAAATAATGAAACTAAACAAGTGACAGTTTCTTTTAATATCTGGGATGTTTAGTTAGAGAGGACATTCGTTGTAGTCAAGAGGTAAAGTGCAGAATTTCCATGGCTAAGGAAGCCCTTGGTAGGAAGAAATTATTATTGTGTGGGCAACTAGACATAAAGCTGAGAAAAAGGATGGTGAAGTGTTTGGATGCCCCCGTGCTACTGTACGGGGCAAAAACTTAAACATAGACGAAAGAAGAGGAGAGGTGACATGGAGAAGAATGGAACGGATTTCCTGGAAGGACAGAGTGACGAATGAGGTGCTTGGAACAGACGGAGAGAAAAGGAGAGATATCCATAAAATCCATTCCATATAGGGTTCAACAGCTGACGATAAACAATTGATTTTATATTATACTTAATTATTTCTTTATTATGCTTACATCTGAAGATGGCAGTATAGAAAACTAAAATCAATTATTGTATTTGTAGATGACATTGTAATCAAAATTAAAAAATATAATGTGAAAATAAAAAAATATTATTTATTATTAACATTCACAAGACAGTAAAGTACAGGGCCACGGAAATAGCGTTCTTAAGAGGTGTTAAAAGGTGTTCTAAACGTGACCGTATAAGGAATGAGGTCATAAAAAAAAGTTACAAGGTTACAAGTTTTTAACTCGAATGAAAAATTTCAGTTTCTAGACTGGCCAAATAAGTCTGGAAATGCAAACCTATAGGACACAGGTGTGTGGGTGAAGATGACCTATGCCGTGTTGTGAAGATGATGATGATGAACATTCATAATAATAATAGTAATAGTAGCCTAAGGTTTGATGTAATCAGGTACAGTATACACACCCTTCCTCCAGGACCGTTAACCTCTTGTCTATGATATTATAGCATTACTACTTTCCACTATCACGATTTCAATTAAGTCGTAAAGTTGGATTTTACTATATATCATTCTTTATGTATCAGTTACCACTTATCTTTATTCTCCTGTAAATATAAAAATAACATTATAAAAGTAAACCAATATTAAACATATTAAACCAATATTATTTCTAGTATCGATTGTTAAGCGAAATAACAAGTACGATACTTCAAATAACTTTATAGTGCTTTACGGTGTACGGTAAACAAAACTTTACATGTAATATCTCGAAAAATTACATCCGTATTATCAACAACCAAAGTCGAACTGTATGGTACAAAATTAACACGGTTAGACATAATAGTGACAGGTTACATGCAATCGCGTGTAGGGAACGAGTCAGGTAACGGTGGACACGAGGCTGCCTCCTCAGCGCCGCGTTACAAAAAGAAGTCAGCTCTGGAAGTTTGATTTCAGCCTAATTTAATGTGAAACCGTACGGAAGCTGTTTGTCAGCAATATTTTTTCCACTTTTTTTTAAACTTTTCATTACAATATTCAAGACAAAATGCGGCGAGCACGATTCATCTTTCGTTTATGTTTTTGCTCCCTCATTTTGAGGTCAAGACGGGACATTTCACAGCAACATCTTGATCAGTACTTTGTATTTGAACGATAATTGGTTTAACAGGTCTTCCAAGAATAAATTTGTTGTAATTGTACGGTATTTTTCTTTAGGTTTAATGTTGGATTAATTATAAACCTTAATCAGCACATTTCGTCGTCTGAAAATGTACTATTTCTTTCCGTCATTCAAACGATTATTCTTTTCGGTAAGCTCTCAAGTTACGCGTAACGCCATTTATTTCATCATATAGAAAAACTCATTGATTACACGTTTGTACTATCTCTGAACGCATCACTATAGTAGTTTAAGTACTGCACTGTAGGCTGTAAGTTATAGTCTACACTATAACATGGATCATTATTGTAACCATACAACTAGGAAATAGGCTATATTATGCCAATAGCAGACTATTGAGAAGAAACTTATTTAGTCGTAACACAAAAATAAAAATATATAAGACACTTATCAGACCGGTTGTTACTTATGGCGGCGAGACATGGACACTGATAAAAAAGGAACAAGAAACTCTAAGAAGGTTTGAAAGAAAGGAAGACGTGTTTATGACCCGGTTAAAAGAAAATCACGAATTGAGAATAAGCAATAATCAGGAGATAGATGATCTATTGAATCATGAGGACATTGTAAGATTCATAAAGGCTCGACGAATACAAAGCTAGGTCACTAGAGCGTATGGCTGATCAGCTTATGCTAAAGAAAATCCTGATGGCGCAAGTCTATAAAAGCAGAAAGAGGGGCTGACCTATGATAAGATGGTTGGATGATGTGCTAGGATATCTCAAAATAATGGATGTGAGGGATTACTTATGAGATGGACATTCGTGAAGATTGGTGTTGGAAGCCAGGGTTCACGTTGAGCTGTAGTGCTGAAGAAGACAGATTGTGACCATCGAGTAAATTCCATTTCGTGGTCTCTTTAACAGGAACAGAACTCTTGCACTAAAACTGCGTATAATACAGTTCTATTTCACATATAGTGCTTTCGAGGCGTGTTATGCCAGTACCAGCCAGAGACAGCGTGACAAATTCGAGCGGTTTGGTTCCCAGAACATCGGGGGAAGAATACTAGATCGTGACAGGATGGACAGGATGGTTGTGAATCTATCGAACCGTCAACTAACACCACATGAGACCTCGGTGTTAGCCAAAGGTGAGAAGTTTGCGGTTACCCCGAAGACAGTACCGGTGGAGGAAATAGTTGCGAGCGTGGAGGCAGGCATCCGAGGACTACCCCGAGACCAGGCAGATGAAATACGATTGGAAGCTTCTAGGGCCCTTAGAAGGGCCGCTCCGCCAAAATGCAATCTTCTGTCGGCGGAGTTGCGAGCCTTGAGGGAATTGAAAAGGGATGACTCCATTGTCATTGTGCCGGCGGATAAGGGGAGTGCCACTGTGGTCTTGAACACCGAAGACTACCAGCAGAAGATTGAAGGTTTATTAGATCCGGCCACTTATCGGAGGCTGAACAAAGATCCGACTACTACTGTTCTAAGAAAAACGGATTCTTTGGTTAAGCAATCTTCTCTGGCGCCTGATGTGAAGACGGCCGTCCGGTGTTCGGAGGCCCTTCCCCCTCGTCTCTATGGTTTACCGAAGATCCATAAGGAAGACGTTCCGCTGAGGCTCATCGTCAGTGCTATTGGTTCGCCTACTTACAACTTGGCAAAGCACCTCACTGGATTGCTCAAGCCGCACATCGGGCAGACGGATTCTTTCGTCCGGGACTCTTCTGATTTCCTCCGGAGGATCCGGGAGTTGGTGCTGGAACCTGGCGACGTTCTCGTGAGTTTTGATGTGGTCTCTCTTTTCACCATGGTCCCTGTTCAGGAGGTCTTGGGGTATTTGGGTGACCTGTTCTCGGCGGACATCACTGCTTTGTTCCGGCAGGTCCTAACAACGAACTACTTCCAGTGGAATGGCGGCTTCTATGAACAGTTGGATAGCGTCGCGATGGGAAGTCCTCTCAGCCCTGTGGTTGCAAACTTCTACATGGAGAAATTTGAAGAGCTGGCAATTTCATCTGCGCCTCTGAAGCCGAAGTGTTGGTTGCGGTATGTGGACGACACTTTCGTGGTCTGGAGCCATTGGGACGAGGAGTTGGAACGCTTCCTTGGACATCTGAACGGTGTGCACCCGCGCATACAGTTTACGATGGAGCGCGAGAGTGGTGATCAATTGGCTTTTCTGGATGTGTTGGTCCTGAAAAGGACCGATGGCAGCTTGGGACATAAAGTTTATAGGAAGCCAACGCACACCGACAGATATCTGCACAAGTCCTCCAATCATCATCCTAGGCAGAAGAGGGCGGTGCTGAAGACTCTGGTAGACCGGGCAAAAAGAATCTGTGAGCCCCAGTATCTCGAAGATGAGTTTCGGCATCTCGAGGAAGCACTGCAGTCCAACGGCTATTCTGCTGCGGAGGTTAGGAGAGCTGCCCGGCCGAGAAGATCAGGTAGGCCGGACGAGTCGGTGTCGCCTGAGGTTGTTGGCTCTGCTGTCTTGCCCTACATCCGTGGCGTGACTGACCGCATCGGCAAGTTGCTGAGTAAGCGGTTAGCAGTACATCAAGCACTCGACCACGGCCTTTCAGCCCGGAAGTTTTAGAAAATAATCATAATGACACCGGCCGTGAAAGCCTACATACTAAGTTCTATTTCAGTTTAACAGTAATTCGAAGCCTTACAGTTCAGGTTATGGTTTTGTTGAACGGATTTAGGCCTATAAAGTATGTACCGGACCTTCACCTGAACTTTCTACGTACATGAAGTGCTTAATTTTTTTCATGAAAAATTACTTAATTTATGACGCTGAATACAGAGCATGCCTTCAAACTTTCCTTTATTTCAATCTTCTTCTTCTGGACTTCAAATATTAGTCACAAATTTCCTGTCACGGTACCCATCTCTTCCTTCGCCTTCCAAAATTTCTGCTTCCTGATGATATATAATACCAGATTTGAACTGGAAGTCTGGCTGGGTCCATTCTGTTCTGTGATCCAGCTACTTTCTTCTATTTTCTGTTATTTTGCCCTGCAATATGCATGCTTGCAATTCCGTTCTTATACCCCCGCGTTTCTTGTCCTGTCTTCTCTTCACATCTCTACTGCTTGTATGTGGTTTGCTTCTCTCTTAGTAAAAACTCATGACTCACTTTCGTAAGGTATTGTCGACACTGCAATCGTTTTTTACATCTTAATTCCTGTGTCTCTTTGCGTTTTGTGTTTAAAATGTTAGTTGATTGCACCACAAAGATGACCAAACCCAGCGGTCTTATTTTGAAAATCCCTGTCGTCCATACGAAATTTCGCATCAAGGTGGTTAAAACGCTGAATCTGTTCGAGGCAAGTACCTTTTACTACTGTTTTTCTCCCAACTGGCTCGTTTCCCAGAAATATTGTTGTTCCTTGAATTGAGATTTTAATGCTTTTAATTATAACATATCTCACTTAGTGAATAGATGCCCATTTCAAGGTCACTTTCCGTTTCTGCTATTAGATTTAATCGTCTGCATGAAGAAGTATTATCAAGGTGCCTTATACCTCACTTGAATGTCATTTTCTATTCCCTCAGAGCATCGTCAATATAAATATTAGAAAGAGCTGAAGATATACAAAGTCCTTGTCTGACTCCTTAGTTTGTATAAATGGCATGTGTTCCCTTCCCATTAATAAATAATCGGATTTTTGTGTATTTTTATAAACTGCGTACTGCTCTAATCAGGTGCAATGGGTAACCGCTTCTCTTCGTATACGCCAAAATTTCAATCTACTAATATTATCAAATTCTTTAACAGAATCAGTGATAGCTATGCGTGTATGTTTGTTATATTCTGAATGCTTCTCCATGATTTGGCGTAATACAAAAATTGCATCAGATGTTGACCTTCCTGTTTAATAAAATAGCATACATAATTATGTATAGTTTCAATTTATTTTGAAGTGCACAAGATTCAGCCAACACTGTAGATTACACTACATAACTTATGTAACTAGGTAACACCATCACTTGAAATTCGTCCATTTCTCCAATCACGTATATTACTCCATTCTTCTTCATTACTGTTACAAGTAGAGACTAATTGTTCGTACTCTGTTAACCTCTTCCGGTACAGATCTCAGATACTCTCTTCACAGAGCAGATATACCACAAAATATTCCTTTCTGTGTGCACCAGAAATATCCCTTACATTCCTCCATCTTGTCCAAACCTCAATTTTACAGACCAATGACCAGTCTTAATGTCTAGACGTCTGAAACCATGTGTATCCCTGACTTGTGAAGACATCTTTTGATTAACAATTACGTAATCAATTAATGATCGAAGTCCTCTGGCTGACAAGTATATTTGTTAATGTCCTGTTTCCTAAAAAATGTAATTAAGTTTCCTAAATAGTTTATTATTTTGCATTAGAAATTTTCTCAGTCGTGTAGCATTTCTAGTAATAGATGACTCTCCAAAAAGACCAATAACATTTTCAATAGCCTGGTTACCAAATCTAGCATTAAGATCACCAGGTATAACTACATGATCCGTGTTATTGTACATATCTAATTGCTTCTGCAACTCATCATAAAATAAATCTGACTCTTCCTCCGTACCATTCTCTAGAGCAGTGGTTCCCAAAGTTGGGTCCTTCGGCCCCTGGGGGTCCGCGACAACGTTTCAGGGGGTCCGCCGACACTTTTAAGAAAAAGAAGAATATAGCGTAATTTTCTATGATTTTTTTAATGATCTAAAATATAAATTTTAGAATCTTAAAACAATTAGTAGAAGATTGCAATATTCTTTTTGTTCTAATTGTAATTGTAAAAGTAATTTCAAACTAATTGCTTTAATAATGTCTTTAAATTATGTCGTGTAGCAGATCTGTTTGTCAGCCGAACTGACTAGACATCTGCATCAACTCAGAACTGATCGCGCTGTTCTAGTAAATAAACTTAATGTCGAGAGTGACTTGATATTGAAATTATCAGACATTAAACCTAATATTGGAGAGCTAATTGTTCAAAAGCAGCTTCATTGTTCACATTTAACTATGTTTGATATCACTAATATTATAATTTTGCAAGTTAAGAGAATTTTGATTTTAATACATTTTAATTAAAACCTAAGAGTTTTGTAATGATCGAAATTTAAAAAAAATTTTAATTCCTCGATCAAGTGACACGTTCCCACACTCAAGTCGACGGACACAAGCCCAGGTCGTAAATAATGACGAATCGAGGGCACGTCAAACCCGACGACAGAGCGAAGACAAAGAAAAAATGTCTGAGCACTGCACACAATGAGTATTTCAAGGCGTCACTGACAGCTAGCCGTTTGTCAAAATTTACAGCACCCAACAATCTGAAACAAAGACTTCGTCCAGCTGCCGAGTTACACGGAATCGAGATGGAACGCCTGCTGTGGAAGCAAAGTGTAACTGCTCAATTATGAAAGGCTTTACTATGTTACAAAGGAAGTACAGAGCAATTTTAACGGAGAGATAGACAATAGACGTAACTCAGTGAATACTGCCAGTGTACCCTGCACAGCGTGAAAACACATTCTTGACAGTTTACTGAAATTTACGACTGAAAAGTAGAATTTCACCGAAATGAAGACAACGAAGGGTTGATAATCGGCGGAACGAACGTCGTGGAACTTAGACAATTAACCAAGACCTGGAGTCTGTTAACAAAAGCTCAGTCAGAACCTTAGGGAAAGTCTAAACAAAGGATAACAGAAGGCCATGAAATTGTCCTAATTTCTTAGAATCTGTGCTACGCTCGTCACATGAAACACTCCGGGGATGACGACGACCAACCAGCATCAAGCATCTTCTAAGAGAGCTCGTGGAGAGAGTAGGAAGGGTTCGGCCGACGAATCGTGAAACAGAGGATGAGATCTACAGAAGGGTAGGAATTTGTACGACCAATCAAGAGTTCGAGAAGGCGTAGAGATCGAAACTTAGACTTATGGGTAAGATGTTCCAATAAAACTGTTTGGCGAAGACGCGGAGCAGGCAGTCAAGTAGTTAATCGAGAGTCAGTAATTTTCAATCGGATAGTCAAGTATTCAATCGAGTAGTCAAGTCGTTCAATCGAACAGTTAGTCGCAGTTAACAGTCAGTCGGTAGTCAAGAGTATGTAGTTAATAGTAGCAGTTGGTAGTCGCAATTAATAGTCAGAAGTTAGTGCGTACGATAGACAGACGATTGATTATGTCGACCGACCGGATTCACTAATTTGTAAATTCATAAGTGAACAAAGACATCGGTATAGTCACACTTATACACAATTCTGTGCGGAAATATAAACTATGAGTGCGTACGGGACTTGAAATCTCAACTGACGCGCACATAATAATATACTAATTAACACTTAAAGTAGAACAGTGAGTGTCACCTCAAACATTCTCACATCATAACGTATCACCATGTTGAACAATTAGTTGAATAAACTATACCAAACAATTAAGCACGCAGTACGCGATACACCCAAATAGACGGCACAGTTAACCATGTACACAAATATGGCAAACTTTCAGAACAATTCAAGTTAATGACAACATTAACACCTCACTATTTGAACTCCGGACACTCGACATCAGCGGGTTACCACAATACCATACACATGACGGGAGTGGAGATTTAGTGGAGTGAAGTGAAATTATCAGTGCTCTGCGTAACAGTGATTATGATCTTCGACGAATCATCTAGAAAGTGTCTTCTCACGACGACGGAATTGGATAAACACTCTCAAAGATAAGCTTTATGTCTACTTAATCTTAGTAGTATATACTACACTACTGTTCTGTTGCCTCTTTTCAAAGAACTAACCCCAAGAGAATAATTACATATGAGTCATATGAATCATAAAATCTATAAAATAACACTAACGTAATTCGTTATCTGAGAAATAATGAACGCATTTTAGGTAGGAATAAGTATAATTGTTGATTGTTTATTATTCGTGTATGTTTTATATATGTGCATTATTTACTGCATTTGAATGTACCATGTGTTTATGTTTCAGGAAACATCGTATAAATTGAATACTTGTATTTATATCATGTGCTTTAATATGTATGTAATTTGCAGGATATAGTTACTTACTTCAGTAAGATGTGTAATAAATAAGTAGTTAATTTACAGTATTCATGCGTTCATTATTGAAATTTCACCTTTGTTATTGATGTATTTTCATTCTAAGTATTACACTAAAAATCTCATAACTTATGCTAAACATCAATGGATACAATAAACTCGACCATTGAAACGTCTGATTAATAGACTCATAAAATCGTATTTAATCAGACACTGTGTTGAGTCAAATCTGACGAATAGAAATAATTTTAGATATATCAATTTTAACGTATTACATAAATCTTTAATTAATATGATTCATAATTGTTGAGTAATTAATCCGCGCAGATAATTAGCACAGATTAATATTCACTAGATGTAAATGGTTTACACAATTAATTACCACAGATGTAAATTATATTTACACCACTAAATGTAAATGGCTGCACAACGCTTGGCATTAAATGTAAATGGCATCCAGCTTTAGGGCGAGATACATATGAGAAAGTGATAAACTCACATAAAATACCACTAGTCCCATTTACTAAATGTAAATCATTTATATCACGATTAGCATAATAAATAAACCCCATTTATGCTAACTATAAAATGGCGCCCATCGCATGGCAAAAGAGAGCAGACAGTAGTATTTAGACTAATTACAATAATATAGTACGTAAGACATTATTAAATAAGTGTAAGGTTAGCTTGACTGGTAAATGATAACGCGAAGCAAGGCGAAAATGGCTAGCGGTAGTTCTGATAGCATGGACTTTGACGTTAACAACCAGTTAGGCGCACCCGACACCAACGAAGAAAACTCATCAGTCGTCGAACCAAATATGACGGAGGAGACGTCAGAGATTAGAGCGCGGGGACAGGAGTCACAGCAACCACAAGAGTCCCAGCAATCACATGAAGAGGCATCGCTACGTTCATTGTTGATGGACTTCATGCGCACGAATAATGAAAGCTTCAAGATGATGAATCAGAAATTCGATCAGAAATTCGATCAACATAAAGAAGAAATTAAAGAAGAAATCAACCAGAAATTCAATCAAATTAATGAAAATTTTAATAATTATAAAGAAGAAATTACGCAACATATGAATGAGCAGTTCAAGCTGTTTCGTACAGAAATACGTGAATACAAGGATACCTGGAAAGTGGATGGAAACGAAGTCCAGAAGAAGCAAGAAGAAGTGATGAATGAGAATTACGAAGACGTACGGAAAGTACAAGACACTGATAACACTGTTGATTTTACGGATGTATCAGCTACTAAGAAATTATCAACTATTCGATCTAACGTAAGTTCAAGAAACAAATGGATTAAGAAGAAAAATGACTTTGTTCCTTTGTATATGAGGAAGTGGGAAGAGGAGTATCCAGACGTGGATAAAGATAGTAAAATTTTACTACCACCAGGTAGAACGCATAAAAGGTACAAATTAAGAAACGCGAGAATAGATACGGCATCAGTGAATTCTATGATGAAGTATCCAGCTTGTGAAATAAGCATAGATCGGCGAAGTAGTCGAGCTGCATCAATAAGAAGCATGAAGGGAAAGTTTAAAGTTGAAACAAATACCGCATGTTATAAGGCTAAAAGCAAATTTACACAAGCCATGGATGACATGAAACGGAAGGACCTACAAGATCCGTATGCATGTTCATCATGGACAAGAAACGTCATGAGGAAGAGGAGAAGAAAAATCTCTACTAGACGACTTAAAAATGTTGTAAAGGATCGTGATAGTACTGGAGGAAGAGTCCAAGCACTCGGGGTAAGATCTCTTAGGAACCTAAGAAACAAAATTTTATTATGTAAACACACGAGTAGTAAACTGACTGTCGAACAACGGAATTGTATACAGGCTTGGAAACGGCGGCAAAAGCAGAACGGCGCGTGTTTACTTAGTGAAAGCTACTGGAAAAAGCGGCAAAAACTACGCACTGTATATGTGAGCAATGGAAGTACGGTTGCGAAGGGTTGTATAAGCCAAGGGAGGCAGTTTAAAGCGTGATGGCCTGAGGCAGACCGACAAAAAGGAAAGTGGGACACACCTCTCACTCACTCACATAGAACGAGACGGAGAATGGTCATAAATCTTAGGCGCGCAAGTGCAGCACATTGTAGCGGAATAACGGGGACGGCCAACCAGCCATTGGAAAAAATATGTTACACAAAACCCAAGGTCAAACACCTTAATGTTTACAAACAAAAACGCGTGCGTTAGTAACAGCACGATAGTGACGGGACATAAAAGTATGTCATCACAAATGTAAATTAAGAATGAATAAATGAAAACGTATTAAGAAGACGATTTTAAGAATGTTTGAAAATGTAATGATGAAATTAGATAGTACTGAATAAAATACATTAAATACATTGGTTGTATGGGAATACATAAACCAAAGAAAATAATTAAAGATGAATATTGATGAATGAAGAGTAGAAGATTAATGAATGAAATTAAAACAAAGCCACGTATGAGCTTGTACAACATACGGCAAATTAAAGTGCATTAAGCGTATCATGAGCCAGCGAACGGAAGTATAGATAACACGAGTGGTAGCGACGACTCCCGGCGACCAGCAGAAGACATAGTTTAGGTAATTTGCTCGCGCGGCCAGTCCAGCTAACCAAATAATGATATGCATTTTACTTGTTGTGTTTAGTCTGTATTTCAATGCTAACTGTGTTTGTGATCAGCACATAATTGTCATTCGTTATGTTAATTAGACGTATAAATATCAACATATACAGAAAGTGATTTGTGAAATGTACCATGTGTCAGAAGGACAGTGTAATACTATGACACAGGACACCAAAGACGTTAATAATTATGAATAATAACTTGTTAAAATGTAGAGACTCGAATAATTTGTTTATGTAAATAATAATTCAAAATGGACGATTGTTTTATAACTTTAAGAGTATGCATCACGAAGTATGCTGATTCCTTAACTATTTAATTAATATGTATGTTTCTTTTACCAATGTAATCATTTATAACATGTTACGAATTGACCATATGTATATATTTGTTAGTATCAACTGTATTCTAGAGACAGTAATGACAAGTTTAAAAGTATTTTATTGCTATATAGGTCATCGACATAAGATCGATTAATATAATGGGTAGCTAATCTACAGCTTATCTAATACATTGTGTATAAAGAATAACGAGACAAACTGTCAAATGGACAAACGTCCATGTCTTAAATTCAATTATTTACTCGAAATCGTATTGTACAGTCCGCATATGGACAGACAAAGTGTAAAAATGCGTTCATTCACTCAGATGTGCGGCAATAAATTCATATGACCATATAAAACATTAAGATGGGGAATAACAATTAATTGCTTCCTATGAGAGATAGATGTCAGTCAACCATGTCCATTCCGAAGCAGACATCCACGACTGGGACAGAGCGCAGAAATTGGATCAGATGTCTCCCGAAGTCCAACATCCAATCCAATTTGGGGACAATGTAATGATCGAAATTAAAAAAAAATTTTAATTCCTCGATCAAGTGACACGTTCCCACACTCAAGTCGACGGACACAAGCCCAGGTCGTAAATAATGACGAATCGAGGGCACGTCAAACCCGACGACAGAGCGAAGACAAAGAAAAAATGTCTGAGCACTGCACACAATGAGTATTTCAAGGCGTCACTGACAGCTAGCCGTTTGTCAAAATTTACAGCACCCAACAATCTGAAACAAAGACTTCGTCCAGCTGCCGAGTTACACGGAATCGAGATGGAACGCCTGCTGTGGAAGCAAAGTGTAACTGCTCAATTATGAAAGGCTTTACTATGTTACAAAGGAAGTACAGAGCAATTTTAACGGAGAGATAGACAATAGACGTAACTCAGTGAATACTGCCAGTGTACCCTGCACAGCGTGAAAACACATTCTTGACAGTTTACTGAAATTTACGACTGAAAAGTAGAATTTCACCGAAATGAAGACAACGAAGGGTTGATAATCGGCGGAACGAACGTCGTGGAACTTAGACAATTAACCAAGACCTGGAGTCTGTTAACAAAAGCTCAGTCAGAACCTTAGGGAAAGTCTAAACAAAGGATAACAGAAGGCCATGAAATTGTCCTAATTTCTTAGAATCTGTGCTACGCTCGTCACATGAAACACTCCGGGGATGACGACGACCAACCAGCATCAAGCATCTTCTAAGAGAGCTCGTGGAGAGAGTAGGAAGGGTTCGGCCGACGAATCGTGAAACAGAGGATGAGATCTACAGAAGGGTAGGAATTTGTACGACCAATCAAGAGTTCGAGAAGGCGTAGAGATCGAAACTTAGACTTATGGGTAAGATGTTCCAATAAAACTGTTTGGCGAAGACGCGGAGCAGGCAGTCAAGTAGTTAATCGAGAGTCAGTAATTTTCAATCGGATAGTCAAGTATTCAATCGAGTAGTCAAGTCGTTCAATCGAACAGTTAGTCGCAGTTAACAGTCAGTCGGTAGTCAAGAGTATGTAGTTAATAGTAGCAGTTGGTAGTCGCAATTAATAGTCAGAAGTTAGTGCGTACGATAGACAGACGATTGATTATGTCGACCGACCGGATTCACTAATTTGTAAATTCATAAGTGAACAAAGACATCGGTATAGTCACACTTATACACAATTCTGTGCGGAAATATAAACTATGAGTGCGTACGGGACTTGAAATCTCAACTGACGCGCACATAATAATATACTAATTAACACTTAAAGTAGAACAGTGAGTGTCACCTCAAACATTCTCACATCATAACGTATCACCATGTTGAACAATTAGTTGAATAAACTATACCAAACAATTAAGCACGCAGTACGCGATACACCCAAATAGACGGCACAGTTAACCATGTACACAAATATGGCAAACTTTCAGAACAATTCAAGTTAATGACAACATTAACACCTCACTATTTGAACTCCGGACACTCGACATCAGCGGGTTACCACAATACCATACACATGACGGGAGTGGAGATTTAGTGGAGTGAAGTGAAATTATCAGTGCTCTGCGTAACAGTGATTATGATCTTCGACGAATCATCTAGAAAGTGTCTTCTCACGACGACGGAATTGGATAAACACTCTCAAAGATAAGCTTTATGTCTACTTAATCTTAGTAGTATATACTACACTACTGTTCTGTTGCCTCTTTTCAAAGAACTAACCCCAAGAGAATAATTACATATGAGTCATATGAATCATAAAATCTATAAAATAACACTAACGTAATTCGTTATCTGAGAAATAATGAACGCATTTTAGGTAGGAATAAGTATAATTGTTGATTGTTTATTATTCGTGTATGTTTTATATATGTGCATTATTTACTGCATTTGAATGTACCATGTGTTTATGTTTCAGGAAACATCGTATAAATTGAATACTTGTATTTATATCATGTGCTTTAATATGTATGTAATTTGCAGGATATAGTTACTTACTTCAGTAAGATGTGTAATAAATAAGTAGTTAATTTACAGTATTCATGCGTTCATTATTGAAATTTCACCTTTGTTATTGATGTATTTTCATTCTAAGTATTACACTAAAAATCTCATAACTTATGCTAAACATCAATGGATACAATAAACTCGACCATTGAAACGTCTGATTAATAGACTCATAAAATCGTATTTAATCAGACACTGTGTTGAGTCAAATCTGACGAATAGAAATAATTTTAGATATATCAATTTTAACGTATTACATAAATCTTTAATTAATATGATTCATAATTGTTGAGTAATTAATCCGCGCAGATAATTAGCACAGATTAATATTCACTAGATGTAAATGGTTTACACAATTAATTACCACAGATGTAAATTATATTTACACCACTAAATGTAAATGGCTGCACAACGCTTGGCATTAAATGTAAATGGCATCCAGCTTTAGGGCGAGATACATATGAGAAAGTGATAAACTCACATAAAATACCACTAGTCCCATTTACTAAATGTAAATCATTTATATCACGATTAGCATAATAAATAAACCCCATTTATGCTAACTATAGTTTGTATCATATTTACTGTTTGTTTTATTTCATTCAGACGGGGTCCGTGATTTTTTTAAATTTTTTGGGGGTTCGAGGACTGAAAATTTGGGAACTACTGCTCTAGAGCATATTCACCAATGACACAAAGACTCCGTCTATTAATTTTGAACCTAACAACTATAAACTACAATTCTGTTAGTAACAAGAGTATATGATTTAATGCGATCTTTCCATTTTTCATCTACCACTATACCTACTCCAGAACAAGCTCTTATGTTCTGGGAACCTCCACATTCCGGCAACATTTAATCTTCTATAGCCTATCACTGTGCCTTTGAGTCTTTTCTTGGTTTCAGTAATAACTCCTATATTTTTGTTTTCTTTTAGACAGTTACACATTTCTATGGCTTTATGAGCAAGGCCCTTCACGTTCCACGTTGTCAAAGTTAATACGTTCGCAATACCAATTCCTCTGCCTATTGTCGTTCCCTGTCCATAACCATTATGACCATCCGATTTGTTCCCCCTGTAATTTTCGAGTAGAATAAATGTTCTCTAAGGATGTTGCCAGCGTCTTGTAGAGTAAGACCAGTGGTAGAAGTGCTGCATTTGAGCCTTTGGTCTTGCTCTGGGTTTCATTCGGAGACCCACCTACTAGGTACTTCCGCTCCTAATGCAGTTGGAAAACCTTCCTCTTCCTTCGCTAGGACCGTTGACCATTTTACATCTTCAACCCTGGCCGAACCCATACCAAATTGCGAAAGGAAAACAAGAAAACAAGAATTACATAGTAAAGCTGAAGTATGAAAACATGAAAGAGTCTCTAGTCCTCAAAAAACCTAATGGCGTCGGGGTCAAAAAGACCAAAAGTTGGTCAAGAGAGACCAGATAGGAAAAATTAAAGGAAGCGGTTCCACCCAAGACAGGTTGAAGCAAGGTGAGAATCCAGCTAGGGTACACCGGGTGTGCTAAACCCGTATCCACCAGCTGTGGAACCCTGATGTTATTTGAATCTTATAACATACGGAAAACTTCAGTTCTCCGCTGAGCTACAGATGCGAGCTTTTCAACTAACCCTCTCATAAAGGCGTTCTTATTGAGAGGTGCCCACCCCCTAAGCTTGATGACTCACCCCCAAACTTGACAAACTTGACACCCCCCCCCAAAGGAAAGGTATTTAAAATTAAAAGAAATGTCATTTTAATAAGCGTTTTATTACAAATAAACTAAAGTTAAATCAGTACAATTTGCAAATAAATTCTCATTTGAAATTAAACAAATAAATTAATTAAAAAATCTAAGTAAATTAATACATTTAAGACAATATTTCAAAGTAAACGAAGAAAATATCAACTAAGCGTATTGTAAAGAAGACAAATGAAAAAAATAATGGTTTGATGAAGTCCTAGTTGCTTTGGCTTATATTTGGCACAGTAACTTACTTCTTCCTCTGCGATGACGATAAAGAAAAGGCATCACTTATTTCTTCATTAGGTTGGCGACCGTGATTCGTCCTCTGAATATTTGAATTCCCTAAACTAATTGTTGCATTAAAATGCTATGATTGCTTACATTATTCTTCACTAACAAAGCATGAACTTTTATAATCATTCAATATTTTATTCCAACATAGTTATAACTTTCCATACTTTCCCAACGTTTTTTTGTCAACTCCCCCCCCCCAAAATTCCAACGACGCAGTCTGCGTCATGACCCCCCCCCCCGTGGACACTCCTATCTTATTTATATGCCAAATACTTCGTAATAACAGTCTGGAAATAGGTAATTTCGACACGGTTACATTACATGAAAAAGAACAGGTCAAACGTGTCGCAACTGTCATGAAGTTTCCCGGAATCGGAAGACAGACGATCCCGGTTTCCAGACGTCTCATTGTTAATTTTTAATTTATAAAAAAAAACAATCGGCTTCAGTTGATCACGTCCGTAGCCGACAGTACGGGTTCTGCTGTCGAAAGCTTGGCCAGTAACAAAAGTTACTTTTTGGGCAGGTACAAAACGGGTTACGCGGCACTCAATCGATAACGTGTGTGTGTGTGTGTGTGTGTGTGTGTGTGTGTGTGTGTGTGTGTGTGATGATTAAGTTTGGCTTATTTATAACGGTGGCATTGTAAAGAGCACTCACGTACCGTGAAAGAGAAAGACCGACTCTTGACAGCACGATCCGACGCAGCGCCACGCATGCGCGTCAGACGAGAGCCGCGCTAACGTTATTAGTTATATATCACTACGCCCTGTCGATGAAACCCGAGTGAAGTATCGTCACTAACCATATGGTCACTTTCCTACTGCCCGACAAAAGTATCCAATATAATGTACACATAAATGTTTTGATTACACAGACTGATCAACGTCAGCAAATTTTCTAATAAACGAAACCTTCCAAAATAGGGATTATTCTGATGAAATTTCGGAAATCAGATAGAAAATTAAAATAATACATATTAATATCAACACTATTATGAAACAAAACAAGAGCTGATACTAAAATGAAATTCTATAAAGTAATGGCAAGTGAAACATCGACGATAACTGGGAAAGAAAAGCAGCATATTCAAACTGCGGATATTAATTTTTTAAGACACGTAAGTGGTTATCGTCTATGGGATCGAATGCGTAATGAACATATAAGGGCCGAACTGGGTTTATTCTCCATCAGTGATAAGACAGAAGAACGAAAGCAACAGTGGATGGAGCACGTCTACAGAATGGACCACCAGAGGCTAGTAAAGCGCTCTATAGATTACAAACCAGTTAGCAGAGATCTGTGGGTAGACCCTGGAACACGGAACAGGCTATAAGCCTACACCGTGAAGTGACGACGACGACGACGTGACTACGTAGCCGGTAAATACAAAGGTTAGTGTATATTACACATGTGTGTTGAAAAGCAGTTTCCCTAATTCCTAATCAGAAAGCAATAAATAAAAACAAAAAGCAGAAAACAGCTAAGTAACAAAATTTTAAACTCCATTATTTTACGTAAATTTAATATTTAATACAATCTAACATTTTATTGTAACCTTATAAGTTGTAAACATTTAATTTAAAGTTTTAATACGTACAATTTTCACTGTAACATTTAATACAAACAAAAAGATAACACACAAATTAATCCACAAACGTGGTATCAAACACACGCACTAATTATGTAACTCACTAACTCTCAACAAAGACTGATCATTGACCCTGTCTTATATATAACTGGTAGTGACGTTGGTGATCACCAACATGCATCAGTTACTAGAATACGAAGTCTGACAATTAAGTTCGCGAACTCGCCACCATTTAACGCTGAGGGCAGCACTATTCAAGCAGCTCTGTAAGATTTTATAACCTTGGTATTTCAGTGTCTCACAGCAGTGTTCGTGTTGACACGTGGCGGATCTGTGATGAGTGGGGCGCATTGTTGTTTGTCCTTGTGTGTGTGTGTGTGTGTGTGTGTGTGTGTGTGTGTGTGTGTGTGTGTTGTAGTGAAAATGTCTGAGCTCGTAGTATACTTTGTCTCAGGCGTATATTCGAGAACCTGGTAGAATAAACTATGTCCATCCACAAATGCGCTGTGCATTGATACACAAATAGTGTCTCTAAATAGTATTGTTACGTAATGCGGAAAAGTAATACGGAACGTTCTATAAGTTTATCCAATGTTCCAGTGAAATCCGGCTGTAATGTGTGTGCGTACGTGCTTCTCAACGCATTTGCTAGACTGTGACATAATTCGCGCGGCCGCACGCACTGTGTCAAGGCCGCAATGAATTACGCTCTAATATTTTCCTTTATTGCGGTTGATGCGTAGTATGTAGAATGTTCTGGATTTTTGGCGGGGTATTATAGGGGTCTATAAAGCCATTCAGCGACCGTCAAGTTAGCGTAGTTATTGTCGAGCGATTATTCTGTGCGTTCAAGTTGTTATTAGTGAATTATTGTGGCGAAGTGTTATGTGTTTTATAATCGTGCGGGACAATTGTAATATAATTGTGTTTTATATTAGTTGACATTTTATTGCGTGTGAACAATTTCTATTTGATTTGTTTTAAGAGGCTATCTTGTTGATTACAAACTGTTTAATTGTGATAATTAAAGCTGGTGATTAGTTACGTAATTGGTGTCTTGTATTTTGTGTTCCACTGTACCATACGACGATCAGTTAAACCGTCGTAACAGTGGGTCAGAAGTGCGACAGAACTGTTAACAGTGGAAACTTGTACAAGACTAAAGTAATTCGTAATTAATCGGAAAACAATGGATGCCAGTCAGATGATGGACAATTTCCAGGCTGCAGACAGAGGAGCGACGACGACAGGATGCAGAAGAAGCGGAAAAACGACAGGATGAAAAAGTAAGCAGGAAGCAGAGGAACGGAAGCGTGAAACAGAAGACATCAGAGCATTAATACATAAGCAGTATCTATGAATACACATAAATTATACATCAATAGTAGATAATGTAAATATACGTGAGTAACATAGCCTAGTACAGTATTAATCTAATGACAAATAGTTTTAATAATATCAAACAATGTTCATAACATTACTTTGAATGTGGGTTTGGAGGTTCTCTAGTACACAACAACAATATAAACACACAATATTGTATATACGTATAAACACACTTACGTAAAACACATACAGTATGCGTGTTTTATGTATATTAAACTTCACGCTGTTGTTTATTTTAATGTTTTGACGAACTCTACGGAGTGATCACACCTGACGAAGAGGCAGCAATATGTCTCGAAACGTGATACAAGACGATCTCACAAGACGGATAAAATTGGTAAATTAAAATTTTGTTATCCCTACACTTCGATACTGAACAAACAAGAATCTAATAACGAACAAAATACGATAGTTGTTGAACTATATATACGTATATTGCAACGTTACGATTATTTCATAAATTCACACAAATACAGAACCATGTACTCAACGCAACTATTAAGTGTAGTACACTGGCCAGGTCGCAGGATTTTTGTTTCTCGTTGCGTCAAGTATATGTAGTTGCACAATAATTAAATAAATTTTAAAGAGGAGTGAGATGTTGTTGACATTAAATAATTATTTAAAACCATTTAGAAATAATCATCCTAAGATTTATTCATTAATAGAAAAATATTCCAATATTAAAAAATTCAAACATTAGATAGATAAAATATCCACTTTTATAAGTTTCACACATATTAGGCTGTTCATAACATCTAAAATCTAAACAATCATATACTCTTATTAACTAAACAGACATGTTAAATAAGTCATGTAAATTCTTTAATTTTTTGTGTGTCTGACTTTGATTCAATCTTCAAATGCTAATAGCAACTCCTTTAAAAAGAAACAAAAATAATATTAAACTTAAGCATAAAATTACTAGTTGCTATAGACAAAATAAACTAATTACATTTACTTTCAAACTATTATTTAACTCTATTGACACACCCAAATTTTTAACATATAACAAAAGATTTAGTAACTTTCAAATTTTCTTATAAAATCAAATTATTGACATTAACTATTATTTACATTTAAAATTTTTAAGTCTTACTGTTCGTGTAAAATTGTTTTTCTGAAAGTTCTTTTCACAACAAAATTATAAATATTTAGTCATCACCTGCATACTGCTGCCGTTACCGTTGTGTGTTTGTGTGTGTGCGTCCTGAATCATGAGAATTTTATGATGATGATTATGATGATGCTGTGTTCTCTGTCTCTATGGGTTGTTGTTGTTGTTGTTCCTCCTGAGTTCCTCCATACGTCTTGTGTGAGTGTGGTAGTGTGTGTGTGTGTGTGTCCATGTCGATCCGCAACGGGCAGCGTAACGTCGTCTGTAGATTTCTTGAGTCTGAGAATGCCCCAAAATTGTCGGTCGTATTTATACTGGACTCAATCTGACATGTCCAGGATTGCTCTTAACATGTTAGAAATTTTAGGCAATAACTTTCAGGCAAAGCGTCCTTTTAATTACGAATCACTTTTTTGTTCATTTTAGCGAATTCGTAAACACACTTGTAGCATGCGCGATATCATTATTTGCGTAATTTGTTTCTGTTCACGCACATATAACACACATGCTAATTACTCTTTAATTACACCCGTAATTAACATTAATTACTTAGCGTCTTTGATATTGCAAATTTCTGCAATATTTTATATATTACTGCATTCGTTAAGAATTCCTTAATGCAATGGTGTTTTTATAATTGGCGTAAATCTTGCTTACAGGTTTAACACAAATAATTAGTTTATTATAATCCTGTTAAGACATGATTACAGACAAAACAATAAGTCGTTCGCATCACCCCATATTTTCATGTCGTAGCGTGCTCACACACGCTGTAACTTACGCTACCACAGCAGATGTCCCTCTCGACAGGTTAGATATTGTCAATTCCTGCACAAAATTGTATAAAACTGTTCCTTATTCTATTTATACTAATTACAATATAAAATATACCGCCCTGGGCAAATATGCAAATATATGTATTGTTGCATATAGGCCTATATATGTACTCCGCGCAGACAACGCCAAAGTGGCTGCCGCATATCTCTGCGTATTATTACAATTAGCGCGCCGTGTTGTAATAATATTGTTGCGCGCGCGCGCGCGTGTGGGGGGAGTGAAGTGGAGAGATGAGCATGCTACTGTGCGGATACATTCAAGTGGGCTCCGCTGCTCTTTGACTTGCCGCTGTCACACCAACCTCTCCGCTCTTTGCATTTTACCCTTCACATCACACATTCACTCTGGCAGTTATATACCGTTTTCACCGCAAGATGCTTGCTATTAACTATATTCAACGTACAATTACAGGTAATAAATAATATTAACAATACAATGAGTGCCGTTTATCGGAATCAGTTCGGAATCTTTGAAATTGCTTAGGCGATTCAGTAACCCGGAGAAAGTAAAATCAGTACAGTAATTTATACTGTACAGTAAATCAGTAGTAATTTTGTATTAAATTAATATTTTATTTATTACTTCTATGTTCCGTAAGGAAATGGAAGTATGGTGATCGCGAAAAAAACCTTGTTCGAGATAAGGGCTGCTCCTGGTTGTACTACCCTTATTTTCTCTATGACGAACGATAACTGCCGTAAATGTAAATAGAATCAAATATTTTTTGCATACATTCCTGAATTGTAGAGAACTCAAGGGCTGTTGATTTTAGTAAAGATCGGTTAAGGGAAATGGGTAGTTTACCTGCAACATTTCATGTTTTAACAAGAGTAAAGTACTTTATTTTAATAAATAAAGTATCCTGAAAAGAAGGTCATAATAATCCACTGTAGAAAGGTAGATTAAATATCTATAAATGAAAAGGGTAGTTGAAAGGGGAACGGGGTAGTTTTCTATAAATAAAAATTATAGTTGAAGGGGGAAGGTGTAACTTTTTATATGTGCACTACGTTATCGGCAACAAAGAATTAGTTCCTATGGAAATATTTTATTTCAATTTGTCAAACATAAAACTCGATTTACAAGGTGAGGGATTTTTAACATTGAAAATGTTTATAAGGACGTGTCGCACATTTGCGGCCGATCGCTGGTGCGTGATCGAAAATGGGAACCGGTGAGTTTCCATAGAAACTACTTCTTTGTTGTCAATAACGTAGTACACATATAAAACTTCGCTTATGAATGCGACTACATTTAACTTATAATCTGTACATTGGTAAATGAAGAATGAATTCATTGATTGGTGAATGAAGAATGACTTCATTGATTGGTGAATGAACATAAATATATATATTTTTTAGATTTATTGAAGCATTTTCAATGCCCTTATCTGTGCATTGCATTTGTGCAATGCCTGTAATTTTTTTTTTAAATTATCGAATCGAATTCAAGTAGATGATTTAAAATGTAAATCTTAGAACATGAAAGTCGTGTATGGGTCTCCATACTGATTTTTTATTTATTTATTATCAATCAGAAAACAAGTTCTTTAAGCTAATCTGCTAATTAGTGTACACACATAAGATATGTAGGCCTACAACTAGATGGCGTGAAGACGTGTTCCATCCAGCGATGTCACCTTGTGGTCCTTAAAGGTCAGATGGCCAAAGTCTTCTCAATCTTCTGTCGATTGTCAGGCTGTAGAAGTGGCATGATAAACGGATTATGATGGTTGTAAAGTCTTGTATGGTGTCTAGTACCACGTTGTGGATGACTTCAAGGACGTATGGAATATGTAAGTCTGTGTGCAAAGTGTGGATGGACACATACCACGGGGCATCCGCGAAAGCTCGTAGGATCTTTGACTGGCATCACTGTATAATTTCTATGTTAGATTTGGTGACGAAGCCCTAAAACTTGATTCCGTAAGTCCATGTGGATTAAGGACAGTTTTATAGAGAACAAGTTTGTTGTCTAAAGATAGATTAGATTTTCTGCCTATCAGGCGGTTGATTTCCTTAAATCTTAAATCTAGTTGTTTTCTTTTCTGTTTTATGTGGTATTTCCAGGTCAGTTTAGCGTCTAAATGAAAGCCTAGGTATCTTATTACTGTTTGTTGCGGTATTTCGACGCGGTTGAGATGAACTGTGGGACATTTTCCTCTCCGTAAGGCGAATGTAGTGAGCGAAGACTTGGATTCGTTGGACTTGATTTTCCACTTTCGTAGCCATTCTCCAGTGAGACCGAGGTGCTCTTGAAGATTGAATGAGGATCTTCATTAGTTGAATTCTCTATAAATATTCAATACTGTGTCGTCAGCAAATTTGCAGATTGTTGTTTGTCTGATTGTTGGTATATCGAAAGTGTACAGGACATTAAATTAACTGAATAACATGTTTAAGTGAGTAATACAAGCGGCAATATTGCAGCACAAGTAACAACCAGTGCCGGATTTAAGATTTTTGAGGCCCTAGGCCAAGTTTCCTGAGCACCACCCCTCCGGCTGTGACTTTGAAGTAATATATGTACTGCAGAAGTAATTCGATGTCAGATTAATACTATCAAATTTAAAACCAGTAGGCTACTTCAAAAAAGTGTGCTTTCATTTAGTAAACTTTTTAAAAATATTAAGAACCCTGCAAAAGATCGCAAACTGTAAATTCGGGGGTAATATAGATAGCGGACGTTCAAAATTCGCATGCGCAGATTAGTTTTCAAGGATGCCAACGTCTTAAAAATAAGCGCGCAATATTTAAATAAGAACTGTCTTCCATTTGTATTATTAAGAAAAAATTATCATTTTTTTCAAAAATCATACTTAAATAAATCAAAGTCTACTTTAAATAAATACATCATCTACAGTCTACTTTTATAAAAATACTTCTATTAAAAAAAATATTTGTAGCTTGCGGCCCCCGTGAGCCCACTGGTAACAACTCCGGTAAGCCCCCTGCGCTGCAGATCTCATTCGCCATGTAGAAAGAAACACAGTTCTTATTAGATAAAATTAAATTAATAAATGCATTAATTTTTTTTAATTCTGTGAGTAAGGTTCTTTGTATGCATGATTCTAAGCGTTAGCCAACACACACCACTACGAGGTGACCGTAAACCGTTTCTCGTATTTAATATTTTTTTATCGAGTGGTAACTGATAAAAATATGCATGAAGACGGTTCAAAACTGCAAGAGGTGTTGGCGCGGCCTATTAATTCTGTCGCGTCATTAAAAGATACCGCGTGTGTATTTTGAAAAAAATTCCACACAATTTGATCCCCACATAGACTTTTACAATTTTTTAAAATTTCGATTTCCATTCTTGGCCCATAGTGCCCCTAAGGATAAGAACTTTGTTGTATACTAGAGAGCCCCCAAATCACATTCAAAGTAATATTATGAATATTGATTAATATTATTAAAACTACTATAATATTTCATTGGTTAGGTACGTAGGTTATATTACTCATGTGTATTTACATTATCCAAAATTGATATATATAATCCACATTATCCAGAATTCAACTATATCGATACACACTATTTATAGACACAATATTTGTAGAATACACTAGAACGTTCTGTATCAATCTACAAATACATAGGTAGCATTGTTTGTCCTACGAGACTCTAGGATATGCGCCTGGAATGATCTCTATATACTAATAGTGGCTGATAATCAAATGACGCATATTTGTGAATGACGTCATTACAACTATATATGGAACACATATCGAGGCAGAGAAAAGTAGTCTCGATTCAGGGTTAAGTGAGTTAAGTAGCAGAGTTAGTTGCGTGTGTTTGATATCACATTTGTTGATGAATATTATATTTGTGTTATCTTTTTGCTTGTATAAGTAACGGATCTGTCAACATTTGATATCATACGAAATTGTATTGTATTTTGTGTGTTACATTTTTATTTGTGAAAATGTCGCTAATGTTTATGTCGCTAAATAAACAGGGTGTCGACAGTGATACGAGTGTTTTATTTCAGATCGCTGACATGGAAGACGACAACTTTTCAAAGTAAACACTACATTCGTACGTGGTTTAAAATATCTTTCAGTCTAATATCCTGAACGGGTTTACATTTTTTTCAAAATACTGATCCCTTTTTGAGGCACTGCTATCCTAAAATTTTGAAATTTATGGAACTGAACGCTATATTCAGATTCTGGTTACAATTCTCATTAATTTGATATTCCATAAATGAATGTCCATAAACAGAGATCATAATATGATCACCCTTTATCATAACGACCACCCAATATGATCACGCATGAAACAACTAACCATTTTCCGTTCCACTAACAAAATCAAGCGTCCAGTAAACAATATAGGTACATCGTCCTTGCTAACTAATTAACCTAATTTTTATTGCTTTAAATCCTAAAATTAATATTCTGTCCGCGTTAAATTGTATAATTTACACCGTGGACTGTTCTTTGAAAAATAATAATACATTCCGCCCAAAAATACTGTAGATTACAATTCTCATCTCTCTCTCTCTCTCTCTCTCTCTCTCTCTCTCTCTCTCTCTCTCTCTCTCTCTCTCTCTCTCTCTCTCTCTCCTTCTGTCTGTCTCTAAATTTGCATTCCCCAAATTGTATAGCCCTCGCAGTTGCAGTGTATACATTATGACACTAAACGATAAAACTACAGCCTCGTCCGACACCCTGATTGGCCACTTCTTTTTGGATATCTTCAAATTATTTTTGATAATTATTTTTATCTGGTTACACAAGCTTTGAAGCTTCACGGGTACAAACTTTGTTGTTCAAGGATCAGCCACAATTTTTTTTTTCTGTCAAGTATATCAAACGCTTTTCCGAAGTCGACAAGAACATCTGTCTGTTTTAAAAGAAAGCCAGCGTATTGTTACGACGGTCTACTGATCGTCGTATGGTACAGTGGAAAACAAAATACAATACACCAATTAAGTCACTAATCACCAGCTTTAATTATCACAATTAAACAGTTTGTAATGAACAAGATAGTCTCTTACAACAAATCAAATAAAAATTTTTCACACGCAATAAAAATTTCAACTAATATATAATACAATTGTATTACAATTGTCCCGCACGATTATAAAACCCATAACATTTCGCCACAATACTTCGATCCGCACTGTGTAAATCGCCCGACAATAACTGAACTAAGCGTCGCTGAATGCCTACATTTATACCCCGCTGAAATTCCAGAATCGTCCATACTTCGCATCAGCGCTACACTAGAGCGTAATTGATTGCGGCCTTGACCAGTGCGCGCGGCCGGTGAAGTCTAGGAAAGTCTCGTTGCGGACGCGTGCCAAGTGTCACGTAATTGCCCGTCATCTCAAGGTAGCAGCAATATGTTACGCACGCACACATACAGTACAGCCGGATTCCACTGGAATAGCCGAGAAACACGTAGCGTGTTCTGTAATGTCATAACACTATAATTTGTGGGCATCCACGAAAATAACTTGTGGTGGACGATTGTATTTAGATTATTTATCGCGTTATGCTGGCCGGCTGATACCTTACCAAGACAAATATAGAATAAACATCGAAAAAATGTTAAGAAAAGTCAACAGCATCATCAGATAATCATCGAGAACTGACTTTTTCAGGAAGTAAACGTTTCAAGGCAGACTACGGTCAGCGAAAAGACAATTTAACGTTTGACGGCTCACTACTACCGCAGGTAAGACGTCGTAATATAAATCCCTATTACCGCTGTTACACAGCTTCAGCACTCCCACTCGGAAAATTTAACGTTCGCTACAGCCGTAATAACAATAAAGTCGCGCCTACGTATTGCTCGTCGTAAGCCTTAAAACAAACCAGACCTGATTTAATACGAACACTGTTCCCTCCCTTGCACTGCTCGATATTCAAGCGTAAACACACGGATCGCTCCTCTCTGTCTAGTCTGTATCGGATAGTGTTATAAATAGTAATTACTACCAATAGTGAACTGTACTGAATACAATAATTATCATGGCTGCAAATTCCCGACACAACTGTAGCTGCTCTTCCGAGCTCTTCTGCCTCAATATCGGTGACGAGTCACTTCACTCCCATTCCCCTCTTTTCTTCATTGGAAAACATTAAAAGATTTAAATAAATAAAACGTGTCTTTAAAATCTGATATTTACAGAAGATATAGTGTGTCTTCTTCTTCTTCTACATTTCAGGGATTAGGCAATGTGCCCGTTCCGACTTCACATTATCAGATCTATTTCTTTCTTGCAATCCCTACAGCCCTTCTTCCAGAAGGCTTGTACTTGTTTACAATTACTGGTATTCTATCTTCATCCCTGCAACTTAAATGTCTCTATTTTCCCTGTATTTTTCAATTTCCTCATTTAGATTATATATATTTAATTTTTCCCGTATATCTTCATTTCTAATATGATATCTTCTTGTGCGTCCTTTAACCCTTCTTAAAAATCTCAACTCTGCTAACTGTATGTTGCTTTTATCTCTTTGTTTAGTAATCCAGGATTAACATTGCCATATAGTAGCACTGGAACACCTATTGTTTTGTATAATTTTAATTTTGTCTTACGTCTCGTTTTATTTTACTTCCATGTTCCATAACGAAATGAAAGTATGGTGATGGCAAAACAAATCGTGGTCGAGATTATTGCAGATTCTGATTGTACTACCCCCAAAACATGAAAGAAAGTCATTTTTCGAAATGTGTGTGTGTGTGTGTGTGTGTGTGTGTGTGTGTGTGTGTGTGTGTGTGTGTGTGTGTGTGTGTGTAGATTTTTTTTCTATGGCAAACGATAACAGCCGCAAATTCAATCAGAATCAAATAATGTTTTGTATACCTTCCTGAGCTATAGAGCACTCAATGTCTGTTGATTTTGGTGAAGATCGGTTAAGGGAAAGGGGTAGTTTACCTGCAACATTTTATGTTGTAACAAGAGAACGTTTTTCATGAAGAACGATAACTGCTGTAAATTTAAATAGAATCAAATAATTTTTTACATATGTGCCTGAGTTGTAGAGGACTCAAGGCTAATTGATTTTGGTGAAGATCGGTTAAGGGAAAGGGGTAGTTTACCGGCCACTTTTAATGTTTTAACAAGAGTAATTGTTTCTATGACGAACAATAACTGCCGCACATTCAAACAGAATCAAATAATGTTTTGCATGCATCCCTGAATTATAGAGGACTCAAGACCTATTGATTTTGGTGAAGATCAGTTAAGAGAAAGGTGTAGTTTACCAGCAACGTTTTATGTGATAACAAGGTTAATTTTTTCTATGACGGACGATAACTGCCGTAAATTCAAACATAATCAAATAATGTTTTGCATACTTCCCTACATTGTAGAGAACTCAAGGCCAGTTGATTTTGGTGAAGATCGGTTAAGGGAAAGGGGTTGTTTACCTGCGACATTTTATGTTGTAACAAGAGAAATTTTTTCATGACGAACGATAACTGCCGTAAATTCAAACAGAATCAAATAATTTTTTATATATGTGCCTGAGTTGTAGAGGACTCAAGGCCTATTGATTTTGGTGAAGATCGGTTAACGGGAAAGAAGGTCCTTTTCCATCCAATCCTTCAGTCTAATTATGATTGGTCTTCCTCTGGATCTATTATGCACGAGCCTATGACAAAAATTTGACTTGCCGAATATGTTCTCTACACTTTACTAAAAATGAACTTTATCTTGTGAAAAACTTACTTTTTTCGTCGGACGCGTTTCGGCTTAAGTATCCGCCTTCTTCAGCTTTTAGTCAGACTGCCATCATTTCGTAACGGTTTTTGTGTGGAAGGTGTAGTGGGGGTGGTGTGTGGAGGAAGGGGATTGGTGCAGGGATTCAACTTGATGTTTGTTTTTTGTAAAATTGTGTCAAAAAGTGTCTATCATATGTCTATCACATACACTTTTTGACACAATTTTACAAAAAACAAACATCAAGTTGAATCCCTGCACCAATCCCCTTCCTCCACACACCACCCCCACTACACCTTCCACACAAAAACCGTTACGAAATGATGGCAGTCTGACTAAAAGCTGAAGAAGGCGGATACTTAAGCCGAAACGCGTCCGACGAAAAAAGTAAGTTTTTCACAAGATAAAGTTCATTTTTAGTAAAGTGATAGTGCTGTGAAAGAAGAGATGAACAATCAAGACAACTATGTTCTCTACAGTCTTCCATTTTTCTAACTCACCTGAGTATATTTACTGTAATAAATCTCACAGTATCAGGTGTTAGTACATATTGTGTAGCTCAGGAATTATGTGTAATATATGAGTAAATAGTAACAACCAGGCGAGGACTAAAACCATAAAATATTAGTCGAATATGATCGCAGTGGAATTAGTTTTGGAAAAATATACATTGCGCTGGAAAATGCTAGAAGAATGGAAAACGCTGTTTATTTTAAAACAAAAAATGTAAACTATTAAGCTCCCTGAGCAGCAGAACTTGCTCGTTGTATCATTGGAATGCATTAGTGATAAGGCTACGAATCAACCTGGTATTCTCAGCTTCACGCACTGAGGATGCCGCATCATAGAATGGGCGAACGGTTGGTATTGACAATGACAATACGAAATAGTTGCCAATCTAAAATAGTATTGTTTCTTCATCATCATCATCATCATCATCATCATCATCATCATCATCATCATCATCATCATCATCATCTTCTTCTTCTTCTTCTTCTTCTTCTTCTTCTTCTTCTTCTTCTTCTTCTTCTTCTTCTTCTTTTCTTACCCTCGTACTAAAACTCCATGCGAGTTTTAGCCTTCTCAACACGTTTGCACCATCTTCTCCTGTTATCCTCAGCTCTTATAGTTGCGACGCCCATGCTTTCGAATCCTCTACCACATCCTCCAACCATCCATCCTTGACATTTTCTTGACATTTTTGTTAACACCTCCAATCTGTTCTCTTGTTCGTTCATCTGTTCTGTTCCACTTTATATACATGTCCTATTCGTCGTATTCTCTCGTACATTCTCTCACAATTTCTGCATAACTGATTAATGCTTTTAATTCCAAGTTTGATCACATTCTCCAGGTTTCATTCTGTTTTCTGATAAGATCTGCACTTCTGATAAGGTTTTATTCCGTTTTCTGATAAGGTTTACACCCCCCATTATCGTTTCCATTTTCATCTGGTTTATTCTAACTTTATCGTTCATCTAATCAGTACAGTAATTTTCTCGGTTCGCTTAGTCACGACTGTCGCAGAGTTCCTGCCAAGACCGGCAGTATACATTGATTAAACAGCGACCCGTTCAACGTGTTTGAACTTTGGCTCGAAAAAGTTGTAAAAACTTAATCGGAAGTTACCCATGATCATGCAGTATTTCTTTGTATGTCAGTTATTTGAGAGCACCTTCCTTATTTGACCTCGAATCCACGACTATTAAAAATGTTTACTTTCTCCAGTGATCCTAGTTATCTAAGTTAAGGTTAGTTGATATCTAAGTTTTATCCATGTTCATCTTAAGACGGATTTCGAGGATCTGTTATTCAGTTTTTCGATCAGCTGTAGCATTTGATTAGCTTTGTCCGATGCTAATACAATGACATCTGCAAAACGCAGACTTTTCTACTTTTTCTTATTCTCTGTAATTTTCGGAAAATATTTTTCAATGTGAATGTAAATTACACAATAACGTACGTAAGTCACATGCATAAAACAATGAAACAGTCGATTTATTCTCTCTCTCTCTCTCTCTCTCTCTCTCTCTCTCTCTCTCTCTCTCTCTCTCTCTCTCTCTCTCTCTCTATTTATCTATCTATCTATCTACCTAACTCTCCTCTTTCCCCCTTCCATAACTACTAATTAATCTGTAAACATAAGTCATCATCATCTTCGTCATCCCTTCAAGGACTAAATAAAAGGTTGTTTGTTCCGGACTCTTGAAAAGTGATCTGATCACCCTTTTCGAGCTTTATCCAACATTCCTTTACCCAGCTTTTTCCATAAGTACTTTAATATGTCAAAAATGTCCCGTGCGTTTTGCAACTTTAGACGCATGATAGGATTGCCACATTGTACAAGCATCGAAACCGTCCATTGCACTAACCGCAAAGGAAAATCTGGTTCCTCCGCTCTATGACGGTTGACGCCTTCCACCAGTCCCTAGGCTGGGTTCGTTTATACCCTCGTGAAAGAAGATCCTCTTCCGCCACCATCGACGCCTTTTACAGTACTAAAATCCGTACTCTCCGCTGTCCGAAGCATTGAGGTCTTCGCTCGTAATCCTCAGCAAGCCAACTGGTAGAGAGAAGAATATAGTGATGAAAAATAATGATCCCTATTCCTCGAATAAGCTGGCAGATCAAAAAACGACAATAGTTGACCACCAAGATGTATCGACAGAAAAGACTGTCTTGACTAACTCAAGTCAGGCGGAGCAATTGAGAGTCCCACGTCCCACGCTTACCACATCCGAACAGCAATACCGGTATGTGAGCCCCGAGTGACATTAGTTTATTCCAATATTGTTACGTACAGACAGTGGCGTAACTCTCTTTCCTGGGCCCCTTGCATATATTCTTTGCGCCCCCCCCCATTGCGCTTACTTAACTTATGCCATTGTACTCTCTTAAACACTAACCCCTCCTTATTGCTGTGACAGCTACTAACATTATACAACGTAAACAGAATATATTCCCCACAAGACTGTTAAACATCTCTTCTTCAGCCCAGGGCAGTTTGATCAGTCACTTCTATAAATCCTAAACAGCTTTCATTAAATTTTAATTTGTATTCCTTCCTGCTTCATCTTCAGAAGTTAAGACATATACGATTATTTGACTCAGTTGATCTCTTCTATCAATGTCTTCTGTAGTACCAATTATAACAGAGTAAAACTGAGCAGATTCAATTTGTATCTAAATAATATTTTCAACTTTTTTAGGTAAAGGATTTACATACTTCTCATTGTTCTTCGAAGCTTGGAACATTACCACTTGCAAGAATGGATCGTATTTACTCAAAACATCGGTATCTGCCAAAACGTTTGAGCTGTTGGGCTGGCCTATCTTCTGTTTGTGGCTTCTAAAGCCTACATTTGAAGCTGCCACTATCAGAGTAAAATTTACAATGCTGTCCAGTAATTTGGCTTATTTATTAATCTCCTTCTTTGATAGTTCACAGGCAATAACGATGCGACGAGGACCCGGTCGGGACCTAGATGCATTCTTAACTAGTATCAGTTAATCAAATAATTTATACTCTGAAAGTACATCATTGGGTACTGGTGAGATAACAGTAAAAAATAAATGTATTTGTTTTTTATGTTAAATACATTTTGGAAAATTTGGTTTTATTCAAGTTCCATGGTTTATACCCATCCCTAAAAAATTAAGGAAAATGTTTGTTTGCGCGGGCCCCTCTGTTCCGTAGTTACCCCCCCCCCCGCATTGCGGGCCCGGTAATTACGCCACTACTTACAAGTCTTTTTATACTTGTATTCCACAAGTATTTTTAGTTTCAGTACAACAGTTATATCATGCGGAAAAGTGCACTCTTATCACATTACCTTACCAAATAACCGTGTAACTTCTCGCATATTTTGAGGACACGGTGTCCCCCCCCCCCGCTCATTGCTTTCCGCGTTTCAGTGTAGCCGTCTAAGGCAAGGAACTGTTATAAATATACAAAACGTTTGTTAAAACAAAAGTTCTGATGTAATCACGCCAGTAGTAATTCTGGCCACGAGTCAACCGTAGTGGATGATTGGATGTGCGTGCCGTAACGTGTGTGAACGATTCGATTAAAAGCAGAAATTCAGCTACAGTTAAGGAATGGCTGATTAAAGTTCAGTTTTCAAAGTAAATTATACGTTGTGTGTGCGTGTGTGCACAGCTTGCCGAGTTACGACGTGGGAAGAAGACTAACTACAGATAACGGATTGCTCTCGCCTTGAACCTCCCCGGAGCAACTGTAACATTTCTAACACGTCATGTATATTACACGCATAAATGTACCTACGTCTTGAAAATACCGGAACATATGAGTAAAAACATTTGAACGACTTTAAATGAAAGAGTGAATTGAAGTACCGCATATTAAATTTAAAGTTTGCTGGACATACAAAATTCAAAGGTTAAGTGTAAAAAGGGGCGTATTTACGAAGGGACGAACGGGAGCGGACTCCCCCAGAGGGTCGAAAAAGTTGACAAATTTTGTTAATCTCTTAATTTTTAGGCTGTTTTATTTTTTTGCAGCTGTGTACGCTAATATAATAGTAACTCTTTTTTAAATATACAAACAGGTTTATTACACAGCATTAGGGTATACGTTTGAAATATGAAATAGGCTATAGGAAAATCAATTCAGTCAATAAGTATCTTTTAATAATGTGCCAGTATGATTTCAAGATGTTATCACGCGTTTTTCCGCCAGTTTAAAAATAGTAATGTTGATTAGTTTTAAATAGTTTTTTCTTTAGTATGAAGCCAAACCCGACCCCGGACCCACCCCAAAGCCAAACTCTAGATTCACCGCTGCGTGTAAATCAGTAAGGAACAGCACCAAAAAGCATTAAAAGAATGTATACGACTGTACCTTCAAACAAACCCTTTGCCACGGTAAATATTTGTGACATTGTAGTAAAAAAATGCACTACAGCCAAACAACATTATGAAACAAGTAATTACAGTTTTAGTATCTAGAATTTGGCCTGGGGGGGGGGGGTCCGGTCGTGCCGGCTTCATACAATGGAAAAAATAACTTAAAGACTAATCAATATTGCAGACTTCAAAGTGACTGAAAAACGTGTGATAACATTTTGAAATTAACCCCATTAAAGTAATAAAGTAAACATGTTAACACGATAATAATACGTGTTTTTAAACGTTGTTTACAATATATTTATTAAAATTTTATATTTAAAACTTATAACTACATCAGGGGTCCACATCTTGTGGAGACGGGTTTGGCAACACCGATGTGCCCTAGCTGGATTTCTCACTTTACTTCAACTTGTCTTGGGTGAGATCTCTTCCTTTCGTCTTTTCTGTCTGTCTTCACTGCGTCTTGTTTTTTTCTGACCCCGATGCTATTAGAGTAATCGAGGGATAGGGTGTCTTCCTTTTTTAATTCTAATTTTTTAATTTTGGGGGCCTTAGGATCTTAGAGTGCTCACTGATCCCGATAGGTGAGCACTAGAAATACTAAGAAAATTTCAGTATCAGAATGACTAATACTTAGCCACCAAATCCTATCTCAGAAAGAGAAGGAAGAGGGCGAATCTCCTGCGCCACAAAACAGGGCCCTTTCGGCTAAGGTATGGTTACCCTGACAAAATAGTATCTGGTCCTCCTGGTAGGGGGTTGTGCAACAGGGCAGTAACCTGTTCATGTAAAACTTTGAAATACTTGTAGTATCCAAAGCTGTTTGTTCGAAATACTTGAAATTATACATTGCAAGATAGAATAAGGAATAAAGATATCAGAGCAGAACTCGAAGTAAAGGATATAAATTAAATTATTTAAATTTACAGAAGACAATGGTGGGAACATCTGCAAAGAATGACAGAGGATCGATGCCGAAAGCGGCACTGAACTATAAACCCACTGGTAGAACAGGCGTGGGTCGTCCGAGGATGAGATGGGTGCCGGAACAGGTTTATATAACCTAATCCTTGAAGAGGATAAGAAGAAGAAGAAATGATAACTACAGTTATAATTTAAAAAAATGTAAATCAAGAAAATTTTACACATCAAAAAATATACACTACACTGTTTGAAAATATTTTAGAGTTTAACGTCTATTCACCTTGGTTCTTTGGCCATTTCATTAACAAATTCTTCCGGGGACATTGAGTTGATTTTCCTGTATTTCATATTTCAAACGTATATGCAAATGCTCTGCAATAAACCTCTTTGCATATTTAAAAAGGAGTTACTACGACATTAGTGTACACAGCTGAAAAAATAATAATAAAGCAGCCTACAAATTAAGAGATTAAAAAAATCCTTGTCATCTTTTTTAACCCTGTAGGGGGGTCCGGTCCCGTTCGTTCCCCCTGGTTGGTACACCTGGTTGGTATGTAGCTGAAACAACTGAGAATTATTATCCCCCCGTTTGAGAGCTTTTATTAAATAAAACTGGCTGTATTTTATTGTCGAATGAAATCAAATAACTTATGACTTTTGACTGAAACTTAGCTCTTTTAATTCGATTACAGATTCGTATTGTTCGTAGTGGAGATGTGGGCAGGACCAATGGACAAAGAACGAACTAAGACAGAATCATTTTGAATAAAATTAACTCCCGGACTGTTTGGCTGTGGTCCAAAGTTTCTGAGAAAACCGGACGTTTCGGCAGTACCACTAACTACCATCTTCAACGAAAAGAAGTCAGCGCTAACGTGGGATGTAGTACGTTAGGACCACAGTACTGTGGTTAAGGCTGGAGATGTCCCGTGAACACTACTTCTACTTATAAATTTCCTAAGTGTCACGATATGGTAATACGATATGATATTATTACCATATCGTGACACTTAGGAAATTCATAAGTAGAAGTAGTGTTCACGGGACATCTCCATCCTTAACCACAGTACTATGCACAGAAACGACAAAATTGAAACGCCTTAGAGAGATAGTCTGGATAAGAAGTAGCAAAGTAACAGTTTAGAAACTAAATATTTTCATAGACCGCTCTGATGTTTTGTGTACACTTATTTTCAACACTTTTTCATGACAATGATGTGTTTTGCATTTGTTATAACGATAATTTTCATTAATATTCCTCCTCCTCCTCTGTTCTGTTATTCTTTTGACAACTGATTTGGATTACCACGTAGTCACTCACAACATTTAAGACAATGCTTGAGAACTTCTTCCCTAATTCATAAAACTTCAGGTCTTTTAAGATAAGCTACCTGGTTTGGTTAATTCCACTGGGCACCATATTACTTACTTTACTGAACGCCCAGTTACGAATCATTATACGATTTCCAAATTTGATATTCTACTGTCCCTTAGTTGAATTGGTCTCAATATAGTTTTGCAAATAGAATTTTATTTTCAGAGGTACCAGGCTGTCGCTCTCTCTCTCTCTCTCTCTCTCTCTCTCTCTCTCTCTCTCTCTCTCTCTCTCTCTCTCTCTCTCTCTCTCTCTCTCTCTCTCTCTCTCTCTCTCACTCACTCACTCATTCACTTACCCATTCACTTACCCATTCACTTACCCATTCACTTTGTTAGAATGTAAGAAAAATTAGCAGGGAAGAAATGTCTATGCAGAAAGGGGCATATGCGAGTAATGGATGGGATAGATTTATTACTAGAACTGAAGAATATATAGGCCAACATGACACGAAACTAGCTTAAAAAGTTGTGAAGCACCTAATCAGCAAGACATATCAGATACAAATTAATTAAACTTCAAGACATTATAAATTGTGGACGGAGCAATTAAATGAAGAAGAAGTTAGGGACCAACCAGTAACCTATTCACATATCAGACTTTGAGGGGAATTAGAATCGTTCTGAAGAAAACCAAACCAAATCGTTCAGTAGAAAAGTCGTACGAAGTGACACTGCCAACATTGAAGTTATAAATACGCCTCCAAATGCTTTAAACAGGGTTTTAATCGTTTCTTTAACCAATATTCATCATCATCAGGGGCGCTACAACCCTCGGTGGATCCTGGCCTGGTGACGGCGACATCGCCAACGATCTCTGCCCGATGCAACCATCCTCCAATTGCGGATTCCTGCCCTTTCTTCACCCTTTTGCACTCCATCGCGCCACCTCAGTTTTGGTCTTCCCGCTTTCCATACGGACATACAAGAAGAGGCGCTTTACAGGATCCTGGGGGTCCCTCCTGACAACATGACCTGACCATCCAAGCCGTCATGGATATCTTTATCTTATTGATTATGGTCTTGTTGTGTAGCAGGTTATATCACTCTTCATTAGTTCTCTTTCTTCAGACAACTCCATACTTCACTGGCCCATATATCCGTTTCAGTATTTTTCTCTCAAATGTTCCCAGAAAATTCTCAGTATTTCTGTTCACAACCTATGTCTCCGATAGCACTGGGACAACCGGTGTCTTTTATAGGAGGCTCTTTGTTGCCCTTGACAACAATTTGGACTCAAATTTCCTCTATAAGCTAAAGCCCTTCTAATAAGAACGAGTCATCTTTGGATTCCCTACTCCATAACATTTTCATTGGTCACAACTGAATCCAGGGAAGTAAATGCTTTCACTATCTCAAATCTGTAGTTCCCATAGCTGACGTACTTGCCATATCTACTTCTTCGAGCTAGTGATACCGAAAAATCATATATTTTGTCTTGTCTTTGTTTATTTTTAGGTATAGGCATTTTGCTACTGCTTCCAAATTGAAGAATACCTCCTGGACGCGACTAGATGACCGTCCCAAAATGGCAGTATCATCTGCATACGCTAGTAATTGGCTCAACTTATTCATGGGTGTTCCACTTACCTCAATATCTGCTCTTCTAACTGTCATTTCCAAGGCTGTAGGCTATTAAATAATTAGCTGGATAACAACTCTCCCTGCCTAAGACCGTTTTTTTGATAAGAACCTTTTAGAAATATCACCTTGGATCTTTACTATACATTGAGTATCCTTCTTGGTAATTTCTGTTAGTCTAACCAGGTTCTCGGGGACTTCAAAGTTCCTCAAAAATTCTTCACAGTTGTCTGAAGCCTAAATTTTGGCTGAACAAGATTTCATTAGACGAATGGATGTTCTCTATTGTCAAAACCAAAATTAAAAAGGCGACCGATGAAAATCTAAAAACTAAAAAGATATATGCTATTGAATACTGCATTTAAAATTTACTATAAAATCATACCAGATAGATGAAAGACAAACCAATAATAGAAGTCCTATTACTTGAAGAGTCCAGGTTTTAAAGTTCCATGTTCCTGTCTAGACAATATTTTTATATTGTAACATATTATTAAACCAATGAACCTTGAATTGAATAGTCTAGGCAAGAACCATGAACCAGCATTGAGTTGTTGAAGAATTAAACCGAAAACTCACATACTGTCTATGCATTATATTCAGGGTTTCGATAGGGTGAATGTACATCTGATTTGAAAAATAATTAATAAAAGAGTCCCTGTTTAAACCAAGTAATTGACAGCACATGTGACCACTCTAAAATCACGGAGTTGTCATTATTATAATTAGGAAAATTAATTAATTCGTAAAATAAAGGTAAAACTAGTCGCTACTTCTTTGTAATTTATATATTGAAGAAATTATTAGACAATGGAAAGTAAGTTCAAATTTTCATCCACATAAGGTAGTATTAGAGTCATTTTTTTATGACACTTATCGTTGCTTACGACCACCTAATGATCTCGACTATAAGAATGGAAAAATCAATATATGAATTAAAATTTAACTTTAGAAGATTTCTACCAATAACTGCCGGTTCAGGGTAAATACAACATCTAAAATTACAATAACATTTAACATATATAATAATATTTAACAAGTTGGCTCATCTATACGGGCCAAACACTTGGTTGACGAAAAAATGATATCTTAGCAGAATTTGAAAATACAGTTTATTCGGTACATCAAGAGATTTATAAGAGCAGAATATCTTTGAAATGGAGACATCAGGGAATTATTATTTGGTGTTCTACCCTAAGCCGCCAGGTCTTCAAATGGTAAGAGCTCTCCAAACTGTCCTGTCGCTAGTCTTTCCGTTTCTTCGTAACACCCTCTGATTTTAATGCTATCTATTAACTTCATTCTTCTGCCCCTCGTCTTTTTCTCTTGCTATGACACCCTCCATGGCAGTTGTAAGCAAACAGTCTCTTCTTAAACAATGACCTAACCAATTCCTTTTACTATTTTCTATTTACCTTCAGGATTCTTCTCTCTTCCCCTATTCTTCTTAAAATTTCATCATTCCTTACTTCAACAAACCAACCTCATTTTTTCATTGCTCGCCAAACCCACATCTCAAATGCTTCTAATCTTTTCTCATCCTCTTCCTGAGTGTCCATGTCTCTGCACCATATAAAGCAACGCTCTACACATGACACTTGGCCAACCTGTTTCTTAAATTCTTATCAGGGAATAAAGATGTATAAAGATAAGGATTTTAATTTATATGAGAATAACTTACTGTCGGGTAAATCCTCTATTCGGACTCGCCTGACGTTTCCATCCCTGGAATCTGGCATCGTCCACCTATTATTTCACAAACTGGACAAACAGAAAATAGCCTGCTACAGGAAATCTGTATAATACAAAGTGGAGTCAATAATTACTCTAATGATAACTATCGTATTGCCTCAAATCGGAACAAGATGATACACAAGAGCAGTATCCAGGAAGCTTCTGCATAATCACCCAAAGGCAAGAGAGATTCCAAATATATGTGTTAAATACAGTTAGGTGTACTCTTTAAATACGATGAGAACCTGAACAAGTGGGTTTACTTATTTTCACCAATGCTCTGTAGACAGTTGGGCCTATGGTGTAGTTGTAAAAATACTGACAGAATTCAGCGATAATAAAACTAAGACAACAAAGAACGAGCTATCAGAAATAACAGCTGGGGGAAGGTGATTTGAGACTATGCACCCTCGAGAAATAGAAAAATTAGAGAGTTGACTTCTGTCTGATTGCATAAACTTCATACCCCGCGGTTACAGTCTCGTGTAGGCTATATTATGTAAAAATTATAATGATAGTAGATTATTAATAAGTTAAAGAGTTTATGTGAGCTTGCGTGTAACGTGGAGAGCGGTCAGCTATGAAAATTATTTTCATTTTGTATAGAAAATTGTTTAACTATGTGTATGCAAAACACAGGAGTAGGTAAGCGGCGCGGCGTCTCCGAAGCCCGAAGGTAAATGCGCTGAGGATATTCCGATACTACGTGGGAGTGATCGCAGCCTTCTAAATAATGCAACCGAACATTCCGAACTGACGTGGGTGCCTCAAGGAGGAATCGCTTCGGTTGCGTGTATGTGTAATGCACACAGTAGTCAAGGGTCCGAGACACGCCAACACGCCAATACAGCGTTCCCAACGTTTTGGCAGGCTTCCACCTACATCACCTGACTTCTGGTTCCCAGCTACGGTTTCTTTTTCTTATAAGTTTTTTTTTTAATGAAAAAGTTGTAGACATTTTTTTTTATTTTCAGACAAATCGTCTCCTGTATTGTTGTATAGTTACAATGTTATTATTTTTTCTTATAGGACTTAGATTGACAACTAATTTTTAATGTTATATAAAACCATATAGGTATTGACCATATTATTGTTATTATATAGGTACTATCAGATAAGTGCTATAAGCAACGTGTTATGAAATAAACCAAAAGCAATTACAAATGTTATGAAATAAACCAAAAGCAATTACAAATGTTCTGAAATAATTCCATAATTTGGTTAGCGTAAAGTACTTGCTAAACCCTTATGATAAGAAAAGTGTAAAGACACTTTACTGATCCCATTAAGACTGTAAAAGTAAATTCATAAATTCAGGTAAACCGATCAAAAGATGAAGATGAGTCTCGACAAGACCACAAAAAGTAAAGTAGTCAAGTGTATAACGAAAAATGACGATGATTCGACATTTTATTTAGAAATAAGAACGATATGTACGAGCACGGTTGCTCTCTGCAAAATGTTGATAGTTTTACGGGTACGACTTATTATCCAAAAGTTAAACTCTTTGCTCTAGTCATAAAATTTTAAACTATAATGCATGGTCAAATTAATTTATATAGAACAATTACGCAGCTTATTGCAATCATTGTGTGTTCTCAGATGACAAAAAGGAATAAAGGAAAATTGGCAACGGTTGAAATGGAGCGCTTGAGGAGATCTTGTCGGGCAAGATAAGGGAGCGAGCAAGTGTTACAGAAAGTATTAATAGAATAGTTGAACAAAGCAGGTTGTATGGTATGGACAGCGAATTAGCAACGGCAGATGGCCTAGAAAGACACTACAATGCCATCCGCTCAACAGCAGGAGAACTTGGAGACAGGAGTGGGGGAGTAGAAATTTACAGGAGACTGAACTGGGAAAACAGAAATTACTGGCGGTTGAGATGCGGGATGCGTCGAATGCCGTAGGCTTCCCGCAAAATACACACACAAATCCAAAACCTATTTAGAAACGTGACAGCCTTTCTTGGTCGCTGTGCTGCGCCGACCCAGCGAATTAACCCCGCTTAAACGTATAACTAAGTCACACAGAGAGTAGAGAAGGGAGACAACGCGATAACAGTTCACCGTCTCACTCATGCACTCCCTCTGTCTCTGTCACACACACACACATGCTTCTAATGTTCTCGTCAGGCTTGTTGCAGCCGATGTTGGCACTATGAAACACTGTACAAGACTGCTGTACGCGTGTGAGGACTGACTGACAATTTGGTTAGCCTCGCAACGAGGTGTTTGTCCACCGCGCATCTCGAAGTCAGTGTCCAATTTATACTTCGTTAGCTTTCTAACTTCTGCTGACTGAAACCAAAGAATGTGTTGTGGATTGGTAGGTAGGTATATTATGAGAGACATCGAGTAAAGTTAAATTTTCATGAATGATGGTAGATACAGAGGCGTAGCTAGGGAGGGGCCAAGGGGCCAGCCGCCCCGGGCGGCAAAGTGAGCATAGACTTGAAAAAATTGTTTTCCCGTTTGACTTCTTCACTAATCCGTCAGTTCTTGCTCTGAGAGATTCCGTACGCTGGAGACGTCTTCCTTCTTCGCCACGTCTATTTGTTTCAGCAAGTATTCTTTCTGTTAATGATCTCCTACATTTTCAGAATATAGTGTAAAGTACATTAAATGTTATAATCCGCGAGTTTATACTTAATGACTTCACAAAAATATCCACTGACCGACGTACAATCTGTTGATATGAAAATCATCTAAACCGTCTGTACTTCTGAAAATATAGACGGTTGAGTTGCTGTTGCTCACTCAACCCGAAACGCGGTATGCCATGATGAGGTTATCACGTAGTCATATACAATTCCTGCCGGCTGGATATCTCTTCTTCCTTTATAGTAAATTGACGCATCACGATTAACAAAATTTGTTTTTTATATTTTTATGAATAAATCTTCTAAAGTGCCAAGTGTTTCATTAATTATTTTATCAAAAGCACTTGTTGTTTGCATGTATACTTTTATTATATGACAACTTTCTCTTTTATTCCAAGTTAAATCTTCATTACTTCAAAAATCTTCATAAAATTGGATATATCAATGGCCACTATAGTGTCACCATTTCGGTCAGCTTTGTCTGATTGTGAAATTGAACAGAGTTATTTAAATATTCTGAGCCGTCCGTTATCCATTATGTCTTTACTTTGTCTTCTATTATGTGCAGTATTCCGGTTTGCATAATTCCGTCTACCTATTCTGCACAAGTTTGATACTTTATTGTTGCTATTCAGACTTTAGCTAATATTATTTTAGTTACACAGAGAAGAATGATTATTTTATTTTTGTTTTTCTCTCAAGCTTAATTTTTTCTATATAATCAAGGACGGCGTTTTAAAGCGTCCTGAACTCTATTTTACATTTTTTATGTAAGATTTTTTTTTAATCTACGAACTTCTTATTATTAGATTCTATACTTTTATATAGATCTGCACGACTCCACTTGTTGCCTTTGACGAGTCTGATCTCTCTCGGTAAGCGCTTTTGAACAATACAGCTCATCACATGGTTTGATTTTCAATACGATGTAATGATTTTGATGATGATTATTAATTAAATTGTTTAAAAGCGCTTAACAGGAGTCACTGGACTAGTGGATAGCATTAGTTGTACAAAAAAAAGAAACTTAAAATAGTAAATGTGTTCTTACTCTTATATTAATTATATACACAACATCCGCTAGGCGTTCGTGTTCCTACGTGCAATCTTTAATTTGCCACCTCATGGCTGTCTCCTGTCTCAATGTTTCTAAGCCACAGTCGATCTTAAATAGCATTTTAAGTGTGATCTTTTGCCAGCTCCAGCTGATATCGTTAATACAAATGATATTCTTAACGTATTGCGGTATCTGGGAATGTCGTCGTCGTCGTCATCCTTTACGGCTTAGGCTAGTAGCCTGTTCCAGTCTCAATGGAAGTCATCCAACCATCACTTACGGGGTCTTACCACTCTTCTCTTCTCCCTTGCATAATATTCAAGCGCTCTTCTTGTAAATCTAGTTGGATCCATTCTCTCTACGTGTACCGCCAATCCGTTTTGTACCGGGAGATTTTCTCATTTAAGCTTTCAGCTGTGCCTAGCTTCATTCTAATATGATCATTTCTGATAAGATCTCCCCTAGTACAACTCTTTAGAGCCCTCAAAAACCTCATTTCCGCTCCTTGTATTCTACATATATCTTTGGCCTGTCTAATCCAAGTCTCACTACCATACAGTAGTTGAGGTACGGCCATTACATTATAATATTTCAATTGCGTCTCTTTCCTTGTTTTCTTATTTAAATGTTTAATGATATGCCTACAGCCACAATGCGACTGGAAGAGACTAATTTTCCTTTCAATCTCCGAATCATGTTGATATGTGATGCTGCACCCTAGATACTTGAAATCTGGCACGTGTTCTATTGGCGACTCCTATGTCTTTGTTCTAATATGATTTGGGCCAGAAAAACTCATAAATTTCGTTTTGGATAAGGAAATGGTTTGTTTGTAATCTGTCAAAATGTCAGTAAGATAAAACAACGACCTTTTGGGAATGTAGAAACAAATTATTTTAAAAAAGGTACTGAAAATGCTATACGGCTCGTCCAGCGGATTCTATAGAGCGCGTGTGTCTCGTACCCTAACGTCCGTTTCTGCTTATTCCTCAAATCATTTTCTTCCATCGCCGGTTCTCCATCGTTTTTTCATACTTTCGACACTCGTCGCTTTCATCCTCGCCAAAGTTTCAGCGATTCTCTTTTTGTTTTATTACAAAACGAAAATAAATATAGTACAAATTTGCTAAAAAAAAAAAATGTTTCCGAATGTTTCCAAGAAGTATTGAACAACGTGAGAACATGGGAACGTCTTTCGGAAACTTGAGGAATTCCAAGCAACTGGGACAGCAGACATTATACGAGTCACCATATATCAATTGCAAGTCTTCTAAATCTACTGTATTCCCTCACATACTGCACACCAGAGCGTCTGTTGTACCAACTACCACTTTGCAAGTCTCATTTCCCCCCTCTCATCCGTTCTCCTCCAAGTCCTCTTTCCATGATCTGTTGGGTCTACCCCGTTTCAGTCGTCAAGATGCAATCCAGTCTAGCAACTTTTTGGTCCAACGATCGTGAGACATCCGTTCCACACGCGGCCGTACCGTACGAGACGCTTTGTATTTATGATGTCTAAAATTGTCTTCTCTACATCACGTTGCCTACTGATATCATCTTTTCTAATGCACTGGAGCCTGGACACCCCACAAGACCTTCTTCCACAAGTCCATTTCCACTGCTTGTATTCTTCGGGAAATTCTTTGATTTATCTTCAAAGTTTCAAAACCATAGATGATGACTATAGTTGCTGAGCAAAACATCTTTTGTGGTTTGTTCTTTATTTTCCAACTTCAAAGCGCAGAATTTATCTGCTCTATCACGATTTTCCCTTGTTTTATTTTGTTGATGGTATTTTCATCAGTTCTATCAACTTTTGATAATGTGACTCCAAGATACCCAAAAAAAGCACTACATTTTATAATCTGCGATCCTACTGTCATGTCGGTTCCTTCAACTCCAATACAATATGACGAAGTTTGGTTTATCCAAAATTTATATGGAGGTCCCATTGATCTGTATCTTCATGAAGTTTTCTTCTTCTTCTTCTTCTTCTTCTTCTTCTTCTTCTTCTTCTTCTTCTTCTTCTTCTTCTTCTTCTTCTTCTTCTTCTTCTTCTTCTTCTCCTTTTCAAAGATTAGGTTATATAAACCTGTTCCGGCAACCATTTCATCCTCGGACGACCCACGTCTCTTCTACCAATAGCTTTAGTTCAGTGCCGCTTTCGGCAATCGATCCTCTGTCATCCGTTGCAGACGATCCCACCATTGTCTTCTGTAAATTGAAATAATTTCATTTATGTCATTTACTTCGAGTTCTACTCTGATATCCTCATAACGTATTCTATCTTGCAATGTATAATTTAAAGTATTTCGAAGAAACTGTATTTCAGCACTCTGAATCTTGCCACATACAGTGGCTGGGGGGGGGGGGGGGGCGCAAGGGAGCACCTGCGAGGAGGGCGGCAAAGTGAGCGTAGACTTGAAAAAAATGTTTTCAGTTTATAAAACTACAAACAACTTGTTTCTTTGATATGATTATTCCTTAGGAACTCCAGGAATATAAGATTTTCCTAGTTAAGAACAGATTAAAAACTACAATAAGTTCCAAAGAGTTTATGAAGTCTTTTATTCAAGGAAAATCGAACCCTGAGTGTCAAAATATTACAGTTAACAAGGAATCAACTTGCGATCATAAAATGGATGTTATTAGCGATGAGGCTGTTGATAAATACTGTAAAAATAACGACGTGAATACTTCAAACTGTGAAAGTGTCAAAGTACAGTTATAAGATTCAGTTGGTTCTAGTACCATGGATGATGTTGGACCGTACAGTCTTGAAATTACAAGCGATAAAGGCAGAATATTACTAGCAACAATGTAGACCGTGTTCCGAGTGCTGCACTACAAGATATGGGAGCTTGGCCAAGCGATAAATCTCAATCCTTCCGAGATGTAATGTGAACAGAGGAACATGTCAGTTGTAGAACAAGGACAGCCATTTTCCTGAAGATGAAGCTGGACGATTCTTAAACAAGTATTGGTTTGATAAAACCTTGCAAAATGGCGAAAAGGTAACACTTGGATTGTTTTTCTCCAACTAAACAATCTCTATTTTGCTTTTGTTGCACTTTATTTTCACAAAAAACTATCAAAGAAACCATTTCAATAGTAAAAGTGCCTTTTCGTCGTGGTGAAAGTTAAATCCCCGTATTCAGGATCATGAAAATAGTCCTGCTCATTGCTCTGCGTTCTTTGAATGGAAGTAATTGAAACGTTCTTTAAACAAAAGGGGACTTATTGATGATCTACTTCAGGAACAAATGAGTAAAGCAGTTAAGACATGGAATGAAATCCTCGAACGGGTCACTGCCACAGTACAAACTCTTGCACAATAAAATCTGGCACTGATAGGAGCTCGAGAGTCAATTACTAACGATCCAAATTCTGGAAACTTTCTGGCTTTGTTAAAATACTTGGATAAGTCTTTAACGTACAAAAATATACATTGTGCATAACGTGTTAAAATACTTTGTTATGGTTTGGATAGATAAAGCATTGACACTTCTGGAGACGATAACGGAACGATAAAAGAGTTAGAAAACACTTTGGGTTCCTCTGTAAATTTGAGGCGTACGCGAATGATGGGGATATACATTTTAAGGAACAGCTGCCCCAAATCAATATTAAGTGCATAGTGCTTGAAAAAGTGTGTCTACATGACCTAAACAGTGAAGAATATTTCAGTGACTTGAAAGACGTCATAATTTTATTTAAAAGAGAAAACGTTAACTGAGAACAAAAAGACTTTACACCTCAGGGACTGTTACAATACATTTCTTCAATGAGATTAGAAGCCTACAAAACACTAGCACCAGCTTTAAAAATTTTTCTTACTTTACCGGTGTCTGTGTCTTCATGTGAGCAATCGTTTAGAAATGTGAACTATGTGAACATTGTTCACCAAAATTGTGAACAATCTCAAGACACGGTATCAAATCTAGCGACACTTTCAATTGAAAACGACATTGCTTCGTCTTTAGATTATAGTGATTAATATTTAATAACCCACTTTGCAGCAATTAAGACCAGGAACGTTATATTTTAAAATTTATCGTTTTAAATATTTATTAAATATTAAAAATAAATATTAAGTGTTTATTAATAGAAGACTGAACCATTAACCTGTAATTGTAAGTGATTTATTTTATTACTGTTAATGTTATTCTTTGTTTAACCGTATGTTGCTTGAGGATGTTGTTTTGACGATGCGCTTTAGACCTATAAGGAATTTGCATGTTTATTACAACATTTTTATGTTATACATTTTTTTATATTACTACATTTTTACAGTCTACATTCGTTAATAATAAATGTATACAAACTGAATACCAGTATAATATTACAATATGATTTCTTAATTTTGACTTAACAAATATTGTTAAAAGGTTTACTGGACGTGCTTTCATACAAAAATCTACACATTTGTATTTATTAAGTACTTTGTTCACTGGATAAGCCTTCATTTTTGCTCTTTTGTCCCCCTTTAATTGTGAAGGTAAGGCGGCCGACGATCTCCTTGCCCCGGGCGCCAAAAAGCCTAGCTACACCACTGAATATTCCTTTCATAAATGAAGCATAACCAGCCTACTTCTCTGGTTTATGCTTGGCCTTTCGAGACATAATGCTTGGCATTAGTCCTTCCGAGATATAATGGTGAATAGAGGAACATGTCAGTTGCAGAACAAGAACAGCCACTTTCCTGAAGATGAAGCTGGGCGATCCTTAAACAAGTATTGGTTTGATAAAACCTTGCAGAATGGCGAAAAGATAAATCACATTTCGATGGGGTTTTCTCCAACTAAAAAATCTCTATTTTGCTCTTGTTGCACTTTATTTTCACAAAAAATCTATCAAAGAAGCAATTTCAACAGTCACAATGGGTTATCATCGTGGCGAAATTTAATCTCCGTATTCAGGATCATGAAAATAGTCCTGCTCATCGCTCTGCTTTTTTGGAATGAAAGGAACTGGAACGTTCTTTAAACAAAGGGGGACTTATTGATGATCTACTTCAGGAACAAATGAGTAAAGCAGATAAGACATGGAATGAAATCCTCGAACGGGTCACTGCCACAGTACAAACTCTTACACAACAAAATCTGGCACTGAGCGGACATCGAGAGTCAATTACTAACGATCCAATTCCTGTAAACTTTGTGGCTTTGTTAAAATACTTGGCTAAATTTGACCTCGTCATGAAATCTCATTTGGATTCAGTCTCTCGTAAATCTGGGTGCATATCGTATCTTTCGGTAACTACTCAAAACGAAAAATTAATATTAATTGATGACTCGTTGGGCACTTGGTGAAACATATTAATACAAAGGTTTTGTAAAATATATAAAAACACTTGGTAAGTTTCACAGATTTTATTTAACTCTGACAGCTGTTTCGGCTACCTAAGATTATTTAAATCTGATATCTGTTTCGGTATCTGGAGATGTTCCAGATACGCCGTAAACAGATGGTCACCACCACCTTTACTCACATCCTGTGTTTAGTAATTTCATTCAATCGCCTCTTTGACAATGGCTTAGGTAGCCGAAACAGCTCTCAGAGTTAAATAAAATCTGTGAAACTTTCCAAGTGTTTTTATATATTTTACAAAACCTTTGTACGAAAAAATAGCCTGTCAGGAGAAAGAGTGCGCAAGTATATTATTACTGCATGTAAGAAGGCGAAGTACTTTAGTATTATATTTGACACAACACCAGATGCTGTGCATGTAGAACAAATGTCTCAGATTATAAGATTTGTTGAAATTAAACGCAATTCTGTTGATATCAAAGAAGTCTTCATCGATTTTATTCCTCTAGAAGTAAGAACACCAGAGGGAATCACAGAAGCTATTACAAGTAAACTTGAGAGAAATGGATTGAATCTTAGGGATTGCAGAGGTCAGTCGTATGAACAATCAAGAAATAATGCCTGGGAGTTCAGAATAGAATATTGGATGTGAATCAACTAGCTCTGTTTGTTCCCTGTGACAACCATTCACTTAACTTTGTTGGAGTTCATGCAACTCATGTAAATGTTCAGGCAGTGACATTTTTGGGACAGTAGAACGTCTATTCATCTTCTTTCCCTGTTCCACTCATAGATGGAGTGTTCTTAAAGACTTCGTAAATATTACTCTAAAAGGACATTGTGATACCAGGTGTAGTTCAAAAGCAGATGCAATATCCACTCAGTTGGATGAAATGATCGCTCCACTGGAGAAACTGAGGGATAATCCAACTGAAACAATTGATACGTCGGAAGATCTAGCACTAAGAATGAATGCGATATAAAACTTTAATTTTGAGATCTTGCTCTTTTTCTGGACAGATATTGTTACGACACCAAAAGCAGCCCCAATACCAGAGAAGAACTATAAAGAATTAACAATATTAAATCAAGGAAAATAAAATGACTATGACGAGACAAATGACCATGACCCAACCCAAGTGATTGGCCCGATAAAGACAATTAAATGAGAAAGTGTAAACTAAACTAATGATAAAAAGCACAAATAAGTAATACATATCTAGTAACGAGCATTAAATAAAATAATAAAAAAGGAAGTACACTAACCATAGTAAATAAGTGAAACAATTATTAATAGATAATGTGGGTTATTAGTAGCCTTATTATGATAAGAAAACAAAACATAAAATGTTGAAAGACTAACTATAAATGTGTGTTTAAAATCGAGTAAAACCCAAGACAGAGAGGTAGGTAGGAAGTGATAGTGATAAACAGTGAAAGTGTTAGAAGTGATGATATAAACAATTCATAATTTTAAGAAAAAAAAACAAAGGTAATAAACCAGAAACAAATGTTGATAGACAACTGATTCCATAGTGTTAGATAGTAAAAAACATAAGTTATGAGTGCAATGAAAATAAAACCTCCTATATTAATAAAAATATTCAAAGGGATGATTATCACGATAGAATAGATGGTGTTAAAATATTATTCACCAAAGTTGTTATTTGTTTAATTAAAAGAGTTGTGTTTATAAGAAGGAATATGGCTGGAAAATGAACAGACCATAAACCTATTTTTCTGTTATGTTTTTATAGTAGTATTAAGGGCTAAAAAAGTGTGTAAGAAATGGCAATAGATATAAGTAAGGAGATAAATTTTACAAACATAATATTGATCATTAGAGTAAATACAGAAAAAAGAGACTAAACAGACAAGCAATGATTTTGTAAATTAATAATAACATTCAATTATTGTAAAACAGCCCTAAGTAATTCAAAAAGTAAATAAGCAATAAGTGACAGCAAGCAAAACCGATGTAAATGAAAAATAATCTTTAATTTGTGTAAAGTAAGAAATTATAGACAAATACTGCTTAGGCCTATAAAATGCCAACTGTCTAAATTCAAAATAAACAATTTGTAAGAAAGTAACTATTGTATTAGAAAATCAAGACCAAATAACTCATTAATTACAATTAGTTAACAATAATAATGTGTCAGAAATAGAATAAACTGATAAAATAAGGAAAATATGTAATAACATAATATTAGCAATTGTGTCAAAACATTAATACATGAATAAACCCAGCTTTGTGGGATATCAAAATAATCTTTGAAAGAAAATAGAGACATTTATGTTAATATCTAATCCATTGATAAGGAGACCAAAGAATAATAGCAATTAGAAAATATTTATTCATTTTGAACTAAAACTCAAATTTTATAACAATAGATACAAAGGTATTCAACCAATAAGAGTATAGGTGGTTACCATAACAACGGAACGTTATTATATTTAAATCCGTTATAAAACGTTAGTCCATTATTGACGATCAAGAGAGACGGAAGCCAAACCATATTCGACTCAATTATTAGTTAAAATAGTAAGAAATACTACCAAATTTAATAAGATGTGGAGTCAAGAAGTTGAACGAAGACCTATTTAAACAAGGAGAGCAAATAAACCAGATTTTTAATAGTTAAAAATAATTAAAACTTCTAATTAATCGAAAAAGAAGCCATATGAAGCAGAAGATCCAAATGATGGAAAACTAATGAATCTATCAACCCAACCTGGACAATAACAGTGACTCATCACCAGAAATCGACAAGATTTTGTTACGTATATCTGAATTACCAGAATTTGAGAACTAAATTAATTAACTTTTCTCACAACACAATAACTCTCACTCCGAACTTGATAACTAAATTTCTTTCAAGGATTGATTGATAATATTTATTAAACTTGTATGTAAACATAATTTAACCTATGTACGAAGTATGAAAGATTAGCACACACTTTTTAACACTCAGAAACGTATTGTATTTAAACCTTAATAGTATATAAGTGCCATTGATGTAAGGTGGTGTACTTTAATAACATCTTGTTTTAATTTTTTCGTAATCAAAAGAACTCGTTGACTGAATGAACTGTATAAAATAAACATTAACGGCAGCCATGCCGGAATAGTAACTCTTCAGCCAACATAGCCAACCTTGAGATATAGTCTGTTTATTGCCGGAGCAACATTGTTTTATAATATTATATTTTGTATCTAAATGATCAATGATTAATTATTTTAAATACTAATAAACTAATACTGATTATTAATAACCGTCCTTCATTTTATTTGAATAGTATTATAAAGTTTGTGCATTTTAGCGGTGAATAAAATTATTTACCAGCTTTGGACGTTGGCAACACGACGAACCACACGCGAGATTCGAATGCCCGCCAGTCTGCGAGGGTAATTTGAATTTGTTATCACCGCACAGAAGACAACCCAGTTGGAACTTTTTAATTGTTTTAATAAACAATTTGGCGCCTATCGGTATATAAATACAATCATCAAAGGACAGGTAAGGATAACACCCGTGAAGATTTCGGTACTGGTTATTCGTGCGTTCGCGACGGACATCGTCAGCGTGAGAACTTAGCACAAGTACGACTTTCATTTAAATACAAAGTGACGACAACATACGTGAGGAATAAAACACGCATACAGGTCACGTCGTTACAAATTGGCGACCAACTAGTGTGGCTAGAGTTAAAAGCTAGCGGCGGTTACGGAAAAAGATAACAAGATGATCACCAGGGGCAGACCAAAGAAGAGGACTGAGGACACCGACAAGGAGGACAAGGAGACAACACCAGTTGAAGAAACGGAAATGGTCGAGTAAATGATCTAAGAGGATGCCCAAGGGGACCAACCAGAGAACTCAACCCAACCAGAACCTGAAGTAGAAGTAATAGGCGGCGACTAACCAAAGAAACCAACACAATCAATGGACACAAATTTCCAGGAAATGATGAGGGTTATGGTGGAACATTTAAACAAAAACAAGGAGGAAATCAACGAAAAATTGGACAGAAATAAGGAAGAAAATAATGACAATTTTAAGAAACAGGAGGAAAAAATTAATGAAAATTCAAAGAGACAAAATGAGATTTTAAGTGAAAACTTAAAGAAACAGCTAAGGGAAGATATTGAGACACTGAACGCTAAAATAGAAATCAGTAATGAGACAATAAAGCAGCAGATAGACCAGAAAATGGAGGAACATAGTGATACTTTAAGGAAGAACCATGAAACCCTACAACAGCGATTGACGGAGGACATCCAAAAAAGTAATGCAGAACTGAAAGAAGAATTGAGGGGACAATTGAAGGAGGACCATGAGAAGAATAAAGAAGAGTTGAAACAACAATTGGAACAAATACTAATAGGGTATCGTGAAGAAGTCAAGCAGACGAAAACGGAGATGAATAAGAAATGGGAAGAAACAAATTACAAAACAGATCAACTTAATGAAACATTAGATAGTGGTTTCACACAATTGAAGGCAACACTAGACAGCACTTCTGAAGGTATCAAAGAAACGTGGAATAAGAACAGGGAACCGGTAACTCAGAATAAAAGAGAAGGAGGAGGAAATAGAGAATAAAGAAGACTCAAGTGCATTGTTATCTCAGAACAAAAATATCAGCATCAAAGACAATAATAAATACCTGGAAAAGAAGATTAAGAAAACGAAAAAATAGGAAAAATATGTAAAAAGAAACTAATAAAAACAAGGGAAGAATTTGAGATGATGAAGTATGGACTAATTAATGTGTTTAATTTACCAATTACCTACCATAGTGAATTAATGGATTATAAAGATTGTAGGAGAACTTTAAAAGAAATTATAGAAGGGATTCACAACAAACCAGTGAATAAAAACTTAAGCAAATCTATATTTAAATGGAACATACCAGAAATAGAAATGCAGAATAAAAAATCAGCAATAACATTAATGAGGGAGGTACAATTAACTTCTTTGGTTAATAAACAAAATGCTAAGGTGATTGATGTAGGCATGGATACTAATGAACATGTGGTATTCGAAGAATTGCTGTACGAGATAGCAGGGACCTATATCACAAGGACGGAAACAGTTCTGTACACTAGAGTGATCCAAACGACAAGTGCAGATAAAACTATGGACCATGGGTAAACTAGGTACTACACACCGAGAAATGGGACTGATTTTCGGATTACCGACCAAGCGAACCAATGGAAAAGAAAGGAATAAAGAAACTACAAAATTCCAAAATGTATGTGAGATCAACTTACACCAATATGTAGAAAATATATGAGATACAATAAAAAATAAATAAAAAAATAAACCACAAAATTCCAAAATATATGTAAGATTAACTTACACCACCATTTAAAAAATGTATGAGATGAAATAAAATAAACAAACAAAGTGAAAACAAGAATTAATAACACAAGATAATTAAAAAGGAGATCAATTAAAATAAACAAATATAAAACCAAGCAAGACATGCTAAGACAAATAAATAAAATTTTAAAGAATATAGCATATTCAGAGAATATAAAAAGAAATGGTATAAGGAAAAATATAAAGCAAATACTCAAGTAGCTGAAATAAAATAAGGGTAATCAACAAATGAAAGGAAAAAATGTCTAAAATAATTAAAATGATCATAATAAGAAAAGAAAAACAGACTATTTAAGAGTTAGAAGTAATGGAATTAACAAATAAATAAATAAAAACAATCAACTTTGTGAGTATATAACAGAAAATAGCAAAGGTACAGCGGAAGGAAGAAAGAGTAGAAAAAAGTTTAAAAGATCTAAAGAACCATACAGTGGACAATCCCCAAAATATTATTATTATTAATGAAAGTCACAAGATGACAAAATGTGTATTTAAGAATGACTGAGAATAGGTCCAGCAATCAAATAACTGAGCAATCAAATTCCTCTGATCTTAGAATGAAAGGTAGTAATGGATGAAACCAGCTACTAAATGTTAGGGAAATTATATATTAAATGGAGAACGCACTAATGGGAATAAGTGAATACAGATCAAAAAATAACTAAATAAAAAGGAAAGGAACAAGTAAGATGAGAAACCAGAAAGGAGAAATAAACAAGAAGAAAAAGGAAAAATTATATATAACTGATAATTTCAAAAAAAACTATGCTAGTGTTTTACCAAAATGATCAATTTTGATGGAGAGGCATTATGTTACGACACCAAAAGCAGCCCCAATACCAGAGAAGAACTATAAAGAATTAACAATATTAAATCAAGGAAAATAAAATGACTATGACGAGACAAATGACCATGACCCAACCCAAGTGATTGACCCGATAAAGACAATAAAATGAGAAAGTGTAAACTAAACTAATGATAAAAGCACAAATAAATAATACATATCTAGTAACGAGCATTAAATAAAATAATAAAAAAGGAAGTACACTAACCATAGTAAATAAGTGAAACAATTATTAATAGATAATGTGGGTTATTAGTAGCCTTATTATGATAAGAAAACAAAACATAAAATGTTGAAAGACTAACTATAAATGTGTGTTTAAAACCGAGTAAAACCCAAGAGTGAGAGATAGGTAGGAAGTGATAGTGATAAACAGTGAAAGTGTTAGAAGTTGGACAGTAGTGTGGTAATTTTTGCATTCATAGGTTGGCTAATCCGTACGCTTTCAAATCGTTCTTATCATGTTTTACAACGATACAGTTCAACGAGCCTTGGCTGGCAGCGGAAGTCATCACGTTTGCTGCCTGATTCTGTCGTTTTCATTTTCTTGTTGTCGCGACAATTATTTAGGCCTTAGGCCTTAACGTTTTTCAATGTAGCTGAGTGGCACGCATTTGTGCCTAATCAAAATGTAGCTTCGTTTACGAATCGGTTTCTTCAAAATTAATCTTCAGAATTAGCCAACCTTAGTACTATGAGTTGAGTGTAAAAAAGGAAACTTAATAAATGTATTAATACAGCCCACTATCTTTATCATTCTGCATCCTGGCGATAACAAACCAAGCTTCATTCCTTCTGATGGAAAAAATCTTAGAGCACATGTGCCGATATTCAACACATAACCCTTTTGGTCCTCACGTAACGGATCATTCTTCTTATTAACATTTTTTTTGGTCCCACGGGCCGCATCATTAACATTTTTTGTGGCGACCGTGACAGGATGGGCCGCATCATTAATATTTTTTGGTCGCTCCGGGCCTGGATTCGTCATTTACCTTTTCATTATTTTTCTGCCCCAATTTCTGGCCATCACGGGCGACTCAGCATATTCGCTGATCCGACCGTGTCGTAACTTAACCAGCATTTCTTTCGTCGCCTTTGAGCCTCCTGACGACATCACTGCAAGACCATCCATGTGCTAGCGTCAGTACTCCAGTGTAAGCAGTCATCTCTCCGGTCTGTGTGTTTGCCATCTTCTCCACGGCCTCGACGCTTCAGGACATCGCATACCAGGTACCACATCATTAACATCATTAACAGGTGCGTACAATGGCTGAAGAAGGCCTCAAAGTGTTGGTCAGAAAGAGAGGCGGCTTAAAGTCTGCCATAGTGCGTATTAATTCGGCTATCAGTAACTTTGACAGAAACACTAACACCAAACATATTTTAACAGTTAGACTTGAAAGTCTAAAAAGCTTGGCAACAAAATACGATGAGGTACAGTCCGAAATTGAACTTATTTCTAAAGACATAAACGCTGCTCAAGAAGACCGAGTTGAGGTCGAAGAGCTGTTATATTCAACAGAAGCCAATATCTTAAAATTGATAGAAACCTTTAACGTTCAGACTGTATCTCCCGTATTAACAAGCAATATGCAACTAAAACCGATAAGTTTGCCCTGCTTCACAGGCAATATCTTAGAATGGCAGCATTTCTACTCAATATTTTTGGACTTGGTGCATGCCAGATCTGATCTAACGTCAGTGTAGAAATTACACTATTTGTATTCGTCTCTGAAAAATGAGCCGCTAGATTTAATTAAGTCATTACCTATTTGTAACGAAAACTACTCGATAGCGTTGAGTTTGCTGTCCGCTAGATATGACAACAAATTCATACTAGCTAAGTACTATATTCGAAATTTACTTTAAGTAAAGTCAACAATTAAAGACTCTGTCCAAAGTTTGCCAGAATTCATAAATACGATATCGTCTTCCGTTAATTCACTGGCGGCCATGCAACTGTCAGTGGATTCATTCGAGCTTATCACTGTACAATTATTGTCAGCAAAACTCGACCATACTACGTTTAAATTATGGAAGGAGTCTATAGACCCCGATAATCTTCCTAACTTTCAAGGTTTTACTCAGTTTTTAAACGCACGTAGACAGTTGTTAGAAAAAACACTGCCTATCAATGCCGGACAGCAACTCAACAAGCTAAGTTTAAGATTCAATAATAAATCTGACAAACATAAATCACGAAACGCTGCTGGCAGCACTGCATTTAAAAGTTATCACTCAGCGTCAAATAATTATTCATGCTTATGCTGTAAATATAATCGTCCAATTTACATGTGTGATAAATTTCGTGCACTAAGCACATCAGAACGAGGACAGTTTATATTAAATCATAAATGCTGTACCAATTGTCTAAGACCAGATCATTTCTCATCTAATTGTAAGATTAAACAATCATGTAAGATCTGCTCAAAACGACACCATACATTGTTGCACATAAACAATGTGTCGAAGCCAGTTTCTGCCAGCAGCAGTAACTATTGTTCACTCAAATTACAATCTACAAATAATATTCTTTTATCAACAGCAATTGTGTTTGTCATTGACCAGGCTGGCAACAGGCAACTCGCAAGAGTTCTTCTGGATGCGGGTTCACAAATAAATTTTTGTACGGAATCATTTGCCAAGAAATTACGGTTTAACTTGACTAAATCTAACATACCGATTACAGGTATAAATAATACCGCGTGCTGTGCCACTAATCTTGCGTCTATACGCATTATTTCCCGCTATCAAAGATTTAGCTTCGAGGCAAAATGTGCGGTCTTATCTGCATTAACCCATAAACTGACAGCACAATCTTTTGACATAAATCAATTTAACATTCCAGATAACGTTTTCCTTGCTGATCCAAATTTCAACATATCAGCTGACATCGACATACTTTTAGGAGCGCAATTCTACCTAGATTTAATTTTAGCTAACAAATACGTACGCGGTTCTCATTTTCCTATTATACAGGAAACAAAGTTAGGCTACATTCTTGCCGGCAATCTGCCCAAACACTGCCGTTATAAGAGTCCCGTTGTTTCGTTCCTAGCTAGGAACAACGACGGTCAAATTCTGGAGTCTCTCGAAAAATGTTGGGAGACAGAAACTATCCCTGATAATGCACCTATTAATAACGAGTCAGCTTGTGAGGAGCATTTCGTTAGGTCTACTCATCGCAATCAAGAGGGTAGGTTCGTTGTTTCGCTACCATTTAAGTCTGACCATCCCCAGTTGGGTGAGTCCTATGCCAACGCTGAAGCAAGATTCTTGAGTTTGGAACGCCGGTTTATGCGTGATTCTAAGCTTGCGCGCGAATACGCAAACTTTATTCAGGAGTATAAGGATCTTGGCCACATGACGCTTATCGACAATTGCTCTATCAATTCTGGGTTTTCAAATACCTACTATCTGCCACACCATGCCGTCTTTAAGCATTCTAGTTCTACGACAAAACTTCGCGTCGTTTTTGACGGTTCGTCCAAAACTACCAATGGCCTTTCTCTCAATGACATCTTGTTGGGTAGGCCCGAACGTCCAACAAGACCTTTTTTCTATTCTTTTGCGATTTCGTATGCATAACTATGTTCTCATCGCCGACATCGAGAAGATGTATCGACAAATTCTGGTAGCTGAGAAGGATTGTCATTATCAACGTATTCTGTGGCGTGACTCTCCCCTCGAACAGTTTAAACACTTTGTATTGCGAACTGTAACCTACGGTACTGCTAGTGCTTCGTTTTTGGCTACTCGCTGTCTTAATCAAATTGGTAAGGATCATGAAGCTTCTTTTCCTGACGCAGCGTCAGCTATAACCAATGATTTCTATGTCGACGATTTGCTAACCGGTGCAGACACCATTTCTGATCTGACCAAGTTGAAATCTGACTTAGGTACGTTGTTGAGTCAATACGGTCTCACGCTGCATAAATGAGCATCAAATGAACCCAAGGTGGTCACAAATCACGACAATTTATCACTCCCTTTAAACAAACAGGGTAATGTGCGTACCTTGGGCATTCTCTGGAATAACACTACCGATTCATTTTTGTTTGACATCAAATCATTCCCCGTTGAATCAAGCATCTCCAAGAGGAAAATCCTATCGATTATCGCAGGTACATACGATCCACTCGGACTCGTCGGTCCCATTGTTTTCCTGTACAAACAGTTTATGCAGCAACTCTGGCTGTGCAATCTCGGTTGGGATGAGCCAATCTCCGGGCAATTACGATTGCATTGGCATTCATTATGCGATAAGTTATGTCTGATCAGTAAAATTATTGTCCCACGTTCTATTCGTTGGAAGACTAAGGCAAGGATAGCTGAATTACATGGGTTTTCGGATGCTTCTGAAAAGGGTTATGGGTGTTGTGTTTACATTAGAGTCATTTATCAAGATTCATCGGCCTCTTGTCACCTTCTGTGTTCTAAATCTCGCGTGGCCCCCCTACGACAGGTGTCATTACCTCGCATTGAACTCTGCGCTTGCTTGTTGTTATCGCAACTCGTATTCAAGGTCGTCCCTGCTCTTCATTCCTTTATTAATAGTGTTCATCTATATTCTGACTCTATGGTGTCCCTTTACTGGATTCATGCCCAGTCTTCGAGGTGGAAAACCTACGTCGCTAATCGTGTTACCGAGATTCAGCGTCTTACGCAAGCCTACACATGGCATCACATCAATTCTCGACATAATCCTGCTGATATTATTTCTAGGGGATGTCACCCCAACGTTTTGCGCGATTGTTCGCTTTGGTGGCATGGTCCCGCCTGTTTGTCTCAATCTTCCGAGTCCAATCTTTTTTCACCCTTTTTACCTTCTAATCTGTCGTCTTCTGAATTCACTGCGGAGGAAAAACAAACCCCCAAACTTTCTCTAATGTCTACCCTGGCTATTGATCTTTCAAGGGACTTTTCTTCGTTGCACCGTCTGACACGCGTATACGCTTACTGCTTTCGATTCATCAAAAATATTAGACTCTCCAGTGCTGAGAAAATTTCGGGCGCTCTTACCCCCGTTGAAATTCAATAAACTCTTAATTTTTTCATAAAACAATCTCAGTCGATCCACTTCGCTGCCGAGATTAATTGTCTTCGTAATGGGTCTTCTGTCTCTATTAGGAGTAAGTTGTCGTCTCTGGACCCGTTTCTTGATGAGTCTGGCGTAATACGCGTCGGCGGGCGCTTACAGCAGTCACAACTACCTTATGACAATAAGCATCCTATTGTCTTGCATCCATCGGCTCATATTACTCGCCTTATTGTTGAACGCGAACACATTTGTCTACTTCACGCTGGTGCTCAACTCGTGCATCACTCACTTCGTCAACGTTGGTGGATTATTAACGCCAAGATAGTCATTCGCTCCATCATTCGTAGATGCGTCAAGTGCCTCAAGTTTAGTGCCAACCAACAGGTTCAGAGGCTTGGTATTTTACCATTTCCTAGAGTCACTCATTGGCGGCCGTTTCTATTCTGCGCAGTTGATTATGGTGGTCCCTTCATGATTTGTCATGGCGGGCAGAAATCTAGGACTCTCTCAAAATCGTACGTGTCTTTGTTCATCTGCTTAGCAACCAGGGCCATTCATTTGGAATTGGTTTCCGACCTTACAGCCAACGCGTTTATAGCTGCCTTACGTCGGTTTATGTCCCGTAGGGGCATACCCAGTCGGTTATATTCTGATAATGGCACGAACTTTAGGAAGGCCCGCAATGTTTTACATGACCTTTACAATCTTTGGCATAATAAGGATGCCACCTCATCAATCAAATCCTTTACGACCTCTCAGGGTATTTCATGGTCATTTATTCCGCCCCCGTCACCCCATTTTGGTGGTCTTTGGGAGAGCGGTATAAAGAGTTTAAAGTATCATTTGCGCCGCGTGGTAGGCAAGTCTATACTCACCTTCGAGGAGTTTACGACAGTTTTGTCTCAGATAGAGGCATGTCTAAACTCACGCCCATTATTTGCCATTTCATCGGATGTAAATGATCCGGTGCCACTTACACCTGGCGATTTTTTGATTTGCGCACCATTAACGGCGATACGTGACCCAGACTTATCTCACGTTCCCATCTCTCGTCTTGGACGTTGTCAACTTCTCCAGAAGTTTGTCCAAGTCATTTGGAAGGCTTGGTCTCGCGATTATTTACATCAATTACAACAGCGTCACAAATGGAAATTCGCCAAGGATAATGTTTCCATTGGTGACCTGGTTTTGCTGATTGAGGATAATTTACCTCCATTAGCATGGAAATTTGGTGTAATTACCGCCACATTTCCCGGCCCAGACAACTTAATTAGAGTTGTAGACATTCGCACGCCTACTGGTATTTTACGGAGACCAGTTCATAAGCTATGTTTGTTGCAAGCGCGGGACGAGACTTAGACACAAGGTTACTATAATTATTTAGCACAATGCTATTTTACTTGGCCACTGGCTTTCATTACTTTATTGTATGACCATTTGGTCAACTTAATTGTGATATGTATCATCACAACATTTTCATGTTAATTTGCATCATTGCGTGTTTTTATACTAAATTTGCATGTGACTTGTAATTTCACAACCATGCACTGTGCTATTATGTCTATACTTATCATAGTTTCATGGTGGTATACTTTGCTATTTTTGTATTTATATGTTAATAATTTGTGAGGCATACTATGTCCTACACATTTACATTTTGATATTGGTATTGGGTATGTGTCATGTCATTGGTGGTATTGTTTTATATAAAAATTGGTTACATAATATTCGCATGGTCTGCAGTTATACAAACCATGTATGCATTTTCTTGCACATTTGTCAATATGTGTGATATTTATTATTCTATGAATGTATTTCTCGCAATTGTTCAACTCATGTATTACACTTGTATAATCACATTGTTGTACTTGTCACTTATGCTACTGTGCCTTATTCATATTTGTAATTAACTAAACTGATTTCTATTGTATTTATTATATAACTTGTATTTATGTAAAACACATTGTTTTTCGCATCTACTGTCTATAACCACGCCACGCCTATATTGTTATTTTCATATTGTATTTTATATTGTATTTTGCATTTTGTGATCACGCATTGCACAATTATTATTCATGCTTTAATTATGACATACATGTCATTACAATTTGTGCTTGCAATCAGTCAACTATGTATAGCTTGTTTTCACATAACAATTTATTGTATATTCCTGAAACTTCGGGTATAGCATGCATCGTGCAGACTATATGGCGTCATGCTAAATTTATGTCTTTACATGTATAATTTTATAATAATTTTGTTTGTTCATTGTATTCAATACTACTTGTATAGGTCTACTGGCCTTAACTGATTCAAGCTAACCACTATGACTTGCATAAATGTTACAATTTATCGGGCCCATCATGTGATGAGTCACCGATTATTCATCATTAAACATTGTCAAATTATGTATTTTCATGTCTTATATCGTTCAATATTGTATACATACAATATATATTGGCAATACATTGCTAACTTTTGCATTTATACTCATGCACAAATCAAGTTGCACGCCAACCTTGGCCTGCTTAACTCTTATCATCACTCAAGCTTATCGCTAAGCAGTTAATGTCATAACTGTTATCTAAGATTACAACTCAAGGTTCAATGCAGCCTACTGAGCTTGACCTTTATTATTAAGAACTCTGTATTTTTCTACAATAAGTTATTAAAATGTATTAAAAAATCTTTTGATTTTTTGCGCGCAGTTATGGACAGTAGTGTGGTCATTTTTGCATTCATAGGTTGGCTAATCTGTACGCTTTCAAATCGTTCTTATCATGTTTTACAACGATACAGTTCAACGAGCCTTGGCTGGCAGCGGACGTCATCACGTTTGCTGCTTGATTCTGTCGTTTTCATTTTCTTGTCGCGACAATTATTTAGGCCTTAGGCCTTAACGTTTTTCAATGTAGCTGAGTGGCACGCATTTGTGCCTAATCAAAATGTAGCTTCGTTTACGAATCGGTTTCTTCAAAATTAATCTTCAGAATTAGCCAACCTTAGTACTATGAGTTGAGTGTAAAAAAGGAAACTTAATAAATGTATTAATACAGCCCACTATCTTTATCATTCTGCATCCTGGCGATAACACACCAAGCTTCATTCCTTCTGATGGAAAAAATCTTAGAGCACACGTGCCGATATTCAACACAAAACATTTTTGGTCCTCATGTAACGGATCATTCTTCTTATTAACTTTTTTTTTTGGTCCCACGGGCCGCATCATTAACAGAAGTGATGATATAAACAATTCATAATTTTAAGAAAAAAAGACAAAGGTAATAAACCAGAAACAAATGTTGATAGACAACTAATTCCATAGCGTTAGATAGTAAGAAACATAAGTTATGAGTGCAATGAAAATAAAACATCCTGTATTAATAAAAATATTCAAAGGGATGATTATCACGATAGAACAGATGGTGTTAAAATATTATTCACCAAAGTTGTTATTTGTTTAATTAAAAGAGTTGTGTTTATAAGAAGGAATATGGCTGGAAAATGAACAGACCATAAACCTATTTTTGTGTTATGTTTTTATAGTAGTATTAAGGGCTAAAAAAGTGTGTAAGAAATGGCAATAGATATATAAGTAAGGAGATAAATTTTACAAACATAATATTAATCATTAGAATAAATACAGAAAAAAGAGACTAAACAGACAAGCAATGATTTTGTAAATTAATAATAACATTCAATTATTGTAAAACAGCCCTAAGTAATTCAAAAAGTAAATAAGCAATAAGTGACAGCAAGCAAAACCGATGTAAATGAAAAATAATCTTTAATTTGTTTAAAGTAAGAAATTATAGACAAATACTGCTTAGGCCTATAAAATGCCAACTGTCTAAATTCAAAATAAACAATTTGTAAGAAAGTAACTATTGTATTAGAAAATCAAGACCAAATAACTCATTAATTACAATTAGTTAACAATAATAATATGTCAGAAATAGAATAAACTGATAAAATAAGGAAAATATGTAATAACATAATATTAGCAATTGTGTCAAAACATTAATACATGAATAAACCCAGCTTTGTGGGATATCAAAATAATCTTTGAAAGAAAATAGAGACATTTATGTTAATATCTAATCCATTGATAAGGAGACCAAAGAATAATAGCAATTAGAAAATATTTATTCATTTTGAACTAAAACTCAAATTTTATAACAATAGATACAAAGGTATTCAACCAATAAGAGTATAGGTGGTTACCATAACAACGGAACGTTATTATATTTAAATCCGTTATAAAACGTTAGTCCATTATTGACGATCAAGAGAGACGGAAGCCAAACCATATTCGACTCAATTATTAGTTAAAATAGTAAGAAATACTACCAAATTTAATAAGATGTGGAGTCAAGAAGTTGAACGAAGACCTATTTAAACAAGGAGAGCAAATAAACCAGATTTTTAATAGTTAAAAATAATTAAAACTTCTAATTAATCGAAAAAGAAGCCATATGAAGCAGAAGATCCAAATGATGGAAAACTAATGAATCTATCAACCCAACCTGGACAATAACAGTGACTCATCACCAGAAATCGACAAGATTTTGTTACGTATATCTGAATTACCAGAATTTGAGAACTAAATTAATTAACTTTTCTCACAACACAATAACTCTCACTCCGAACTTGATAACTAAATTTCTTTCAAGGATTGATTGATAATATTTATTAAACTTGTATGTAAACATAATTTAACCTATGTACGAAGTATGAAAGATTAGCACACACTTTTTAACACTCAGAAACGTATTGTATTTAAACCTTAATAGTATATAAGTGCCATTGATGTAAGGTGGTGTACTTTAATAACATCTTGTTTTAATTTTTTCGTAATCAAAAGAACTCGTTGACTGAATGAACTGTATAAAATAAACATTAACGGCAGCCATGCCGGAATAGTAACTCTTCAGCCAACATAGCCAACCTTGAGATATAGTCTGTTTATTGCCGGAGCAACATTGTTTTATAATATTATATTTTGTATCTAAATGATCAATGATTAATTATTTTAAATACTAATAAACTAATACTGATTATTAATAACCGTCCTTCATTTTATTTGAATAGTATTATAAAGTTTGTGCATTTTAGCGGTGAATAAAATTATTTACCAGATTTGGACGTTGGCAACACGACGAACCACACGCGGGATTCGAATGCCCGCCAGTCTGCGAGGGTAATTTGAATTTGTTATCACCGCACAGAAGACAACCCAGTTGGAACTTTTTAATTGTTTTAATAAACAATTTGGCGCCTATCGGTATATAAATACAATTATCAAAGGACAGGTAAGGATAACACCCGTGAAGATTTCGGTACTGGTTATTCGTGCGTTCGCGACGGACATCGTCAGCGTGAGAACTTAGCACAAGTACGACTTTCATTTAAATACAAAGTGACGACAACATACGTGAGGAATAAAACACGCATACAGGTCACGTCGTTACAAATTGGCGACCAACTAGTGTGGCTAGAGTTAAAGGCTAGCGGCGGTTACGGAAAAAGATAACAAGATGATCACCAGGGGCAGACCAAAGAAGAGGACTGAGGACACCGACAAGGAGGACAAGGAGACAACACCAGTTGAAGAAACGGAAATGGTCGAGTAAATGATCTAAGAGGATGCCCAAGGGGACCAACCAGAGAACTCAACCCAACCAGAACCTGAAGTAGAAGTAATAGGCGGCGACTAACCAAAGAAACCAACACAATCAATGGACACAAATTTCCAGGAAATGATGAGGGTTATGGTGGAACATTTAAACAAAAACAAGGAGGAAATCAACGAAAAATTGGACAGAAATAAGGAAGAAAATAATGACAATTTTAAGAAACAGGAGGAAAAAATTAATGAAAATTCAAAGAGACAAAATGAGATTTTAAGTGAAAACTTAAAGAAACAGCTAAGGGAAGATATTGAGACACTGAACGCTAAAATAGAAATCAGTAATGAGACATTAAAGCAGCAGATAGACCAGAAAATGGAGGAACATAGTGATACTTTAAGGAAGAACCATGAAACCCTACAACAGCGATTGACGGAGGACATCCAAAAAAGTAATGCAGAACTGAAAGAAGAATTGAGGGGACAATTGAAGGAGGACCATGAGAAGAATAAAGAAGAGTTGAAACAACAATTGGAACAAATACTAATAGGGTATCGTGAAGAAGTCAAGCAGACGAAAACGGAGATGAATAAGAAATGGGAAGAAACAAATTACAAAACAGATCAACTTAATGAAACATTAGATAGTGGTTTCACACAATTGAAGGCAACACTAGACAGCACTTCTGAAGGTATCAAAGAAACGTGGAATAAGAACAGGGAACCGGTAACTCAGAATAAAAGAGAAGGAGGAGGAAATAGAGAATAAAGAAGACTCAAGTGCATTGTTATCTCAGAATAAAAATAACAGCATCAAAGACAATAATAAATACCTGGAAAAGAAGATTAAGAAAACGAAAAAATAGGAAAAATATGTAAAAAGAAACTAATAAAAACAAGGGAAGAATTTGAGATGATGAAGTATGGACTAATTAATGTGTTTAATTTACCAATTACCTACCATAGTGAATTAATGGATTATAAAGATTGTAGGAGAACTTTAAAAGAAATTATAGAAGGGATTCACAACAAACCAGTGAATAAAAACTTAAGCAAATCTATATTTAAATGGAACATACCAGAAATAGAAATGCAGAATAAAAAATCAGCAATAACATTAATGAGGGAGGTACAATTAACTTCTTTGGTTAATAAACAAAATGCTAAGGTGATTGATGTAGGCATGGATACTAATGAACATGTGGTATTCGAAGAATTGCTGTACGAGATAGCAGGGACCTATATCACAAGGACGGAAACAGTTCTGTACACTAGAGTGATCCAAACGACAAGTGCAGATAAAACTATGGACCATGGGTAAACTAGGTACTACACACCGAGAAATGGGACTGATTTTCGGATTACCGACCAAGCGAACCAATGGAAAAGAAAGGAATAAAGAAACTACAAAATTCCAAAATGTATGTGAGATCAACTTACACCAATATGTAGAAAATATATGAGATACAATAAAAAATAAATAAAAAAATAAACCACAAAATTCCAAAATATATGTAAGATTAACTTACACCACCATTTAAAAAATGTATGAGATGAAATAAAATAAACAAACAAAGTGAAAACAAGAATTAATAACACAAGATAATTAAAAAGGAGATCAATTAAAATAAACAAATATAAAACCAAGCAAGACATGCTAAGACAAATAAATAAAATTTTAAAGAATATAGCATATTCAGAGAATATAAAAAGAAATGGTATAAGGAAAAATATAAAGCAAATACTCAAGTAGCTGAAATAAAATAAGGGTAATCAACAAATGAAAGGAAAAAATGTCTAAAATAATTAAAATGATCATAATAAGAAAAGAAAAACAGACTATTTAAGAGTTAGAAGTAATGGAATTAACAAATAAATAAATAAAAACAATCAACTGTGTGAGTATATAACAGAAAATAGCAAAGGTACAGCGGAAGGAAGAAAGAGTAGAAAAAAGTTTAAAAGATCTAAAGAACCATACAGTGGACAATCCCCAAAATATTATTATTATTAATGAAAGTCACAAGATGACAAAATGTGTATTTAAGAATGACTGAGAATAGGTCCAGCAATCAAATAACTGAGCAATCAAATTCCTCTGATCTTAGAATGAAAGGTAGTAATGGATGAAACCAGCTACTAAATGTTAGGGAAATTATATATTAAATGGAGAACGCACTAATGGGAATAAGTGAATACAGATCAAAAAATAACTAAATAAAAAGGAAAGGAACAAGTAAGATGAGAAACCAGAAAGGAGAAATAAACAAGAAGAAAAAGGAAAAATTATATATAACTGATAATTTCAAAAAAAACTATGCTAGTGTTTTACCAAAATGATCAATTTTGATGGAGAGGCATTATGTTACGACACCAAAAGCAGCCCCAATACCAGAGAAGAACTATAAAGAATTAACAATATTAAATCAAGGAAAATAAAATGACTATGACGAGACAAATGACCATGACCCAACCCAAGTGATTGACCCGATAAAGACAATAAAATGAGAAAGTGTAAACTAAACTAATGATAAAAGCACAAATAAGTAATACATATCTAGTAACGAGCATTAAATAAAATAATAAAAAAGGAAGTACACTAACCATAGTAAATAAGTGAAACAATTATTAATAGATAATGTGGGTTATTAGTAGCCTTATTATGATAAGAAAACAAAACATAAAATGTTGAAAGACTAACTATAAATGTGTGTTTAAAACCGAGTAAAACCCAAGAGTGAGAGATAGGTAGGAAGTGATAGTGATAAACAGTGAAAGTGTTAGAAGTTGGACAGTAGTGTGGTAATTTTTGCATTCATAGGTTGGCTAATCCGTACGCTTTCAAATCGTTCTTATCATGTTTTACAACGATACAGTTCAACGAGCCTTGGCTGGCAGCGGAAGTCATCACGTTTGCTGCCTGATTCTGTCGTTTTCATTTTCTTGTTGTCGCGACAATTATTTAGGCCTTAGGCCTTAACGTTTTTCAATGTAGCTGAGTGGCACGCATTTGTGCCTAATCAAAATGTAGCTTCGTTTACGAATCGGTTTCTTCAAAATTAATCTTCAGAATTAGCCAACCTTAGTACTATGAGTTGAGTGTAAAAAAGGAAACTTAATAAATGTATTAATACAGCCCACTATCTTTATCATTCTGCATCCTGGCGATAACAAACCAAGCTTCATTCCTTCTGATGGAAAAAATCTTAGAGCACATGTGCCGATATTCAACACATAACCCTTTTGGTCCTCACGTAACGGATCATTCTTCTTATTAACATTTTTTTTGGTCCCACGGGCCGCATCATTAACATTTTTTGTGGCGACCGTGACAGGATGGGCCGCATCATTAATATTTTTTGGTCGCTCCGGGCCTGGATTCGTCATTTACCTTTTCATTATTTTTCTGCCCCAATTTCTGGCCATCACGGGCGACTCAGCATATTCGCTGATCCGACCGTGTCGTAACTTAACCAGCATTTCTTTCGTCGCCTTTGAGCCTCCTGACGACATCACTGCAAGACCATCCATGTGCTAGCGTCAGTACTCCAGTGTAAGCAGTCATCTCTCCGGTCTGTGTGTTTGCCATCTTCTCCACGGCCTCGACGCTTCAGGACATCGCATACCAGGTACCACATCATTAACATCATTAACAGGTGCGTACAATGGCTGAAGAAGGCCTCAAAGTGTTGGTCAGAAAGAGAGGCGGCTTAAAGTCTGCCATAGTGCGTATTAATTCGGCTATCAGTAACTTTGACAGAAACACTAACACCAAACATATTTTAACAGTTAGACTTGAAAGTCTAAAAAGCTTGGCAACAAAATACGATGAGGTACAGTCCGAAATTGAACTTATTTCTAAAGACATAAACGCTGCTCAAGAAGACCGAGTTGAGGTCGAAGAGCTGTTATATTCAACAGAAGCCAATATCTTAAAATTGATAGAACCTTTAACGTTCAGACTGTATCTCCCGTATTAACAAGCAATATGCAACTAAAACCGATAAGTTTGCCCTGCTTCACAGGCAATATCTTAGAATGGCAGCATTTCTACTCAATATTTTTGGACTTGGTGCATGCCAGATCTGATCTAACGTCAGTGTAGAAATTACACTATTTGTATTCGTCTCTGAAAAATGAGCCGCTAGATTTAATTAAGTCATTACCTATTTGTAACGAAAACTACTCGATAGCGTTGAGTTTGCTGTCCGCTAGATATGACAACAAATTCATACTAGCTAAGTACTATATTCGAAATTTACTTTAAGTAAAGTCAACAATTAAAGACTCTGTCCAAAGTTTGCCAGAATTCATAAATACGATATCGTCTTCCGTTAATTCACTGGCGGCCATGCAACTGTCAGTGGATTCATTCGAGCTTATCACTGTACAATTATTGTCAGCAAAACTCGACCATACTACGTTTAAATTATGGAAGGAGTCTATAGACCCCGATAATCTTCCTAACTTTCAAGGTTTTACTCAGTTTTTAAACGCACGTAGACAGTTGTTAGAAAAAACACTGCCTATCAATGCCGGACAGCAACTCAACAAGCTAAGTTTAAGATTCAATAATAAATCTGACAAACATAAATCACGAAACGCTGCTGGCAGCACTGCATTTAAAAGTTATCACTCAGCGTCAAATAATTATTCATGCTTATGCTGTAAATATAATCGTCCAATTTACATGTGTGATAAATTTCGTGCACTAAGCACATCAGAACGAGGACAGTTTATATTAAATCATAAATGCTGTACCAATTGTCTAAGACCAGATCATTTCTCATCTAATTGTAAGATTAAACAATCATGTAAGATCTGCTCAAAACGACACCATACATTGTTGCACATAAACAATGTGTCGAAGCCAGTTTCTGCCAGCAGCAGTAACTATTGTTCACTCAAATTACAATCTACAAATAATATTCTTTTATCAACAGCAATTGTGTTTGTCATTGACCAGGCTGGCAACAGGCAACTCGCAAGAGTTCTTCTGGATGCGGGTTCACAAATAAATTTTTGTACGGAATCATTTGCCAAGAAATTACGGTTTAACTTGACTAAATCTAACATACCGATTACAGGTATAAATAATACCGCGTGCTGTGCCACTAATCTTGCGTCTATACGCATTATTTCCCGCTATCAAAGATTTAGCTTCGAGGCAAAATGTGCGGTCTTATCTGCATTAACCCATAAACTGACAGCACAATCTTTTGACATAAATCAATTTAACATTCCAGATAACGTTTTCCTTGCTGATCCAAATTTCAACATATCAGCTGACATCGACATACTTTTAGGAGCGCAATTCTACCTAGATTTAATTTTAGCTAACAAATACGTACGCGGTTCTCATTTTCCTATTATACAGGAAACAAAGTTAGGCTACATTCTTGCCGGCAATCTGCCCAAACACTGCCGTTATAAGAGTCCCGTTGTTTCGTTCCTAGCTAGGAACAACGACGGTCAAATTCTGGAGTCTCTCGAAAAATGTTGGGAGACAGAAACTATCCCTGATAATGCACCTATTAATAACGAGTCAGCTTGTGAGGAGCATTTCGTTAGGTCTACTCATCGCAATCAAGAGGGTAGGTTCGTTGTTTCGCTACCATTTAAGTCTGACCATCCCCAGTTGGGTGAGTCCTATGCCAACGCTGAAGCAAGATTCTTGAGTTTGGAACGCCGGTTCATGCGTGATTCTAAGCTTGCGCGCGAATACGCAAACTTTATTCAGGAGTATAAGGATCTTGGCCACATGACGCTTATCGACAATTGCTCTATCAATTCTGGGTTTTCAAATACCTACTATCTGCCACACCATGCCGTCTTTAAGCATTCTAGTTCTACGACAAAACTTCGCGTCGTTTTTGACGGTTCGTCCAAAACTACCAATGGCCTTTCTCTCAATGACATCTTGTTGGGTAGGCCCGAACGTCCAACAAGACCTTTTTTCTATTCTTTTGCGATTTCGTATGCATAACTATGTTCTCATCGCCGACATCGAGAAGATGTATCGACAAATTCTGGTAGCTGAGAAGGATTGTCATTATCAACGTATTCTGTGGCGTGACTCTCCCCTCGAACAGTTTAAACACTTTGTATTGCGAACTGTAACCTACGGTACTGCTAGTGCTTCGTTTTTGGCTACTCGCTGTCTTAATCAAATTGGTAAGGATCATGAAGCTTCTTTTCCTGACGCAGCGGCAGCTATAACCAATGATTTCTATGTCGACGATTTGCTAACCGGTGCAGACACCATTTCTGATCTGACCAAGTTGAAATCTGACTTAGGTACGTTGTTGAGTCAATACGGTCTCACGCTGCATAAATGAGCATCAAATGAACCCAAGGTGGTCACAAATCACGACAATTTATCACTCCCTTTAAACAAACAGGGTAATGTGCGTACCTTGGGCATTCTCTGGAATAACACTACCGATTCATTTTTGTTTGACATCAAATCATTCCCCGTTGAATCAAGCATCTCCAAGAGGAAAATCCTATCGATTATCGCAGGTACATACGATCCACTCGGACTCGTCGGTCCCATTGTTTTCCTGTACAAACAGTTTATGCAGCAACTCTGGCTGTGCAATCTCGGTTGGGATGAGCCAATCTCCGGGCAATTACGATTGCATTGGCATTCATTATGCGATAAGTTATGTCTGATCAGTAAAATTATTGTCCCACGTTCTATTCGTTGGAAGACTAAGGCAAGGATAGCTGAATTACATGGGTTTTCGGATGCTTCTGAAAAGGGTTATGGGTGTTGTGTTTACATTAGAGTCATTTATCAAGATTCATCGGCCTCTTGTCACCTTCTGTGTTCTAAATCTCGCGTGGCCCCCCTACGACAGGTGTCATTACCTCGCATTGAACTCTGCGCTTGCTTGTTGTTATCGCAACTCGTATTCAAGGTCGTCCCTGCTCTTCATTCCTTTATTAATAGTGTTCATCTATATTCTGACTCTATGGTGTCCCTTTACTGGATTCATGCCCAGTCTTCGAGGTGGAAAACCTACGTCGCTAATCGTGTTACCGAGATTCAGCGTCTTACGCAAGCCTACACATGGCATCACATCAATTCTCGACATAATCCTGCTGATATTATTTCTAGGGGATGTCACCCCAACGTTTTGCGCGATTGTTCGCTTTGGTGGCATGGTCCCGCCTGTTTGTCTCAATCTTCCGAGTCCAATCTTTTTTCACCCTTTTTACCTTCTAATCTGTCGTCTTCTGAATTCACTGCGGAGGAAAAACAAACCCCCAAACTTTCTCTAATGTCTACCCTGGCTATTGATCTTTCAAGGGACTTTTCTTCGTTGCACCGTCTGACACGCGTATACGCTTACTGCTTTCGATTCATCAAAAATATTAGACTCTCCAGTGCTGAGAAAATTTCGGGCGCTCTTACCCCCGTTGAAATTCAATAAACTCTTAATTTTTTCATAAAACAATCTCAGTCGATCCACTTCGCTGCCGAGATTAATTGTCTTCGTAATGGGTCTTCTGTCTCTATTAGGAGTAAGTTGTCGTCTCTGGACCCGTTTCTTGATGAGTCTGGCGTAATACGCGTCGGCGGGCGCTTACAGCAGTCACAACTACCTTATGACAATAAGCATCCTATTGTCTTGCATCCATCGGCTCATATTACTCGCCTTATTGTTGAACGCGAACACATTTGTCTACTTCACGCTGGTGCTCAACTCGTGCATCACTCACTTCGTCAACGTTGGTGGATTATTAACGCCAAGATAGTCATTCGCTCCATCATTCGTAGATGCGTCAAGTGCCTCAAGTTTAGTGCCAACCAACAGGTTCAGAGGCTTGGTATTTTACCATTTCCTAGAGTCACTCATTGGCGGCCGTTTCTATTCTGCGCAGTTGATTATGGTGGTCCCTTCATGATTTGTCATGGCGGGCAGAAATCTAGGACTCTCTCAAAATCGTACGTGTCTTTGTTCATCTGCTTAGCAACCAGGGCCATTCATTTGGAATTGGTTTCCGACCTTACAGCCAACGCGTTTATAGCTGCCTTACGTCGGTTTATGTCCCGTAGGGGCATACCCAGTCGGTTATATTCTGATAATGGCACGAACTTTAGGAAGGCCCGCAATGTTTTACATGACCTTTACAATCTTTGGCATAATAAGGATGCCACCTCATCAATCAAATCCTTTACGACCTCTCAGGGTATTTCATGGTCATTTATTCCGCCCCCGTCACCCCATTTTGGTGGTCTTTGGGAGAGCGGTATAAAGAGTTTAAAGTATCATTTGCGCCGCGTGGTAGGCAAGTCTATACTCACCTTCGAGGAGTTTACGACAGTTTTGTCTCAGATAGAGGCATGTCTAAACTCACGCCCATTATTTGCCATTTCATCGGATGTAAATGATCCGGTGCCACTTACACCTGGCGATTTTTTGATTTGCGCACCATTAACGGCGATACGTGACCCAGACTTATCTCACGTTCCCATCTCTCGTCTTGGACGTTGTCAACTTCTCCAGAAGTTTGTCCAAGTCATTTGGAAGGCTTGGTCTCGCGATTATTTACATCAATTACAACAGCGTCACAAATGGAAATTCGCCAAGGATAATGTTTCCATTGGTGACCTGGTTTTGCTGATTGAGGATAATTTACCTCCATTAGCATGGAAATTTGGTGTAATTACCGCCACATTTCCCGGCCCAGACAACTTAATTAGAGTTGTAGACATTCGCACGCCTACTGGTATTTTACGGAGACCAGTTCATAAGCTATGTTTGTTGCAAGCGCGGGACGAGACTTAGACACAAGGTTACTATAATTATTTAGCACAATGCTATTTTACTTGGCCACTGGCTTTCATTACTTTATTGTATGACCATTTGGTCAACTTAATTGTGATATGTATCATCACAACATTTTCATGTTAATTTGCATCATTGCGTGTTTTTATACTAAATTTGCATGTGACTTGTAATTTCACAACCATGCACTGTGCTATTATGTCTATACTTATCATAGTTTCATGGTGGTATACTTTGCTATTTTTGTATTTATATGTTAATAATTTGTGAGGCATACTATGTCCTACACATTTACATTTTGATATTGGTATTGGGTATGTGTCATGTCATTGGTGGTATTGTTTTATATAAAAATTGGTTACATAATATTCGCATGGTCTGCAGTTATACAAACCATGTATGCATTTTCTTGCACATTTGTCAATATGTGTGATATTTATTATTCTATGAATGTATTTCTCGCAATTGTTCAACTCATGTATTACACTTGTATAATCACATTGTTGTACTTGTCACTTATGCTACTGTGCCTTATTCATATTTGTAATTAACTAAACTGATTTCTATTGTATTTATTATATAACTTGTATTTATGTAAAACACATTGTTTTTCGCATCTACTGTCTATAACCACGCCACGCCTATATTGTTATTTTCATATTGTATTTTATATTGTATTTTGCATTTTGTGATCACGCATTGCACAATTATTATTCATGCTTTAATTATGACATACATGTCATTACAATTTGTGCTTGCAATCAGTCAACTATGTATAGCTTGTTTTCACATAACAATTTATTGTATATTCCTGAAACTTCGGGTATAGCATGCATCGTGCAGACTATATGGCGTCATGCTAAATTTATGTCTTTACATGTATAATTTTATAATAATTTTGTTTGTTCATTGTATTCAATACTACTTGTATAGGTCCACTGGCCTTAACTGATTCAAGCTAACCACTATGACTTGCATAAATGTTACAATTTATCGGGCCCATCATGTGATGAGTCACCGATTATTCATCATTAAACATTGTCAAATTATGTATTTTCATGTCTTATATCGTTCAATATTGTATACATACAATATATATTGGCAATACATTGCTAACTTTTGCATTTATACTCATGCACAAATCAAGTTGCACGCCAACCTTGGCCTGCTTAACTCTTATCATCACTCAAGCTTATCGCTAAGCAGTTAATGTCATAACTGTTATCTAAGATTACAACTCAAGGTTCAATGCAGCCTACTGAGCTTGACCTTTATTATTAATAACTCTGTATTTTTCTACAATAAGTTATTAAAATGTATTAAAAAATCTTTTGATTTTTTGCGGGCAGTTATGGACAGTAGTGTGGTAATTTTTGCATTCATAGGTTGGCTAATCTGTACGCTTTCAAATCGTTCTTATCATGTTTTACAACGATACAGTTCAACGAGCCTTGGCTGGCAGCGGACGTCATCACGTTTGCTGCCTGATTCTGTCGTTTTCATTTTCTTGTCGCGACAATTGTTTAGGCCTTAGGCCTTAACGTTTTTCAATGTAGCTGAGTGGCACGCATTTGTGCCTAATCAAAATGTAGCTTCGTTTACGAATCGGTTTCTTCAAAATTAATCTTCAGAATTAGCCAACCTTAGTACTATGAGTTGAGTGTAAAAAAGGAAACTTAATAAATGTATTAATACAGCCCACTATCTTTATCATTCTGCATCCTGGCGATAACACACCAAGCTTCATTCCTTCTGATGGAAAAAATCTTAGAGCACACGTGCCGATATTCAACACAAAACATTTTTGGTCCTCATGTAACGGATCATTCTTCTTATTAACTTTTTTTTTTGGTCCCACGGGCCGCATCATTAACAGAAGTGATGATATAAACAATTCATAATTTTAAGAAAAAAAGACAAAGGTAATAAACCAGAAACAAATGTTGATAGACAACTAATTCCATAGCGTTAGATAGTAAGAAACATAAGTTATGAGTGCAATGAAAATAAAACATCCTATATTAATAAAAATATTAAAAGGGATGATTATCACGATAGAACAGATGGTGTTAAAATATTATTCACCAAAGTTGTTATTTGTTTAATTAAAAGAGTTGTGTTTATAAGAAGGAATATGGCTGGAAAATGAACAGACCATAAACCTATTTTTGTGTTATGTTTTTATAGTAGTATTAAGGGCTAAAAAAGTGTGTAAGAAATGGCAATAGATATAAGTAAGGAGATAAATTTTACAAACATAATATTAATCATTAGAATAAATACAGAAAAAAGAGAATAAACAGACAAGCAATGAGTTTGTAAATTAATAATAACATTCAATTATTGTAAAACAGCCCTAAGTAATTCAAAAAGTAAATAAGCAATAAGTGACAGCAAGCAAAACCGATGTAAATGAAAAATAATCTTTAATTTGTGTAAAGTAAGAAATTATAGACAAATACTGCTTAGGCCTATAAAATGCCAACTGTCTAAATTCAAAATAAACAATATGTAAGAAAGTAACTATTGTATTAGAAAATCAAGACCAAATAACTCATTAATTACAATTAGTTAACAATAATAATATGTCAGAAATAGAATAAACTGATAAAATAAGGAAAATATGTAATAACATAATATTAGCAATTGTGTCAAAACATTAATACATGAATAAACCCAGCTTTGTGGGATATCAAAATAATCTTTGAAAGAAAATAGAGACATTTATGTTAATATCTAATCCATTGATAAGGAGACCAAAGAATAATAGCAATTAGAAAATATTTATTCATTTTGAACTAAAACTCAAATTTTATAACAATAGATACAAAGGTATTCAACCAATAAGAGTATAGGTGGTTACCATAACAACGGAACGTTATTATATTTAAATCCGTTATAAAACGTTAGTCCATTATTGACGATCAAGAGAGACGGAAACCAAACCATATTCGACTCAATTATTAGTTAAAATAGTAAGAAATACTACCAAATTTAATAAGATGTGGAGTCAAGAAGTTGAACGAAGACCTATTTAAACAAGGAGAGCAAATAAACCAGATTTTTAATAGTTAAAAATAATTAAAACTTCTAATTAATCGAAAAAGAAGCCATATGAAGCAGAAGATCCAAATGATGGAAAACTATTGAATCTATCAACCCAACCTGGACAATAACAGTGACTCATCACCAGAAATCGACAAGATTTTGTTACGTATATCTGAATTACCAGAATTTGAGAACTAAATTAACTAACTTTTCTCACAACACAATAACTCTCACTCCGAACTTGATAACTAAATTTCTTTCAAGGATTGATTGATAATATTTATTAAACTTGTATGTAAACATAATTTAACCTATGTACGAAGTATGAAAGATTAGCACACACTGTTTAACACTCAGAAACGTATTGTATTTAAACCTTAATAGTATATAAGTGCCATTGATGTAAGGTGGTGTACTTTAATAACATCTTGTTTTAATTTTTTCGTAATCAAAAGAACTCGTTGACTGAATGAACTGTATAAAATAAACATTAACGGCAGCCATGCCGGAATAGTAACTCTTCAGCCAACATAGCCAACCTTGAGATATAGTCTGTTTATTGCCGGAGCAACATTGTTTTATAATATTATATTTTGTATCTAAATGATCAATGATTAATTATTTTAAATACTAATAAACTAATACTGATTATTAATAACCGTCCTTCATTTTATTTGAATAGTATTATAAAGTTTGTGCATTTTAGCGGTGAATAAAATTATTTACCAGATTTAGACGTTGGCAACACGACGAACCACACGCGAGATTCGAATGCCCGCCAGTCTGCGAGGGTAATTCGAATTTGTTATCACCGCACAGAAGACAACCCAGTTGGAACTTTTTAATTGTTTTAATAAACAATTTGGCGCCTATCGGGATATAAATACAATCATCAAAGGACAGGTAAGGATAACACCCGTGAAGATTTCGGTACTGGTTATTCGTGCGTTCGCGACGGACATCGTCAGCGTGAGAACTTAGAACAAGTACGACTTTCATTTAAATACAAAGTGATGACATCATACGTGAGGAATAAAACACGCATACAGGTCACGTCGTTACAATATTCTTTCTTCTATGGACAAAATCCAGAAAATCTTGAACACCAAATGAGTAAGATTTATTCAAGCATTGACACTTTAAGAGACGCTAACGGAGAAATTAAAAGTTTGGAGGAATGAGCTGTGTGATAAAGTCACTACTAAGGCAGAGCAGGTAAGTAATGAATGGGTTGTCAGTATTACTAAAAGAATAAGAAGGAAACGCACGATGCCAAGGGAGTATGCACACGATTCTGCATTAACCGTGTGTTGAGAAATGCGACCTTCTGTAATAGAAATATTGGTCAAACTGTCAGTTAAAATTTCAAGCCGTCTAACATAAAAGAGTTAGAAAAACGCTTTGGGTTCCTCTGTAAATTTGAGGCGTACATAAATGATGGGGATGTACATTTTAAGGAACTGCTATCACAAATCAATATTAAGTGCACAGTGCTTGCAAAACTGTATCCACATGACCTAAACAGTGAAGAATTGTTCAGTGACTTAAAGGACGTCATACTTTTATTAAAAAGGGACAAAGTTAACTGAGAACAATTGGACTTTACACCTCAAGGACTGATATAATACATTTCTTCAATGGGATTAGAAGCCTACAAAACACTTATCAAACTATTTTACTTTACCAGTGTCTGTGTCTTCTTGTAAAGGATCGTTTAGTACACTTAAATCGTACCTACGATCAACAATATCTCAATACAGGGTGTCAAATCTAGCGACACTTTCAACTGATAACGACATTGCATCGTCTTTAGATTACAGTGATTTAATAACCGACTTTGCAGCAATTAAGACCAGGAAAGTTACATTTTAAAATGTCTTGTTTTAAATATTTATTAAATATTAAAAATAAATATTAAGTGTTTACCGATAGAAGACTGAACTATTAACCTGTAATGGTAAGTGATTTATTTTATTACTTTTAATGTAGTTCTTTGTTTAACTTTATGTCGCATTAGGATATTGTTTTGACGATGCGCTTTAGACCTACGAGGAATTTGCATGTGTATTAGAACGTTTTTATGTTATAAATTTGTTATATTACTACATTTTTATAGTCTAAATATGTTACTAAAAAATTTATAGAAACTGAATACCGATAATATTATAATATGTGTTTTCTTAATATTGACTTAACAAAATATTCTTAAGATATTTGCTGGACGTGCTGTAATACAAAAATCTACACATTTGTATTTATTAAGTACTTTGTTCACTGGATGGGCCTTCGTTTGTGCTCTTTTGTCCACTTTTAATTGTGCCAATGATCTCCTTGCCCCGGGCGCCAAAAAACCTAGCTAGCCACTGGGTAGATATTAGTTACAGCTATGGAGTCATAAAGGACCCTGTATAGTTTACCTTGAAATTGTTAAATGTTTGCTGTCAGGGAAACTCAGACAGCTCTGTCCAACAGAATGCTGTCATTCATGACTTAGGGTAAGGAGTTGGCGATGTCTTCAGCGATTATCAATGTCGTCATCTATTTGAAATTTGGTATTTGGTTGAAAAATCTGCTGAGCGACCCACCTCTTCTTTCATAAACTAGGTTCTTTGGACTGGAAGGAAGTTTCTCAATATTGTTTCGTAGAATAGTTTCCAATTTATGGTTCTTATTGTTAACTTATAATTTTCTGAATGACGAGACACTCCATTGAATTCCCATTATCCTAATTTCAAAACTTTCTATCCTTTACGGCACACTATACCAATGATCAGAGGTTAAATCCGTAAATTGAAAGTGAAAATATTAGCGGCTGTTATTAACCTCTGTCTCATGTACTCGTAGACTATTTGATTATCCGATGGTTTTTTTCTCCAGATTGCTGTTGGGATCTGCATTTGTCCTACTTTTTCCCCTTCACAATTCCCACTGTTTTAAATTTTAAGTCCCAAGCCAGATGGTCTGCGTTATAATTTTTAGTTGTCAATGGCCTGCGTTATAGTTAATAATTAACTATATTATTATTGTTATTTAACTATTCGTCTAGTGAACGCGTCATTTAGTTTCCGTGTGCAGGAAGTAGTTACGCTGAGCGAGCGTTGATCGGAAGACAGTATTTGTAGCAGTTGAGTCTTTTAATTAATGTACAGCTAAAATAATTAAACATGAAACGGCTGTCTGGTTGCGCTGTATCAAAAGATCTCATTGCGCATGCGTAGCTTTGACGCGTTTTTTCCGGACCAGAATGTTTGTGTTCAGAACAGCGGCGTGGATGACGTATCACATAGTTGTGTGTCATGGTTGGTCACCTCACACCCCACATCCTGCACTGCCTTCCCTGCCACCACTACGATCTGCGCGACCCGTTTCATGTCTTACTGTTTCATCTGTACCGTAACACAGATCAAAATATTTACCAAAAATAAATGTTGCGAATGAATATTATTGTAGAATATGTAATATATAGGGTAAAAGTATAAATTAGTTGACAACTTATTATAGGCTATATATAACGTACCGGTATGTGTGGGGGGTGTGCGTGTTTGTTTTCTACCGTATATGGAACAGAAAAGAGAGAGTACAGAGATGAGTTAAAAAAGCAGCGAAATCTCAGAATCTACTGCTTTCTCTCTCTCTCTCTCTCTCTCTCTCTCTCTCTCTCTCTCTCTCTCTCTCTCTCTCTCTCTCTCTCTCTCTCTCTCTCTCTCTCTCTCACTCAGTCTCTCTCTTCATCTCACTCCTAGTAATCAGTCTTCTGACTGGTTTGAACTGATCCGCCAGCAACCTCTAAAGTGGACAACTCACATCATATAAAATATGATTCACGTATGCCAATCGTGTATAAACTGTTTCCATCCATCATTCCCCCCCCCCCCCAGTGAATTAAGTAGGTCGAGAGCCGCGAGCCCTTGTCCTGACAAGACTCTACCATAAACTTCCTCTCCCTCGTCCTGTCTCTCTCTACCCTGTCTGTCCACCTGATCTCCAACATCCTTCTCTAGCACCACATTTCGAAAGCTATAATTCTCAACCTATCCGGGTTCCCAAAGTCCATGTCCTCCTCCCCGCTGCCATAAAGAGTATCCTAACTACAGGACGTATAGCTTTCGAACTGAAGCCGCAGTCTCTCTCTCTCTCTGTCTGTCTGTCTCTGTATGTCTGTCTGTCTCTGTCTGTCTGTCTCTCTGTCTGTCTGTCTCTCTCTCTCTCTCTCTCTCTCTCTCTCTCTCTGTCATGCACGCACACTCATAGGTGGCCAGGGGAATAATGCATTTGCGACTCGCCCATTACACATTGTCTTATGCAAAATTAGTTTTACTGAATTACTGAACTCCCCTCACGAAAGCAAATTTTATTGAAGACAAGTCCAAACAAGACACATCACTCATTACTCATCGCATTACAAAACGATTCGTGTGACTAATACAACCGCTACACATAGAACAATTATTTTGATTATTCTTTAACGCTCAGTACGTCCGTTCACATTGTATATGGTACACATTTTCTTAGATTTTTTTACTTAGAATTTAATAATTTTAAGCTTTCCATAAGACTACTGAATAATTAACGAGTTACAAACAGGAGTTACCCTGTTGCAAACCACTATATCACCATCAGATCAGAAATATAAATAAGCCTATAAATATAAATATAACTATAATATATTTAATATTTATAATAATTTTACCTCAAGATGTTTTTTCCTTATTTGGAACATGTTTCGGGACGCTTTGTGTTCCCATCCTCAGCCTTCCTAATCTTCTAAGGATATAAATATAAATACAAATACAAATATATTTCCGATCTGATGATGAGCTGAGAGGCTCGAAAGCGTTATCGGATCTTTTATATAGTGGTGTGCAGCAGTGTAATTTCTGTTTGTGATTATAACCACAACACAACTTTTTGTGTGTGTATCGGCCATCTAAAGACCATATGCAAATGTTAATTCTTTATTCTTTGTTCTTTTCTTTTCCTCCAATATTCTTTCATCTTTTCACTGTCTCTCTTCTTCCTGACTTCAGTCCACTTTGAATCTGCGTTTTTCTCTTTCCTACCCTGGACTCCTTCCATTTTTAACACTTTTGCCCGAAAAACGTCTCTTTCAATTGCTTCTTCTGCGTGTAAATTATTTTTTTCTAAATCCTTTTGGATTTCTTTAATCCAACTTGATGTTGACTTCTTCCCCCACAGATATTTAAAGATCTGTTTTGTTAATCTATTGTCGTCCATTCTATATAAATGTCCAAAAAGTAATAGTCTTCTTTTTCTCATTGTTTCTGTTATATTTCCACTAACACAACTTTATTAACTAAATTAATCCGTTGTCTTGCGTAAAACGATGCTGAGTAGGCGACACGTGTCACCGGGCGAATGATCTGCATTTGGGTCGCTTCTTGGTTAGTGAGAGCTGCTCCTTGGTTCAGGCGCTTAGAAAAGTGAATAGGCCCTACATCATAACCAGCCGCTGTTTTCATATTTCACCGTCCATCAGAAATTGATTTTCCAATTAACGTGATGTGAACGTGTTATTACCGTACGTGACGGTATTGCATGTTTCTTGATATTTGTGGTACTCATTACAGCAGGTGGAAGATAAGGTAAACACATATCGTGTAGCTTGTTACAGCACAGTAACGTTCTCTGTGCACAAACACGAACACAAACACACAAGTTACTATACGCTCGCCAGGTAAGCCTAATGTTTGCAAAACGAAGAGGACGTTTTCATAAAAATCGGATGCAGATATATTACCAATCAAATTGGTTACGAGCGACAATTAGCAGTCAAATTGTCCATTTTTGTTACAAAATAATTGGAGGGAGATTCCACCAATCCGACCGAAGGGATGGCAACATCCGAACGTGGTCTTTGTTCAGGGATTGAATATAACTGTAAATCCGATTTCACCAATTAAGTTTGTTGTCATTGTCCCTTGCTGACATTTCGCTATCTCGCGCTGCAGACATCTTCAGAGCGGGGAATCATATGGAAAAATTGACTGGTAACAAGGTCTCGTCTAATCTAAGCAAAATGACTCGGCCCGTGAAAGGGTCCGTAATGCAATTAAACAACCAACTGATAAGTAAAAGACTAAGAAAGTGTTTGAAAATACACAACCACACACACATTTTTAATTAAAATATAACAATATTTTTACTTCAACCGTAAAGCCATCCCTAGTTAAAAATAAGCGGTTTACGAGGCTTGTTTATTCTTTCTAACCATATATTTTTTAATTCTTTGTCAAACACTGGGGAATAAATAATTCCTTGCCACCCCCAGAAACGTCCGTCTTCCTTTAAGTGATAGGATCTACGAATAACGGCGAGTTCCTTACACTGTAAATGAGTTTACAGTTAAAATTTAATGACGGTAAAAAATATTCGCCATATTAAATAAAATGTCGTTTCTTATAGGGATACATGGCGCAAACAGTAATAAAAATAACAATGCTTTTAATAAAAGAATTTACGTTTGGGTTATTGGGCCGTGGGTGATTGCTTTGATCTGTCATTGTCTAAACATTTCGGCCATCCACTAAAGGCCTTCGTCAGTAGAAAAAAGTTTATACAGAATTCGTCAAACAGGTGGAGATCCGAGGTAAAACCAATGAGTTCGGTAAATTTGCTTTTTACCTCTGTTAGGGGTACGTACAGCTTTCCACCCTTTTCTCGAACACTTTATAAAGTTTTTTCTACTGGCGAAGGCTTCCGGTGGGTGCCCAAAATGTTTAGACAAAGACAGATCAAAGCAATCACCCACGGCCCAATAACACGGACGTGAATTCTTTTATTAAGACTCCGGCCGTGATAGCCTGCTTAATAAGTAATGTTTTTATTTAATTTTTTTTCTTTTCGAAGGGATTCGTCAGACGGCACTACTTGCTCAAACGATCGCCACGCACAATCGCAAGTGAAAGCGAGAGGAAAGCCTTCAGCAGTTTGAAGTGAAAATAGACACGCCACTTTGGACTGGCAAGCCCTAAAGCTCAGGAAGGTTCCCGAAGGCGGTTTTGCGGTCCATAGACGTTGGCGCTAAGATACACCAAAGCTTAAGAATAGCGCGGCATTCTTTTCCTAACCATCGTACAGTGTGGTCAGGAAGATATCACGACTGTATGAGAAATATGAAGAGATGAATGAAAGTAAGAGATGTTTGGCGACAGTAACGTAATGCCGGGAGCCTAATGGAAGACCAAAGAGATACAAATATGAGAAACTGGTTGATTGCCGGTTGGAAACAATCATATGCATTTCAGATGCCCTTCAGAAGAACTGAAAGATTTGGTGCTAATGGATCTATTTAAGAAAACATACGTCTGGTACCTTTGATACAGATGTCTCAGTTACATCGTAAACCCTAATACAGTGACAGCACTTCGAGCTAACACGAGGCAAACATTCGGGACTCGTGTTCGATCGTTAAGCACTAGTCGCAGGTGAAGTCTCTTTGGTACTGATGTAGGAAACATTTTTGAGTTTGTCATGTATTTCAAAAACGACTTTCTCACAATATAATTTGTTGTATACTAGAGAACCCAACCCACATCCAAAGTAATATTATTACATAATATAATAAGTGATATTGTGATTGATATTCTTAAAACTATTTGTCATTTGAATAATAGACCTACGTATAGATTAAGTATGTAGTTTAAACATTTTTCTTGCCTCCAGAAACGGTTAAGACTATAAAATAGGTTAATTACCTTCTGTCAACGTTTCTTAGAATCCTTTTCGGGATAACTCGAGTTTCGACACCAATGGTGTCATCAGATCGGATATGAATAAGGTTAAAACATTATTGATGTATATACATCTGTATGTGTTGTTTTTAATTTTTAATATTTGACGAGATGTATATACATCAATAATGTTTTAACCTTATTCATATCCGATCTGATGATGACACCATTGGTGTCGAAACTCGAGTTATCCCGAAAAGGATTCTAAGAAACGTTGACAGAAGGTAATTAACCTATTTTATAAGTATGTAGGTTATGTTACTCCCGTGCATTTACACATTAGTTAATTGTTATCAGTTGTTATCAACAACTGATGTGTAACTTATATGTATAACTATACTGATGCACACTATTTATAGAGACTGTTTATAGAATATGCTAGAATGTTCTGTATCAACGTACAAATGCATTTATAGTTAACGTAGTTTATTCTGCAATGTTCTGGAATGGGCGTCTGGAACATTCTGGGCTATAGTACTAAATTATGCTTATTAGTGAATGACGTCATTACCATACTACATATAAACGGTGGTTGACCGTTTCAGTCAGTCTCGACTCTGAGTTCACTGCGTGTATTTGATATCACGTTTGTGGATCAACATTATATCTGTGTGTTACCTTTTTGTTTGTATAAATTACGGTTGTGTTAATAATATCGATATTACAGTTGTGAATCGAAATTTGTATTTTCTGTGTTACATATTTAATCGTAAAAGTTATTTGTGATAACGATAAATAAACAAGGTGTCGACAGTGATGCGAGTGTTTTTTATTTTGATCGCTGCCTAAAAGACGCAAATGTCTCGGGTATGTGTGAAAAATTAGTTTTTTTTTAATGAAAAATCTTCAAATTCTTTCTAATAAATCAACATCACATCGAAGATATCGAACTCATTTGCCTCTAAGTGCTCACTGTAAAATATCCTCGGCTTACTGTTGGCTATAGCGAGTGGAGACCTTAATGTGTTGAACAACGGTCGGATCAGGGCGTGCGTGACTCCCAGAAATAGGATGTAGGTCTGTAGGTGACAAAATAATAACAATGACAATCAGACAACAGTTTTGTGTTGTCACGCGATTCTGCAGCAAAGTCATCTCGTGTTTTGGAGTAAAGGCGATCTTCATCTTCTGATGAAATTATAGCGCACCTGTGGTGAATCAAATTTTCGACCCTAATCAGTACCCGCTTATCTCTTTATCGTTTGTATTGCTACCTAAATGTATTTCTGTACGAAACAATCACGTGCTGCTAGTGTTGGTGGTCTCGCTAATGACACGTTCACGTGGAACACCTTTATGATTGTTTAAGTTCACGCAAACTGCCACGTCGGGCACAAGCCTTGTCCCCCCCCCAAAAAAAAGAAATAAATATTTTTTGCTATTTTTTAATAGTAACCTGATTACAGTTTATATTCCCGACTCTAGCAACTATTCAAAAAGGTGAAGACGAACTGTAACGTTTAATTTATAAACTATAAGGTATATGTGAAACGTACAGTGACAAAAATATCACAAACACAATTAGGATTATGGTTTTTCAGAGGAGAGGTTATCTAGGGGAGGAATGTGTCACTTGAGAGAATAACACATTCCTAACGCAAGAGAACATTCCTAACGCACATTCCTAATCCCACCATTGGGATTTATACGAGTAGTTGGATCAGTAGCGTATCTAGAATTTGGTCTGGGGGAGGGGTCCGATCGTCGCCTTCTTACAAGAGACAAAAAAGTTAAGACTAATTAATATTACTATCTTTAAAGTTGTTGAAAAACATGTGATTACATCATAAAATGTATCCCATTAAATTAAACGGTAATAACACAATAAAAATACTCGTTAATGAAACATTATGTAGAAGATACTTGTTGACTGAAGTGCTTTTCCTATATTTCATATTTCAAACGTATACGCAAATGCTGTGTAATAAACCTGTTTGCATATTCAAAAAAAGAGTTACTACTTTTCGACTTTAGCGTAGACATAGGCCTACTTGTGTATATTACCGTACACAGAGAAAAATTAATATAATAGCCTAACAATTAAGAGATTAACAAAATTCGTCAATTTTGTCAACCCTCTGCGGGAGTCCGGTCCCGTTCGTCCCCCCCCCCATCGTAAAACGCCTTGGGTTGGTTCCAGTCCTGCTCTTGTTCAGTTACGGCGACAGTTTACATGAATATGAAGTTACTTTTTCAGTTAAATACTAATAAAGAGAGAAACCATCTTTTGTTCAACATCATAGCAACTTCTGGATGCCGAATATTGTCAAGCTGGACTTACCAAGAAGGTAACAGGAAAACAGAGTTGTCGATGCTTAGATATGTGTTTCAATTTCGTACAGTTATATTTGAGTTGAGAAATGCTCACTTAATTTTGAAAGATCAGTAATTAGAAAGATCTGGTTTTGATCATTCTTGCACGGAAGATCTGTTTGGTGCAATACTTGGACAGCAGGAAATCTGTTTCGTCATACTTAGACTATCTGCAGGAAATTGTGGCCCGAACTGCTGAAACACTGAATTGTTTCCAATGAAAGGAGAGCCAAGTGCCAATGAAGTGTTTTATCTTCCATGAAGTAAAAAAAAGTATTTGGAATACTTGGTCTCGCCAGTAACGATAACCATGAATCCGTCTTAGGAAATCCTTAACGAACTGAGAACAAATTCAGAGGTTCCTGTGCATCACGTTTTGTAAAGACTGCTACTGTCGTAAAACCATTTTATGATCACATAGAAGACAAATGTTTCAATGGTAATAGTAACAATAAGCCTATGACTTTAACAGTCGTATTTTTAGGAGCAGACTCTTAAACTTTCGGCTTCCAAATAGAAGTGGAGACAGATCCAAGCAAGAGGCTATTGGTATAGGCGCACTTCTGTACCAACCGTAAGACAGCGGGGATACAGTATAACTGACAGTAACGAAAGACTTTCCAAGACAGAAGGAAATTTGTGCGTACAAGAAGAAATTTGCTGGCTTCTTTCAAATATTTAAGTGTTCTCTCAAAACATTAGTGTGGGGAAGGTTTACATTATGAAAATCTTTAATCGGATGTTTCGGAAGAACAATTGACGAGGTGGTTGAACTCTTGTAAGAAAACAACTTCGAGGTACAACGTTGGCATCGACGTTCAAACGGTAAACGCTAATGGTTTATCTTGTGGAATGCGCCGCATCCGGAAGGTTGCCGACACAGTCCTGTCAAGAGAACGTTTGTAGACATTTCCAATTCCAAACACTGCGGCGCCTTCCCAGTGTCGGACGTTGAAAACCATTATTGTAAGTCACTAAATGCAGTAGTTTATGCCGTTCTAAACAGAGCCTAACTTAAAGGTTTTTGTGTTTTAGGCTAATGGATTTTTTCGCCCCACCTCCACCTTTCACCTTCCGACCTCTCAGATAACGAGTATTACGCACAATTTACTCATATATTATAGGCTACTTATTATTTACGAACAAAAAATTCGACTTGTTTCATTTTAATCAAGTAAATCTCTTTATTACAATAGTATGAACACATTGACAAACTATAAGTAACGAGAATATTACGAAAGTCGCATACTTTGCTTAACCTTTACACAAAGTAAATCAAAACTCTAAGAACTAAAGTTTTTTAAAATAATTTTAATGTCCATTATTAATCGATGAAAATTTTTGTTTACTCAAAGCTTATTTTTATGGCTATTGCAGTTGCAAATCAATAAACTATTTCGTTAAAAGGAATACTTTATAGAAAATCATTTTCAATTAATAAAAGTGCCAGGGATTTTATTTTTTTGTGGCCCAAAGTAGCCACAAAATTAAATTATTTAGTATTTAGTATTAGTAGTATTAGTATTATTAGTAGTATAGTAGTATTATTTAGTATTAGTATTAGTATTAGTAGTTAGTATTTAGTAGCCATAAATTATTTATTTAAATGTCTTAAATAAGTTTTCGCCCTGCTTAATGCTGAAAACGATCTTTCTCCGCTACAATTTGTGCCTGCCATGCTAAAAAAAATCGCACGGCTACTTTAACATTCGGTAATATTGATTCCACCCTACATAATTTTAATAACTTTAAGAGTCTACATAGATTATAATGCTTCTGTTTCTTTTCCTTTGGTTTCTTAGTTTCGGTTTCTTCAATGTCATAAAATTTACTTTGTTTCAAAAATGTTTTTAAATGAACACACTCTGCACGAAACGATTGATTCAAGTCTGAAATATACATTTTCAACAAGTTGCTAGCTTTTTCTTCTACACTGGAATTTTCCACTTTCTTTTACATTGGCAACATGAGTTATTGTATTCTTTCGTTATTTTAAATATTTTCGCTCCTCTAAAGCTTACGCCCTAGGCTACAGCCTACTCAGCCTAGTGGTAAATAAGGACCTGGTTCTAAATCTTTGACGTCATCACAGCGGCAAGAGCGGTAATGAACAAATTCTGTTCCCGGTATAGACTTCTATTGGAACTAAATTCGGTTAAAGAAAGAAGTTTAAAGTGAAGATTTTTAAGACAATTTCATCACAACTGGCTATTTATAAGATGCAACTATACCATCATCAGTTCGACGCATTGGTGAGCAGGTTTAACAGGACACTGACTAAAAACAGTCGACGAGAAACTAACGCGACAAGGGGCAGCGAAAATAAAAACTCCTAGAATATAATGACTTACAGAAAGCAGTAGTGTATTAGGTAAAACGTGTACCTGGGCGAGAGGGTTGCCGTAGCCTTCCTTGGTCAGGCGACTCCAATTAGTAAAAAAAGAAATCACGGTATTATGCATCTGAATTGAAACATCAAATGTGCGAAATAAATTGACTGGTGTGAGAAATGTTAAAGACAGTCAGTGATAGAATGTATAACGGGAATAACATTTTGAGTAATAATGCGACGCGTCCACAGAGAAGTTCCATCGACTGGAAGTTATTTTTACGTTATGAAGAACAGAATTGAATCGGTGATTTTAGAAAGGGCATCAAAACTGAAAACATACTATAAACTTTTATACCGTGTTAACTGATGATAAACACGATGTTAATGAATAAATTATATTAATTCATGATACACATACGTAATATTTAATCATAAAATTTGTTTTTAATAATGTAGTTTTACTGCTAAATGTTGAATTGCTTTAATGCCAAAAAATAATCAAAAAATAAAAATAATTTTGACTTACGCTCTTCGCGCAATCAACGGTTTTCTCTCGTGGCTTTAAAAAAAAAAAAAAAATGTTTGTAATAAATTTCTTTCTTTCATGTTTTAAATACTAAAAGCACTGGTAACAATCATTCAAATACAAAAAATATTAATTTTCATAATCCATTAGGCCTATATCACTAGAAACATTGGTTCTGTCTCCACGACCATCTTGCATCACTGTTGGCCATGCGATCAAGTCAGTGTAAAAATCCGTATATTCAGATTCAATGTATTGCACGGTCTTCTTAATGTCTTTCACTTTGTGTTCTGAAAGATAGATCATTCCCTCATATTTTAATGCAGCAGCTGGTAGATCTGTTGACCGACAGTTTCTTGACAGAACAAAAGTATGTTCCGGTATGCCGTCAATATATGGACATGCCTTAACTGCTCCTTAATGCTCGTTGGAATGTGTGAACATCATGGAGTGAAAAGTCACTATAAGGACTGAAAAGTCACTTTGTCACTGCGTGGAACTTTATTCTCAAGGCTTTCATTCGAAAGACACGGTTGAAGAGCGAAGGCCACCAGGCATTAAAGTTTAAAATGTCTTCGGTTTTAACAGCTTTCATCGTAAATCTTGAACTAATTTCAGTCATACGTGGTAAACTTTGGCTAGGAACATACAACCTAGCATACTTCTGAATGGATCAGCTGGTCAACTTATCAGCTGTTGAGTGCACAAACGGCATGAATATACTTTGTTATACCTTGCTATAGGTATACGCACAGCACAAATGACTACAACACTGCTAAGATTACGTGCATGAGACTCATGACGTTTCTAACCTAAACAATACGTACATTGGACCGTTAATATGCTTGAGGAATTCCGGGCCCCTGGGCAAACCAGATTGTGGCCCCCCCCCCAAACGAGGCAACCGTCATCTGTTCCCCGAAAATGCGTGTATATATGGTTTTATATACACGATTTTGTGTGTGTGTGTGTGTGTGCGTGTGTGTGCGTGTGTGCGTGTGTGCGTGTGCGTGTGTGTGTTTATATATTATATTATATATTATATTTATATATTAAGAAGTTTTAGCTGAGTCTCGGACATAGCCAGTAAAGGAGAAGAAGATGCGAACGGTGACGGACAGCGACAGCGGCACCGCGCCGGTCTAGTGCTTCGGTTCGGAGTATCTGTTTTCAAAGCAATTAGTGATGTAGTTTAATAAAGAAAACATTGATTAGATGATCAAAAGAAAATAGCTTGACTATAAAAAGGTGCCAATACTCTACTTATCTTTTTTCCTTATATATAAATAAATATAGGCTAACGTAAAAGTAGTATAAAAATCTACAGAAAATCATATGTAATCGTTTTAAAAAATATCCGAACCTCCCGTCCCCCCAGAGACCGGGCCTCTGGGCCCCTTGTCCAGAGGCCCCTTGCGGGCCTGTGGAAAAAACACTGTTAACTCTAATTCTGTAAAATTTTGACTCATGCCTTTGTGGAATCGCCGATGTGGTATCAGGATGCAATGGACATTTATGGTTACACATCTATAGGCTCGTAACGAGCTAACAGGTCCACTGTAACGACGATATAGAAAGCAAAACTTGGCATTGGACGGTAAAGAAATTTCTGAAAAACAAAAGAATACAAACATAGAAAAGACATAGAAAATACTAACATTAAAACACAAACACAGAAAATTGACTTTAAATTGAAATGCCGAGAACTTCTTAGGCGATTCTCGTATACCAGTCGAAAATGTTATTATACGTATTCTTTGACACCCAGCGTCAGAAGCACCGAACCATAGCGTACTTAGCTTTACGAACTAATTCATCTTGGAATAACCTGGATCACAATAATAACCTGGATCACAATAATAGACACGAACAAAACGTATCACTGACGTTGAACGATTTTCGTGCGATTTGTTTCTATGAAAATATGCAACAATAATGGGAGAATGTCTTTCACGTTTCACGGATAAGCTAAACAAAAATATTACTAAAAAAACTGATTTAGCAAAGGAAAATCCTTGCTTCATCGTCAAAATGTCCCTGAATAAAAATCTACTTTCGCGATGCGGAAAATCATAGATTTGAAGTACGAATTGGTAGAGCATCCAGCCACTTATCAGACGTTTTTCGCACACTGACATCTATTTCCAAACCTTAAAAATTTGTGAGTCGAAATCGTATACGTAAGGGAATAAAGGCTATAGAGCGTTACTAGAATAATTGCAGAGACATAAAAAATTGGCTGCAAATTGAAATGCCGAGAACTTCTTAGGCAACTCTCGTATGCCAGTCGAAAATGTTATTATACGTATTCTTTGACACCCAGCAAAAGTTCCGTTAGCTAACAGCACGACTAAACGGGAGGTAATATGAAAACATCGTTACCAAAATGTTAGTGTAAAATTGTCAGTTTCCCGAATTGTATTTGTATTAGAAAAACGGCTGATGTCTCTTCAAAACGTCTAAACATTTCTAGCTAGTACACAAACAAAAAGTAATAAACGGACCGCTTGTTTACTTGGATTACGAATGTAACAGAGATCTATCTACACAGCAGTAGCGTAGCGACCATCTAGCCGCTGTTGCCGGCGGCAGGGAATGAAAGAAAATAATATTAATTATATAACAGAATAAATAGTTTAGTTATTGAATAATTTGAAATCCGAACAATATTAGTAAAGAAACCTGAAGAAAACCGTAGCATTGCTTTCGAACTGCTGAGAACTTCCACCGTCTTGTCTTGCCGGCTCAGACATTGGCAATGTTTTACTGCGTGTGGTCATTGACCTCGTAGTAGTTATCACTGTACAAACGGGAGGGGGGCACACTCGTTCACCCAATGTATAAACCGGAAAAACGCTCAGTTAGCAGCTATGTTCGTTTTGGAACCAACGTGCAGCAGTTACTACCTACCTATTTGTGTTTTGTTCGTTTAGTTATATGTTTCTCTGTTTGTCTTTATTATTATTATAATATTATTATTACTTCCATGTTCCATAAGGAAATGGAAGTATGGTGATGGCAAAAAAAAATCGTGCTCCAGATGCTGATTCTGATTGTACTACCCTCAAAACGTGAAGAAAAGTAATTTTTTGAAAAGTTTCTCTGTGTGTCTGTGTAGAATTTTTTCTATGGCAAACGATAACTGCCGCAAATTCAAACAAAATCAAATAATTTTTTGCATACATCCCTGAATTATAAAGGACTCAAAGTCTATTGATTTTAGTGAAGATTTAGTAAGGGAAAGGGGTAGTTTACCAGCAACGTTTTATGTTTTAACAAGAGTAGTTTTTTCTATGACGAACGATAACTGCCGTACATTCAAACAGAATCAAACAATTTTTTGCACGTGTGCCTGAGTTGTAGAGGACTTAAGGCTTGTTGATTTTGGTTAAGATCAGTTAACGGGAAGGTATAGTTTACCTGCAACGTTTTATGTTTTATCAAGAGTAAAGTACTTAAGTTTGATAATTAAAGTATCCTGAAAGAAAAGTCATAATAATCCACAGTAGAAAGGTAGACGAAATATCTATAAATGAAAAGGGTAGTTGAAGAAGGAGGGGGTAATTTTCTATAAATGAAAATGATAGTTGAAAGGGGAGGGGATAATTTTTATTTCCATGTTCTATAAAGAAATGGCGAAAAAAATCGTGTTCGAGATAACGGCTGATTTTGATTGTACAACCCTCAAAACATGAAGAAAAGTAATTTTCCCAAAAGTGTCTGTGTGTCTGTCTGTATATCTGTGTGTGTGTGTCTGTGTGTTTGTGTGTAGAATTTTTTCTATGGCAAACGATAACAACCGCAAATTCAAACAAAATCAAATAATTTTTTGCATACAGCCCTGAATTGTAGAGTACTCAAGGCCTATTGTTTTTGGTGAATATCGGTTAAGGGAAAGGTGTTGTTTATCTGCAACGTTTTATGTTTTAACAAGGGTAATTTTTTTCTATGACGACTGATAACTGCCGCACATTCAAACAGAATCAACTAATTTTACGCAAACATGCCTCAATTGTAGAGACCTCAAGGACTATTGATTTTGGTGAAGATCGGTGAAAAGGAAGGGATAGTTTACCATCAACGTTTTATGTTTTAACAAGGGTAATTTATTCTATGACGAACGATAACTGCCGTAAAGTCAAACAGAATCAAATAATTTTTTGCATACATCCCTCAGTTTTAGAGACCTCAAGGTTTTTTGATTTTGGTAAAGATCGGTTAAGGGAAAGGAGTAGTTTACCGGCAACATTTTATGTTTTAACAAGGGTCATATTTTCTATGACGAACGATAACTGCCGTTAAGCCAAAACATAATCAAACAATGTTTTGCATACATCCCTAAATTGTAGAGGACTCAAGGTCTTCTGATTTTGGTGAAGATCGGTTAAGAGAAATGGGTAGTTTACCTGCAACATTTTATGTTTTAACAAGGGTATTTTCTCTATGACGAACGATAACTGCCGTAAATGTAAACAGAATCAAATATTTTTTGCATACATTCCTGAATTGTAGAGAACTCAAGGGCTGTTGATTTTAGTAAAGATAGGTTAAGGGAAATGGGTAGTTTACCTGCAACGTTTCATGTTTTAACAAGAGTAAAGTACTTTATTTTAATAAATAAAGTATCCTGATAATCATAATAATCCACTGTAGAAACGTAGATGAAATATCTATAAACGAAGAGGCTAGTTGAACTGGGTGGGGTAATTTTCTATAAATAAAAATGATAGTTGAAGGGGAAGGGGATAATGTTTTATATGTGTACTACGTTATCGGCAACAAAGAAGTAGTTTGTTGTTAAAATTCCTTCCCGGCCTGTTTGGCCGTGGTCCAATGTTTTCTGCGAAACCAGACGTTTCGGCAGTGCCATCGACTGCCATCATCAATGAAAACCGACTGCGCTAACGAGTTGGTATATGTTAGTGACCACAGTACTGTGGTTAAGGCTGAAGCAGTAAGTATGAAACGTAGTTTATATGGAAATATATCATTTCGAAAATGATTTTAAATATAAATCTTAGAACATGGAAGTCATGTATGGTTCTCCATACAGATATTTATTATTATTATTAGTAGTAGTAGTAGTAATTCGATTATTTGTGTCCTCATTTATTCTGTGTAAGTAGGCCTACAATGGAGTCAGATCCCGTTGAACCGAAACCCTCTTCTTCTGCCAGCGAAAGATAGAAAATACTCTACAAAGATATTTTAGCTCTAAAAAGAATATTTTGGCTCTAAAAAGAACACTTAGTACTGGGAGAAATTCGAATTAATTTTTAGGCTGTTTATCACAACCGACAACAGCTGTTTTGTACCCACGCCACTGCTACACAGTGTAGCATGGAAACTTTCTACCGACTGCTAACCTGAGAATTATTTATTATACTTAAGTATTTGAGGGAAAAACTTTGAATTCCAGCATTTCCGCAGAGATACCGGATTATCATTAACGCATCGCAAGTAATGCCACTTTGTGAAGATAACTAATGACATTTCAGAAACGTAAGTGAACCAAAGAGTTCACAATTGTACTATGACCCGTGTTTTGTGGTGTCAAGTTATACATTGTACAGAGTTGTGTTGGCAGTCTAACAGAAAAGTGGTTCACACGTCATTGTCTCAATTTTGAAATCCGAACAAAAATGTGTGAGAACAGTAGCAATTAAATTCTGTGTTGGTAACCGAATACTGAGAAACAAATAGAGAAGTTAATATTTATTTACGTTGAAAAGCAATAACTTTGTTTTTAATTGTTTTTGCATGTCCGTTGTGACACAGCAATGCACGATTATCATGAAATTAGAAAAGTGTCGCACTCTGTCTGCGAAACTGTCTACTATAAACAATCCGGTGTTCATACACACTAGTATGCTCCCTGAGCTGCAGATCCCGCTATTTTGAACAAAGTACATTTATTAACTCCCACATAAACTTCGATATTAGATAATTTTTCACTTGTTGGAAAATTTACGAAAATTTCGATTTTTCTACTGTTTCTTAAGTAAATATCGGTATGGAGAACCATACATGACTTCCATGTTCTAAGATTTATATTTAAAATACTTTTCGAAATGAACTATTTCCATAGAAACTTCTTTCTTCAGCCTTAACCACAGTACTGTGACCACTAACGTATACCACCTCACGATAGTGCACTCAGTTTTCACTGATGATGGCAATCGATAGCACTGCCGAAACGTCTGGTTTTGTAGAAAACATTGGATCAAGCCCAAACAGCCCAGGAAGGAATTTTAACAACAAACTACTTCTTTGTTGCCGATAACGTAGTACACATGACATATAAATAAAAATTATCCCCACCCCCTTCAACTATCATTTATATTTTTAGAAAATTACCCCCACCCCGTTCAACTAGCCTCTTCATTTATAGATATTTCATTTACGTTTCTACAGTGGATTATTATGATCTTCTTATCAGGATACTTTATTTATCAAAATTAAGTATTTTACACTTGTTAAAACATAAAACGTTGCTGGTAAACTACCCTTTCCCTGTAACCGATCTACAGCAAAATTAATAGGCCATGAAAAATTACTCTTGTTGAAACATAAAATGTTGCAGGTAAACTAGCCCTTTCCCTTAACCGATCTTCACCTAAATCAAAGGACCTTGAGTCCTCTACAATTTAGGGATGTATGCAAAAAATTATTTGATTATGTTTGACCTTACGGCAGTTAACGTTCGTCATAGAAAAAATTACCCTTGTTAAAACATAAAACGTTGCAGGTAAACTACCCCTTTCTCTTAACCGAGCTTCACCAAAATCAATAGGCCTTGAGTCCTCTACAATTCAGGGATCTATGCAAAAAATGATTGATTCTGTTTGAATTTACGGCAGTTATCGTTCGTCATAAAAAATTACCCTTGTTAAAACATAAAATGTTGCAGGTAAACTACCCCTTTCTCTTAACCGATCTTCACCAAAATCAATAAGCCTTGAGTCCTCTACAATTCAGGGATGTATGCAAACAATTATTTGATTCTGTTTGAATTTGCGACTGTTATCGTTTGCCATAGAAAGAATTCTACACACACACACACACACACACACACACACACACACACACACACACACACACACACACACACACACACTTTTCGGAAAATGACTTTTCTTCATGTTTTGGGGGTAGTACAATCAGAATCAGCCGTTATCTCGAACACGATTTTTTTCGCCATGACCATACTTCCATTTCCTTATGGAACATGGAAAACCATACATGACTTACATGTTGTAAGATTAATATTTAAAATCGTTTATTTGAATTCGGTTCGATAATTTCTAAAAAAAATTCCCCACCTTGTAAATCGAATTTTGTGTCTGACAAATTGAAATGAAATATTTCCATAGAAACTACTTTGTTGCCGATAACGTAGTACACATACTTATAAAAAATCGGTATGGAGAACCATACATGACTTCCATGTTCTAAGATTTATATTTAAAATAATTTACTTGAATTCGGTTCGATAAATTCTAATAAAATGTTTGTAGGTCGAACGAAGAGCTGGCCAATGGGAGCTGTGATCTGATTCCTGTAATGAAATTGGACTCGCTGCGAGTTATCGGCCGAGGGTGAATGATGTCTATAGTGTTATCAAAGTCTTTCCTGTCAATACTATACTAGTCATTTTTCTTTTTAAAAATCGAGTCTTTCTTTCTTTCCATTTGTCTTCTGATTTCCTGAACGACGATTCTGTTCAACCGTATAATTATAAATTTCTCAGCAAAACATTTCTTCCTTAATACGTTTGTGTTTTCTGTTTAACACCCACCATTCTGATCCATGTCATAACGCTATATTCCACACAGGCTAGTAAATAGCTAGCCATTAGGGAAGTCAAAATATTTTCCAGGAGGGGCAAACAATTTTCCAGACGAGAAAAATATTTATATATTTTTCATACATACACACATGCAAATATTAGTTTGTAATTCTTATATCATAATAGAAATAAGTACGCAGATTGTATTAATTTATTAAAACATTTATTGCTTCAAAATATGCATAAAATTAATATTTGGTCTCCATTAAGTAGCGTTCAAGTTTCCAAAGTTTTAATATTATGATGTCCGTAATCAAAACATCAGAGCACGTTTTTGTGGCTACACCGTGGACAAAAATTTTCAACATTCCCTATGGACCGTTGCGCAGAGTAAAGCTGCGAATCTACAGTGTACGTTTCACAGAACAAACACGCGGAAAAGAAGGAGCGCTCCGAAGTCTCTCATGGACCCTCAGTATCTTGCAGGGAATTGATTCCCTAAAGACGAAAAGTCTGTCTATGAACCGTTCCTCTGTAAACACGTCCAGTTACACTGGCCAGCGATCCACAGGAAGCAAATCGCTGTCCACGCTGGACACCTTCTCGGCTTGCACGCGCTGTGTTGGTGTGGGTTTCGGCACTTTCCATTTAAATAGCGTGCAAACGTAAGAAAATAAACATGAGTGAGGCCAGAAATAACGCGAATTGTGTGGTGTGTGTGTGAGTGTGTGTGTCCTGCCTGCCTTTTTATTGCGGTAATCACAATAATAAAACTTTGAAAACGTAAACATTACATAATTGAAATATGGTTGCCTGCCAGGAACGATATATTTTCACTTATACATGATTTAAATTAAAATGAAAAAAATATAATTTTATTGCCTGGCAACAAAATTATATTATTTTTAACAATTACCATTGTTTGAAAAAGTTTAAATGAGTTTTCAAGTACTTTACTCTTGTTAAAACGTAAAAGGTTGCAGGTAAACTACCCCTTCCCCCTAACCGATGTTTACCAAAATCAATAGGTTTTGAGTCCTCTACAACTCAGGCACATATGCAAAAATTGTTTGATTCTGTGTGAAATTACGGCAGTTATCGTTCGCCATAGAAAAAATTACTCCTGTTAAAACATAAAACGTTGCAGGTAAACTACCCCTTTCCCTTAACCGATCTTCACCAAAATCAATAAGCCTTGAGTCTTCTACAGTTCAGAGCTGTATGCAAAAAATTGTTTGTTTCTATTTTCATTTGCGGCAGTTATCGTTTGCCATAGAAACATTCTACACACAGACACTTTTCGAAAAATGACTTTTCTTCATGTTTTGAGAGTAGTACAATCAGAATCAGCCCTTATCTCGAACACGATTGTTTTCGCGTTCACCATACTTCCATTTCCTTATGGAACATGGAAGTAAAATTATCCCCTCCCTATTCAACTATCATTTTCATTGATAGAAAATTTCCCCTTCCCCTTCAACTACCCTTTTAATTTATAGATATTTCATCTACCTTTCTACAGTGGATTATTACGACCTTCTTTTCAGGATACTTTATTAACAAAATTAAATACTTTCCTCTTGTTAAAACGTCAAACGTTGCAGGTAAACTACCCCTTCCCCTTCACCGATCTTCACCAAAATCAATAGGCCTTGAGTCCTCTACAACTCAGGTATATATGCAACAAATTATTTGATTCTGTTTGAATTTGCGGTACGTATCATTCGCCATAGACAAAATTCGGAAAACACAGACACTTTTCGGAAAACGACTTCATGTTTTGACGTAGTACAACCAGAATCAGCCCTTACCTTATCGGAAATAATATAATAATTGTACAGCACACAAACATACAATAAACACTAAACATTCAAAACATTCGGATATGGATTACACTTTCTTTTATTCTGACCTGCTGGATTTCACAATTTTTTTCAAATTTTTTTTCTTTTTGGACCCCGAAATTTTTAAATTTCCAAAACTCAACCTTGCATTCAAATGTTAGTTAAAATTCTCCTTAATTTGATACCCCGCATTAATTTTTGTGATTTTATGAAACTTTCACCTACATTGTGGGCTCTGACGTCCAAAAAGTTCAGTATTTTCAAAACTGAACACTATATTCAAATTCTGGTTTAAATTTCCTTTAATTTGATATCCCACATGGGCTTTTGCGACTTTTTCACAATTTTGGCCCCACATATTTTTGCCTCCTACCCCCTATTTTTGGAGGGAATCCAAAAAACAACACGGTTCTGTAGAGTAAAAGTATGGACGTGCACGCCAAGTTTTACAAAAATCGGTTGATGCGTTCAAACATTATTGTGAGACATACCCCAAATGTACAGACAAATGTAAACAGTCAAGTCAAAACTGAGAACTTGCTGCTTCCCTTTTCAATCATTGTTTTTAATGTAACTCAAAATGACCACTTTAATACAGATTATTTTAGCAGATGCTGGTAAACTAAACGCCTTACCTTGCAGAATCCCGTTGACAAATAGATGAGTAGTGTATACCCTTAACAAAATATCAGTACGGAGAACAATACAAGACTTCCACGTTCTAAGATTTATATTTAAAATCATTTTCGAAATGAAATATTTCAATAGAAACTACTTCTTTCTACAGCCTTAACCACAGTACTGTGGTCACTAACGTATACCACCTCACGATTTTCACTGATGATGGCAGTCGATGGCACTGCCGAAACGTCTGGTTTTGCAGAAAACATAGGACCACGGTCAAACAGCCCGGGAGGGAATTTTAACAACAAACTACTTCTTTGTTGCCGATAACTTAGTACACATATAAAAAATTATCCCCTCCGCCTCCAAATAACATTTTAATTTATAGAAAATTACCCCCTCCCCTTTCAACTATCCTTTTTATTCATAGATATTTCATCTACGTTTCTACAATGGGTTATTATGATTTTCTTTTCAGGCTACTTAATTTATCAAAATTAAGTACTTTACTCTTGTTAAAATACAAAATGTTGCAGGTAAACTACTCGTTCCTTTTAACCGATCTTCACCAAAATCAACAGGCCTTGAGTCCTTTACAATGCAGGCACATATGCAAAAAATTATTTGATTCTGTTTGAATTTGCGGCAGTTATAGTTCGCCATATAAAAAATTACTCTTGTTAAAACATAAAATGGTGCCGGTAAACTACCTCTTCCCCTTAACCGATCTTCACCAAACTCAATAAACCCTTAGTCCTCTACAACTCAGGAAGATATACAAAATATTATTTGATTCTGTTTGAATTTGCGCCAGTTATCTTTCGCCATAGAAAATATCGGTATGGAGAACCATACATGACTTCCATATTCTAAGATTTATATTTAAAATCATTTTCGAAATGAAATATTACCATAGAAACTACTTCTTTCTACTTACTGCTTCAGCCTTAACCACAGTACTGTGGTCACTAACGTATACCACCTCACGTTATCGCACTTGATTTTCACTGATGATGGAAGTCGATGGCATTGCCGAAATGTCTGGTTTTGTAGAAAACATTGGACTACGGCCAAATATCCCGGGAAGGAATTTTAACAAAAACTACTTCTTTGTTGCCGATAACGTTGTACACATATATATCAGTGGCGAAGTTACATGGAGGCAATTGAGGCAATGCCTACCCTAAAAAATTCTGTAGAAAAAAAATTATAAATACGTATGAACTACATAACGTAAAGATTATACATTGTTACTGTGACTGTCAAATTTATTAAACCGAAATGTGCTTTATTGAGCGACCGCTAGATGGTGACAGGTGAGATTCGGCATAGTTCGTTTAAAGCGAATGAGGCAACCTGAACTTGCCTCAGCGTTTTTTGTATACATCGTATGTAAGCAATGTAGTGGTGTGATAGGGAAGTGTAGGGGGGGGATTGTCCCGCGCTGTACACATAGAGCGTTGAGGCATTCCTCACTTCTGTGGTCCAAACAGTTAAGTTAAAGCGCGTACGTATTTATACGTATTTATGTTGTTTCTAAGTGTTTATTTTATGCGGTTATTAAAAGTGTCACTGTTATTCCGCTGAACTAACAGATGATCAAGATTGTTATTTGAATTATTTGTAACATTAAACATATATATAGAAACTAATCAAGTTTAAAAATTTGAAGTTCAATCAGTTGTATTATTGTGTATGACTAATACAAGGATTGTTCAATAGACACACGTATAGAGCTGTAAAGCATTTTTTATTCAACGATTTTAAAAGAAGTCTCCAATAACATTAAGACATGAGTTCCACTGTTGCGCTAACCTGTAGATTCCCTGCTAGTAAAATTCTTACGGCTGTTTGTGGAACCATTCGGTTACAGCAAACTCTACCTCAGCGTCCGATTTGACCCACCGTCCTTTTAGTGATTCCTTAAAGAAAATTTAAGATAAGATTTTTGCCTACCCATTCATTAACTACTAGCTTCGCCAGTAAGCAAATTGATGTCCATTTTTTCGGCTTGCACGCGTTATGTTGGTGTGGGTTTCGCCACTTTCCATTTAAAAAGCGTGCAAACGTAAGAAAATAAACATGAGTGAGGCCAGAAATAACGTGAATTGTGTGTTTGTGTCTTACCTGCCTTTTTATTGCCGTATTAAATGAAAAATATTATATTACATTAAAATTAAAAAAATTTAATTTTATTGCCTGGCAACAAAATTATTTTATTTTTAACAATTACCATTGTTTCAAAAAGTTTAAATAAATTTGCAAGTACTTTACTCTTGTTAAAACGTAAAAGGTTGCAGGTAAACTACCCCTTCCCCTTAACCGATCTTCACCAAAATCGAAAGTCCTTGAGACCTCTACAATTCAGGGACGTATGCAAAAAATTATTTGATTCTGTTTGAATTTGCGGCTGTTATCGTTTGCCATAGAAAATACGCTTGATAAAAAAACGGTGCAGGTAAACTACCCCTTCCCCTTAACCGATCTTCACCAAAAACAATAGTTCTTGAGTACTCGACAAATAAGGGCTGTATGCAAAACATTATTTGATTGTGTTTGAATTTGCGGCAGTTTTCGTTTGCCATAGAAAATACCCTTCTTAAAAAAACGTTGTAGGTAAACTACCCCTTTCCCTTAACCGATCTTCACCAAAAACAACAGGTCTTGAGAACTCTACAATTTAGGGCTGTATGCAAATAATCTTTTGATTCTGTTTGAATTTGCGGCTGTTATCGTTGGCCATAGGAAATACCCTTATTAAAACATAAAACGTTACAAGTAAACAACCCCTTCCCTTAACCGATCTTCACCAAAAACAAAAGGTCTTGAGAACTCAACAATTCTGGGCTGTATACGAAACATTATTTGATTCTGTTTGAATTTGCGGCTGTTATCGTTTGCCAAAAAAAAAAAATTTCCCTTGATAAAAAAAAACCGTTGCTGGTAAACTACCCCTTTCCCTCAACCGATCTTCACCAAAAACAATAGGTTGCGAGTCCTCTACAAATCAGGGCTGTATGCAAAAAATTATTTGATTCTGTTTGAATTTGCGGCAGTTATCGTTTGCCATAGAAAAAAAATCTACAGACACACACACAGACAGACACACAGACACACAGACACACACACACACACAGACACTTTTCGGAAAACGACTTTTTTTCATGTTTTGAGTGCAGTAGAATCAGAATCTGCAATAATCTCGAACACGATTTTTTTTGCCATCACCATACTTCCATTCCTTAAGGAATATGGAAGTAAATATCGGTATGGAGTACCATACATGACTTCCATGTTCTAAGATTTATATTTAAAATCATTTACGAAATGAAATGTTTCCATAGAAACTACTTCTTTCCACTTAATGCTTCAGCCTTAACCACAGTACTGTGGTCACTAACGTATACCACCACACGTTATCGCACTCGATTTTCACTGATAATGGCAGTCGACGGCACTGCCGAAACGTCTGGTTTTGCAGAAAACATTGGACTACGGCCAAACAGCCCGGGAAGGAATTTTAACAAAGAACTACTTCTTTATTGCCGATAACGTAGTACACATATAAAAAATTCTCTCCTCCCCCTTCAACTATAATTTTCATTAATAGAAAATTACCCCCACCCTGTTCACCTAACCTCTTCATTTATAGATATTTCATCTACGTTTCTACAGTGGATTATTATGAGCTTCTTATCAGTATACTTTATTTATCAGGATTAAGTACTTTACTCTTGTTAAAATATAAAACGTTGCAGGTACCCCTTTCTCTTAACCGATCTTCACCAAAATCAATAGACCTTCAGTCGTGTACAATTAAGGGATGTATGCAAAAAATATTTGATTCTGTTTGAATGTGCAGCAGTTATCGTTCGTCATGGAAACATTTCTCTTGTTACAACATAAAATGTTGCAGGTAAACTACCCCTTTCCCTTAAACGATCTTCAACAAAATCAACAGACCTTGAGATCTCTATAATTCGAAAAGGTATGTAAAAACGTAGTTGATTCTGTTTGAATTTACGGCAATTATCGTTCGTCATATAAAAAATTACCCTTGATAAAAAAAACGTTGCAGGTAAACTACCCCTTTCCCTTAACCGATCTTCACCAACACCAATAGGTCTTGAGAACTCTACAATACAGGGCTGTATGCAAAACATTATTTGATTCTGTTTGAATTTGCGGCTGTTATCGTTTGCCATAGAAAAAAGTAAAAATTACCGTTGATAAAAATATGTTGCTGGTAAACTACCCCTTTCCATTAACCGATCTTCACCAAAAACAATAGGTCTTGAGTACTCTTCAAATCAGAGCTGTATGCAAAAAATGTTTTGATTCTGTTTGAATTAGCGGCTGTTATCGTTTGCCATAGAATAAAATCTATAGCACACAGACGCACAGACACACAGACACTTTTCGAAAAATGACTTTTTTTCATGTTTTGAGTGTAGTACAATCAGAATCTGCAATAATCTCGAACACGATTTTTTTTGCCATCACCATACTTCCATTTCCTTAGGGAACATGGAAGTAATATCGGTATGGAGAACCATACATGACTTCCATATTCTAAGATTTATATTTAAAATCATTTTCGAAATGAAATATTACCATAGAAACTACTTCTTTCTACTTACTGCTTCAGCCTTAACCACAGTACTGTGGTCACTAACGTATACCACCTCACGTTATCGCACTCGATTTTCACTGATGATGGAAGTCGATGGCATTGCCGAAATGTCTGGTTTTGTAGAAAACATTGGACTACGGCCAAATATCCCGGGAAGGAATTTTAACAAAAACTACTTCTTTGTTGCCGATAACGTTGTACACATATATATCAGTGGCGAAGTTACATGGAGGCAATTGAGGCAATGCCTACCCTAACAAATTCTGTAGAATAAAAATTATAAATAAGTATGAACTACATAACGTAAAGATTATACATTGTTACTGTGACTGTCAAATTTATTAAACCGAAACGTGCTTTATTGAGCGACCGCTAGATGGTGACAGGTGAGATTCGGCATAGTTCGTTTAAAGCGAATGAGGCAACCTGAACTTGCCTCAGCGTTTTTTGTATACATCGTATGTAAGCAATGTAGTGGTGTGATAGGGAAGTGTTGGGAGGGGGGGATTGTCCCGCGCTGTACACATAGAGCGTTGAGGCATGCCTCACTTCTGTGGTCCAAACAGTTAAGTTAAAGCGCCTGTGTTGTTTCTAAGTGTTTATTTTATGCGGTTATTAAAAGTGTCACTGTTATTCCGCTGAACTAACAGATGATCAAGATTGTTATTTGAATTATTTGTAACATTAAACATATATATAGAAACTAACCAAGTTTAAAAATTTGAAGTTTAATCAGTTGTATTATCGTGTATGACTAATACAAGGATTGTTCAATAGACACACGTATAGAGCTGTAAAGCAATTTTTATTCAACGATTTTAAAAGAAGTCTCCAATAACATTAAGACATGAGTTCCACTGTTGCGCTAACCTGTAGATTCCCTGCTAGTAAAATTCTTACGGCTGTTTGTGGAACCATTCGGTTACAGCAAACTCTACCTCAGCGTCCGATTTGACCCACCGTCCTTTTAGTGATTCCTTAAAAAAAATTTAAGATAAGATTTTTGCCTACCCATTCATTAACTATTAGCTTCGCCAGTAAGCAAATTGATGTCCATTTTTTCGGCTTGCACGCGTTATGTTGGTGTGGGTTTCGGCACTTTCCATTTAAAAAGCGTGCAAACGTAAGAAAATAAACATGAGTGAGGCCAGAAATAACGTGAATTGTGTGTTTGTGTCTTACCTGCCTTTTTATTGCCGTATTAAATGAAAAATATTATATTACATTAAAATTAAAAAATTTTAATTATATTGCCTGGCAACAAAATTATTTTATTTTTAACAATTACCATTGTTTCAAAAAGCTTAAATAAATTTGCAAGTACTTTACTCTTGTTAAAATGTAAAAGGTTGCTGGTAAACTACCCCTTCCCCTTAACCGATCTTCACCAAAATCGAACGTCCTTGAGACCTCTACAATTCAGGGATGTATGCAAAAAATTATTTGATTCTGTTCGAATTTGCGGCTGTTATCGTTTGCCATAGAAAATACGCTTGATAAAAAAACGGTGCCGGTAAACTACCCCTTCCCCTTAACCGATCTTCACCAAAAACAATAGGTCTTGAGTACTCTACAAATCAGGGCTGTATGCAAAACATTATTTGATTCTGTTTGAATTTGCGGCTGTTATCATTTGCCATAGAAAATACCCTTGTTAAAAAAACGTTGCAAGTAAACTACCCCTTTCCCTCAACCGATCTTCACCAAAAACAATAGGTCTTGAGAACTCTACAATTAAGGCTGTATACGAAACATTATTTAAGTCTGTTTGAATTTGCGGCTGTTATCGTTTGCCAAAAAAAAATTTCCCTTGATAAAAAAAACCGTGCAGGTAAACTACCCCTTCCCCTCAACCGATCTTCACCAAAAGCAACAGGTCGCGAGTACTCTACAAATCAGGGCAGTATGCAAAAAATTATTTGATTCTGTTTGAATTTGCGGCAGTTATCGTTTGCCATAGAAAATACGCTTGATAAAAAACGTTGCAGGTAAACTACCCCTTCCCCTCAACTGATCTTCACCAAAAAGAATAGGTCTTGAGCACTATACAAATCAGGCCTGTATGCAGAAAATTATTTGATTTTGTTTGAATTTGCGGCTGTTATCGTTTGCCATATAAATACCCTTGTTAAAAAAACGTTGTAGGTAAACTACCCCTTTCCCTTAACCGATCTTCACCAAAAACAATAGGTCTTGAGAACTCTACAATTTAGGGCTGCATGCAAATAATCTTTTGATTCTGTTTGAATTTGCGGCTGTTATCGTTTGCCATAAGAAATACCCTTGTTAAAACATAAAACGTTACAAGTAAACTACCCCTTTCCCTTAACCGATCTTCACCAAAAACAAAAGGTCTTGAGAACTCTACAATTCAGGGCTGTATACGAAACATTATTCGATTCTGTTTGAATTTGCGGCTGTTATCGTTTGCCAAACAAACAAAATTACCCTTGCTAAAAAAAAACCGTTGCTGGTAAACTACCCCTTTCCCTCAACCGATCTTCACCAAAAACAATACGCCGCGAGTCCTCTACAAATCAGGGCTGTATGCAAAAAATTATTTGATTCTGTTTGAATTTGCGGCAGTTATCGTTTGCCATAGAAAAAAAATCTACAGACACACAGACACAGACACACACACACACACACACACACTTTTCGGAAAACGACTTTTTTTCATGTTTTGAGTGTAGTAGAATCAGAATCTGCAATAATCTCGAACACGATTTTTTTTGCCATCACCATACTTCCATTCCTTAAGGAAATATGGAAGTAAAAATCGGTATGGAGAACCATACATGACTTCCATGTTGTAATATTTATGTTAAAAATAATTTACTTGAATTCGGTTCGGTAATTTCTAATAAAAATATCGCCCACCCTCACTCTACTTTCACTATTACTTCCATATTCCTTAAGGAATGGAAGTATGGTGATGGCAAAAAAAATCGTGTTCGAGATTATTGCAGATTCTGATTCTACTACACACAAAACATGAAAAAAAGTCGTTTTCCGAAAAGTGTCTGTGTGTGTGTCTGTCTGTCTGTCTGTCTATGTGTGTGTCTGTCTGTCTGTGTGTCTGTGTGTCTGTAGATTTTTTTTCTATGGCAAACGATAACTGCCGCAAATTCAAACAGAATCAAATAATTTTTTGCATGCAGCCCTGATTTGCAGAGTACTCGCGACCAATTGTTTTTGGTGAAGATCGGTTGAGGGAAAGGGGTAGTTTACCTGCAACGGTTTTTTTTTAGCAAGGGTAATTTTGTTTGTTTGGCAAACGATAACAGCCGCAAATTCAAACAGAATCAAATAATGTTTCGCATACAGCCCTAAATTGTAGAGTTCTCAAGATCTGTTAATTTTGGTGAAGATCGGTTAAGGGAAACGGGTAGTTTACCTGTAACGTTTTATGTTTTAACAAGGGTATTTCCTATGGCAAACGATAACAGCCGCAAATTCAAACATAATCAAATAATGTTTTGCATACTGCCCTGAATTGTAGAGTTCTCAAGACCTTTTGTTTTTGGTGAAGATCGGTTAAGGGAAAGGGGTAGTTTACCTGCAACGTTTTATGTTTTTAAGGGTATTTTATATGGCAAACGATAAGAGCCGCAAATTCAAACAGAATCAAATACATTTTTGCATACAGCCCTAAATTGTAGAGTTCTCAAGACCTATTGTTTTTGGTGAAGATCGGTTAAGGGAAAGGGGTAGTTTACCAGCAACGTTTTTTTAACAAGGGTATTTTCTATGGCAAACGATAACAGCCGCAAATTCACACAAAATCATATAATATTTTGCATACAACCCTAAATTGTACAGTTCTCAAGACCTGCCGTTTTTGGTGAAGATCGGTTAAGGGAAAGGGGTAGTTTACCAGTAACGGTTTTTTATCAAGGGTAATTTTACTTCCATATTCCTTAAGGAATGGAAGTATGGTGATGGCAAAAAAAATCGTGTTCGAGATTATTGCAGATTCTGATTCTACTACACTCAAAACATGAAAAAAAGTCGTTTTCCGAAAAGTGTCTGTGTGTCTGTGTGTCTGTGTGTCTGTGTGTCTGTGTGTCTGTCTGTCTGTCTGTCTGTAGATTTTTTTTCTATGGCAAACGATAACTGCCGCAAATTCAAACAGAATCAAATAATTTTTTGCATACAGCCCGGTTTTGCAGAGTTCTCGCGACCTATTGTTTTTGGTGAAGATCAGTTGAGGGAAAGGGGTAGTTTACCTGCAACGGTTTTTTTTTAGCAAGGGTAATTTTGTTTGTTTGGCAAACGATAATAGCCGCAAATTCAAACAGAAACAAATAATGTTTCGCATACAGCCCTGAATTGTAGAGTTCTCAAGACCTATTGTTTTTGGTGAAGATCGGTTAAGGGAAAGGGGTAGTTTACCTGTAACGTTTTATGTTTTAACAAGGGTATTTCCTATGGCAAACGATAACAGCCGCAAATTCAAACAGAATGAAAAGATTATTTGCATACAGCCCTAAATTGTAGAGTTCTCAAGACCTTTTGTTTTTGGTGAAGATCGGTTAAGGGAAAGGGGTAGTTTACCTACAACGTTTTTTTAACAAGGGTATTTTCTATGGCAAACGATAACAGCCGCAAATTCAAACAGAATCAAATAATTTTCTGCATACAGCCCTGATTTGTAGAGTACTCAAGACCTATTGTTTTTGGTGAAGATAGGTTGAGGGGAAGGGGTAGTTTACCAGCAACGTTTTTTATCATGCGTGTTTTCTATGGCAAACGACAACTGCCGCAAATTCAAACAGAATCAAATAATTTTTTGCATGCAGCCCTGATTTGCAGAGTACTCGCGACGTATTGTTTTTGGTGAAGATCGGTTGAGGGAAAGGGGTAGTTTACCTGCAACGGTTTTTTTTTAGCAAGGGTAATTTTGTTTGTTTGGCAAACGATAACAGCCGCAAATTCAAACAGAATCAAATAATGTTTCGCATACAGCCCTGAATTGTAGAGTTCTCAAGATCTGTTGGTTTTGGTGAAGATCGGTTAAGGGAAAGGGGTAGTTTACCTGTAACGTTTTATGTTTTAACAAGGGTATTTCCTGTGGCAAACGATAACAGCCGCAAATTCAAACAGAATCAAAAGATTATTTGCATACAGCCCTAAATTGTAGAGTTCTCAAGACCTGTTGTTTTTGGTGAAGATCGACTGAGGGAAAGGGGTAGTTTACCTGCAACGTTTTTTTAACAAGGGTATTTTCTATGGCAAACGATAACAGCCGCAAATTCAAACAGAATCAAATAATGTTTTGTATACAGCCCTGATTTGTAGAGTACTCAAGACCTATTGTTTTTGGTGAAGATCGGTTAAGGGGAAGGGGTAGTTTACCTGCAACGTTTTTTTATCAAGCGTATTTTCTATGGCAAACGATAACAGCCGCAAATTCAAACAGAATCAAATAATATTTTGCATACGTCCCTGAATTGTAGAGGTCTCAATGACTTTCGATTTTGGTGAAGATCGGTTAAGGGGAAGGGGTAGTTTACCTGCAACCTTTTACGTTTTAACAAGAGTAAAGTACTTGAAAATTTATTTAAACTTTTTGAAACAATGGTAATTGTTAAAAATAAAATAATTTTGTTGCCAGGCAATAAAATTATAATTTTTTCATTTTAATGTAATATAATATTTTTCATTTAATACAGCAATAAAAAGGCAGGTAAGACACAGCCTGGTTGTTTGGCTGAAAATGATTTTAAATATAAATCTTAGAATATGGAAGTCATGTATGGTTCTCCATACCGATATTACTTCCATATTCCTTAAGGAATGGAAGTATGGTGATGGCAAAAAAAATCGTGTTCGAGATTATTGCAGATTCTGATTCTACTACACTCAAAACATGAAAAAAAGTCGTTTTCCGAAAAGTGTCTGTGTGTCTGTCTGTCTGTCTGTCTGTGTGTCTGTGTGTCTGTCTGTCTGTCTGTAGATTTTTTTTCTATGGCAAACGATAACTGCCGCAAATTCAAACAGAATCAAATAATTTTTTGTATGCAGCCCTGATTTGCAGAGTACTCGCGACCTATTGTTTTTGGTGAAGATCGGTTGAGGGAAAGGGGTAGTTTACCTGCAACGGTTTTTTTTTAGCAAGGGTAATTTTGTTTGTTTGGCAAACGATAACAGCCGCAAATTCAAACAGAATCAAATAATGTTTCGCATACAGCCCTGAATTGTAGAGTTCTCAAGATCTGTTGATTTTGGTGAAGATCGGTTAAGGGAAAGGGGTAGTTTACCTGTAACGTTTTATGTTTTAACAAGGGTATTTCCTATGGCAAACGATAACAGCCGCAAATTCAAACAGAATCAAAAGATTATTTGCGTACAGCCCTAAATTGTAGAGTTCTCAAGACCTATTGTTTTTGGTGAAGTTCGGTTGAGGGAAAGGGGTAGTTTACCTGCAACATTTTTTTAACAAGGGTATTTTCTATGGCAAACGATAACAGCCGCAAATTCAAACAGAATCAAATAATGTTTTACATACAGCCCTGATTTGTAGAGTACTCAAGACCTATTGTTTTTGGTGAAGATCGGTTAAGGGAAAGGGGTAGTTTACCAGTAACGTTTTATGTTTTAACAAGGGTATTTCCTATTGCAAACGATAACAGCCGCAAATTCAAACAGAATCAAAAGATTATTTGCATACAGCCCTAAATTGTAGAGTTCTCAAGACCTGTTGTTTTTGGTGAAGATCGGTTGAGGGAAAGGGGTAGTTTACCTGCAACGTTTTTTTAACAAGGGTATTTTCTATGGCAAACGATAACAGCCGCAAATTCAAACAGAATTAAATAATGTTTTGCATACAGCCCTGATTTGTAGAGTTCTCAAGATCTATTGTTTTTGGTGAAGATCGGTTAAGGGGAAGGGGTAGTTTACCTGCAACGTTTTTTTATCAAGCGTATTTTCTATGGCAAACGATAACAGCCGCAAATTCAAACAGAATCAAATAATTGTTTGCATACGTCCCTGAATTGTAGAGGTCTCAATGACTTTCGATTTTGGTGAAGATCGGTTAAGGGGAAGGGGTAGTTTACCTGCAACCTTTTACGTTTTAACAAGAGTAAAGTACTTGAAAATTTATTTAAACTTTTTGAAACAATGGTAATTGTTAAAAATAAAATAATTTTGTTGCCAGGCAATAAAATTATAATTTTTTCATTTTAATGTAATATAATATTTTTCATTTAATACAGCAATAAAAAGGCAGGTAAGACACAGCCTGGCTGTTTGGCTGAAAATGATTTTAAATATAAATCTTAGAATATGGAAGTCATGTATGGTTCTCCATACCGATATTTTACTTCCATATTCCTTAAGGAATGGAAGTATGGTGATGGCAAAAAAAATCGTGTTCGAGATTATTGCAGATTCTGATTCTACTACACTCAAAACATGAAAAAAAGTCGTTTTCCGAAAAGTGTCTGTGTGTCTGTCTGTCTGTCTATGTGTCTGTCTGTCTGTAGATTTTTTTTTTATGGCAAACGATAACTGCCGCAAATTCAAACAGAATCAAATAATTTTTTGCATGCAGCCCTGATTTGTAGAGTACTCGCGACCTATTGTTTTTGGTGAAGATCGGTTGAGGGAAATGGGTAGTTTACCTGCAACGGTTTTTTTTAGCAAGGGTAATTTTGTTTGTTTGGCAAACGATAACAGCTGCAAATTCAAACAGAATCAAATAATGTTTCGCATAAAGCCCTGAATTGTAGAGTTCTCAAGATATTGTGATTTTGGTGAAGATCGGTTAAGGGAAAGGGGTAGTTTACCTGTAACGTTTTATGTTTTAACAAGGGTATTTCCTATGGCAAACGATAACAGCCGCAAATTTAAACAGAATCAAAAGATTATTTGCATACAGCCCTAAATTGTAGAGTTCTCAAGACCTTTTGTTTTTGGTGAAGTTCGGTTGAGGGAAAGGGGTAGTTTACCAGCAACATTTTTTTAACAAGGGTATTTTCTATGGCAAACGATAACAGCCGCAAATTCAAACAGAATCAAATAATGTTTAGCATACAGCCCTGATTTGTAGAGTACTCAAGACCTATTGTTTTTGGTGAAGATCGGTTAAGGGAAAGGGGTAGTTTACCCGTAACGTTTTATGTTTTAACAAGGGTATTTCCTATGGCAAACGATAACAGCCGCAAATTCAAACAGAATCAAAAGATTATTTGCATACAGCCCTAAATTGTAGAGTTCTAAAGACCTATTGTTTTTGGTGAAGATCGGTTGAGGGAAAGGGGTAGTTTACCTGCAACGTTTTTTAACAAGGGTATTTTCTATGGCAAACGATAACAGCCGCAAATTCAAACAGAATCAAATAATGTTTTGCATGCAGCCCTGATTTGTACAGTACTCAAGACCTATTGTTTTTGGTGAAGATCGGTTAAGGGGAAGGGGTAGTTTACCTGCAACGTTTTTTTATCAAGCGTATTTTCTATGGCAAACGATAGCCGCAAATTCAAACAGAATCAAATAATTTTTTGCATACGTCCCTGAATTGTAGAGGTCTCAATGACTTTCGATTTTGGTGAAGATCGGTTAAGGGGAAGGGGTAGTTTACCTGCAACCTTTTACGTTTTAACAAGAGTAAAAAGTACTTGAAAATTTATTTAAACTTTTTGAAACAATGGTAATTGTTAAAAATAAAATAATTTTGTTGCCAGGCAATAAAATTATAATTTTTTCATTTTAATGTAATATAATATTTTTCATTTAATACAGCAATAAAAAGGCAGGTAAGACAGCCTGGCTGTTTGGCTGAAAATGATTTTAAATATAAATCTTAGAATATGGAAGTCATGTATGGTTCTCCATACCGATATTTTACTTCCATATTCCTTAAGGAATGGAAGTATGGTGATGGCAAAAAAAATCGTGTTCGAGATTATTGCAGATTCTGATTGTACTACACTCAAAACATGAAAAAAAGTCGTTTTCCGAAAAGTGTCTGTGTGTGTGTCTGTCTGTGTGTCTGTCTGTCTGTCTGTCTGTCTGTCTGTAGATTTTTTTTCTATGGCAAACGATAACTGCCGCAAATTCAAACAGAATCAAATAATTTTTTGCATGCAGCCCTGATTTGCAGAGTACTCGCGACCTATTGTTTTTGGTGAAGATCGGTTGAGGGAAAGGGGTAGTTTACCGGCAACGGTTTTTTTTTAGCAAGGGTAATTTTGTTTGTTTGGCAAACGATAACAGCCGCAAATTCAAACAGAATCAAATAATGTTTCGCACACAGCCCTGAATTGTAGAGTTCTCAAGATCTGTTGATTTTGGTGAAGATCGGTTAAGGGAAAGGGGTAGTTTACCTGTAACGTTTTATGTTTTAACAAGGGTATTTGTTATGGCAAACGATAACAGCCGCAAATTCAAACAGAATCAAAAGATTATTTGCATACAGCCCTAAATTGTAGAGTTCTCAAGACCTATTGTTTTTGGTGAAGTTCGGTTGAGGGAAAGGGGTAGTTTACCAGCAACCTTTTTTTAACAAGGGTATTTTATATGGCAAACGATAACAACCGCAAATTCAAACAGAATCAAATAATGTTTTGCATACAGCCCTGATTTGTAGAGTACTCAAGACCTATTGTTTTTGGTGAAGATCGGTTAAGGGAAAGGGGTAGTTTACCAGTAACGTTTTATGTTTTAACAAGGGTATTTCCTATGGCAAACGATAATAGCCGCAAATTCAAACAGAATCAAAAGATTATTTGCATACAGCCCTAAATTGTAGAGTTCTCAATACCTATTGTTTTTGGTGAAGATCGGTTGAGGGAAAGGGGTAGTTTACCTGCAACGTTTTTTTAACAAGGGTATTTTCTATGGCAAACGATAACAGCCGCAAATTCAAACAGAATCAAAGAATGTGTTGCATACAGCCCTGATTTGTAGAGTGCTCAAGACCTGTTGTTTTTGGTGAAGATCGGTAGAGGGGAAGGGGTAGTTTACCAGCAACGTTTTTTTATCAAGCGTATTTTCTATTGAAAACGATAACAGCCCCAAATTCAAACAGAATCAAACAATTTTTTGCATACGTCCCTGAATTGTAGAGGTCGCAATGACTTTCGATTTTGGTGAAGATCGGTTAAGGGGAAGGGGTAGTTTACCTGCAACCTTTTACGTTTTATTTTCTATGGCAAGCGATAACAGCCGCAAATTCAAACAGAATCAAATAATGTTTTGCATACTGCCCTGATTTGTAGAGTACTCAAGACCTATTGTTTTTGGTGAAGATCGGTTAAGGGGAAGGGGTAGTTTACCTGCAACTTTTTTTATCAAGCGTATTTTCTATGGCAAACGATAACAGCCGCAAATTCAAACAGAATGAAATAATTTTTTGCATACGTCCCTGAATTGTAGAGGTCTCAATGACTTTCGATTTTGGTGAAGATCGGTTAAGGGGAAGGGGTAGTTTACCAGCAACGTTTTTTTATCAAGCGTATTTTCTATGGCAAACGATAACAGCCGCAAATTCAAACCGAATTAAATAATTTTTTGCATACCTCCCTGAATTGTAGAGGTCTCAATGACTTTCGATTTTGGTGAAGATCGGTTAAGGGGAAGGGGTAGTTTACCTGCAACCTTTTACGTTTTAACAAGAGTAAAGTACTTGAAAATTTATTTAAACTTTTTGAAACAATGGTAATTGTTAAAAATAAAATAATTTTGTTGCCAGGCAATAAAATTATAATTTTTTCATTTTAATGTAATATAATATTTTTCATTTAATACAGCAATAAAAAGGCAGGTAAGACACAGCCTGGCTGTTTGGCTGAAAATGATGTTAAATATAAATCTTAGAATATGGAAGTCATGTATGGTTCTCCATACCGATATTTATTTTGCATACATCCCTGAATTGTAGAGGTCTCAATGACTTTCGATTTTGGTGAAGATCGGTTAAGGGGAAGGGGTAGTTTACCAGCAACCTTTTACGTTTTAACAAGAGTAAAGTACTTGAAAATTTATTTAAACTTTTTGAAACAATGGTAATTGTTAAAAATAAAATAATTTTGTTGCCAGGCAATAAAATTATAATTTTTTCATTTTAATGTAATATAATATTTTTCATTTAATACAGCAATAAAAAAGCAGGTAAGACACAGCCTGGCTGTTTGGCTGAAAATGATTTTAAATATAAATCTTAGCATATGGAAGTCATGTATGGTTCTCCATACCGATATTTTATAGATATTTTACTTCCATATTCCTTAAGGAATGGAAGTATGGTGATGGCAAAAAAAAATCGTGTTCGAGATTATTGCAGATTCTGATTCTACTACACTCAAAACATGAAAAAAGTCGTTTTCCGAAAAGTGTGTGTGTGTGTGTGTGTGTGTGTGTGTGTGTGTGTGTGTGTGTGTGTGTGTCTGTCTGTTTGTGTGTCTGTAGATTTTTTTTCTATGGCAAACGATAACTGCCGCAAATTCAAACAGAATCAAATAATTTTTTGCATACAGCCCTGATTTGTAGAGTACTCGCGACCTATTGTTTTTGGTGAAGATCATTTAAGGGAAAGGGGTAGTTTACCTAGAACATTTTTTTTGGCAAGGGTATTTTCTATGGCAAACGATAACAGCCGCAAATTCAAACAGAATCAAATAATTTTCTGCATACAGCCCTGATTTGTAGAGTACTCAAGACCTATTGTTTTTGGTAAAGATCAGTTGAGGGGAAGGGGTAGTTTACCTGCAACGTTTTTTTATCAAGCGTATTTTCTATGGCAAACGATAACAGCCGCAAATTCAAACAGAATGAAATAAGTTTTTGCATACGTCCCTGAATTGTAGAGTTCTCAAGGTCTTTAGATTTTGGTGAAGATCGGTTAAGGGGAAGGGGTAGTTTACCTGCAACCTTTTACGTTTTAACAAGAGTAAAGTACTTGAAAATTTATTTAAACTTTTTGAAACAATTGTAATTGTTGAAAATAAAATAATTTTGTTACCAGGTAACAAAAATAAAGTCATTTTGATTATAAAATATAAATATTTACAACAAGAAAAGAATTTTCAGTTTTCAAAATTTAAATATATTTTTATAAAACAATGGGTTCTTCATTGAGGTGGGGACCATGTCACTCACTCCATCTCAAGCCTCTCCCATTTTGCAGAAAAAGAGGACCCTGTCAAGGCTGATACTTTGACGACAGTGACAGGGCTTTCCACCAAATTCAGCAGAGTGACAGGTAGGCCCAACTCTGATTGGCTCCTCAGATTTCCCCAGCGTTAGTAGGTTCTATGAAAATATTTTATTTCAAAAATGATTTTAAATATAAATCTTAGATATGTTTTATAAATCTCATGTTTTATGTTTTAACATGGGTAATTTTTTATATGACGAACCATAACTGCCGTAAATTCAAACAGAATCAAATAATTTTTTACATATGTGCCTGAGCTATAGAGAACTCAATGTCTGTTGATTTTGGTGAAGATCGGTTACGGAGAAAGGGCAGTTTACCAGAAACATTTTTTGTTGTAACATGAGTAAAGTACTTAATTTTGATAATGTATCCTGATAAGATCTTAATAATCCACTGTGGAAACGTAGATGAAATATCTATAAATGAAGAGGCTAGTTGAACTGGCTGGGGGTAATTTTCTATAAATCAAAATTATAGTTGAAGGGGGAGGGGATAATTTTTTTTTACTTCCATATTTCCTTAAGGAATGGAAGTATGGTGGTGGCAAAAAAAATCGTGTTCGAGATTATTGCAGATTCTGATTCTACTACACTCAAAACATGAAAACAAGTCGTTTTCCGAAAAGTGTCTGTGTGTGTGTGTGTGTCTGTGTGTCTGTCTGTGTGTGTGTCTGTAGATTTTTTTTCTATGGCAAACGATAACTGCCGCAAATTCAAACAGAATCAAATAATTTTTTGCATACAGCCCTGATTTGTAGAGGACTCGCAACCTATTGTTTTTGGTGAAGATCGGTTGAGGGAAAGGGGTAGTTTACCAGCAACGGTTTTTTTTTATCAAGGGAAATTTTTTTTTGGCAAACGATAACAGCCGCAAATTCAAACAGAATCAAATAATGTTTGGTATACAGCCCAGAATTGTTGAGTTCTCAAGACCTTTTGTTTTTGGTGAAGATCGGTTAAGGGAAGGGGTTGTTTACTTGTAACGTTTTATGTTTTAATAAGGGTATTTCCTATGGCCAACGATAACAGCCGCAAATTCAAACAGAATCAAAAGATTATTTGCATACAACCCTAAATTGTAGAGTTCTCAAGACCTGTTGTTTTTGGTGAAGATCGGTTAAGGGAAAGGGGTAGTTTACCTACAACGTTTTTTTAAGAAGGGTATTTTCTATGGCAAACGATAACTGCCGCAAATTCAAACACAATCAAATAATGTTTAGCATACAGCCCTTATTTGTAGAGTACTCAAGAACTATTGTTTTTGGTGAAGATCGGTTAAGGGGAAGGGATAGTTTACCTGCACCGTTTTTTTATCAAGCGTATTTTCTATGGCAAACGATAACAGCCGCAAATTCAAACAGAATCAAATAATTTTCTGCATACTGCCCTTATTTGTAGATTACTCAACACCTACTGTTTTTGGTGAAGATCGGTTAAGGGGAAGGGGTAGTTTACCTGCAACGTTTTTTATCAAGCGTATTTTCTATGGCAAACGATAACTGCCGCAAATTCAAACAGAATCAAATAATTTTTTGCATACAGCCCTGATTTGTAGAGTACTCGCGACTTATTGTTTTTGGTGAATATCGGTTGAGGGAAAGGGGTAGTTTACCTGCAACGGTTTTTTTTATCAAGGGAAATTTTTTTTTTGGCAAACGATAACAGCCGCAAATTCAAACAGACTTAAATAATGTTTCGTATACAGCCCTGAATTGTAGAGTTTTCAAGACCTATTGTTTTTGGTGAAGATCGGTTAAGGGAAAGGGGTAGTTTACCTGTAACGTTTTATGTTTAAACAAGGGTATTTCCGATGGCAAACGATAACAGCCGCAAATTCAAACAGAATCAAACGATTATTTGCATACAGCCCTAAATTGTATATTTCTCAAGACCTATTGTTTTTGGTGAAGATCGGTTGAGGGAAAGGGGTAGTTTACCTACAACGTTTTTTTAACAAGGGTATTTTCTATGGCAAACGATAACAGCCGCAAATTCAAACAGAATAAAATAATTTTCTGCATACAGCCCTGATTTGTAGAGTACTCAAGACCTGTTGTTTTTGGTGAAGATCGGTTGAGGGGAAGGGGTAGTTTACCTGCAACGTTTTTTATCAAGCGTATTTTCTATGGCAAACGATAACTGCCGCAAATTCAAACAGAATCAAATAATTTTTTGCATACAGCCCTGATTTGTAGAGTACTCGCGATCTGTTGTCTTTGGTGAAGATCGGTTGAGGGGAAGGGGTAGTTTACCTGCAACGGTTTTTTTTATCAAGGGAAATTTTTTTTTTTTGGCAAACGATAACAGCCGCAAATTCAAACAGACTTAAATAATGTTTCGTATACAGCCCTGAATTGTAGAGTTTTCAAGACCTATTGTTTTTGGTGAAGATCGGTTAAGGGAAAGGGGTAGTTTACCGGTAACGTTTTATGTTTTAACAAGGGTATTTCCGATGGCAAACGATAACAGCCGCAAATTCAAACAGAATCAAACGATTATTTGCATACAGCCCTAAATTGTAGATTTCTCAAGACCTATTGTTTTTGGTGAAGATCGGTTGAGGGAAAGGGGTAGTTTACCTGTAACGTTTTATGTTTTAACAAGGGTATTTCCTATGGCAAACGATAACAGCCGCAAATTCATACAGAATCAAATAATGTTTTGCATACAGCCCTGATTTGTAGAGTACTCAAGACCTATTGTTTTTGGTGAAGATCGGTTAAGGGGAAGGGGTAGTTTACCTGGAACCTTTTACGTTTTAACAAGAGTAAAGTACTTGCAAATTTATTTAACCTTTTTGAAACAATGGTAATTGTTAAAAATAAAATAATTTTGTTGCCAGGCAATAAAATTAAAATTTTTTAATTTTAATGTAATATAATATTTTTCATTTAATACGGCAATAAAAAGGCAGGTAAGACACAAACACACAATTCACGTTATTTCTGGCCTCACTCATGTTTATTTTCTTACGTTTGCACGCTTTGTAAATGGAAAGTGCCGAAACCCACACCAACATAACGCGTGCAAGCCGAAAAAATGGACATCAATTTGCTTACTGGCGAAGCTAGTAGTTAATGAATGGGTAGGCAAAAATCTTATCTTAAATTTTTTTTAAGGAATCACTAAAAGGACGGTGGGTCAAATCGGACGCTGAAGTAGAGTTTGCTGTAACCGAATGGTTCCACAAACAGCCGTAAGAATTTTACTAGCAGGGAATCTACAGGTTAGCGCAACAGTGGAACTCATGTCTTAATGTTATTGGAGACTTCTTTTAAAATCGTTGAATAAAAAATGCTTTACAGCTCTATACGTGTGTCTATTGAACAATCCTTGTATTAGTCATACACAATAATACAACTGATTGAACTTCAAATTTTTAAACTTGGTTAGTTTCTATATATATGTTTAATGTTACAAATAATTCAAATAACAATCTTGATCATCTGTTAGTTCAGCGGAATAACAGTGACACTTTTAATAACCGCATAAAATAAACACTTAGTAACAACACAGGCGCTTTAACTTTAATGTTTGGACCACAGAAGTGAGGCATGCCTCAACGCTCTATGTGTACAGCGCGGGACAATCCCCCCTCCCTACACTTCCCTATCACACCACTACATTGCTTACATACGATGTATACAAAAAACGCTGAGGCAAGTTCAGGTTGCCTCATTCGATTTAAACGAACTATGCCGAATCTCACCTGTCACCATCTAGCGGTCGCTCAATAAAGCACGTTTCGGTTTAATAAATTTGACAGTCACAGTAACAATGTATAATCTTTACGTTATGTAGTTCATACGTATTTATAATTTTTATTCTACAGAATTTGTTAGGGTAGGCATTGCCTCAATTGCCTCCATGTAACTTCGCCACTGATATATATGTGTACAACGTTATCGGCAACAAAGAAGTAGTTTTTGTTAAAATTCCTTCCCGGGATATTTGGCCGTAGTCCAATGTTTCTACAAAACCAGACATTTCGGCAATGCCATCGACTTCCATCATCAGTGAAAATCGAGTGCGATAACGTGAGGTGGTATACGTTAGTGACCACAGTACTGTGGTTAAGGCTGAAGCAGTAAATAGAAAGAAGTAGTTTCTATGGTAATATTTCATTTCGAAACTGATTTTAAATATAAATCTTAGAATATGGAAGTCATGTATGGTTCTCCATACCGATATTTTTATTTTCGCAGGGGCATAAAAACCATGTAGCATGTAATTAATAACATAAATCTGGAACGCTGTCTTTACGTAAGGTTGCAGTTCATGCCTGCTATTTTTCGTCAGAACAAATTAATAATTTCGGTAGTAGATTTTATCTGTGAAACGGATTTCACACAAACGCGCTGGATGTCAGAGCGAGGTGCGTCACGTCCGCGCTTGTGGTCAAAACGCCTAGGCACGGGTAGGCCTGAAAAGTCTTATCAAACTGACGTCGCCAAACGTTTCGACGCGATTTCACCGGTCACGGAGAGAAAGCTGACGAACATATTTTTTATATTATACTGTGAACGCGACTTTTCCGTCGATCTCTTGGGTATTACACCGCGATATAGAAAGGACTGTTTCGCTGTGCGAGAAAACAAATGAACTGTGCTATTGTTTTACGTTCTGTTGTCATACTGTGAATAATATACGGGCAGAAACTTCATCTCATACGATTGCAGACCATTGTGCCAACTGTCACAATGGAGATTATCGCGCTTATACATTGGCCGATATTTACCGCCGTTCCGGTGCGATGAATGACACTATCCGGTTTGCAGTGACCACTCGCTTCATTGTGCAAATCAATCTCTTCTTTTTTTTAATACAACTTTAACATGCTGCTGTATCAGAACCCCTTTTAATTGAAATAAAGGGACAACATGACCCGAAAGTCACTCCGAACAACAGGTTTTATTTTTTGGATACTCCATGTGAGCAGTTTTCGGCTGTTATAATCACAGCGCATATGAAAAGTGGGGTTTGTCCATAAACATTGATAAAACACAATATCTGTGTATAGAAAGGCCGCAAAGCAACTTACAGTTCCGAAGATGTATGTACAACTCCTTTCCCAGATGTATGTACTTCCAAACATTATGGCAACCATCGGACGAGCGCATTTTTTTTTCTTTGTCTAACCGAGGAATGGAAAGAAATAGACTGCGTCTTGTAATATGATGAATATAAAAAAGTACTACAGGAAATACACATTTCATTAAACAAACCAATGAAATCTACTTAACGTTTCCTCAGTGAAATATTTTTCATAAGTTTCTCCTGCAAGACCGTTCTCAGTTAAAATAATATTTTTTATTCATTTACTTGTTAAAGTAAACAGATTAATTATTCAATTGGTTTTCCAAGATAAGTTTGAATCACTGATTTAGTATGTCTAGAAAAGGATCTCTGCCAAGTTGAAACACTTTGACCGGGCGCGCGTGTGTATGTGAATTACTTGGTCAAGTATACGTCCGCTAATAAAACATAACGCGCGCGCGCGCACGCACGCACACACAGAGAGTCCAAATTTGTACAGAATATTCGTAAATACAGTAAAACCTTGATAACTGGAAGTCGGAGGGTAATGATTTTTCGAAATTTTGGCTTACTGTGGTATGGAAATACAGTGATAAAACAGTATTGTTTCATAAGCACCGTTTATAGTGATGACTAATTTTAATTTCAGTCTTCAAAAAACTTCTAGTGCTTACGTAAAATGTAATATGTATTCAATAATTTTTACTATTTCGGAACGTATTAAGCATTTCCTTGCTAGCTTATCGATATTTTTCTTCCTCCAATGCTACGCTATTTGGATGAAATTGTAATTTTAAATTACTGCCCCAAAATTCGAGTTAGATGTTTATTATTTTTCTGCTGAAATAGGTTTTACTTTATGAAGGGGAGAGAAATACATATAGTTTCGAATTATCAAGGTGTTTCAAGTTATCGAAGTTTCTAGTTACATACACTGTCTATTATTCTGTTTGTAGTTACATTTGGTTATTGCCCGTAAGCAGGAAACTTACTGTAGCTGATGTCGAATGCTAATCAACTGCCGTTTATGGAGACAGAACTTAACTCTGTGTCGACGTCTAAGTTTTAAAATCTTGTTTGTTTTCATAAAGGTAAAACTATCACGGATGAGATTAGTTGGGCGACAGTATTAACAAACTGAGTCGGATTGGCTCATTCTGACATTCTTGGAGAAATGCCATTCTAATTCGGCAGTAGAGCACGTGAGTTAGGCCGCCTCAATCTTCGCCTACCGACGACATCACCTGACAGCCACAGATTTTTTATTATTTATTTTTGTTTTGTTTTCCTTGTGGCGGTAATTTTGTGTTCAGTTCTTGTAAGTACGTACAGGTTTATCGTATAATAACGTGTGTACGTTTTGCAATTGCTGGGTAAATATACTGATTTTTTACTTCCATATTTCCTTAAGGAATGGAAGTATGGTGATGGCAAAAAAAATCGTGTTCGAGATTATTGCAGATTCTGATTCTACTACACTCAAAACATGAAAAAAAGTCGTTTTCCGAAAAGTGTCTGTGTGTGTGTGTGTGTCTGTGTGTCTATCTGTGTGTCTGTAGATTTTTTTTCTATGGCAAACGATAACTGCCGCAAATTCAAACAGAATCAAATAATTTTTTGCATACAACCCTGATTTGTAGCGGACTCGCGCCCTATTGTTTTTGGTGAAGATCGGTTGAAGCAAAGGGGTAGTTTACCTGCAACGGTTTTTTTTATCAAGGGAAATTTTTTTTTTTGGCAAACGATAACAGCCGCAAATTCAAACAGAATCAAATAATGTTTCGTATACAGCCCTTAATTGTAGAGTTCTCAAGACCTTTTGTTTTTGGTGAAGATCGGTTAAGGGAAAGGGGTAGTTTACTGGTAACGTTTTATGTTTTAACAAGGGTATTTCCTATGGCAAACGATAACAGCCGCAAATTCAAACAGAATCAAACGATTATTTGCATACATCACTAAATTATAGAGTTCTCAAGACCTATTGTTTTTGGTGAAGGTCGGTTAAGGGAAAGGGGTAGTTTACCTACAACGTTTTTTTAACAAGGGTATTTTCTATGGCAAACGATAACAGCCGCAAATTCAAACAGAATAAAATAATTTTCTGCATACAGCCCTGATTTGTAGAGTACTCAAGACCTGTTGTTTTTGGTGAAGATCGGTTGAGGGGAAGGGGTAGTTTACCTGCAACGTTTTTTATCAAGCGTATTTTCTATGGCAAACGATAACTGCCGCAAATTCAAACAGAATCAAATAATTTTTTGCATACAGCCCTGATTTGTAGAGTACTCGCGATCTATTGTTTTTGGTAAAGATCGGTTGAGGGGAAGGGGTAGTTTACCTGCAACGGTTTTTTTTATCAAGGGAAATTTTTTTTTTTGGCAAACGATAACAGCCGCAAATTCAAACAGACTTAAATAATGTTTCGTATACAGCCCTGAATTGTAGAGTTTTCAAGACCTATTGTTTTTGGTGAAGATCGGTTAAGGGAAAGGGGTAGTTTACCTGTAACGTTTTATGTTTTAACAAGGGTATTTCGGATGGCAAATGATAACAGCCGCAAATTCAAACAGAATCAAATAATGTTTTGCATACAGCCCTGATTTGTAGAGTACTCAAGACCTATTGTTTTTGGTGAAGATCGGTTAAGGGGAAGGGGTAGTTTACCTGTAACGTTTTATGTTTTAACAAGGGTATTTCCTATGGCAAACGATAACAGCCGCAAATTCAAACAGAATCAAATAATGTTTTGCATACAGCACTGATTTGTAGAGTACTCAAGACCTATTGTTTTTGGTGAAGATCGGTTAAGGGGAAGGGGTAGTTTACCTGGAACCTTTTACGTTTTAACAAGAGTAAAGTACTTGCAAATTTATTTAACCTTTTTGAAACAATGGTAATTGTTAAAAATAAAATAATTTTGTTGCCAGGCAATAAAATTAAAATTTTTTAATTTTAATGTAATATAATATTTTTCATTTAATACGGCAATAAAAAGGCAGGTAAGACACAAACACACAATTCACGTTATTTCTGGCCTCACTCATGTTTATTTTCTTACGTTTGCACGCTTTGTAAATGGAAAGTGCCGAAACCCACACTAACATAACGCGTGCAAGCCGAAAAAATGGACATCAATTTGCTTACTGGCGAAGCTAGTAGTTAATGAATGGGTAGGCAAAAATCTTATCTTAAATTTTTTTTAAGGAATCACTAAAAGGACGGTGGGTCAAATCGGACGCTGAGGTAGAGTTTGCTGTAACCGAATGGTTCCACAAACAGCCGTAAGAATTTTACTAGCAGGGAATCTACAGGTTAGCGCAACAGTGGAACTCATGTCTTAATGTTATTGGAGACTTCTTTTAAAATCGTTGAATAAAAAATGCTTTACAGGTCTATACGTGTGTCTATTGAACAATCCTTGTATTAGTCATACACAATAATACAACTGATTGAACTTCAAATTTTTAAACTTGGTTAGTTTCTATATATATGTTTAATGTTACAAATAATTCAAATAACAATCTTGATCATCTGTTAGTTCAGCGGAATAACAGTGACACTTTTAATAACCGCATAAAATAAACACTTAGTAACAACACAGGCGCTTTAACTTAACTGTTTGGACCACAGAAGTGAGGCATGCCTCAACGCTCTATGTGTACAGCGCGGGACAATCCCCCCTCCCTACACTTCCCTATCACACCACTACATTGCTTACATACGATGTATACAAAAAACGCTGAGGCAAGTTCAGGTTGCCTCATTCGATTTAAACGAACTATGCCGAATCTCACCTGTCACCATCTAGCGGTCGCTCAATAAAGCACGTTTCGGTTTAATAAATTTGACAGTCACAGTAACAATGTATAATATTTACGTTATGTAGTTCATACGTATTTATAATTTTTATTCTACAGAATTTGTTAGGGTAGGCATTGCCTCAATTGCCTCCATGTAACTTCGCCACTGATATATATGTGTACAACGTTATCGGCAACAAAGAAGTAGTTTTTGTTAAAATTCCTTCCCGGGATATTTGGCCGTAGTCCAATGTTTTCTACAAAACCAGACATTTCGGCAATGCCATCGACTTCCATCATCAGTGAAAATCGAGTGCGATAACGTGAGGTGGTATACGTTAGTGACCACAGTACTGTGGTTAAGGCTGAAGCAGTAAGTAGAAAGAAGTAGTTTCTATGGTAATATTTCATTTCGAAACTGATTTTAAATATAAATCTTAGAATATGGAAGTCATGTATGGTTCTCCATACCGATATTTTTATTTTCGCAGGGGCATAAAAACCATGTAGCATGTAATTAATAACATAAATCTGGAACGCTGTCTTTACGTAAGGTTGCAGTTCATGCCTGCTATTGTTCGTCAGAACAAATTAATAATTTCGGTAGTAGATTTTATCTGTGAAACGGATTTCACACAAACGCGCTGGATGTCAGAGCGAGGTGCGTCACGTCCGCGCTTGTGGTCAAAACGCCTAGGCACGGGTAGGCCTGAAAAGTCTTATCAAACTGACGTCGCCAAACGTTTCGACGCGATTTCACCGGTCACGGAGAGAAAGCTGACGAACATATTTTTTATATTATACTGTGAACGCGACTTTTCCGTCGATCTCTTGGGTATTACACCGCGATATAGAAAGGACTGTTTCGCTGTGCGAGAAAACAAATGAACTGTGCTATTGTTTTACGTTCTGTTGTCATACTGTGAATAATATACGGGCAGAAACTTCATCTCATACGATTGCAGACCATTGTGCCAACTGTCACAATGGAGATTATCGCGCTTATACATTGGCCGATATTTACCGCCGTTCCGGTGCGATGAATGACACTATCCGGTTTGCAGTGACCACTCGCTTCATTGTGCAAATCAATCTCTTCTTTTTTTTAATACAACTTTAACATGCTGCTGTATCAGAACCCCTTTTAATTGAAATAAAGGGACAACATGACCCGAAAGTCACTCCGAACAACAGGTTTTATTTTTTGGATACTCCATGTGAGCAGTTTTCGGCTGTTATAATCACAGCGCATATGAAAAGTGGGGTTTGTCCATAAACATTGATAAAACACAATATCTGTGTATAGAAAGGCCGCAAAGCAACTTACAGTTCCGAAGATGTATGTACAACTCCTTTCCCAGATGTATGTACTTCCAAACATTATGGCAACCATCGGACGAGCGCATTTTTTTTTCTTTGTCTAACCGAGGAATGGAAAGAAATAGACTGCGTCTTGTAATATGATGAATATAAAAAAGTACTACAGGAAATACACATTTCATTAAACAAACCAATGAAATCTACTTAACGTTTCCTCAGTGAAATATTTTTCATAAGTTTCTCCTGCAAGACCGTTCTCAGTTAAAATAATATTTTTTATTCATTTACTTGTTAAAGTAAACAGATTAATTATTCAATTGGTTTTCCAAGATAAGTTTGAATCACTGATTTAGTATGTCTAGAAAAGGATCTCTGCCAAGTTGAAACACTTTGACCGGGCGCGCGTGTGTATGTGAATTACTTGGTCAAGTATACGTCCGCTAATAAAACATAACGCGCGCGCGCGCACGCACGCACACACAGAGAGTCCAAATTTGTACAGAATATTCGTAAATACAGTAAAACCTTGATAACTGGAAGTCGGAGGGTAATGATTTTTCGAAATTTTGGCTTACTGTGGTATGGAAATACAGTGATAAAACAGTATTGTTTCATAAGCACCGTTTATAGTGATGACTAATTTTAATTTCAGTCTTCAAAAAACTTCTAGTGCTTACGTAAAATGTAATATGTATTCAATAATTTTTACTATTTCGGAACGTATTAAGCATTTCCTTGCTAGCTTATCGATATTTTTCTTCCTCCAATGCTACGCTATTTGGATGAAATTGTAATTTTAAATTACTGCCCCAAAATTCGAGTTAGATGTTTATTATTTTTCTGCTGAAATAGGTTTTACTTTATGAAGGGGAGAGAAATACATATAGTTTCGAATTATCAAGGTGTTTCAAGTTATCGAAGTTTCTAGTTACATACACTGTCTATTATTCTGTTTGTAGTTACATTTGGTTATTGCCCGTAAGCAGGAAACTTACTGTAGCTGATGTCGAATGCTAATCAACTGCCGTTTATGGAGACAGAACTTAACTCTGTGTCGACGTCTAAGTTTTAAGACCTTGTTTGTTTTCATAAAGGTAAAACTATCACGGATGAGATTAGTTGGGCGACAGTATTAACAAACTGAGTCGGATTGGCTCATTCTGACATTCTTGGAGAAATGCCATTCTAATTCGGCAGTAGAGCACGTGAGTTAGGCCGCCTCAATCTTCGCCTACCGACGACATCACCTGACAGCCACAGATTTTTTATTATTTATTTTTGTTTTGTTTTCCTTGTGGCGGTAATTTTGTGTTCAGTTCTTGTAAGTACGTACAGGTTTATCGTATAATAACGTGTGTACGTTTTGCAATTGCTGGGTAAATATACTGATTTTTTACTTCCATATTTCCTTAAGGAATGGAAGTATGGTGATGGCAAAAAAAATCGTGTTCGAGATTATTGCAGATTCTGATTCTACTACACTCAAAACATGAAAAAAAGTCGTTTTCCGAAAATGTCTGTGTGTGTGTGTGTGTCTGTGTGTCTGTCTGTGTGTCTGTAGATTTTTTTCTATGGCAAACGATAACTGCCGCAAATTCAAACAGAATCAAATAATTTTTTGCATACAGCCCTGATTTGTAGAGGACTCGCGACCTATTGTTTTTGGTGAAGATCGGTTGAAGGAAAGGGGTAGTTTACCTGCAACGGTTTTCTTTATCAAGGGAAATTTTTTTTTTTTGGCAAACGATAACAGCCGCAAATTCAAACATAATCAAATAATGTTTCGTATACAGCCCTTAATTGTAGAGTTCTCAAGAACTTTTGTTTTTGGTGAAGATCGGTTAAGGGAAAGGGGTAGTTTACTGGTAACGTTTTATGTTTTAACAAGGGTATTTCCTATGGCAAACGATAACAGCCGCAAATTCAAACAGAATCAAAAGATTATTTGCATACAGCCCTAAATTGTAGAGTACTCGAGACCTATTGTTTTTGGTGAAGATCGGTTAAGGGAAAGGGGTAGTTTACTTGTAACGTTTTATGTTTTAACAAGGGTATTTCCTATGGCAAACGATAACGGCCGCAAATTCAAACAGAATCAAAAGATTATTTGCATACAGCCCTAAATTGTAGAGTTCTCAAGACCTGTTGTTTTTGGTGAAGATCGGTTAAGGGAAAGGGGTAGTTTACCTATAACGTTTTTTTAACAAGGGTATTTTTTATGGCAAACGATAACAGCCGCAAATTCAAACAGAATCAAATAATTTTCTGCATACTGCCCTGATTTGTAGAGTACTCAAGACCTATTGTTACTTCCATATTCCTTAAGGAATGGAAGTATGGTGATGGCAAAAAAAATCGTGTTCGAGATTATTGCAGATTCTGATTCTACTACACTCAAAACATGAAAAAAAGTCGTTTTCCGAAAAGTGTCTGTGTGTCTGTCTGTCTATCTGTCTGTCTGTCTGTCTGTCTGTCTGTCTGTCTGTCTGTGTGTCTGTGTGTCTATAGATTTTTTTTCTATGGCAAACGATAACTGCCGCAAATTCAAACAGAATCAAATAATTTTTTGCATACAGCCCGGTTTTGCAGAGTTCTCGCGACCTATTGTTTTTGGTGAAGATCGGTTGAGGGAAAGGGGTAGTTTACCAGCAACGGTTTTTTTTTAGCAAGGGTAATTTTGTTTGTTTGGCAAACGATAACAGCCGAAAATTCAAACAGAATCAAATAATGTTTCGCATACAGCCCTGAATTGTAGAGTTCTCAAGACCTATTGTTTTTGGTGAAGATCGGTTAAGGGAAAGGGGTAGTTTACCAGTAACGTTTTATGTTTTAACAAGGGTATTTCCTATGGCAAACGATAACAGCCGCAAATTCAAACAGAATGAAAAGATTATTTGCATACAGCCCTAAATTGTAGAGTTCTCAAGACCTTTTGTTTTTGGTGAAGATCGGTTAAGGGAAAGGGGTAGTTTACCTACAACGTTTTTTTAACAAGGGTATTTTCTATGGCAAACGATAACAGCCGCAAATTCAAACAGAATCAAATAATTTTCTGCATACAGCCCTGATTTGTAGAGTACTCAAGACCTATTGTTTTTGGTGAAGATCGGTTGAGGGGAAGGGGTAGTTTACCAGCAACGTTTTTTATCATGCGTATTTTCTATGGCAAACGACAACTGCCGCAAATTCAAACAGAATCAAATAATTTTTTGCATACTGCCTTGATTTGTAGAGTACTCGCGACCTATTGTTTTTGGTGAAGATCGGTTGAGGGGAAGGGGTAGTTTACCTGCAACGGTTTTTTTTATCAAGGGAAATTTTTTTTTTTTGGCAAACGATAACAGCCGCAAATTCAAACAGAATCAAATAATGTTTCGCATACAGCCCTGAATTCTAGATTTCTCAAGACCTTTTGTTTTTGGTGAAGATCGGTTGAGGGAAAGGGGTAGTTTACCTGCAACGTTTTTTTAACAAGGGTATTTTCTATGGCAAACGATAACAGCCGCAAATTCAAACAGAATCAAATAATTTTCTGCATACAGTCCTGATTTGTAGAGTACTCAAGACCTATTGTTTTTGGTGAAGATCGGTTAAGGGGAAGGGGTAGTTTACCGGCAACGTTTTTTTATCAAGCGTATTTTCTATGGCAAACGATAACAGCCGCAAATTCAAACAGAATCAAATAATTTTTTGCATACGTCCCTGAATTGTAGAGGTCTCAACGACTTTCGATTTTGGTGAAGATCGGTTAAGGGGAAGGGGTAGTTTACCAGCAACCTTATACGTTTTAACAAGAGTTAAGTACTTGAAAATTTATTTAAACTTTTTGAAACAATGGTAATTGTTAAAAATAAAATAATTTTGTTGCCAGGCAATAAAATTATAATTTTTTCATTTTAATGTAATATAATATTTTTCATTTAATACAGCAATAAAAAGGCAGGTAAGACACAGCCTGGCTGTTTGGCTGAAAATGATTTTAAATATAAATCTTAGAATATGGAAGTCATGTATGGTTCTCCATACCGATATTTATCAAGCGTATTTCCTATGGCAAACGATAACAGCCGCAAATTCAAACAGAATCAAATAATTTTTTGCATACGTCCCTGAATTGTAGAGGTCTCAATGACTTTCGATTTTGGTGAAGATCGGTTAAGGGGAAGGGGTAGTTTACCTGCAACCTTTTACGTTTTAACAAGAGTAAAGTACTTGAAAATTTATTTAAACTTTTTGAAACAATGGTAATTGTTAAAAATAAAATAATTTTGTTGCCAGGCAATAAAATTATAATTTTTTCATTTTAATGTAATATAATATTTTTCATTTAATACAGCAATAAAAAGGCAGGTAAGACACAGCCTGGCTGTTTGGCTGAAAATGATTTTAAATATAAATCTTTGAATATGGAAGTCATGTATGGTTCTCCATACCGATATTTTTTGGTGAAGATCGGTTGAGGGGAAGGGGTAGTTTACCTGCAACGTTTTTTATCAAGCGTATTTTCTATGGCATACGATAACTGCCGCAAATTCAAACAGAATCAAATAATTTTTTGCACACAGCCCTGATTTGTAGAGTACTCGCGACCCATTGTTTTTGGTGAAGATCGGTTGAGGGAAAGGGGTAGTTTACCTGCAACGGTTTTTTTTATCAAGGGACATTTTTTTTTTTGGCAAACGATAACAGCCGCAAATTCAAACAGAATCAAATAATGTTTCGTATACAGCCCTGAACTGTAGAGTTCTCAAGACCGTTTGTTTTTGGTGAAGATCGGTTAAGGGAAAGGGATAGTTTACTTGCAACGTTTTATGTTTTAACAAGGGTATTTCCTATGGCAAACGATAACAGCCGCAAATTCAAACAGAATCAAAAGATTATTTGCATACAGCACTAAATTGTAGATTTCTCAAGACCTATTGTTTTTGGTGAAGATCGGTTAAGGGAAAGGGGTAGTTTACCTACAACGTTTTTTTAACAAGGGTATTTTCTATGGCAAACGATAACAGCCGCAAATTCAAACAGAATAAAATAATTTTCTGCATACAGCCCTGATTTGTAGAGTACTCAAGACCTGTTGTTTTTGGTGAAGATCGGTTGGGGGAAGGGGTAGTTTACCGGCAACGTTTTTTATCAAGCGTATTTTCTATGGCAAACGATAACTGCCGCAAATTCAAACAGAATCAAATAATTTTTTGCATACAGCTCTGATTTGTAGAGTGCTCGCGATCTATTGTTTTTGGTGAAGATCGGTTGAGGGGAAGGGGTAGTTTACCTGCAACGGTTTTTTTTATCAAGGGAAATTTTTTTTTTGGCAAACGATAACAGCCGCAAATTCAAACAGACTTAAATAATGTTTCGTATACAGCCCTGAATTGTAGAGTTTTCAAGACCTATTGTTTTTGGTGAAGATCGGTTAAGGGAAAGGGGTAGTTTACCTGTAACGTTTTATGTTTTAACAAGGGTATTTCCGATGGCAAACGATAACAGCCGCAAATTCAAACAGAATCAAACGATTATTTGCATACCGCCCTAAATTGTAGATTTCTCAAGACCTATTGTTTTTGGTGAAGATCGGTTGAGGGAAAGGGGTAGTTTACCTGTAACGTTTTATGTTTTAACAAGGGTATTTCCTATGGCAAACGATAACAGCCGCAAATTCAAACAGAATCAAATAATGTTTTGCATACAGCCCTGATTTGTAGAGTACTCAAGACCTATTGTTTTTGGTGAAGATCGGTTAAGGGGAAGGGGTAGTTTACCTGCACCGTTTTTTTATCAAGCGTATTTTCTATGGCAAAGGAGAACAGCCGCAAATTCAAACAGAATCAAATAATTTTTTGCATACATCCCTGAATTGTAGAGGTCTCAAGGACTTTCTATTTTGGTGAAGATCGGTTAAGGGGAAGGGGTAGTTTACCTGCAACCTTTTACGTTTTAACAAGAGTAAAGTACTTGCAAATTTATTTAACCTTTTTGAAACAATGGTAATTGTTAAAAATAAAATAATTTTGTTGCCAGGCAATAAAATTAAAATGTTTTAATTTTAATGTAATATAATATTTTTCATTTAATACGGCAATAAAAAGGCAGGTAAGACACAAACACACAATTCACGTTATTTCTGGCCTCACTCATGTTTATTTTCTTACGTTTGCACGCTTTTTAAATGGAAAGTGCCGAAACCCACACCAACATAACGCGTGCAAGCCGAAAAAATGGACATCAATTTGCTTACTGGCGAAGCTAGTAGTTAATGAATGGGTAGGCAAAAATCTTATCTTAAATTTTTTTTAAGGAATCACTAAAAGGACGGTGGGTCAAATCGGACGCTGAGGTAGAGTTTGCTGTAACCGAATGGTTCCACAAACAGCCGTAAGAATTTTACTAGCAGGGAATCTACAGGTTAGCGCAACAGTGGAACTCATGTCTTAATGTTATTGGAGACTTCTTTTAAAATCGTTGAATAAAAAATGCTTTACAGCTCTATACGTGTGTCTATTGAACAATCCTTGTATTAGTCATACACAATAATACAACTGATTGAACTTCAAATTTTTAAACTTGGTTAGTTTGTATATATATGTTTAATGTTACAAATAATTCAAATAACAATCTTGATCATCTGTTAGTTCAGCGGAATAACAGTGACACTTTTAATAACCGCATAAAATAAACACTTAGTAACAACACAGGCGCTTTAACTTAACTGTTTGGACCACAGAAGTGAGGCATGCCTCAACGCTCTATGTGTACAGCGCGGGACAATCCCCCCTCCCTACACTTCCCTATCACACCACTACATTGCTTACATACGATGTATACAAAAAACGCTGAGGCAAGTTCAGGTTGCCTCATTCGATTTAAACGAACTATGCCGAATCTCACCTGTCACCATCTAGCGGTCGCTCAATAAAGCACGTTTCGGTTTAATAAATTTGACAGTCACAGTAACAATGTATAATCTTTACGTTATGTAGTTCATACGTATTTATAATTTTTATTCTACAGAATTTGTTAGGGTAGGCATTGCCTCAATTGCCTCCATGTAACTTCGCCACTGATATATATGTGTACAACGTTATCGGCAACAAAGAAGTAGTTTTTGTTAAAATTCCTTCCCGGGATATTTGGCCGTAGTCCAATGTTTTCTACAAAACCAGACATTTCGGCAATGCCATCGACTTCCATCATCAGTGAAAATCGAGTGCGATAACGTGAGGTGGTATACGTTAGTGACCACAGTACTGTGGTTAAGGCTGAAGCAGTAAGTAGAAAGAAGTAGTTTCTATGGTAATATTTCATTTCGAAAATGATTTTAAATATAAATCTTAGAATATGGAAGTCATGTATGGTTCTCCATACCGATATTTTGTTATTATGGGGTAGTCGTTTAATATAATGTTATTTTCAGTCACTTTATCCATAAACATTAGATAGGCTTCTGGCTTACTTTATTCTTATAAAGAAACCGAACTACGCAGATAATCATCCCTCCTACGAAGCGCTCCGAAGTCACTCATGGACCCTGAGCATCTTGCAGAGGGTTCACTCCCTAAAGACGAAAAGTCTGTCTATGAACCGTTCCTCTGTAAACACGTGCAGTTACACTGCCCAGCGATCCACAGGAAGCAAATCGCTATCCACGCTGTACACTTTTTCGGCTTGCACGCGTTGTGTTGGTGTGGGTTTCGGCACTTTCCATTTAAAAACCGTGCAAATGTAAGAAAATAAACATGAGTGAGGTCAGAAATAACGCGAATTGTGTGTGTGTGTCTTGCCTGCCTTTTTATTGCGGTAATCATAATAATAAAATGGAAACATAAACATTACAGAATTGAAATATGCTTGCCTGCCACGAACGATATATTTTCTCTCACACATGATTTAAATTAAAATGAAAAAATATAGAATTTTGTTAAAGTGAAATGAAATGTTTCCATAGTGTTGCGGTTTGGAAGCTCTTGAAGAATCGCGAGTTATTCCAAAGACGCTAATAAGGAAGGCTGGATTGTTTGTTAGAAAGAAGTGGACTGTATTCAAGATATTGAACATGCGTTTATTGAATAATTTGGTTTGTTAGTTACGATCGGCACGTGCGGATGCATTTTGAGGCGATAATGCCCGAAATCAACTTTGAATGAAATCGTGGTCCATGGTAGATGGACGCAGGTAGACGATTAAAGTTGAATGTTATAAATGTATGCTGAATAATAGCCAAAAGCCGCGGCTGTAAGAGAAGTGTTTAACGAGAGTTGCGCTCGGAGTCGTGTTATAAACTGAACTAATGCTGGCTTGCAGTCGGCTAGGCTGGCCGGTTGCAAGGTTTGATAACGCGTGACGTCATCCGCGCGTGCCGTGCAATGTTAGTAGACTGCTTACAGCTGATAAAACAGTACAAAGTTTAAACATACTGCCCGCCAAAATCGGGACGATTTTGTACATTAACGGTTAAATTGAACAATATAATAATTAGACTTACATGTCGTAAGCGATACAACAATTGGCGCACTGGCCAGAGAGCATAGACATAATAAACATAATATACTTAAAGACTTATACATAAAATTTGTAAAAAACAAAAATCATTAATCTAGCACAAAGCTTAAGTCAAAACAAAACAATTTCTGTGCTAGAAAAGGTACAACAAATAAAAAATCGTGATAAAAATGGACCTTTACATAACTGAACATGATCTCTCTTGAAGCATAACATATGGATAAAAAATACATATATTTAAACCTTGACAAACGTAAATAATATTCTTAAATTATATAAGAGAAACCATCTTGATCACTGCTTCATATATAGTAATAGAAATGATAGAAACATAATGTTATCATAATCGTATCAAAGTTCAATGGTACATGACATTGAAAAATACAATACACATATAGAATAATTGACACTTGTGGTTCTCAGAATTTGAATCACACAAACATATTAACGATACACAACATTCATAATGATTGATAGTACATAGTAGACATAGTCACTGTTGCTGTAATAGCTAGCGACACTTAACAATGTTACAATGCTTATGATACAATTGACTTGTATGCTCGCCCCGGGTAATGTCCCGGGCGTGTTCCATGTAATGTGACACGCACACACTCACACACACACACACACACACACACACACACACACACACACACACACCTCGTGTGTCTCGTATGGCACGCATACGATTAGCTTGTTGCCACCGGAAGGGGGCATAATTTGTGGATGGGTCGGCGTAAGATACCTAGCGCAGTGCGTACTTCTGCGACGCGTACTAAGGAATCTTGACCCGGAAAAACATTGGTAATTACCCCACGCTTCCATTCTAGAGGGGGGGAATTGTCATCCAAAATAAGGACAAGTTGTCCGAGCTTCAAATTTTTAAATGGGGTGCGCCATTTGTTGCGCTGCTGCAGCTGGTGCAGATAATCCCTAGACCACCGTTTCCAGATGGTCTGCGTAAATTTTTGGAGCAGAAGCCATCTGCCCAAATGAGTATTATTGCCTTGTGTATAGTCGGGTTCCGGAAGTGCCGTCAGTGGAGCACCGACCAAAAAATGAGCGGGTGTTAAGGGTTCAGGGTCTCTAGCATCGTCGGACGCGGCGCATAACGGGCGTGAATTAAGGCAAGCCTCAATTTGAGAAAGAAAGGTAGAATATTCCTCAAAATTCAAGATCGTACCGCCAATTACGCGACGTAAATGGAATTTAACACTCCTTACACCACTTTCCCACAAACCACCGAAATGAGGGGCTGAAGGGGGGATAAAGGACCATTTGATGCCGTGGAGACCGCAAAACTCCAGAGAAGATTGTTCAACTTCCTTGGAGGTTAAAAATTTGTACCAATCATGCAACGTGTGGTTGGCACGACGAAAATTCGTGCCATTATCCGAAAATATTTGCGCGGGAATACCTCTGCGCGATATGAACCTTTTTAAAGCCGCTATAAAGGCGTTGGAAGTAAGATCCGACACCAATTCTAAATGGATGGCCCTAGTACAGATGCATATAAATAGAGCGATATATGCCTTGGTCGTGGACTTAGAGCGCTGCCCGCCATGGCGCAAAAACACCGGACCTGCGTAATCCACGGCCGACTGTGAGAATGGCCTTGACGGCGTGACCCTAGAAGAGGGTAATTGACCGAGTAATTGATTCGCGCCTTTAGCCCGGAAACGAAAACAAGTGACACACTTATGTATCACTGAGCGGATATAGGACTTATCGTGTATGATCCAATACTTAAGCCTAAGCGAAGCTTGAGTTGATTGCACTCCAGCGTGCAACAAACGGATGTGTTCGTATTCAATTATTAATCTCGTGAGATGAGAGTGCGGGTGTAAAATTATTTGGTGTTTAGTCTCGTAGCTAAGTGGGGAGAATTGCAAGCGTCCACCCACTCTTAAAATGCCTGATTTGTCCAGGAATGGGTTGAGAGCAAGAATTTTACTACTGCGTGGAAGGCACCGGTGTGCCTCAAGTTCCCTAACCTCTACGTCGAAATGCAACTTCTGAGATTGCCGGACAAAAACCAAGAGCGTGTCAGACAATTCTTGAGCCGACAAAAAGGACGTGTCTCTATCAACCACCGCGAGCCTAGAATTGCGAAGAAATCGACGGCAGTATGCGAAGACGCGAATAAACCTCGTAAGAGATGAATAGGTTTCAATGTAACTATGTGTTGAGGACGCGACAATTAGTGAGGTTTGAGCCTGCTTGCGACGTTCCTCTTCAATGTCGGGAAAGGTACAGGGAGCATTAATGTCGAACGCGCTGACCGGCCATGAGGCCGCATCACGAGCCAACCAGGAGGGACCATGCCACCATTGAGCATGACAGTGCAGACTACGAGGGAGGCAACCGCGCGATAAAACGTCGGCAGGGTTGTCATTCGATACTACATGACGCCAAGTTCCCCTGCTGCTAACAAGACGCTTTATTTCTGCGACACGGTTAGCCACAAATACCTTCCAGCGGGAAGATTGCTGATGTATCCAGTACAACGCTATCATCGAATCCGAATAAAGATATAATCCGTCAAAATTGTAATCGACGGCATTTAAAACCTTGGACGTTAATTGAGCCAACAATAAACAAGCACAAAGTTCAAGTCTAGGAAGCGTTATCTGTTTCAGCGGAGCGACCCTAGATTTAGCACACAATAAGTTTGATGATATGGCGCCGTTCGAATAGACCGCCCGCACATAAATGCAACACGCGTAACCTTTAACCGAAGCGTCGGCGAATCCGTGCAGCTGCAATGAACTAACTGGGTAACTGTTCGAACTCTTAACCGACCTCGTAATCTCAAAATGGGTGTCAGAAACTAATTGGGCGTATAATTCCGACCATTGATCGGCTAGTGACCCGGACAAGGGTTCGTCCCAATCAGTGCCCGCCAACCACAACTGCTGCACGAAATGCTTGCAGCAAAATGTGATGGGAGCAATTAGACCTAGTGGATCATATATCCCGGCAATGATTGACAACACGCTTCTCTTGTTGAGAACGGTTAGATTGTCATCACCCCTAACGGTGTACAAAAAGTTATCCCCCTCAACATTCCACTGTATGCCCAAGGTACGCACGTTCTGACCCTTGCTGAAGTCACGGGTTACTTGGGCGCGAAGAGTCATAATCTTATGGTGGTTAGAGAACCATTTGTGTAACGAAAAACCATACCTCCTCAACAACATCTCGATCTCGCCTTTCATTTCAGCTAAGCTGTTCGGATCATCCGAACCCGTTATGAGATCGTCTACGTAAAAGTCATTTGCTATGGCCTTAGCAGCGGTAGGGTAGTCGGCTTTATTTTCATATGCTATTTGAGCCAGACAACGCGTAGCAAGGAAGGAGGCACTAGCAGTGCCATATGTAACCGTCCTTAACGCGTAATGTCGCAATTCCTTATGCGGTGCATCACGCCAAACAATGCGTTGCAAGTTTGAATCCTTAGGATTAACAATGATCTGGCGATACATCTTTTCAATGTCCGCAATAAGTACGTATCGGTGGGTGCGGAACCGAACCATTATCGAAAACAGATCCTGCTGGATCGTAGGACCGACCATTAAAGTGTCGTTAAGGGACAAATTATTGGTGGTTTTAGCGGATGCGTCAAATACCACGCGCAATTTAGTGGTTAAGCTAGAGTCTTTGAAGACTGCGTGATGGGGCAGATAAAAGATCTCTGACCTGTCAAGCGACAGATCGTATTCATTAAGCGGCGACATGTGGCCAAGTCTTAAGTAGTCACTCATGAACTCACTATAATCCTTGTAAAGGGTAGGGTTCTGCTTGAATTTGAATTCTAACGATTGGAATCTGCGTATTGCTCCGCGGAGAGAATCTCCCAAATAAGATTTATCAGATCTGCCGGGCAGGGCTACCACGAATCTCCCGTCGCGATTGCGGCTAGTGTTTTCCACGAAATGCCTTTCACACGGTGAGTCCTCAGATCGGGTTTCGCGACTAGAGATCTCCTCCAACTTCCAAAATTCCTTTAGTTGCGAGGAAACCTGATTATCATCCTTACAGACCATAAATGAAGAAACCGTTTTAGTCACATCGACGTTGAATGGTAAGTCACCGGCCAAAATAAATCCTAACTTGGTTTCCTGAATTATAGGAAAGTGTGGTCCGCACGTATATTTCACAGGTTCAATTAATTGTAGAAAATATTGAGCGCCGATTAATATATCGACTTGCGATGAGCAATGTAGGTGAGGATCCGCCAAGAATATGCGCTTGGGTAAATTTAAAGAGGTAAGATTGAACGACTCCGCCGGTAAATTATTAGTTATACTGGGTAATACGGCACAACGTACGTTTAACGTGAAGGGTTTATAGCGTGAATGTAGCCTTACATTAGTGCTGAAGTCAGCCTGGGAAAGCGAGTTGTTTATACCCGTGATGGGCAATTGCGATTTAACTAATTGGAGGCCCAACCTGCGGGCGAAATCCATTGTGCAAAAGTTCGCTTGAGAACCGGAATCCAGTAATATCCTAACGGGAAATTTTTTGCCGACCTTATTGTATGTCATACAGACGGCGGTAGATAACAATACCGATTTATTGGTCTGTGATTTCAGTGAACACTGGTTGTTGACAGAAGTTACGTCCCTGTTGGGGACATGAATCGTGGTGTGGTGACGCCTAGAACATTTTTTACACGAAAATTTGGAGGGACATTTTGAACCCTCGTGTCCCGAACGGAGACAGTTTAAGCAAAGTTTGTTTTTTAGTAACGCATTTTTTCTATCAGGGATAGACAGCGATATAAATTGTGGGCAATCGCTAAGTCTATGTCCACCGTTACATAGCCTGCATAAATTATTTCTAATATGTGAGTGGAATGCGCCCTTTGGAGTGCTTATCTGTTTAACTGCCTTGCGATAAGGAGACTTATCGCTTTTGTTCAACCTGCTCGTTGGGCTAGTCGCGTTATCGATATTTTGCAGTAGTTTCCTACGTGAATTTAAAAAATTTATAAAACTATTAAAATCAGGGAGTTTATGCTCCGATAAACTCTCTTTCCACAAACGTAAAGTACAACTGTCAAGTTTTTTGGCTAGATAATTTACGACAATAATTTCAAACGTGTTGACTGGCAGTTTGAGATTATTTAAAGCGTTTATATTTCCAGAGATTTGATCAATAAATTGCGATATGCTACCTTGGGATTCCTGCTGGACTAATGGTGCGTCTAGTACATTCCACACGTGGTGAGCGGAGACAATCAGCTTACTATCATATCTATTCCTCAACAGATCGATAGCCACCGCGTAATTCTCATGTGTTATGGGCAATGATTTTATTACGTTAAGCGCCTCGCCATGTAATGACGAGTGCAAATAATGAAGCTTCTGTATATCTGTCAGGTCTGTTCTGACATGAATTAGTTCCATAAAAATATGGTAATAATGTTGCCATTCCACAATACTACCCTCGAACCGTGGTAATTTTATTGGTTCCAATTGAATGGGGGTTGTTTTAGGCTGTTTACCATCAGTATTAATTAGTGGTTTTTGGTTCAAGTGCTCAGATTGCTCCAACAAGTGTTGCAATTTACATTCTATAGCACAGAGATCGTCCTCCGTTTGCACTCTATCACTTGTTGACGCAACGTCTGCTTCCTCAGCCTCGATTTGTGACTGTATCTCGTCATATTTGGTGGATAATTCCATCAAATGACGCAGTTTTATTTTGAGCGCATGAGGATCGCTGTTTAACACATCAAAATTATCCGCGAAGGTATTTATTCGGGATATTGAGGCCTTAATTGTACCTCGTTTTTTTATCAGAGCCCTTACATCGGCCATTATTACAGTTTGAGATAAAAAAGGGAAAGATATTTAGAAACAATTGAGCATCGAGCATGTGAACCACAAACTTAATTTTGAATGAGTTTAAATACGTTTGGTAGCTAGCGATCGTTGGTTTGAACATAAACTTACTCTCTCTAACTAATCAAACTCGTTGGCGGTTAAATTATTGAAATTATAAATCTAAATGATTACAAAGTATAGCTTTATCTTTAAAGTTCTGACTGATAATGAGCTGCCAACCATCTATTAATTTATATTGTGTAATAAGTTAATTGTTTATATAAATATGTCAAAAAATACACACTGGGTGAAATATTATTAAAAATAAATCAAATATAGGTAAAGTTTATAGTCACGTGGCCGTCGATTCATTCGTGATGAAGCTGGCTTCGATCCCGTTTGGAGCTGCTACACCTCCTGTCTCTGCCGGTCAGCCGTTGCCTCATGTTGTACCCTCCATCAATTAAAGCTGTGGAATCTCGAAAATGTTGTCCTGTTTCGTCCCGTCGTCTCTGGTCTACTGCTTGGCCGAATCTTGTCGAGATGACTGCGACGTGCCTCACGATAATGGTGTCGCTCAGGACGAAAATGATGCCCGTCTGTCGTGATTAACTTCAGATTGGTTTTTCCAGAAATGATGTATATAAATAAATGCTGTCGCCTGTGTACTCAGGTATGAGAAATCTGTGCCGTTGGGACCAAAAATGATGTAGTTTGTTTTGGCCTGAAAATATGAAATCCTGCCTGGTTGGACCAAAAATGACGTCGTTTTTGGCCTGAAATGTGATATCCGGTCCGGTGGGACCAAAAATGATGCGGTTTGGAAGCTCTTGAAGAATCGCGAGTTATTCCAAAGACGCTAATAAGGAAGGCTGGATTGTTTGTTAGAAAGAAGTGGACTGTATTCAAGATATTGAACATGCGTTTATTGAATAATTTGGTTTGTTAGTTACGATCGGCACGTGCGGATGCATTTTGAGGCGATAATGCCCGAAATCAACTTTGAATGAAATCGTGGTCCATGGTAGATGGACGCAGGTAGACGATTAAAGTTGAATGTTATAAATGTATGCTGAATAATAGCCAAAAGCCGCGGCTGTAAGAGAAGTGTTTAACGAGAGTTGCGCTCGGAGTCGTGTTATAAACTGAACTAATGCTGGCTTGCAGTCGGCTAGGCTGGCCGGTTGCAAGGTTTGATAACGCGTGACGTCATCCGCGCGTGCCGTGCAATGTTAGTAGACTGCTTACAGCTGATAAAACAGTACAAAGTTTAAACACATAGAAACTACTTCTTTTTTGTCAATAACGTATTACACATATAAAACTTATAAAACTTATTTCCTCCATCATCAACTAATATTTAAATTTATAAAAAAAATTACCCCTCTCCCTTCAACTACCCTTTTTATTTATAGATATTTCATCTACCTTTCTACAGTGGATTATTATGACCTTCTTTTCAGGATACTTTATTTATCAAAATTAAGCACTTTACTCTTGTTAAAACATAAAACGTTGCAGGTAAACTACCCCTTTCCCTTAACCGATCTTCACCAAAATCAACAGACCTTGAGTACTCTTCAATTCAGGATGTTATGCAAAAAAGTATTTGATTCTGTTTGAATTTGCGGCTGTTATCGTTTGCCATAGAAAAAATTCTATAGACAGACACACACACGACACTTTTCGAAAATATCGGTATGGAGAACCATACATAACTTCCATGTTCTAAGATTTATATTTAAAATCATTTTAGAAATGAAATATTACCATAGAAACTACTTCTTTCGACTTACTGCTTCAGCCTTAACCACAGTACTGTGGTCACTAACGTATACCACCTCATGTTATCGCACTCGATTTTCACTGATGATGGAAGTCGATGGCATTGCCGAAACGTCTGGTTTTGTAGAAAACATTGGACTACGGCCAAACATCCCGGGAAGGAATTTTAACAAAAACTACTTCTTTGTTGCCGATAACGTTGTACACATATATATTGTAACCAAATAATTTTATGGGGTTTTTTCCTTTATTCTTAAGGCCCCGCGTTGTTTAAAATAAAGTTTAAATTACGTTTAAAAGCCACACTGTTGGGTTCCAATTTGTAATAAAATAAAAGTGTTGCTGTTGTTATTTAAAATTATGTTTATGTTTAAAATATTAAAGGTCGTGATTAAATAAAATCTAATTATGTGTGAAATATCATTTAGATGTTGTAATCGTTGAAGGTTACTAACTTTGTAAAGCGATTTAAAATGTAACATTCGAGGTTACTCACAGTGTGTTTACAGTTGTGTAATTATACTTGTCTGAAAAGAATTCCCTTATATGAAATAAATAAAATAGTTGGGTTGATAATATTTAAATACTAAGTTTGCTTAGATTTAAAAATAAAGTACAATAGTTGGTCGCTTGAAGATGATGGTCGTCTTGTTGATGCTGACCGTGAAACTTCTCCTCCAGGTTGCTGATAGTCTAAGTACGTTACGTCTCGTAATGTCTGGACAATATAATAAACAAAATATACTTTCACGTACCTGGTCGTGTTTTCTAGAAGTTCTAGTATAAGCTGTCAACTCAGTTTACAAACACCAACTTACTTTAGTTGCAAGGTTAGATTGCCTTGGTTGTTAGTGGGCGCCACACGGATTTATTTTAGGGAAAATCCCGTGTAAAACCCACAAATAGAATCACTGAATGATTTAAAAATTTAAAATAATTGTTTATCACCTTTGTGGCATGCAATTCCAAAATATTAAAACACAACTGAAGGTTGTTTGAGTTTTCTAAATAAAATATTTAATTATCAGATAGAAATAAATCAAGTCGAGTTATGCTGTTAATAATGGGTTTTATTTACACCCTTATAGAGAATTCCAAAAAAAAACAAATATAATTAAAATATACAAAGTTGTACAATTGTCAATAAGTTATTATATGCCTTATACGGCTTGCTCAGAGCACAAGTTATAGATCTGGCTAAGTCCAGATGTTGTTTATTTTTAATAGTAATATTATTAAAATCTCAGATGTGAATTCTTTGAGACACGAAAAAGAAAGTTATGCCTACACAATATCTAATGATTTGCTGATAAAATATTGATTGATAATGTTTTGAGGTTACTTTCATTAAGTAAACAAATAAAAATGACCTGTTGATAGGTCGTGCGTTCGTCAACGCTTGCTTTTTGATTTACAAAATTTATCATGTGAGAACACTTATAACTAACATACAGCTTAATTCATAATAACAAATTCATACAATAAATTGAGACATGGTGTAATCTTGAAATGTTTCTGTGTTTTGCGTCAGTACAGATCAGTGTAGAAAAATGTACAGGTTATGGCGCTCAGATAAAAAATGAATAATGATTGCACTGTTACCTTTTGGTTTTAATTATTTAATTAAAATTCATTAACCACTTCGGTAATCGGATTATAATGATTACCGGGTTTCGCACAACACACGCACCAGAACAGAGTATTGCGATCCTCTTCTGACTTAATGGATCATGAATGATATTAATTAATTACTTTCTGTTCATTATTTCCCGCACTAAATTGAAATAATACTGCACATAATCACTATTGTTTTCTGTAGATTAATTTGAAGTAGTTGTTTCTTGGTGTTGAGCTATTTTCTTCGATGTATCATGTTGATGACGCTAACAATTATTAAAAATGTTGATATGGCGAGCACACGTCCCGTGCTGTATGAAGTTGGTAAAGTGTCTGTTGAGAAACGCTTGCGTCCCCTTATATACTCTCCTTGTCGATCGGTCTTAGGTAAAAATGTTAATTACTAACTAATTTTGTGATTGGTTCTTGCAGGTGTGTTGAGTATGACGTATTTTTATTTTGGCCGTTAAAAACGGTTTCCAACCGCCAAACTCTGAAATGATTGACAATTCGTCGTTGTTGTTGTTATTAGCATCCAGATTTCTGATGCTTTTTTGGTAAATGATGCTAACATCTTTCCCGCACTTAATACAGTTGCGATTGGGTCGATATCGTCATCAAATTAAAGATCATTTTGTCCTCTTTAATTTGATATCACTCGACATCGAATTAATTTCACTTTGACCGACATTGTTATAAAATCAATGTTCGGGTACACTATTTTTCACTGTCGTCTGTTTACCTGAATCGACGATTTTACACTTTGGTTAATATTGTTTGTGTTCACATAGCATTTTATTACTCAAACGTTTATGTGGGAACACCATTAACTCTGTACTGACATTTTTTACTGAACATTATGAGTACACCTAAACTTTATACATTGTAATGAACGATTCTTATTACTATGACATTTCGTTTTACGCTAATTCGTTCTACTCTATTACTTAACAATTGAATTATGATTAAATATTTTGTTTTAATAATGTTTTTTGCTATATTGGAGCATAACAATTGTTTTGTGTATTTAATTTACACTTACGTTACCTCCCAATAATCAACTCGCTGATTATTGCTTGGTCTAGGCGCTGTTAAGACATATCGCTCATATTGGAATTTTGCCTTAACAACATTTATTGGTTCTCAATTCGGTAATTTGTTGAGGTACTTTATTTGTATAAGATTCCCTCACACAAATGGTTTTTCTTTCTCATAAGTATATTTGACATTGAAATACATCTTTGTTCTCGCTTTGTAGCCATTGCTAATTTTAGTTTTTGGCATTCATAATTTACTAGTCATGGTTAAATTTATTATCAGCAAAATGTTAATTCTGATTTCACAGTATTCAGATTCTTATTGATTCACTTTTTATTTATATACAATATTCTGTTTACATTATCTACTGATTTGATTGACAGCTTAATGTAAATTTACTCTGTTCATCAGTTTGAGTTAGTCTTTGTCTGGTTGTAGTGTCAAACAGTATTTGGGTTTACTGTTTCATGTGGTACTTCTGCTTCATTCTTCTTCCTTGATTTCTCCTTTCTTGGTTATTCTTATTACTATATCCCCTATTTACATTGTTGTTATGCACTTCTAAAATCTGATAACATACATTTAGGTTAGGTAACATTTTGTTATGTTACAATATATATAAAATATGCATAAAATTAATGGCTTGTATAAGTTAATGTTTGATCTCCATTAAGTAGTGCTCAAGTTTCCAAAGTTTTAATATTATGATGTCCGTAATTAAAACATCAGAGCAGGTTTAGTGTGTATGAGGGTACACCGTGGACAAAAATTTTCAACATTTCCTATTGAGCGTTGCTTAGAGTAAAGCTGCGAATCTACAGTGTACGTTTCACAGAACAAACACGCGGAAAAGAAGGAGCGCTCCGAAGTCACTCATGGACCCTCAGCATCTTGCAGAGGGTTCATTCCCTAAAGACGAAAATTCTGTCTATGAATCGTTCCTCTGTAAACACGTGCAGTTACACTGCCCAGCGATCCACAGGAAGCAAAACGCTATCCACGCTGGACAATTTTTGGCTTGCACAGGTTATGTTGGTGTGGGTTTCGGCACTTTCCATTTAAAAAGCGTGCAAATGTAAGAAAATAAACATGAGTGAGGCCAGAAATAACGCGAATTTTGTGTGTGTGTGTGTGTGTGTGTGTGTGTGTGTGTGTGTGTGTGTGTGTGTGTGTGTGTGTGTGTGTGTGTGTGTGTTCCCTGCCTTTTTATTGCAGTAATCATAATAATAAAATGGAAACGTAAACATTACATAATTGAGATATGCTTGCCTGCCACGAACGATATATTTTCTCTCATACATGATTTACACTAAAATGAAAAAATTATAATTTTATTGCCTGGCAACAAAATTATTTTAGTTTTAACAATTACCATTGTTTGAAAAAGTTTAAATGAATTTTCAAGTACTTTACTGTTGTTAAAACGTAAAAGGTTGCAGGTAAACTACCCCTTCCCCTTAACCGATCTTCACCAAAAACAATAGGTCTTGAGTACTCTACAATTAAGGGCTGCATGCAAAAAATTATTTGATTCTGTTTGAATTTGCGGCTGTTATCGTTTGCCATAGAAAATACCCTTTTAAAACATAAAACGTTGCAGGTAAACTACCCCTTTCCCTTAACCGATCTTTCCTTGACCAAGTGGTCACAGGAGGGCTCTTCAGGACCAAAATTTCATTTTCTGGCTAACTTTTTCCATAGAATTCTACCCCATGTGGACATAATGTGCCAACAACTACAGAGTAGGAACAAATACAGTATAATGTGGCAAAGTGACAACGGAATTTTTGAAAATGAGATGCGGAAAGAGAGGGAGAAAATAAATGAAATAGAAACACAAATAAATGAGGAGTTCCCTGAGCAACCAAGAAAAAGGAACAATAATTTTGGATGCAGCACTAGAACAGGGGATGCAAAAGAAGTATGTGACATCATTATAACTCATGTAAAAGCTAGATTTACTTACATGGGTCACCTAGAAGCAGCTTCATTGATGTACAATGACCTATTTCCACTTTTCTCTACAAACTTTCCAGAAGAAAAATTCAAGCAAATGATTCAAGATTACCCTTTCTTACAAGAGAACAAACTTCGGAATGAATTGGAACTATTATACAGACGGCATGATTTTAATATTAAAAACGCAATAAAACTTCTTAACTTTATAGAAGAAAACAATCTTATGTCAGGTTTCAAAGAAGTGTTGAAACTTCTGAAAATTATCATAACTGCCTCCATGACAACTGCTGAACCTGAGCGCTGGTTTTCGACTCTGAAAAGACTAAAATACTAAAGACTTTCTTGAGAAATACAACGAAAAACAAGACTGAATGCCCTTGAAGAAGTGTGTTAATTTAAAGGAAAGGCGAATGGACTTTCTATATAAATAAATGGTCTGTAGGTATCATAAAAATAATATAATGTAAATATAGCGTATAACTTTTTTTGTGGAAACAGTATAGACATTTTTGTGGACACTTTCGACAGTTTTTGGTTATGTTTATTAATAAAACTGCTGACTCTCTACAACAACTCACAATATTTGAGATGAGTTCAAATGTTTAAATAATCTTTGCGTCATCAAAGTAGATCAAGAAATTGGGCTTGTGATGACTGACGTATCTACATTATCATGCCTAGCACATCGTCACATCCTTATAATGCAGACGTGATAAAAGATGATAATTTATCAGAAGAACGACCCATCAAACATTAGTGAAAAAGCAAGAACATTCGTATTCCTTGGACTGGAGCCCTATCAGCCAAACTTAAAAGAATATCCCATAAAAAAAGGAAGAAAATTTACACCTGGGTGGTATGAGGATTATAACTGGTTAGGGCATAGTGTTGCGTACTCCTACTACTGCCGAGCATTTTGTGACAGTGTGCCTATGGGAGAGGATGCGTTTACGAAAACTGGGTATAAAAATTGGAAGAAAGCAGTAGAAAAATTCAAAAGCCACCAGAGTAGTGATGCCCACAAGTCACGTTCTTTTAAAGCCACCGAATTTCGTAATTCCCAGAAATATGGTTCAACTGAAAGAAAATTAGATAGTCATAGAAGTCAAGTGGTGTATGAAAATCGTCAGTATTTTGAGGGAGTTATCACAAGTATTTTGTTTTGAGCTCGTCAGTGTATTCCTCAAGGTCACAAGGAGGACGAAGCGTCTGAAAACAAAGGAAACTTGTTGGAGCTTCTTTTACTAAGATCACAAGATAACAATGTAGTTAGCCGTTATTATCTTCAGAAGAAAAAGACACTTAGATACCTCAGTCCCACATATCAAAATCACTTCGTGGAGTTAATGTCAAAAAATGTGTTAAAACAGACTGAAAACTCCTGGCAATTGTGGATGTCAACACAAAATTTAAAAAGACATGAACAGGTTTTTCTATTGTACTACGATACTGTGACAAGAGTTTAAATGTTAATGAAAGTTTTCTGGGATTTTACAGAACTAAGAACACTGATGGTGAATCACTTTATCGTTTGTTGAAAAGTGTGTTGACATCTTTTGGTTTGAAAGTTGAAGATTTGAGAGCTCAGTGTTACGATGGAGCAGCTTCTATGCGTGGACAGTATTCAGAAGTTGCAAAGAGAGTGAGGAATGAGAACAATCTAGCTATGTATGTTCACTTTTATGCACATGTGTTGAATCTGTGCCTTCTTAACGTTAGCAGTGCAGTAACAGCTGTTAGAAACATGTTTGGGGTGTTGGATAAACTTCATACGTTTATTGAAGCTTCTTCAAAAAGGCATTCTGTTTTTGAAAATATTCAAAAGAATCAAGGAAACATTGCAAGTAGGCCTACAATAATTAAGTCACTGTCTGATACAAGATGGAACTGCCGTTTGGAAGCCATTAGTTCAGTCCTGCGTAATATCAGTTCCATAATTGAAACTCTAGAAGCAATATCGGACAAAGACAAAATTAGTGGAAGTGATGCTTTCTCCATTTTGAAGTGTGTGAATGACTTTTCATTTTTATTTTGTTTGAAATTGATGAGTATTGTCTTGGAGTACACCAACATGCTATCACAACATTTGCAGAAGAAATGTGCCAATAATTTTCATAGTTAGGTTACTTAGTAAGTCAACAGTAGCTGCACTTCGAGACCTTCGAAATGATAACAAATTTAATGAGCTGTGGAAAGAAACAGAAAAAAATGGCTGAAAAAGAAGGATGTGATATGGCAGTGGTTCCAAGAAAAAAGAAAGTGCCTGAAAAGCTTGGTGGTGGTGACAGAACTGGAAATTATCAAAGAGCCTCCAACTTCTATAGGCAGAATGTATATTTTCCCGTATTAGATACACTAATAAATGAAATTACATACAGATTTCAAGAAAATAACTTAAAAGTACTTCATGCACTTTGCTCAGTTCTGAGTAAAAATAAGGTTGAGGAAGACGATGTGAAATTAGTGTGTGCTACTTATAAAGTGCCAGAGAAGGAACTGCATTCAGAATTGAAAGTGTTTTCACGTATGTGTGCAAATAAAAACATTGTTGATCAATTTGATCAAAGACTAAAGAGTTTTGTTGAACAAAATTTGAGTGAATGTTTTCCCAACTTGAACAACATGTTTAAAACATTTTTGACAGTCCTGTAAGTTCAGCAAGCAGTGAGCGCTCTTTGTCTTGTCTTCGGAGGCCGAAGACTTACACACCCAACACTACTGGACAAGAAAGACTTCATCACCTTCTGTTCTGTGTATTGAAAGAACACATAAAATTGACATTTCAAAAATAATTGGTGAATTTGACTCCGAAGCAACTCTTAGAGAAAGGAGACTCTTACTTCATTAGCAACAAAACCAGCCACTCAACCATCTTACTACATAATATGGTAAGTAACTTACCTCAGTTGAACAAAAACTGAAATTGTTTATGATTATATGCTTACAGTATATTTGTTCTAGGTAAACATAAGTGGAAGTACAACGTATGAAGAAAGGTTTGTTGATCATTAACAAATGAAATTGCCCCTCGTTTACTAACTAAGAATTATTACTAAACTTTGTAATTTTGTATATAATACATTTTATTAATTTTATTATACAGATGGTCTCACTACACACTTGAATTTATGAAGCGTTACCCTGACACCCTCCCAAAGTTAGGCCCCAAGTTACGCCCATGACTAGGAGATTCAGTAAGTCACAGGTCTGTTGAACTGCATTAATCATGTGCATTTATGATATCATCGTGAAGACACCGTAAACTACTCTCAACTGAATCACACGCTCACACAAACTATTAGGAAATATAAAGCACAAGAAGGAAAACATGCAAATCGCTACGAAAACCAGAAATTTAGAAACTTTTATAAGAATTTAAATACAAGATAAAACGTGTAGAATTAGATTGCATGAGCAGTAGTTAAACAAGGTGCTCGGCAGGATACAATAAAAACGGCAGAAATTAAGAAGGAAAGGAGTAATACGGCTGATAACAAGCGGATATATTATTTGGCTCCGTAAACGAAACGGTAGACTGAAACTAGACGGCTGAAGACTTACATACCAACACTACTGGACAAGAAAGTCTTCATCACCTTCTGTTCTGTGCATTGAAATAACGCATAAAATTGACATTTCAAAAATAATTGGTGAATTTGACTCCGAAGCAACTGTTCAGACTTTGTACCTGTACTTTAAACATTATAATGCGATACGCGCAGATGACGTCACATTTTTCTTATCGGCCGCTGTCAGCCGGCACAGCGGGCGGTCGGTAGCGAAGTTTTCGTTAATCATTTATATCACTCCGAGCTGAGCACTCGTAATATTTCTCATCCAGCCGCGGCTTCTGGATTCATTATTTAGTCATTCGTTATGTGCAACATGCACTAGTTAGACTTCTCGAGCTCTTTCTTATTCAACATGTCTTTCGACTTCATTATTAACTAGCAAAATACCCGTGCTTCGCTACGGAGTTTCACGTTGTACGTAATTGTACAATTATTGCTCGTTTAATAGTATAGAATTAGATAGAGTGTACAAATTCTCAACTCTTAGTTTGTTTATTTACATTCATAGCAACAGCTATTTATTATTTATTTCGAGAAAATCGTTAGAGCCGTTTCCGAGAAAAAAAAGGACATATATTTATTAATAAATATTAATTAATTGAACTTCGAAATTTTCTCGACTGTAAGAACCTGCAAACAACGAAGTTTTTCAATTTAAAACAATGATTAAAAACTCAGAACTAAATGTATTCGGGGTTTCCAATAAACTGAGATGTCAACCACTTCATTTACAAAGTATGCAATTCCCGTGATAAATTTCATTATTTGGTTTTTTGCCCCTTAGGAGTGAAAGTTTTTAAAACCGTTTCTTAGTGAGCACCTAAGACCTATGATGAAGCTACGTTCAAAGTTTCATTGATATCCATTCAGTGGTTTCAGAGATATCGTGATCAGTGAGTCAGTCAGTGGTATTTGGCTTATATAGATATCTATATCTAGCCGATTTACCCAGCGTTGCTCGGGTTCATAATTTATTCATAGGCTCATAGGCACCTATTCTTGTTCTAACGTTATATTACTTGTATATTGTATAATCTTCCTTATATTGTTACGTTCGCATTCTCACTGGAGGAATACTCTGTAGCGCACCTGTTTAAGAACATGTCATAAACTGTATTCTTATATCTGGAGAAGAATTCTGTTGCGCGTGATGCTCCTGCTCGATTTCTAACTCTGGGAGAGGGCGTACAGCTAAATTAGTTTTCAATAAAATGTCTACAGTACTTGCACGCGCTGCGTATTTACTGTCTTTTATAATTCATTGTGTTAATGTTGAAATAAGGCATTTGTTAAATTAGTGTCTCCTAAACTTATTCTAACAATACAATACCTCTATAGATTTCAGCTTATCAATTTTTAAATCCAAACTGAAGCAAGTGCATTTATATTGTCTGAACACTATGATCTGAATACATTTGCTATCAAAACTTTGTTTTTTATACTCGCTTATAACTTACTTCGATCTTAACATATCCACTTTTAAATTCAAACTGAAACAACTCTGAATTCACACACTATTAAGAAGTTTCTTAAGATGCATACACCACCTTTGCTATCATAACCTATATCTTTATTTATAAGAACCGTGGACTCTGGCCCCGCCGTCTTTCGCGGGATCCGACCTAAGACTCCCCGGGTTCCGTGGATGAACTCTGAGGAAGGCCCGTCGGACGACTCCCGCGCTATTTGCTGCGCGGAAGACTTCCACCGATGCTATGGTAACCAGAATCTATTCTATTGGGTTGCCATAATAACCAGATCTAATAGTTTTTAAGACCCAAAGGACCCCCCAAAGGATCGTATCGAAAAAACACTTGTCCTATGTTGGTTCCCCCGTTGCGTAAAATATTTGTGCCAAGTTTGGTTGAAATCGGTCCAGTGGTTTAGGAGGAGATGTGGAAGACCCCAAAGGACCCCCCGAAGGATCGTATCGAAAAAACACCTACCCTATGTTGGTTCTCCCGTTGAGTAAAATATTTGTGCCAAGTTTGGTTGAAATCGGTCCAGTGGTTTAGGAGGAGATGTGGAAGACCACAAAGAACCACCAAAGGACCCCATCGAAAAAACACGTACCCTATGTTGGTTCTCCCGTTGCGTAAAATATTTGTGCCAAGTTTGGTTGAAATCGGTCCAGTGGTTTAGGAGGAGATGTGGAAGACCCCAAAGGACCCCATCGAAAAAAGCACCTCACCTATGTTGGTTCTCCCGTCGCGAAAAATATTTGTGCCAAGTTTGGTTGAAATCGGTCCAGTGGTTAAGAGGAGATGTGGAACATACATACATACATACAATAGGGGGGGGGGTTTGCCCATTAGGAGTGAAAGTTTTTAAAACCGTTTCTTAGTGAGCACCGAAGACCTATGGTGAAGCTATGTTCAAAGTTTCATTGATATCCATTCAGTAGTTTTTGCTCTACGTTGATTCTATGTCAGTTAGTCAGGCAAACTTTCCCCCCCTTTTTCCCCCTTTAAAGGTCGAATTTCCAAAAATCCCTTCTTAGCGGATATCTACATCACATAAGGAACCTACATGCCAAATTTCAAGTTTCTAGGTGTTATAGTTTCGGAGATTTCGTGATGAATCAGTGAGTCAGTGAGTCAGTGGTATTTCTCTTTTATATAAGTATGAGTCTGTCCATATCAAAGACGGACAAATGATTTTTTTTTGAAATTGAGAAAATAGCTGTTTCTTATATTATTTTTTACGGTGAATTGAATGGTGCCAACCATTTCACTCAAAATCGGACATAAATATGAATAAAATACGAGATAAATATCGTGTTTCAATCAAAAATTGGACATGCTGCTCTCTTGTTTCAATCAAAAGCGGACATATGATTTTCAACCAATCAGATTCCTAGATTGTGTCATGTGACCTTCCAAAACTGTCATGGCTGCCTGTGGTTGTTAAGGGTTTGTTTTGTTGACAGTGTACAGTTTGAAGTGTGTTTTGATTAATTTTATTTGAAACATTTATTTCTTCAAGTGAAAATGGATGTTTCAATAGAAGAAGTGTCGTCTGATAAAGCTCGGATCCGACAATCAAACCCAAAGAACTGGAAACGGACTCTTGAAAAAAAGAAACTTCATATCCTAGTTGCAACCACAGGTCACGATTTCAATGCATGTTCCTTAGTATGAAGAACATCAAAGATTTTCACTCTTCTTTTTATTTAATTCCAGACAAAGGTAAGCAAGATGCTTTCTTATTGAAGTTTTGTAGAGCCAAACCTCCAAAGAAGCAAAACCACGGCAGCCAGAAAAAACCTAAAAGCTTCATTTACGAATATACAATAGTAAATCAAGCAGGAAATCCCATGCTAGTATGTAGAGACACTTTCCTTAAAGTTGTAAATATAACCAAGCATAGAATAATTGTTGTATTCACAAGATTCAAAAATGGTAATTCACAAGTTCCTGTCGAAACCAGGGGTGGAGATCACAAGGAGGTTCAGTATGGTAATCGACGTGAGGCTGTTACATTATTTATTAAAAGCCTAAAAGGTTGTGAAAGCCATTATGGACGAGGAAAGAGTGAAAGGGTATATCTTTCATCTGATCTAACGATTGGAAAATTATTCAACATGTATAACAGCAAGCAAGAAAATGAAGGTCGAGGAGATTTGAAAGTAAAGAGATCATTCTTTTTTCGGATATTTAGCTCTAAATTCAACATAGGCTTTTCAGCACCAGCTGTGGATGAATGCAGCGCCTGTCTATAGCTTGGCATTAAAATTGCAGAAGCTATGAATAATGAAGAAAAGAAGAAAGTACTTGAAGCTGAAAAAACCCTCCATGTAAAGCAAGCAAACAGTTTTTTTGAACACTTGAGAAACAAAGAAAGTGACTGTTTTTTAATGTCATATGACTGTCAGAAGAATCTCGTCCTTCCCAAAGTAAGTGATCAACTAGCCTACTATTCAAGGCAACTTTATTGTTACAATCTGTCGTAACCAAAGGCATTTCAAAAGATTCTTTGATACCTAACAATGTTTCTGTGTATACGTGGACAGAAGATGAAGGGAAAAAGTCATCAAACGAAGTCGCGTCTGTTGTTTTTAATGAGATAAACTCTTGATCTCAATGGTTACAAAAAAATTCGTCTGGTTGCTGATGGCTGTCCAGGCCAAAATAAGAACATTAATGTTCTTACAATGTGTGGAAAGTGGCTTGCTAATAATGCACCACCTGCCATTATGTATATCGAATTAGTTTTTCCCATTACAGGCCACTCTTTTTTACCAGCTGACCGTGTGTTTGGTTTAATTGAGAAACGTCTAAAGAATATGAAAACTATTTTGCAACCTGCAGAGTACCAATCAGTGTTTGCAGAACATGGAACTGTGAAGGTAATTGGATGTGATTTGACACCTTACGATTGGAAACTGGCAGCTCAAAAAACTGTCAAATCAGCAGGGCAGTTACACTTTAAACTTTCAAAATGCCGGAAAATAAATATCCGCAAAATGAAGAAGGGTAATATTCTCTTTAGAGGTGAATACTCGTATAACCTGGTAACTGGTAATGAAAAGTCAATTAACAGAAAGGGTGCATCTTTCAATCAGGTGCAACTAAGAGAAATTCCCATCGGAGTTCCTGTAAAGAAAGAGAAATTAAATGATGTGAAAAAATTATTACAAATACATTTTGGTAATGATTGGAAAGACTTAGAATATTTACAATGGTACAAGGATGTTCTTGAAAAACAATATGTAGAAGAAGGTCATGAAGATAACTGTGAATGTGAATGTTGTGAAAACCCAGAGTTCAGTGACGAAGTTGAAATTTTAGCTGTGGAAATTAATGAATAATGCTATTAATAATATGAATTAATGAATAATAACTGTTGAGCTATCACCTTAATGTTTTTCTTGTTGTTATTTTTCTTTTAATTTCTTATTTCAGTTTTAATAAGTTTTTGTATTACTTTCCTATTTCCTATTACTTTCCACTTTCCTATTTGGATGACAAAGTCTCAAAACATTTTTTTTTATATTTGAGTGAATTTGATAATTTTTCATAATTTAAATTTATTTTTTGTATTTGAGTGAACTTGATAACTTTTCTAAAGGACAATTAGAGCTGATCAGTATTAAAGACTTACTATTTTTATAGTGTATTATTTTTTTTTTAACTTGTTTACTGTAAAATAAAGATTAAATTTTTGTTCTCATTATGAGTTTTTTTTAATTCTCCAAAAAAGTCCAGCTTACTGGACAATAGTCCAGTTAAGCTTATGTCCGATTTTGAAAGAAATGGTCTGAATGTTGTTGTTTCAAAATCGGACATACATCCTTATGTTTCAATCAAATCCGGACAAACATAGAATTCCCAATCAAAACCGGACATATCATTTTTTGACAACAAATTTTAAACTGTTTGTTCTTCGTATTGTTTAAATGCACCCTTTCTGTTAATTGACTTTTCATTACCAGTTACCAGGTTATACGAGTATTCACCTCTAAAGAGAATATTACCCTTCTTCATTTTGCGGATATTTATTTTCCGGCATTTTGAAAGTTTAAAGTGTAACTGCCCTGCTGATTTGACAGTTTTTTGAGCTGCCAGTTTCCAATCGTAAGGTGTCAAATCACATCCAATTACCTTCACAGTTCCATGTTCTGCAAACACTGATTGGTACTCTGCAGGTTGCAAAATAGTTTTCATATTCTTTAGACGTTTCTCAATTAAACCAAACACACGGTCAGCTGGTAAAAAAGAGTGGCCTGTAATGGGAAAAACTAATTCGATATACATAATGGCAGGTGGTGCATTATTAGCAAGCCACTTTCCACACATTGTAAGAACATTAATGTTCTTATTTTGGCCTGGACAGCCATCAGCAACCAGACGAATTTTTTTGTAACCATTGAGATCAAGAGTTTATCTCATTAAAAACAACAGACGCGACTTCGTTTGATGACTTTTTCCCTTCATCTTCTGTCCACGTATACACAGAAACATTGTTAGGTATCAAAGAATCTTTTGAAATGCCTTTGGTTACGACAGATTGTAACAATAAAGTTGCCTTGAATAGTAGGCTAGTTGATCACTTACTTTGGGAAGGACGAGATTCTTCTGACAGTCATATGACATTAAAAAACAGTCACTTTCTTTGTTTCTCAAGTGTTCAAAAAAACTGTTTGCTTGCTTTACATGGAGGGTTTTTTCAGCTTCAAGTACTTTCTTCTTTTCTTCATTATTCATAGCTTCTGCAATTTTAATGCCAAGCTATAGACAGGCGCTGCATTCATCCACAGCTGGTGCTGAAAAGCCTATGTTGAATTTAGAGCTAAATATCCGAAAAAAGAATGATCTCTTTACTTTCAAATCTCCTCGACCTTCATTTTCTTGCTTGCTGTTATACATGTTGAATAATTTTCCAATCGTTAGATCAGATGAAAGATATACCCTTTCACTCTTTCCTCGTCCATAATGGCTTTCACAACCTTTTAGGCTTTTAATAAATAATGTAACAGCCTCACGTCGATTACCATACTGAACCTCCTTGTGATCTCCACCCCTGGTTTCGACAGGAACTTGTGAATTACCATTTTTGAATCTTGTGAATACAACAATTATTCTATGCTTGGTTATATTTACAACTTTAAGGAAAGTGTCTCTACATACTAGCATGGGATTTCCTGCTTGATTTACTATTGTATATTCGTAAATGAAGCTTTTAGGTTTTTTCTGGCTGCCGTGGTTTTGCTTCTTTGGAGGTTTGGCTCTACAAAACTTCAATAAGAAAGCATCTTGCTTACCTTTGTCTGGAATTAAATAAAAAGAAGAGTGAAAATCTTTGATGTTCTTCATACTAAGGAACATGCATTGAAATCGTGACCTGTGGTTGCAACTAGGATATGAAGTTTCTTTTTTTCAAGAGTCCGTTTCCAGTTCTTTGGGTTTGATTGTCGGATCCGAGCTTTATCAGACGACACTTCTTCTATTGAAACATCCATTTTCACTTGAAGAAATAAATGTTTCAAATAAAATTAATCAAAACACACTTCAAACTGTACACTGTCAACAAAACAAACCCTTAACAACCACAGGCAGCCATGACAGTTTTGGAAGGTCACATGACACAATCTAGGAATCTGATTGGTTGAAAATCATATGTCCGCTTTTGATTGAAACAAGAGAGCAGCATGTCCAATTTTTGATTGAAACACGATATTTATCTCGTATTTTATTCATATTTATGTCCGATTTTGAGTGAAATGGTTGGCACCATTCAATTCACCGTAAAAAATAATATAAGAAACAGCTATTTTCTCAATTTCAAAAAAAAATCATTTGTCCGTCTTTGATATGGACAGACTCATACTTATATAAAAGAGAAATACCACTGACTCACTGACTCACTGATTCATCACGAAATCTCCGAAACTATAACACCTAGAAACTTGAAATTTGGCATGTAGGTTCCTTATGTGATGTAGATATCCGCTAAGAAGGGATTTTTGGAAATTCGACCTTTAAAGGGGGAAAAAGGGGGGGAAAGTTTGCCTGACTAACTGACATAGAATCAACGTAGAGCAAAAACTACTGAATGGATATCAATGAAACTTTGAACATAGCTTCACCATAGGTCTTCGGTGCTCACTAAGAAACGGTTTTAAAAACTTTCACTCCTAATGGGCAAACCCCCCCCCCTATTGTATGTATGTATGTATGTTCCACATCTCCTCTTAACCACTGGACCGATTTCAACCAAACTTGGCACAAATATTTTTCGCGACGGGAGAACCAACATAGGTGAGGTGCTTTTTTCGATGGGGTCCTTTGGGGTCTTCCACATCTCCTCCTAAACCACTGGACCGATTTCAACCAAACTTGGCACAAATATTTTACGCAACGGGAGAACCAACATAGGGTACGTGTTTTTTCGATGGGGTCCTTTGGTGGTTCTTTGTGGTCTTCCACATCTCCTCCTAAACCACTGGACCGATTTCAACCAAACTTGGCACAAATATTTTACTCAACGGGAGAACCAACATAGGGTAGGTGTTTTTTCGATACGATCCTTCGGGGGGTCCTTTGGGGTCTTCCACATCTCCTCCTAAACCACTGGACCGATTTCAACCAAACTTGGCACAAATATTTTACGCAACGGGGGAACCAACATAGGACAAGTGTTTTTTCGATACGATCCTTTGGGGGGTCCTTTGGGTCTTAAAAACTATTAGATCTGGTTATTATGGCAACCCAATAGAATAGATTCTGGTTACCATAGCATCGGTGGAAGTCTTCCGCGCAGCAAATAGCGCGGGAGTCGTCCGACGGGCCTTCCCCAGAGTTCATCCACGGAACCCGGGGAGTCTTAGGTCGGATCCCGCGAAAGACGGCGGGGCCAGAGTCCACGGTTCTTATAAATAAAGATATAGGTTATGATAGCAAAGGTGGTGTATGCATCTTAAGAAACTTCTTAATAGTGTGTGAATTCAGAGTTGTTTCAGTTTGAATTTAAAAGTGGATATGTTAAGATCGAAGTAAGTTATAAGCGAGTATAAAAAACAAAGTTTTGATAGCAAATGTATTCAGATCATAGTGTTCAGACAATATAAATGCACTTGCTTCAGTTTGGATTTAAAAATTGATAAGCTGAAATCTATAGAGGTATTGTATTGTTAGAATAAGTTTAGGAGACACTAATTTAACAAATGCCTTATTTCAACATTAACACAATGAATTATAAAAGACAGTAAATACGCAGCGCGTGCAAGTACTGTAGACATTTTATTGAAAACTAATTTAGCTGTACGCCCTCTCCCAGAGTTAGAAATCGAGCAGGAGCATCACGCGCAACAGAATTCTTCTCCAGATATAAGAATACAGTTTATGACATGTTCTTAAACAGGTGCGCTACAGAGTATTCCTCCAGTGAGAATGCGAACGTAACAATATAAGGAAGATTATACAATATACAAGTAATATAACGTTAGAACAAGAATAGGTGCCTATGAGCCTATGAATAAATTATGAACCCGAGCAACGCTGGGTAAATCGGCTAGATATAGATATCTATATAAGCCAAATACCACTGACTGACTCACTGATCACGATATCTCTGAAACCACTGAATGGATATCAATGAAACTTTGAACGTAGCTTCATCATAGGTCTTAGGTGCTCACTAAGAAACGGTTTTAAAAACTTTCACTCCTAAGGGGCAAAAAACCAAATAATGAAATTTATCACGGGAATTGCATACTTTGTAAATGAAGTGGTTGACATCTCAGTTTATTGGAAACCCCGAATACATTTAGTTCTGAGTTTTTAATCATTGTTTTAAATTGAAAAACTTCGTTGTTTGCAGGTTCTTACCGTCGAGAAAATTTCGAAGTTCAATTAATTAATAAATATATGTCCTTTTTTTTCTCGGAAACGGCTCTAACGATTTTCTCGAAATAAATAATAAATAGCTGTTGGTATGAATGTAAATAAACAAACTAAGAGTTGAGAATTTGTACAATCTATCTAATTCTATACTATTAAACGAGCAATAATTGTACAATTACGTACAACGTGGAACTCCGTAGCGAAGCACGGGTATTTTGCTAGTCTATATATGAGTCTGTCCACATCAAAGATGGACATCTGCCTCTAATGTAGTTTTACAGTAGATGAACTTTTTTGTATCTCATGTGTCCTCTAAGTAATTTAGAAAAAAACGATCCCAAAAATTAATCTGAATGTCCATAATCAGTTTTGATAATCTATTTCTTTTACTTTTCAAAGCAAACAGTTTAATTTTTGTGCATAATAACCAGATCTAATAGTTTTTAAGACCCAAAGGACCCCCGAAAGTATCGTATCGAAAAAACACTTGTCCTATGTTGGTTCTCCCGTTGCGTAAAATATTTGTGCCAAGTTTGGTTGAAATCGGTCCAGTGGTTTAGGAGGAGATGTGGAAGACCCCAAAGGACCCCCCGAAGGATCGTATCGAAAAAAACACCTACGCTATGTTGGTTCTCCCGCTGAGTAAAATATTTGTGCCAAGTTTGGTTGAAATCGGTCCAGTGGTTTAGGAGGAGATGTGGAAGACCCCAAAGGACCCCATCGAAGAAAACACCTATCCTATGTTGGTTCTCTCGTTGCGTAAAATATTTGTGCCAAGTTTGGTTGAAATCGGTCCAGTGGTTTAGGAGGAGATGTGGAAGACCCCAAAGAACCCCCAAAGGACCCCATCGAAAAAACACCTACCCTATGTTGGTTCTCCCGTCGCGTAAAATATTTGTGCCAAGTTTGGTTGAAATCGGTCCAGTGGTTTAGGAGGAGATGTGGAAGACCCCAAAGAACCCCCAAAGGACCCCATCGAAAAAACACCTCACCTATGTTGGTTCTCCCGTCGCGAAAAATATTTGTGCCAAGTTTGGTTGAAATCGGTCCAGTGGTTAAGAGGAGATGTGGAACATACATACATACATACATACAATAGGGGGGGGGTTGCCCATTAGGAGTGAAAGTTTTTAAAACCGTTTCTTAGTGAGCACCGAAGACCTATGGTGAAGCTATGTTCAAAGTTTCATTGATATCCATTCGGTAGTTTTTGCTCTACGTTGATTCTATGTCAGTCAGTCAGGCAAACTTCCCCCCCCCTTTTTCCCCCTTTAAAGGTCGAATTTCCAAAAATCCCTTTTTAGCGGATACCTACATCACATAAGGAACCTACATGCCAAATTTCAAGTTTCTAGGTGTTATAGTTTCGGAGATTTCGTGATGAATCAGTGAGTCAGTGGTATTTCTCTTTTATATATATATAGATTAATTTACGGGCGTCATGACAGGCAAACGTCTGCGCGTGTCAGCAATGGTTGTAAAATTTAACAGTTCTCAATAAAGGATTATTGCTCAAACATTTATACAGTCCACTTCTATATACTTTCAAACCAGCCCTCTTCATTTAGCGCTCCTGGAACAATTCGAGAAACTTCAAGAGCTTCCAGTACACATCATATGGTCCTCCAAACCGGATTTCATTTTCGCCTTACGGACAGCATTTGGTCCACTAATCCGGATCTTATTTTCACCTTACGGGCAACCATTTCAAAATATTTCATCTAATGATCACAAAAAGCCTGTGTCCCGAACAAGCTTCAAATATAGCTTCAAATTCAAAATGCTTTCAAATTAATATTGCTGGCCGTGGCCATGTCCTTTGTCGCCGCAAAAGACGACCTGCAGCAGTGACACGCAAGATACAACAGAACGTCAGACCTGACACATCAGGAAACGGCATGGCAGTGACTCAGCAGCAGCAAATTCAACAACGGTAAATCACGCTGAGAAACGACGACAACCTTCATCCGACCAGCACGAACAGGCGGGGCAACGACAACACAGGATTGACGGACAGGAACAGAGCGGAATCAGCAGGACCGAAGCACTTCTGAACACGCCAGGATTTCACGTGATTATGAACTTTTTATATAATAAACTAAGTAACATTTTATATTCAATATACTATTATTGATGCTTTTGTGCTAACATATATCGTTATATTTTAGCATATTTTCGTAACTGCTTAGTAATTCCTTGAGAGTTCAAGTGCCAAGATAAGGCTATACATATTATTATTTAAAATTCATAATTTCAATAACGCTAATGGTTGTTTTTTATTAGAGATAACAAGTATATGATTGTAGTAAGTAATGTATTAAGTTATTTGGCGATCGCTAGCTACCGCACTATATCCAAATTTTATCAAAATTACGTCAATTGTTCACCTGCTCTACGCTTAAATTCTTTAAATTATATTTTTAATTGCAATCATGGCGGATTTAAAGGCTCTAATAAAAAAACGAGGCACTATTAAAGCTTCGATATCCCGCGTGAACACGTTTGCAGATAATTTCGATCCGGAAACCAGCGATCATCACGCATTAAAAATAAAACTTCGGCATTTGATGGAATTATCCACCAAATACGATGATATCCAATCTCAAATTGAATCCGATGACGCTGATTTCGCATTAGCAAGTGATAGAGTCCAAACGGAGGACGATCTTTGCAGCATTGAATGCAATTTGTAACACTTATTAGAGCAAGTGGAGCATATGATCAAAAACCGCTGATTAACACCGAACTTACGCCTCTTAAAACCCCACCTATACAGTTGGAACCTATCAAATTGCCTCGGTTTTCAGGTAAAATTATTGAATGGCAACATTATTATAATATATTTCTCGAATTGATACACGCCAGAAACGATCTGACGAATATTCAAAAACTACATTACCTGCACTCATCATTAACTGATGAGGCGCTGAACGTGATAATATCGTTGCCAATTACCCATGAGAACTACGCGGTATCTATCGATCTGCTAAAAAATAGGTATGACAGTAAGTTGATTGTCTCAGCCCATCATGTGGGAAATGTCCTGGGTGTGCATTCGATTCAACAAGAGTCCAGAACTAGCATTTCCAAATTTATTGACGAGATAACCGCTAATATTAATGCGTTAAATAACCTAAACATACCCGTAAATACATTTTAAATTATTCTTATTCATTATTTGGCCCAAAAACTCGATAGGTATACGCTTAGATTGTGGAAGGAAAGTTTATCAGAGAAACGATTCCCCAACTTTAATAATTTTATAAAATTTCTAAATTCACGGAGACAGCTTTTACAAAATCTCGATAGCGAAATGGCTCCCACAAGCAAGATAAATGGTTGCGATAAGGCTCCTTATCGCCGGGCAATTAAAACGGTGAACACGGCCAAGGCCATATTTCACTCTCATGTCGGAAATAATCTATGCCACTTGTGTAAAGATAAACACAGAATTATTAATTGTCCACAATTTACAACGCTCACTGTACATGAGAAAAGAAACGTTATAATTAAAAATAAACTCTGTCTAAACTGCTTTCGTCCAGGTCACGATAGCATCCGCTGCCCATCCAAATTTTATTGTAGAAAGTGCGCTAAACGTCATCATACCCTGATTCATATGCCTGACAAAGCCGAATCGTCCACCAACAACCAGTGTTCGCTGAAATTACAAGCAAACAAATCCATATTATTATCCACAGCAGCCTGCATGACTACTGATCGTTCAGGTAGAAAGCAACCGGTTAGAATTTTGTTGGACTCCGGTTCCCAGGCTAACTTTTGTACCATGGATTTCGCCCGCCGTATGGGTTTGAAATTAATCAAATCTCAATTGCCCATAACGGGTATAAACAATTCGTTATCCCAAGCGGACTTCAGCACCCGAGTCAGGTTACAGTCTCGTTATAAAAAATTTGGTTTAAACATACATTGCGCTGTGCTTCCTAGCATCACTAATAATCTCCCCGCGGAATCATTTGGTGTCACATCTTTAAATTTACCCAAGGGCATATTTTTAGCCGACCCACAACTCAACTTCTCGTCGCAAGTCGACTTACTACTTGGTGCCCAATATTATCTGCAGTTAATTGAACCTACTAAATTTATCCGTGGCCCACATTTTCCCGTAATTCAGGAAACAAAACTAGGTTTCATTCTCGCAGGTAACTTACCGTTTAATGTTGACATGACGAAACCGATTTCATCATTTATGGTACGTGATAATGATAGTAAACTTTCCTCGCAGCTAAGGGAATTTTGGAAGTTGGAGGAAGTTTCTGTTCGTAATACCTCCGCTGAGGATTCAGACTGTGAGAATCATTTTGTGTCAAATACCGTCCGCAATGACGATGGCAGATTTGTGGTATCACTGCCTCGAAAGGCATACAGGTCTCATTTGGGTGATTCTCTACACGGAGCTATCCGCCGGTTTCAGTCATTAGAACTTAAGTTCAAGCAGAATCCTGCCCTTTACAAAGGCTATAGCGAGTTCATGCGTGAATATTTAAATCTTGGTCACATGTCGCCACTTAATGAGTATGATTTGTCGCTTAATCATTCAGACACCTTTTATTTGCCTCACCACCCAGTATTTAAAGACTCCAGCATAACTACTAAGTTACGGGTTGTTTTCGACGGCTCCGCTAAGACGACAAATAATTTGTCCTTGAACGATACCCTAATGGTCGGTCCCACGATCCAGCAGGATCTGTTTTCTATTATGACTCGATTCCGAACACACCGATACGTCCTTATCGCTGACATTGAAAAAATGTATAGGCAAATTCTAGTTAATCCGAAAGATTCTAATTTGCAGCGTATTGTCTGGCGAGACGCCCCGCATAAGGAGCTCCAACATTACGCTTTAAGGACAGTCACTTACGGGACTGCAAGTGCCTCCTTTTTGGAGACAAGATGTCTGGCTCAAGTAGCCCAAGAAAATAATTCCGAATACACAGCAGCCTGCTCAGCCATAGCCAACGACTTTTACGTAGACGATCTCATGACGGGATCAGACGACCCGAACGTCCTAGCTAAGATAAAATTTGACATTACAAATTTGCTAAGCCGGTATGGTTTTACCCTACCTAAATGGTTTTCAAATGACCACACCATTATGGCCTCTCGCGCTCACGTTTCCCATGATTTTAGCAAAAATCAAAATGTGCGTAGCCTACATTGGGCATCCAATGAAACGTCAACGAAGACAGTTTTTTATATACCGTTCAGAGGAATGTCAATGCTGCGGTGGTCAATAAAAGAAGTGTGTTGTCGGTCATTGCAGGGATCTACGACCCTTTGGGCCTCATTGTCCCCATTACATTTTGGTGCAAACATTTTGTACAACAATTATGGTAGCGGGTCCAGTTGGGACGAACCCTTATCAGGTTCATTGTCTGAGCAATGGCTCGAACTTTATTCTCAATTGGTCGCGGACACTCATTTTAAAATTTCGAGGTCTGTTAAGAGTCTAAATGATTATCAAATCATGTCATTACAGCTTCATGGATTCACTGACGCGTCAGCAAAGGGTTACGCGTGCTGTATCTATGTGCGGGTGGTCTATTCAAACGGCGCCATATCGTCAAACCTGTTGTGTGCTAGGTCCAGGGTCGCTCCGCTGAAACAGATAACGCTCCCCAGGCTTCAACTTTGCGCTTCCTTATTGCTGGCACAGTTAGCTTCTAAAGTAATAAACGCTGTCAACTACAATTTTGACAAATTATATTTTTATTCGGACTCGATGATAGCCTTGCATTGGATCCATCAACTATCTTCCCGTTGGAAAGTGTTTGTCGCTAATCGTGTCGCTGTAATACAGCGTCTTACTAACCGCAAAACTTGGCACCATGTAGCATCACTGGACAATCCCGCCGACATTTTATCGCGCGGTTGCCTCCCTCGCATTTTACATAACCACACTCAATGGTGGCATGGCTCGTCCTGGTTATCACATGAATCATCATCATGGCCCGTCAGTGCCTTCGATACTCATTCTCCCTGTACTTGTCCCGATCTTGATCAAGAACGGCGCAAACGGGCCTAAACTTCACTAATCGTCGCTTCATCCACCTCTAGTTATGTCGAAAATTACTCATCACTCACGAGACTCATTCGCATTTTCTCATATTGCCGTAGGTTTATTCGTAACTCTAGGCTCCCCGTTGCAGACAGGGAAACTTCCTTTCTCTCAGCTCAGGAGTTGCACGATACTCTTTTGACCTTTATTCGTCAGTCTCAACAATTGCATTTTGGCATTGAGGTTAAGGAGCTTACGGAACATCGCTGCATCCCAAACAGCAGTAACATTCTCTCACTCAACCCCTGTTAAGAGTTTTGTTGCAAATTGATTTTGCCAGGATGCTGAAAATAATGATGAGCGAGTGGACTGTAGTTTAATACATTTATTGAGATTTACTGTTACAATTTAAATTTGAATTGCAAGGTCAGCTAAGTCTTGTACGCATTTTAAATTGAAAACCACGTTAGGTTAAAAATGTTGCATTGTGAGATGAGGCGCAATTACGCAACACTCGAATCTACAGTAATGAGTACTGTAGGGCCTAAGGCCTACATAAATGTCGCGACAATAAATAAAAATGAATAAATGACAGACCGAAGCAACAAACGCAATTACGTCTGCTGCCTTCGGACGCACGTAGCACTGTGTCTAAGCCTGTTCGCTAGCGAGCGCGAGGCCAGAGCGTACAGACTAGCCAACCTTTGATTATGAAATTCCCACATTACTGTCCATAGCTGCCCGCAAAAAATCAAAGGATTTTTTATAATACATTTTAATAATTTATATTACAAGAAAACACAATGTACGTTCTTAATAATAGATATCAACCTCAATAAGTTGTATTGAACATTGAGATTGAAATGTTAGATAACAGTTATAACATTAAACTGCTCAGAGATAAAACCTCAATAATGATGATAACAGTTGAACAGGCCACAGTTGGCTTACAAACTGATTTATACATGAGTATAAATGTGCATGAATTAGCAAAAGTGTATACAATATAAGACAATATAAGACATGAATAATGAATAGTTTGACAATGTTTGATGATGAATAATCGGTGACTCATCACATGATGGGTCCGATACAACTTGCAAATATTTTATGCAAGTCATGATTGACAGTCTAAACCAGTCAAGGCCAGTTGACTTATACAATAGTATTGAGTATAAAATGAGTAGACAAAAATTATTACAAAATTATCCATGTAAAAACATAGATTTAGCATAACGCTGTAATATAATAATTAAATAGTGCATGCTATACCCAACAGTTGCAGGAATGCACAATAAATTGACATGTGAAAACAGACTATACATTGTTGAATAGTTGCAAGTACATAAGCGTAATGACATGTATGTCATAATTAAAAGCATGAATAATAATATATGCGCAATACGTGATCGCAAAATACAAATACAAAATATAAAAATATGTGCGTGGCGCATAATCATAGACAGTAAATGCGGGTAGAATAATGTGTTTTACATAGATACAAAGTACATGATAAAATACAATAGAAATGTGTTTGCATAATTACAAATACATGAATACAAGGCATGATAGCATAAGTGACAAGTACAGCAAATGTGTTTCTACAAATGTAATGCATGTGTTGAACAATTACAAGTAACTCCTAAAATTCATAGAGTAATAAAATAGCAATGCACACATATTAACAAAAAATGTGCAGCAAAGATGCATACATGGTTTGTATAGCTCCAAATCCATGTGAATATTATATAACAAAATTTATGACATAAGAACAAATACCACCAATGACATGACACATAAACCAAATGTTGTATACAAGAAAATACAAAAAATAATTGAAACCTTGCATATTAATAAGTTGGCTCTTGTTTAAGTAAAACAAACAATTTCTGAGTCGAAAAGATACAAATTAAGCTTATGCTAAAAATAAAAATGCTTATAACTAACAGAATCTTCTTAGAACATTAACACATGTTTGACAAATACATACATTTAATTTTAAAAGAAAATAAACGACATCTTTATGGTTTATAAAGAAAATATCCTCTTTTTTATTGTTCGTCCCTCGCTGGCACTAAACATAACTTATGAATTGGTCTGCGAAAGGTGCCAGTAGGCGTACGAACGTCAACTACTCTGATTAGATTGTCTGGTCCTGGAAATGTGGCTGTAATTACCCCAAATTTCCATGCTAATGGAGGCAAGTTATCCTCGATCAGCAAAACCAGGTCACCAATGGAAACGTTTTCTTTGGCGAATTACCATTTGTGACGTTGTTGCAGTTGGTGTAGGTAGTCGCGAGACCATGATTTCCAAATAGCTTAGGCAAACTTCTGGAGAAGTTGCCAACGACCAAGACGAGAGATGGGAACGTGTGATAAGTCAGGATCGGGTATTGCCGTTAATGGTGCACAAATTAAAAAATGGCCAGGGGTAAGTGGCACCGGATCGTTTACATCCGATGAAACGGCAAATAATGGACGTGAGTTTAGACAGGCCTCTACCTGTGACAAAACCGTAGTAAACTCCTCGAAAGTGAGTATGGACTTGCCGACAACGCGGCGCAAATGATACTTCAAACTTTTTATACCGCTCTCCCAAAGACCACCAAAATGAGGTGACGAGGGAGGAATACATGACCACTTAATACCATGAGAAGTCGCAAAGGATTGGATTGATGAGGTGGCATCTTTTTTATGCCAAAGATTGTAAAGGTCATGCAAAACGTTGCGGGCCTTCCTAAAGTTCGTGCCATTGTCAGAATATAACTGGCTAGGTATGCCCCTACGGGCCATGAAGCGACGTAAGGCAGCTATAAACGCATTGGCCGTAAGGTCGGAAACCAATTCCAAATGAATGGCCCTGGTGGCTAAGCAAATGAATAAAGACACGTATGATTTTGACAGAGTCCTAGATCTCTGCCCGCCATGACGAATCATGAAGGGACCACCATAATCCACTGCGCAGAATAAAAACGGCCGCGAAGGAGTAACCCTGGGAGATGGCAAAATAACAAGCCTTTGAACCTGATATTTGGTGTTAAATCTGAGACATTTGACGCATCTACGAATGATGGAACGAATGACTATCTTGGCGTTAATGATCCACCAGCGTTGACGAAGTGAATGATGGACAAGTTGAGCACCAGCGTGGAGGAGACGAACATGCTCGCTCTCGATTATAAGGCGAGTGATGTGGGCCGATGGATGCAAGACAGTAGGATGCTTATTGGCATAGGGTAGTTGCGACTGCTGTAAGCGTCCGCCGACACGTATGACGCCAAACTCATCAAGAAACGGGTCCAGAGAAGACAGCTTACTCCTAATAGAGACAGAAGCCCCATTACGAAGGCAATTAAGCTCAGCAGCGAAGTGGATGGACTGGGATTGCTTTATGAAGAAATTAAGAGTAGAATGAATTTCGGTGGGGGTAAGAACACCCGAGATTTTCTCAGCCCTAGAGGGTCTAGTATTTTTGATGAATCGAAAGCAATAAGCGTATACGCGAGTCAGTCGGTGCAATGAGGAAAAGTCCTTTGAGAGATCAATAGGTAGGGTAGAAATTAGAGAAAGTTTGGGGGTTTGTTTCTTCTCAGCAGAGCATTCAGGAAACGACACATTAGAAGGTGAGAAAGGTGAAAAAGAATTGGGCTCACAAGATTGAGACAGACAAGCGGGACCATGCTACCAAAGCGAACAATCGCGCAAAACGTCGGGGTGACATCCCCTAGAAATAATGTCAGCAGGATTATGTTGCGAATTAATATGATGCCATGTGTAGGTTTCAGTGAGACGCTGAATCTCAGCAACGCGATTAGCGACGTAGGTCTTCCACCTAGAAGACTGAGCATGAATCCAATAGAGAGATACCATGGAGTCGGAGTTCAGGTGAACGCTATTGACAAAGGAATGGAGAGCAGGGGTGACTTTGAATAGAAGTCGCGATAGCAACAAGCAAGCACAGAGTTCAATGCGGGGTAATGACACCTGTCGTAGTCGAGCCACGCGTAATTTGGAACACAAAAGGTGACAAGAGGCCGTTAAATCTTGATAAATGACTAACGTAAACACAACATCCATAGCCCTTTTCAGAGGCATCCGCAAAACCATGTAATTCAACTATCTTTGCCTTGGACTTGCTGCGAATAGAGCGTGGGACAATAATTTTACCAATTAGATACAACTTATCGCATAATGAACGCCAATACAAATATAATTGCTCAGAAATTGGCTCATCCCAACCAAGATTGCACAGCCACAGTTGCTGCATAAACTGTTTATAAAGAAAAACAATTGGACCGATGAGTCCGAGTGGGTCGTAGATACCCGCTATAATTGACAGGATTTTCCTCTTAGAGATGCTTGACTCAACTGGAAATGACTTGATGTCAAACAAAAATGAATCTGTAGAGTTGTTCCAAAGAATGCCCAACGTACGCACATTGCCTTGTTTGTTTAATGGAAGTGATAAATTATTATGCTCTGTGACCACATTTGGTTCATTTGATGCCCATTTATGTAGAGTAAAGCCATATTGACTCAACAACGTACCCAAGTCAGATTTCAACTTGGTCAGATTAGAAATGGTGTCTGCACCGGTTAACAAATCATCGACATAAAAATCATTAATTATAGCTGAAGCAGCGTCAGGAAAAGAAGCTTCATGATCCTTACCAATCTGAATAAGGCAGCGAGTAGCCAAAAACGAGGCACTAGCAGTGCCGTATGTTACAGTTCGCAGTACAAAATGTTTAAACTGTTCAAGCGGAGAATTACGCCACAGAATACGTTGGTAATGACAATCGTTATCAGACACTAGAATTTGTCGATACATCTTCTCGATGTCGGCGATCAGAACATAGTTGTGTATGCGAAATCGCAAAAGAATAGAGAAAAGATCTTGTTGGACATTTGGGCCTACTAACAAAATATCATTGAGAGAAAGACCATTGGTAGTTTTGGCCGAGCCATCAAAAACGACGCGAAGTTTTGTCGTGGAACTAGAATGTTTAAAAACAGCATGGTGAGGCAAATAGTAGGTATTTGAAACCCTGGAATTAACAGAACAATCGTCGACCAGCGCCATGTGGCCAAGATCCCTATATTCTTGAATAAAGTTTGCGTATTCACGCGCAAGCTAAGAATCACGCTTGAACCTGCGTTCTAAACTTAAAAATCTCGCTTCAGCGGTAGCATAGGACTCACCCAACTGGGGACTATCAGACCCGAATGGTAATGAGACAACGAACCTACCCTCATCATTGCGATGAGTGGACTTAACAAAATGTTCCTCGCAAACTGAATCGTTACTAAGGGGTGCATTATCAAGGATGGTTTCGGTCTCCCAGAATTTCTCAAGAGACGCTAAAATTTGACTATCGTTGTTTCTTGCCAAGAACGAAACAGCAGGACCCTTAGAATGACAATGGTTGGGCAGATTGCCTGCTAGAATGTAGCCTAACTTTGTTTCTTGTATAATAGGAAAGTTAGGACCACGTACATATTTGTTAGCTAGAATCAAATCTAAATAAAACTGCGCTCCTAAAAGTATGTCTATGTCAGCTGATACGTTGAAATGTGGGTCAGCAAGGAAAATGTTATCTGGGATATTAAAATGATTTATGTCGAAAGATTGTGCTGGAAGTTTATGAGTCAAGGCAGATAAGACCGCACACGGAGCGTTAAAGCTGAACCTTTGATAGCGAGAAACAATACGAATTGATGCCAAATTAGTGGCGCAACATGTCGCATTATTAATACCTGAAATTGGTATCTTAGATTTAGTCAAGTTAAGTTGCAATTTTTTAGCAAATGATTCAGTACAAAAGTTTACTTGTGACCCTGCGTCTAACAAAATTCGTGCAAGTTGTCTGTTACCAGCACGGTCGATGAAGAACACAACAGCTGTAGACAAAATAACATTGTTTGCTGATTGAAGCTTAAATGAACAATAATTACTACTGCTGGCAGAACCTTGTTTTGACACATTATTTATATGCAGCAATGTATGGTGTCGTCTGGAACAGATCTTACATGATTGTTTGACCTTACAATTAGGTGAAAAATGATCTGGTCTTAAACAATTAGTGCAGCATTTATGCTTTAATATAAATTGCCCTCGTTCCGGTATGCTTAATTCGCGAAATTTGTCACACATATAAATTGGATGACTGGCCTTGCAGCATGGGCATAAATAATTATTTGAAGTTGAATGATAATTTTTAAATGCAGTGCTGCCAGCAGAGTTTCGTAATTTACGTTTTTCAGACTTATTATTAAATTTTAAAGTTGGTTTGTTAAGCTGCTGTCCAGCGTCTATCGGCCTATACTCGTCAAAAAGCCAAATCAAAATATAGAGATCGTATACGGTTGGAAAGGGCTTCTCAAGAGCAATCCAGTGATATCCGTAAAACACCATATGACAGAGTGAAGCGGTGCCGGGAACGTAAAAGAATGAAGGCGTCCGAGCGGATCAACGACGGCGCCAGTACATCTGCAGCTGGGGCGCCCGAGCCTATGCAAGTGGATGATGTAATCGCTTCTATATCAACGCCGGACTGTATAGACATCGATTGTGTGCGATCGCCGATTATGAAGACACATTGGGCAGCAGCTAGTGCACGTTTCACTACTACGTTTGTCAACAATCCATTCAGACATAAGTGTGATGTGTGTGACCGTCTATGGTTTCTGCGCTCATTGAAGCCACCAAAGAAAAAACAATAGGTCGCGAGAACTCTGCAAAACCGGGCTGTATGCAAAAAATTATTTGATTCTGTTTGAATTTGCGGCAGTTATCGTTTGCCATAGAAAATACGCTTGATAAAAAACGTTGCAGGTAAACTACCCCTTCCCCTCAACCGATCTTCACCAAAAACAATAGGTCTTGAGTACTCTACAAATCAGGACTGTATGCAGAAAATTATTTGATTCTGTTTGAATTTGCGGCTGTTATCGTTTGCCATATAAAATACCCTTGTTAAAAAAACGTTGTAGGTAAACTACCCCTTTCACTTAACCGATCTTCACCAAAAACAATAGGTCTTGAGAACTCTACAATTCAGGGCTGTATGCGAAACATTATTTGATTCTGTTTGAATTTGCGGCTGTTATCGTTTACCAAACAAAAAAATTTCCCTTCATAAAAAAAACCGTTGCAGGTAAACTACCCCTTCCCTTCAACCGATTTTCACCAAAAACAATACGTCGCGAGTACTCTACAAATTAGGGCTGTATGCAAAAAATTATTTGATTCTGTTTGAATTTGCGGCAGTTATCGTTTGCCAAAGAAAATACGCTTGATAAAAAACGTTGCAGGTAAACTACCCCTTCCCCTCAACCGATCTTCACCAAAAACAAAAGCTCTTGAGTACTCTACAAATCAGGGCTGTATGCAGAAAATTATTTGATTCTGTTTGAATTTGCGGCTGTTATCGTTTGCCATAAAAAATACCGTTGTTAAAAAAACGTTGTAGGTAAACTACCCCTTTCCCTTAACCGATCTTCACTAAAAACAATAGGTCTTGAGAACTCTTCAATTTAGGGCCGCATGCAAATAATCTTTTGATTCTGTTTGAATTTGCGGCTGTTATCGTTTGCCATAGGAAATACCCTTGTTAAAACATAAAACGTTACTGGTAAACTACCCCTTTCCCTTAACCGATCTTCACCAAAAACAATACGTCTTGAGAACTCTACAATTCAGGGCTGTATGCGAAACATTATTTGATTCTGTTTGAATTTGCGGCTGTTATCGTTTGCCAAAAATATCGGTATGGAGAACCATACATGACTTCCATATTCTAAGATTTATATTTAAAATCATTTTCAGCCAAACAGCCAGGCTGTGTCTTACCTGCCTTTTTATTGCTGTATTAAATGAAAAATATTATATTACATTAAAATGAAAAAATTATAATTTTATTGCCTGGCAACAAAATTATTTTATTTTTAACAATTACCATTGTTTCAAAAAGTTTAAATAAATTTTCAAGTACTTTACTCTTGTTAAAACGTAAAAGGTTGCAGGTAAACTACCCCTTCGCCTTAACCGATCTTCACCAAATTCGAAAGTCATTGAGACCTCTACAATTCAGGGACGTATGCAAAAAATTATTTGATTCTGTTTGAATTTGCGGCTGTTATCGTTTGCCATAGAAAATACGCTTGATAAAAAAACGTTGCAGGTAAACTACCCCTTCCCCTTAACCGATCTTCACCAAAAACAATAGGTCTTGAGTACTCTACAAATCAGGACTGTATGCAAAACATTATTTGATTCTGTTTGAATTTGCGGCTGTTATCGTTTGCCATAGAAAATACCCTTGTTAAAAAAACGTTGCAGGTAAACTACCCCTTTCCCTCAACCGATCTTCACCAAAAACAATAGGTCTTGAGAACTCTACAATTCAGGGCTGTATGTGAAACATTATTTGATTCTGTTTGAATTTGCGGCTGTTATCGTTTGCCAAAAAAAAAAAAATTTCCCTTGATAAAAAAAACCGTTGCAGGTAAACTACCCCTTCCCCTCAACCGATCTTCACCAAAAACAATAGGTCGCGAGTACTCTACAAATCAGGGCTGTATGCAAAACATTATTTGATTCTGTTTGAATTTGCGGCTGTTATCGTTTGCCATAGAAAATAAAACGTAAAAGGTTGCAGGTAAACTACCCCTTCCCCTTAACCGATCTTCACCAAAAACAATAGGTCTTGAGTACTCTACAAATCAGGACTGTATGCAAAACATTATTTGATTCTGTTTGAATTTGCGGCTGTTATCGTTTGCCATATAAAATACCCTTGTTAAAAAAACGTTGCAGGTAAACTACCCCTTTCCCTCAACCGATCTTCACCAAAAACAATAGGTCTTGAGAAATCTACAATTCAGGGCTGTATGCGAAACATTATTTGATTCTGTTTGAATTTGCGGCTGTTATCGTTTGCCAAAAAAAAAAAAATTTCCCTTGATAAAAAAAACCGTTGCAGGTAAACTACCCCTTCCCCTCAACCGATCTTCACCAAAAACAATAGGTCGCGAGTACTCTACAAATCAGGGCTGTATGCAAAAAATTATTTGATTCTGTTTGAATTTGCGGCAGTTGTCGTTTGCCATAGAAAATACGCATGATAAAAAACGTTGCTGGTAAACTACCCCTTCCCCTCAACCGATCTTCACCAAAAACAATAGGTCTTGAGTACTCTACAAATCAGGGCTGTATGCAGAAAATTATTTGATTCTGTTTGAATTTGCGGCTGTTATCGTTTGCCATAGAAAATACCCTTGTTAAAAAAACGTTGTAGGTAAACTACCCCTTTCCCTTAACCGATCTTCACCAAAAACAAAAGGTATTGAGAACTCTACAATTTAGGGCTGTATGCAAATAATCTTTTCATTCTGTTTGAATTTGCGGCTGTTATCGTTTGCCATAGGAAATACCCTTGTTAAAACATAAAACGTTAAAGGTAAACTACCCCTTTCCCTTAACCGATCTTCACCAAAAACAATAGGTCTTGAGAACTCTACAATTCAGGGCTGTATGCGAAACATTATTTGATTCTGTTTGAATTTGCGGCTGTTATCGTTTGCCAAACAAACAAAATTTCCCTTGCTAAAAAAAAACCGTTGCAGGTAAACTACCCCTTTCCCTCAACCGATCTTCACCAAAACCAATAGGTCGCGAGAACTCTGCAAAACCGGGCTGTATGCAAAAAATTATTTGATTCTGTTTGAATTTGCGGCAGTTATCGTTTGCCATAGAAAAAAAATCTACAGACAGACAGACACACAGACACACAGACAGACAGACACACAGACAGACACACAGACACTTTTCGGAAAACGACTTTTTTTCATGTTTTGAGTGTAGTAGAATCAGAATCTGCAATAATCTCGAACACGATTTTTTTTGCCATCACCATACTTCCATTCCTTAAGGAATATGGAAGTAAAACACTTACCGCTGCTTAGTAATACTTTCCCAGAAGAGGCAGTGGCTGACTTTAAACTGTGCGGTACGTGTAGGAAATCACTGGACTCGGACAAAGTGCCCACGTTGTCACGTTCGAACGGATTTGTGTATCCACCTAAGCAACATGGGTTGCCCGCATTAGATCCGATCAGTGCACGTCTAGTATCACCGCGTCTGCCGTTCATGCAGATACGTCGGTTGCGTTACGACGGCAGCTACGGCATCATCGGACAAGTCATTAATGTACCCGTCGATGTGGACACAATGGTGCAACAGCTACCGCGTCAATTGGACGATGATCAGGAGTTCAATGTCAACATCAAGAAGAACATGATACATAAATCTCCGTATCTGAGCGGCGTGGTCAAAAAGTCAGTGGTAAAAGCTTGGTTACTATTTTTCTCTCAGTGTATACATATAATACGCTCAAAGAAAATATTACCCGTTACGTACACGTATTCACGTAAAACACACGGCCTTGTCCACGACACAGCCACACCCAAATTTTTTTTTTTTTGTGCTCGGTAAACATAGTCGCCTACAGGTTATAAAAAGAAGCAGACATACAAGTCGGCAACTCACGTAATACATGTAAAGTTCTACTGGTAACTTTTGTTTGCCGTAATTGCTGTTGATCAGTGTGATGAGATCTAGCAAACGTGCGTCTGTGTGTTTGTATGTGTTTTACCGTGTTTTCAAACATTTAATTATTGTATTGCAATGCGAGGGTAATTTTTGTAACATCTGTTTAAAAAAGTATCAGTGAGATGTTTAAAAGCCGCCCACCATACATACGCGCATAGTAACGTTTTCAACGTAATACTGATATTGAATATTGTAAAATATTATCATGATCTTGACATTTTTCTCTAAGACTACTTTTGTTTAAACAATAAAATAAAAATTAATAGCTATAATATTTATAAATAATTGTATCTTACTGAGTTACATTATAATAGTATGTTATAACTCATAAAGAGTTACTTTAAAGAGAATCTAGAGTTTTAACTTTCTATAGTTGGATTTTGTGATGTATAAAAGTAATGATACAAATAACCTGAACTTTGTTTTTTCAGCTCTGTGTTGGCCTGGTAGTTGCGAAAGCAGTTACTTACTATTTTGACTGGAAAAAGAAAAGGGAGGAGGACGAAAGAGAAACAAATTTAATTAGGGAACTAAGAAACGTAGATCGCATTTTAAAAGCGAGAGAAGATTATCTTGAACACCTGCCACAAAAACCACTAGACACTCTTGTAAGGGGACTGTAAAAGACACCGAAGAAGAAAAATTTCTGAAGTTATAATTTTAATCAATACATACATTTTATTAATTTTTTCTGAAAAATTTGTTTTAGTTTTCAGAAATTTGTCTATTTCTTACTGTGACAAATAACTACATTCATGGAATAAAATATTTTGTACCAACATCTCTACATGTGGATATTTATTAGCAAGTAATAATACTTAGAAATAGTACATGCCATTAGCACATGCTATAACTTGCAACAAATTCTGATATCTTGTTATTCTCATTTCAGATTTTCCCATTATACCATCTAATACAATATTGAACAGCTTCATGATAACTTTATCATTCCTCACCGCTACCTTGTCTGCCATTCCCTCTTGGCCATCGCCTTCACCTTTAAATCTCAACCTCATTACAGTCATACTAACCAGTTCCATTGCAACAATGAAAACTTCTGCATTTTTTTCACTTCAGCCTGTCAAATGTTTATAATTTTCTGCTTACAGCATTTTTTATTAACGATCCAACTTCGCAGATACAATGCACTATCAATATTCCTTAACTAAATCCGTTTTTATACTTCCCATTACCTTTCCTGTATACTTTCTCAGCCCTCATATTATCAGTACCGTTATAATCACATAACCACTTTCATCAACATTACATCCTTTCAGTTTTTACATGACACAATCAGATTTCACTTTGTGTATAAAGGCAATGTCATCCTCATTGCCCACAAATCCGGCACTTTTGGTTCGCTCTAGACTTCTATTCCTGGAGCAGTCAGTGTCAGATATTCTCCAACATTCTTGACTACATCAATATAAATCTATCTTAACTTGCTGCTTTTACCTTTTTTATTGCTTAAAGATGCTTTTCTTCATATGACTGCTTATTTTCACATAATTCTCAGTTAGGTCCTTTCTATTCTCATTACTCCTATTTCTTTTTTAATGATTATCTTTTCATTTCTAACTTGCTGGTTGTTTCTCACCACTTCCTATTTTTTATGAGACAACTAGGAGATTCAGTAAGTAAACAGTGGAAATTTAAATGAAACTGAGGAGCCATGTTGTGAGAACGAATAATGGGCGATTCCAAAAAGAGCCCTCATAGGAAACATGGAGGGAAAAACCAAAAGCCCCCCCAGGAAAGGTGGAAGAATGTTGTCGCCCCAAATGCGAGAAGCAGTGCAGGTACAGGAGTATTTTTCTACTGACAGAGTGAGGTGTCAGCGCCTTAGACAGAGGTTTCAGGCCTTAGGAGAAGGAGGAGGAGGAATAAATATTAATTAATTGTATTTATTTTCTTCTTTGTCTTCTACTTTAAGGGCTATGTTATATAAGCCTGTTCCCGAATACATTTCATCCTCGGACAACCCACGTCTCTTCTTGTAATGGCTTTATATTTCCAATCCTTATAACGAGGCTGTTTTGGATTCTGTATCTAGGCCTGATAGTTGTACATGAACAGGTTATTGACATGTTGCACAACCCCCTACCAGGGGGACCAGAGTGTCTTCCGTCGGCTACCATACTTTAGCCGAAGGGCTCCTGACTTTGGGCACAGGAGACTCGGCCTCACCCTTTTCTTTCTGAGAGAGGATTGGTGACTTTGTTTCTATTATTCGGATATTTGATGTTTCTTAGTATTCTCAGTGCTCACCTATCGGCATCAGTGAGCACCCTAAGAACCTAAACTACTTCTTTCACTTCCTTTCTCCTGGGCTCATCCTTTCTCAAATGGGGTTTGTAAACAAAATGGAGTTTGTAAACCAAATGTACAACAATTTGTAGTCCATAAATTCACATGATATGCTGAATTTAAATACATGGAGCCGTACTTGATCAGCGTGATTCAGAAAAAATGAAGTCGACACAAGGTTTTTAAATGGCAATAGATAGTATTGGGTTCTCCATAATAAGTATGATGGTTGTTGAGCGAAAGACTTGAAAAGAAACATATCACCTATAAAAACAACATTTTAAGATACTTTTTTAGGCCAATATATCAAGGATGAAATTGTTGAAGTACAGATAATGAACTAAGAGATCTATCGACGCGGAGATTGTAGCAAGTGGAGGGCTGAGTTGGGCTGGTCATGTAATTAGAAGAGAGAATAACTCAACGCTGAAGTTAGTTCCAACTGGAAAACCAAGGGGGAGGTGACTACTATGTTGAGAGAAACTTAGAAAGGCACGGCAAGAATTTGGCCATAATGTAAGATGACAGGTTTGAGTGGTTCAAAGCCCATTCGAGAAAGGAGGTGGAAGGAGTGGTTTAGGATCTTAGTGTGCTCATCAATCCCAGGGCCGGATTAAGGTATCTTGGTGCCCTAGGCTAATTATATTTTAGCGCCCCCCTCACCTCCCATAGGCTACTCTTATGTTTATTTCCAAGAGGCTGAATGAAGCTTTAAACACCCTACAATATATTTCTTAGTTAGGAATATTTCAAATATCTTACTGTTTTTGGAAATAGTCTCAAGAATTGAAAACTGGGGCTATTTTTCAGAGATTGTTTTAGAGTTACACCTTCAACCATTTGTAGTTTGCATGGCTTGAAGGTTTACATCAACGCGCCCTCCAGTGGGTAATAAATAAAACATTTTTGGACTTCATAAGCGACCCTCCCCCCACCATGAGAGTTTCCAGACCTGTACATAAGACCATGACTACGACATAACCATAACCAAAATGTTTGTTTTGAATGCGCAAATATGAGCGATACCGAACTTGTCTGCAATGAAAAGGGATGGAAGGGAAGGTGAAGGGGGTGGAGGTGGATAGAATAGATAACGTGGTCGGCAATTCCATGGAAGTTGGGCGACGGCATAGTTCTATGAGTGCCGGCCGCCGATTACTCATACCCAGAGAAAATAGTTTGGAAAACACTTCTATTATTTATGTACAGTTTTACCATAATTTCTCGCAAACAGGCGCCTGTGTTCAAAATGAACTCAAATTTTTATCCTTGTAATTTATTACCAATTTTAAGTTTGGCTCTAAAATTTTATAATTTTTTAGCTAAAATTTTGCGCCCCCCCAAAGTGCCGCGCCATAGGCTACAGCCTAGTAAGCCTAATGGTTAATCCGCCCCTGATCTTTGCATCCTACACGTGTTACTATTCTAATTTTATTAATGAATTATGTGATCAAATATTGGCAACATTTCTATCATGCATTAAATTCAATATTGATAGATAATTAAGAAGCTTAAAGGCCATGCCCTCCAGCTTCTTGAGTCACGAGCCGCCACTGCCCTTTGTATTGTACTGTACTTTCATCATATTTAAAAGATATATGATGGTCCTTTTTGGTCCTTGTGAGCAATTGTGAATATCAAATTTAAAAAAAAAACCTGTCTTTCAGTAGTGTTATGTTTTGTTACTTTTGTTTTATTAAAGTTCATTTCTTCTCTCATCCAATATCTTAAGTTTATCATTTGTTTATTTTTGTTATTATATCAATCTTTGCATTCATAAGTGTCCAGGCCTACGAGCTATATATGTCTTGTAAAGGATGACCTAATGCCATCGCTGTACATCTTGATAGATCATACCAGCTTTAAAGACTCTTTTAACCCCTAACTTATCACCATCACTGCAAACCACATGAGCTTACCAGGAAAAGTCAACAAGCAGGCTGGAATCCGGAATCCTCTCCTTATGAGGAGACGAACACACTTTACCACTATGGCATGTAAAAACATAATGTGTTGAGTCATAATATCACTCAGTGGTGGGGGGGGGCTCATGGTGGTGGTGTTTCAGTACCCATACAAACAGACAGGGGAGGCTCCCCTCGAACTTGAGCCAGGTACAGGCTCCTGTAGTGCTAGTTACTCTCAGATTGCATCACTGCATGCTTTGTTCCAATTATCAGTCCTGATACTACTGAAAATTAGTTAACCCCATGCCCCAGAAAGTAACATGCACTAGGATGGGTGTTTCAATAGGAGAAGGAACCACCAGTAATCTGCTGACATACGTACCTTAGCCCTGTTAACGTCAGCCCCAATCCAGCCAAAATATCGGTTCACCTCCACACCACGATGAAGCAGTGTGTGTTAGGTGGAAGGCCACCATGGATGGTGGTGGGTACAGGCTCCTTACCCTTGTAATTCAGGGAATTAACTGCAGGCCCCCACTTATGAGGGCCTAGGATGTATATACAAGCACTCAAAGAATGCATTAGTTACATGCTTCAGTTTTATAGACAGAATAATTCTTGTTTTTCAAGATGTAACTTATTTTGCCAAATTTCACAATAGTCTAATCTATTACGTTTTTACTTATAAAAAACTTAGTGTTCCGAGTCGTCAATATTATAGTGATATTTAGTTAAGTAACGGACACGTCATGGACAACGAAATCCAAGAATATTATTTTGATTCTACAGTTTAAGTGTCTTTGTCCAGTTGTTACAATTTGTCCTAAATATATGTAGACTATTGTACTAGCAGTAGCTTTGTAGATGCACAAGGAATGTACCAAGTAATGGTGCCAGTTATAGCAGTCATACAGTCATACTACGTCATTCTTTCAGCTATCATGTCTACAAAGCAGCTGAACTTACTATACTCTCTTCTTCATCCAGTTCTTCAATCATTGAGTCCGGTTCTTCCTTGTTAACTATTAATAATATTTCATTATCAGTGTACCTTACATGATTTACGTATTCTCCATTAATATTTAATTTCATTTCATACTCTTCCTGATTTGATCTTTTAAATACATTTTTCGGAGCTCATTTGAGTATTTGATGAGTACGTTGACACTGCATTTTATTTTTATTGTTTTTTTTTTTTTCCTGATAGTTTTATAGTTTTTTCAGTATTATATATTTGAAATTAAATGTGTATGATTACAATCAATTCTGCTGTTCTGAAACAACAATCATTAAGTAATAATACAGGGGGGGGGAACTTTTTAATACTGTTCCTTTTAGTAACAGTAAAGTGGCAGCCTAATTCAAGCTACCAACTACAATCTTCTTTTCCAGTTAGTATTTAATTTCTGAATTACTACACATGTAGTAAATTAATTATAACTTTTCACATGTTATTTAACATTTCAGTAGTTATTCCATCTCTTCCAGGAGATGTTTTGTTATTCCTTATTTCCCTAAATGCCTTTCTTATTTCTGAATTACTTTTTTCTTGTTGTATATCTGAGTTGACATTTTTATTTTATCGCCTAGCTATTTAAGCATTTCCTCTGATAGTTTTTATTTCATACTGTATGCATCTGTATACTATTGTTGTGTTCTTCTTGTTTCATTAATTTCCTCTCTGTATGAAGGTGCTGTTCTACTGTCAATTAAAGGACGCACTGGGTTTTCAGCTTTATGTGTCTTCTGAATTGGGTTGAATTTAGGTGCAGATATTTTGTGTTTTGTTAACCATTTTTTCTTTTTTGTGTTTATTATGTTGGAATTTTCAATTGTTTCTCTTATTTCTTTTTTGTATTGGTCCTTATTTAGTTTTTCTACTTTATTCTTTTCTAAAAACGGGTTGTCTTTTTGATCGACTTCATTCTTCTGTATAATTACGACAGCCCTTGATTTATCTGCAGGTATAATGACACAGTTGTTTTTAATTAATTTGTTCTTAGGTGATTTTAATGTTCTTTTGTGTTTTTTATGTATTATGTGCCTCTTTTTGTATTTCCGGTTGTTACATTTTTTCAGAATGGACTCAAATTATTAGAGAGTTCATGTCGCACTCTCTCTTGAACGTTTGAGTTTATTTTTAATAAGTTTATTTCAGTCAATTACTAAATCTTCGGAATATTTAATGGATGTTGTGTCTGGTAATAAATTAAACTTAGTGCCTTTATCTAAAAGTTTTTCTTCTGTCTTTGATAATTTCATTGCTGTTTCATTAATAATTCGAGGATAGAATGTATGAATTGGTTTAACTTTCTTCTTGTAATCTTCTTTCTTATTGTTTATTAAATCGTTCAGTTTTTTGTACATAACTTTCTTTTTTGTGGAAGCAATGGTAGAGATTTCACTTCGCATTTTCTCTATTATATCATAATACTCTGCTGACTCAAAGTTTTGTTTAAATTTTTCTTAGTTCTTAAGAATTATGTTTTTCCGTTTATATTGATATCTTATTTCATTATTAAGCCAGTAGCATTCAGCATAAGCTTTGGTTTTGATAGCAACCTCAGTCTTGTTTATTATTGGTACATGTATATATTTAGGTATAATTATGTATCTTACATAATCTATTGAACTCAATATTGAGATTAGTTTTTATGAGTTTTATTTTCTCAAACTTGAACTTGTTTATCATATTATCTGTGCTGTGTGTATATAAGTGGCTCGGTTTGCCATTGCAACTAATGATAATGTGATGTATTTATAATATACACGCACTTATTGTTTACTAATGGTACCCATATTCTCAATTTTCTATTGTATTGTATTTATTGTTCATAGCCTAAAGGTACCATACATATGATTTGCAATAAAAGTTTTATTACTCACATTATTAAAAACGATCATTTTCGGTCACAGACCATCGTCAGGTCATATACAGCACAGTTGCGGTCACAATATATTAAAACAGTCACTATTTACAAAAACGAATTCGTAGACATTGATTAATGAACGTGATACGTACGTCCTTGTCCAAAGTTTCCCGAGAACTGATTTTGTTACAGTGTTTATGTTTACATTCCGTTCTATATATTATATCAACTGATTACTGAATGTTGATTTTCATTTTGCCGCAATATTTCAAATGTGATATGATTTTTGAAGTCCGGCATGATGTTCAATAGATTTTCATGGCACTCTTGTTTTACATGTTTGTATATTCGGTATTGTTCATATATATTAGATTTTATTTCATCACTGCATGTTTTCAATACGGTTAAATGTTGCTGTATTGGACCATATTCACAAGACTGTTGTTTTATGTGTTTGGCTACGGTTGAGTTCGGATTTGAGTGCTGAGAATGTTTGGTATGTTCAATATATCTGTGTTTAAATGATCTTGAAGTGAATCCTATGTATTTTTTGTTGCACCGTACATTACATTCTGTCAAATTAGCAGGCTGACAGTGATATTGGTAGACTCCAGCTTTTTCATAAATGCTTTTCTTTTTTGTATTGCTTATTTTCAGATTGTTGTAGATGTCATTGCTTGTTCTGAATGCTAATTGATAGTTGTATTTTGCAAATGTTCTAGATAATTTTTGAGAGTTGTCGTCAATGTAATGTGCAGGTATATAGGTTTTCTTCCTTTTGATTGATATGTTATTTGTTTCTGATTTATTTCTTTTTTGTTTTTCAATGATTTTATCAATCATTTGAGGCTGATATCCATTGCTTTGAGCTATTTGCTTTTTTATGTGTATCTCTTTTTCATACTGCTTCCTGCATAGAGGATATGTGAGGGCTCGATATACCATGTTGTTGTATGCAGAAATTTTGTATGAGTAGGGATGGTTGCTCTCTGCGAGAATGGTAATATCTGTTTGAGTATCTTTTCTGTATATAGAGAAATGATAATTGCTTGCATGGCGTTTTATGGTAAGGTCTAGGAAGTTTATTTCGCCTTTATTCTCTATTTATTTTGTAAATTTAATGTCAGAATTGATGTATGCTATAAGTTGGCCGATTTGTCTAGCAGTACCTACAAATAAACAGATGACATCATCCACATACCTGTACCAATATTTGATGTGTTGTATAAATGGATTTTTGGTTGTGAGTATAAAATTTTCTTCTAGGTGCTGTAGGTACATTTCACTCAAGATTGATGAAAGTGGAACCCCCATTGCAAGACCATTTTTGTTCTCATAGTGGTAATTTTCATATACGAAATAATTTTGGTTATCATTTTTACTAATTTGACCAAATTTTCAATTTCATCTTTTTGTAGTTTATTGGTTTTTTCTAAATTCTTTTTAAATACTAACAATAAATCATCCCTCGGTATACTGGTGTACATATCAGAAACATCAAATGATATAAATTTACTATTGCTAGGTACATTGGTACATTTAAATCTTTCACTTTACTAGTAAATTCAAAACCACTCTTGATTTGAGACTTCAATGATAACGTGATATTATCTTGGATTAGATGTTATAGAAATTTGGCCACTCCGTATGAAGGTGCTGGTCTACTATCAATTAAAGGATGCACTGGTTTTTCAGCTTTATATGTCTTCAGAACTGGGTTGAATTTAGGTGCAGATATTTTGTGTTTTGTTAACCATTTTTTCTTTTTTGGGTTTGTTATGTTGGAATTTTCAATCGCTTCTCTTATTTCTTTTTTGTATTGGGGAAATACAAGAAGAAGCACATAATACCTAAAAAACACAAAAGAACATTAAAATCACTTAAGAACAAATTAATTACAAACAACTGTGTCATTATACCTGCAGATAAATCAAGGGCTGTCGTAATTATACAGATGAATGAAGTCGATCAAAAAGTCAACACCTTTTCAGAAAAGAATAAAGTAAAAAAACTAAATAAGGACCCTACGCCCCAATACAAAAAAGAAATAAGAGAAGTGATTGAAAATTCCAACATAATAAACCCAAAAAAGAAAAAATGGTTAACAAAACACAAAATATCTGCAGCTAAATTGAACCCAATTCTGAAGACACATAAAGCTTAAAAACCAGTGCGTCCTTTAATTGATAGTAGAACAGCACCTTTATACAGAGTGGCCAAATTTCTACAACATCTAATCCAAGATAATATCACGTTATCATCGAAGTCTCAAATCAAGAGTGGTTTTGAATTTACTAGTAAAGTGAAAGAACGTTGGACAAGGACGTACGTATCACGTTCATTAATCAATGTCTACGAATTCGTTTTTGTAAATAGTGACTGTTTTAATATATTGTGACCGCAACTGTGCTGTATATGACCTGACGATGGTCTGTGACCGAAATCGATCATTTTTAATAATGTGAGTAATAAAAATTTTATTGCAAATCGTATGTATGGTACCTTTAGGCTATGAACAATAAATACAATAGAATAGAAAATTGAGAATATAGGTACCTTTAGTAAACAATAAGTGCGTATATATTATAAATACATCACATTATCATTCATTTCTTCACCTTGATATATTTTTTTTATAATACTTATTTCTATTCTTCCAACTCTGGGCCTCAAACTTACATGTTTAATTCTGCTCAATTACTCTTTCTATATGAATTTCTAATGCTCTTTCTGATAGTTTTGTTGAATTCTACCATTCAACAGTTATTCATCTTCCTCATTCTACATCTGTTCGTCGTATGAGCATGAAGTATTTCATTTCTTCTCAGACAAACTTTCCTTTGTTTTTTCTTCTAACATGACTTTCCTATTTAGATTATCTATTAGGTGAATGTTAATTTTAACTGTTTTCCTAGCCAATTTCCATTATTTTATATAAAACTGATATTTTTCTCTTTATACTTCATTTTCTCTTTATACACATATCTGTTTTAAGTTTCTTTATCTCTATGCTTGGGTGATTTGTTTTTTTTCATTTTTTAAATTAAAATGCACTATTAAGACATACTTTAGTTCTTACCACTGTACTATCACTATAATCCTATGCAAGAAGTGATTCAGTACTGTCACTGAATATATTCAGTAATAACTTATATAATTATTAGTTATATAAAATTAAAAATATTAAATTATTTTAAATATTTAATGAAACTATTTACTACAAAATTTTAATTTAAAAATTTAACAAAAGTAAGGAAAAAAGTCAATCCTCTATTCAGACTTCTTCCATTGTAATTTTTGTCTCTTGACGTTTCAATCCCTGGAATCTGGGATCATCCTCAGTAGCTGTGAGTGGTGGTTGAAAGATCCTGTTGAATTAACCGTCACTCTCAGCTTCTGAGGATGATCCCAGATTCCAGGGATTGAAACATCAAGCGACAAAAATTACTATGGAAGATGTTCAAACAGAGGATTTACCTGTAAGAATTCACCCATCGCTTAGGGGTTTTACAGTAAGTAAGAAGTGTTTGCAATTGTTTCATGATATTTACAAAAAATTGTACTCAAATTTTACACATTCCGTATTTAATACTAATTTTTCTAGCCTACAAAAACTGACATAAACAAATTGAAAACAGTGAAGTTATGTGACTTGCTGGAGGATTAATGAGGGAAGTGATAATGGAATGAAATAAAATCATTCCTCTTTGCTCATTCATGGTGCTTTGAGTATGTTGTTTTGAGGAAAAATCTAAAAATTAGAACAGAATTATTTTAAATTGTCTTAGTATAAAAGGACAGCAGAAGCAGTAGTTCTTATGTTAATTAGATAATAAAATTTTTTAAAAAGTCTTCATACAATTCTGGAATTAAATTATTAAATCAAAAAATTGGTATGGAGAACCATACATGACTTCCATGTCATAAAATTTATATTTAAAATCATTTAAATATTAATTAAATAAGTGGATGCTTGAGTTCTGAAAAAATTACGTATCAGCTAAAATGGTACCACCATGTCAGGTGGATTCTCAACCTTCGTGAGGAAGGACTGTACTTTTGGATAAAATGTCTGTAGGTCGAACGAAGAGCTAGCTAAAGGTAGCTGCGATCTGATTCCTGTAATTAAATTGGACTCTCGCTGTGAGGGGCCGAGGGATGTCTATAGTGTTATCAAAGTCTTTCCTGTCAACACTATACGTCTTCTGATTTCCTGTCTATTTGTCTTCTGATTTCCTGAACGACTATTCTGTTCAACTATATTTAATATTACCTTGTGTATCCAGGTACACTGGTGCTCCTCCTTGCAACTTCAATGTTTCTTTAAAAACTACGCGTTCGGGACTCATAGTCCCATCATCAGGTTGATAAAAAACAAGAATCACTCACATGGAGTACGTCAACTTAATAAGAAATAAATAAAAAGTTTCACTCGCACATACCGCGTGTATACAATTACACAACTACACGATGCACATCGTATCGGAACTTGCAAGCGACTAACCGTTACGCGTCGTACTATCTCTACCTTTATCTATGTGTTGTTCCAACACGCGTATGGCCGTGTCATACAGTCCGTTGGCCATACGCGTGTTGGAACAACACATAGATAAAGGTAGAGATAGTGCGACGCGTAACGGTTAGTCGCTTGCAAGTTCCGATACGATGCTCATCGTGTAGTTGTGTAATTGTATACACGCGGTATGTGCGAGTGAAACTTTTTATTTATTTCTTATTAAGTTGACGTACTCCATGTGAGTGATTCTTGTTTTTATCAACCTGATGATGGGACCATGAGTCCCGAAACGCGTAGTTTTTAAAGAAACATTGAAGTTGCAAGGAGGAGCACCAGTGTACCTGGATACACAAGGTAATATTAAATATAGTTAGTTATATGCAACTTGGAGACCACAACACAATATGTATATTCTGTTCACCCGTATAATTATAAATTTCTCAGCAAAACATTTCTTCCTTAATACGTTTGTGTCTCCTGTTTAACATCCACCATTCTTATCCATGTCATAACGCTATATTCTACACAGGCTAGTAAATAACTAGCCATAACGGAGGTCAAAATATTTTAAAGTAGGGGCAAACAATTTTCCAAAGGAGAAAAATATTTATATATTTTTCATACATACACACGTGCACATATTAGATTATAATTCTCATATCATAATAGAAATAAGTACACAGATTTTATTAATTGCTTTAATACAACAACACTGCCCGGCAATCCACAGGAAGCAAATCGATGTCCACCTTTTCGGCTTGCACGCGTTGTGTTGGTGTGGGTTTCGGCACTTCCATTTAGAAAGCATGCAAACATAATAAAATAAACATGAGTGAGGCTAGAAATAACGCGAATTCTGTATGTGTGTGTGTGTGTGTCCTGCCGGCCTTTTTATTGTGGTAATCACAATAATAAAACTTTGGAAAAGTAAACATTACATAATTAAGATATGCTTGCCTGCCAGGAACGATATATTTTCACTCATACATGAATTAAATTAAAATGAAAAATATAGAATTTTGTTAAAGATCGCCTTGAGTCCTCTACAATTTAGGACTGTATGCAAAAAATTATTTGATTCTGTTTGAAGTTGCAGGTGTTATTGTTTGCCATAGAAAAAAAATTCTACAGACACACACACAGACACTTTTCGAAAAATGACTTTTTTTATGTTTGATGGTAGTACAATCAGAACACGATTAGCTCGAACACAATTTTTTTCGCCATGACCATACTTCCATTTCCTTATGGAACATGGAAGTAAAAATTTACCTCCTCCATCATCAACTACCATTTTAATTTATTAACAAAATTACCCCCTCCCCCTTCAACTACCCTTTTCATTTATAGATATTTCATCTACCTTTCTACAGTGGATTATTATGACCTTCTTTTCAGGATACTTTATTTATCAAAATTAAGCACTTTACTCTTGTTAAAATGTAAAATGTTAATGTAATGTTAAAATGTTAAATGCGGATGTTATCGTTTGCCATAGAAACAGTTCTACACACAGACACTTTTTGAAAAATGACTTTTTTTCATGTTTTGATGGTAGAACAATCAGAATCTGCCGTTATCTCAAACGCGATTTTTTTCGCCATGACCATACAGTACTTCCATTTCCTTATGGAACATGGAAGTAAAAAATAAAAAATGACAGTACATTGTTTAATTCTACAACGTATTAATTAGTGACTTTGAGGAATTTTGGATTACAGATCTTGACATTGAAGATCAAGGTGATGGCTTTTTGGGGAGCTGATCCCATATAAACAAGTATTGTTGTAGATGGTAGGCCTACTGTTCTGGAACAGGTCAGTAATTTTGTATATCTGGACTGTAATTTGTCTTACATTACAAATAGTGATGTGGTGAAGAAGTTCCACGAGTTCAACCATATACGTGAGACCCAGAGAACTCTAAAATCTAAAACTTTATCGAAATCCCAGGCCAGTCATATTCAAACAGCTGAAATGAACTTTCTTAGGCACATGGGAGAATATACTCTTCAAGATAATAATAGAAATGTTGATGTATGGCAGGAGCTGAATATTATGAGTATACTTGATAAGATTGCCCAATATTGGCTAAAATGGTTAAAACTTCTTAACCAAATGGATGACTGTTGAATCCCCATGAACTAATGAATTATAAGCAGAAAGGACAGAGAAGTGCGGAAGTGTTCAAGTGACCAGCTCTAGTCTATCTTGTAACAACCAAAAATTTAAAAAATTTTAGTGTGACTGAAAAGACGTTACATTCAGCATGACACACCTACTCAGCCCACGAGCAATAAATAAAGAAATGTGTGTAGAAGTGTCAAGTGAACGTTTACTTCAGACAATGCAAGTACGTTTCACATAGTCGTACAATAGGGCACAGGGTTGGCCGTGACAGACTCAACTAAAACACGAGATTTACAGCCTGCAAATGTAAGATAATGGAAACTGTGTCAAGTACCAATTTAGAGGAGAAACTGTGACGGACACACTGCCGGGTTAATTTGTAAGAGTACCAGTAAAGAATAAAAGAGTGTAAGTCACACAATAGTATATACCCTATACGAGGACGGACATCGATACCTAAAATAATAGAATCGAACTTGTAAACAGCAGGGGAACGACTTACTGGCGACAACGGATATTTACGACAGGCGGTAGGTGTGCCGTTTTGGAAACGACGTCACGCTGCGCCAGGATAGCGTTCAGGAAAAAAAGGGTCAAACACAGCGAACAATAACAAGAGACGACACATTGTTTTCGTGAGAACTGCTGCGAGACCCGGAGTACGCTTAGACAATAGCATGATAGACGAGCATGAAATTTCTCCTGTTCTAGGAAAAGAGTACGGAGGCTTTCGACACGAACCCGTGGGGAGACAGGATATCCAATCACAACCCAGCATCTACCCAGAGAACTGGTGGAGAGGACCGTCGCCAGCATAGCAACGGGAACGTCGAATGAGAAGTGAAGAACGACACTCTGGCTTAAGGGTAGGAGATCTTCCGTCCTATCATGTTCAACTTGAGGCGTGTTTTCCAGAAGGGTGCATTGTGGTACACGATGTTTGATAAAAACTGCTTGCAGAGCACGCGGGAGGACAGTCTCTCATAATTTTTCAACCATATACTTTGGACAGTCTTTTCATAAATTTTTACTCATATACTTTGAGCAGTCAGTCGGTCAGTAGAACAGTCTTTATAATTTTCAACAGTCGGTCGTCAAAGTTCGATTAACATACGGACGGCAGTGGGACTTTGAAATTTTGCCACGCGTCATATAACTAAGAGACTTAGACATTTCGATATTGGCGCGTATCCGGTAATAGTGTACTTTCAGTGTCTAAAAACATGCGACATACGCCAGTGCTTAACAATTATAGAATTATTTATTATACTCTAATTCAGAATTGAACTAACCAGTCACACTTACATCAATAATCGACGCGTAGAACTTTCGTTGATGTAATACCGGACGGCGAAATAATAACATTATACAGTGTTGCGGTGCGATTCAATATCATGTGGAACAATTACACCGCGGCATCAAAACACTAACAGTAATGAACATATCAAAGTTGAACAATAGACAGACATATATATATATACACCATAGTTAACGATGAACTTTAATACGAACACACAGCGCGAGTGAATGTGTTTCGCGTGTGTTAAGTGTCAGTGACCACAGCTTCCCACACATGATCCAGCAGAGAGGAGTTACGCCGATGGAAATATCGGATAATTCACCTAAACAAGTAATCTTTATGTTATTCTTATTATAAGGAGCTCTACTGTCCTGTCTCTTTTTCAAGAAACACCCCTTGAGCATTTAAATTAAACATGATAAACATAATTTAACGCCATCCATCTGAGGCATACGATGAACGCATTAGTATAGGATTTATTGTTTGAATATTTGTGTTTCTATATATCGATTACATTATATATATATGTGTATGTTTTTCAGCAAACAACGTATTGGATTTACCTTGTAATTTGATGTATAAACATGTGTTCTTTTATGTTCTTTTCATGAGTTTATGAATGTATGTATTTACAGGGAATCATCCATATTTTATATATTGAATTTAATGAATGATATAATGTTAATAAATAAGTGTTTATTTTATCAATATGCGTTCGTCATTGTCAAATTACCTCAGAACGAGAAAGTAATGACATTTGAGTGATTTATGGTAGTTTATTTTATTTTCTTTATTAATGCAACAACTAGAGTCTCCATGCAATAGTTATGCTAATGTAAAGTAATTAACGTGTTATTTATTGATTACACGAGCTCATTATGCAAATTAATGTATTCAATAATTACTCAATCACAGATTAGTTAATTCAGTAGCGTAATAGCATAACACCCCAACAGTGTTGTATTTGCCGCCCAAAGAACGTGGGGCATTACAATTATCAAAAACTCCCAATACAAATAAAATCTTGTATTTGGCTGCCCAACGCGTGGCAGATTGTTGTATTTGGCTGCCCAACGCGTGGCAGAGTGTTGTAATCTGCTTAGGACCGGACAAACCATTTTTGGTTTAATCTTTGCTGAAGAAGAAGTTGATGAAGATTATTATTAATTTTTATTAATTTATTTTATTCCATACACAGTTAAAAACATAAATATCGGTATGGAGAACCATACATGACTTCCATGTTCTAAGATTTATATTTAAAATAATTTACGAAATGAATTGTTTCGATAGAAACTACTTCTATCCACTTATTGCTTCAGCCTTAACCACAGTACTGTGGTCACTAACGTATACCACCTCATGTTTTCGCACTCGATTTTCACTGATGATGGCAGTCGATGGCACTGCCGAAAAGTCTGTTTTTTCAGAAAACATTGGACTAAAGCTAAACAGCCCAGAAAGGAATTTTAACAAAGAACTACTTCTTTGTTGCCGATAACGTAGTACACATATACAAAATTCTCCCCTCTCCCTTCAACTATAATTTTCATTTATAGAAAATTACCCCCACCCCGTTCACCTAACCTCTTCATTTATAGATATTTCATCTACGTTTCTACAGTGGATTATTATGAGCTTCTTATCAGGATACTTTATTTATCAAAATTAAGTACTTTACTCTTGTTAAAACATAAAACGTAGCAGGTAAAGTACCCCTATCTCTTAACCGATCTTCACCAAAATCAATAGACCTTCAGTCCTCTACAATGCAGGGATGCATGCAAAAAATATTTGATTCTGTTTGAATGTGCGGCAGTTATCGTTCGTCATGGAAACATTTCTCTTGTCACAACATAAAATGTTGCAGGTAAACTACCCCTTTCCCTTAACCGATCTTCACCAAAATCTGTAGGCCTTGAGTTCTCTACAATTTAGGAAAGTATGCAAAAAATTATTTGATTCTCTTTGAATTTACGGCAGTTATCTTTTGTCAAAAAAAATTACCCTTGTTAAAACATAAAATGTTGCTGGTAAACTACCCCTTTCCCTTAACCGATCTTCAACAAAATCAACAGACCTTGAGTTCTCTTTAATTCAAAAAGGTATGCAAAACATTATTTGATTCTGTTTGAATTTGCGGCTGTTATCATTTGCCATAGAAACAAATTACCCTTGATAAAAAAAACGTTGCAGGTAAACTACCCCTTTCCCTAAACCGATCTTCACCAAAATCAATAGACCTTCAGTCCTCTAGAATTCAGGGTGTATGAAAAACATTATTTGATTCTGTTTGAATTTGCGGCTGTTATCGTTTGCCATAGAAAAAATAATACCCTTGATAAAAAAACGTTGCTGGTAAACTACCCCTTTCCCTTAACCGATCTTCACCAAAAACAATAGGTCTTGAGTACTGTACAGTTCAGGGCTGTATGCAAAAAATTATTTGATTCTGTTTGAATTTGCGGCTCTTATCGTTTGCCATAGAAAATACCCTAGTTAAAATATAAAACGTTGCAGGTAAACTACCCCATTCCCTTAACTGATCTTCAACAAAATCAACAGACCTTGAGTTCTCTTTAATTCAAGAAGGTATGCAAAACATTATTTGATTCGGTTTGAATTTGCGGCTGTTATCGTTTGCCATAGAAACAAATTACCCTTGATAAAAAAAACGTTGCAGGTAAACTACCCCTTTCCCTAAACCGATCTTCACCAAAATCAATAGACCTTCAGTCCTCTAGAATTGAGGGCTGTATGCAAAACATTATTTGATTCTGTTTGAATTTGCAGCTGTTATCGTTTGCCATAGAAAAAATAATACCCTTGATAAAAAACGTTGATGGTAAACTACACCTTTCCCTTAACCGATCTTCACCAATAACAATAGGTCTTGAGTACTCTACAAATCAGGGCTGCATGCAAAAAATTATTTGATTTTGTTTGAATTTGCGGCTGTTATCGTTTGCCAAAGAAAAAAAATCTACAGATAGACACACAGACAGACACTTTTCGAAAAATGACTTTTTTTCATGTTTTGAGTGTAGTACAATCAGAATCTGCAATAATCTCGAACACGATTTTTTTGCCATCACCATACTTCCATTTCCTTAAGGAACATGGAAGTAAAAAACAACAGATTCAAAATATGAATTTTGTAGAAACACTAGTTTTTCTTAGCAGGGCAGAATACTTACTGCTTCCTAGAATAATACAGTTAACATTTCCATATTTAGTTTCAAGTAAAACATGGTTGACAACATACTTCCAAAGTAGGCTCCACTTTGATGGCTAATAAACACACAAGTAGTAAAATATCACAGTTTATTTACTTGGATTATGATAACAGATTCTATCAAATAAAACTGTTGGTAGAATAAAAGATCTGACATAAGAAATATATTTAAAAAATCACTGTCTGTTGTAGTAATGTATTATAATAGTTATAACATATATAAATAAAAAATATAGCATACACATAATTAAACAACTTTTAATATTAACATATACAAATACAATAACTTTATAGATAAACTCTGAAAACTTTAAGCTATTGAACATTTTTCTTTCTGCCCTTTTATTGTTAATTCTTGAACAGCCCTTCTTGTCATTTCTTCTAATACTGCACTTTGGTTGTGTCCTAGCTACAGAAATAAGATAAAAAATTATAAGCATATAAATAATGGTAATAGAGAACATAAAAAAACAAATATGAACAAAAGTAGTAAAAAATTAATATATTTAATTAAACATTTTTAAATGTACTAAAAAGAAGTCAAATATTTTTAAAAGAAATTGTTTAAAAATAACTTACAATATGTGGAAAGTTGCAGTTATGTAAAAGATGAAATGTAAAAAAATAATGACATAAATTAATCAGTACCATATAATCAATTCACAATAAACAAATGTTTTTTAACATTATATTTGAATCAATTGTCTAACAAACCATTAAATTTAAATCTTCTACTTCTCTATTCCACTAATGAAATTTTGCTATGCTATTTCATGCGTGTATGTGTGTGTGTTACTTAAATTAAATATTCATTTTTCAACAGAGAAATTTAATTTTCAATTTTTCATTATTTGAATTACCAGTAATTAAAAATTATTGTGTGAAGCATTCTATCTTCTTTAGGTTCCTTTGTTTTTAAGTTTAAAGTATGAATATAAGTTTGCTAATTAATGTAATTTACAATTTACAAATCAAGACATATCCTCACTTACTTGAGACATGTTTTTGGCACTAAACTGTATGGTCTTAAGCATATCTTAAATAACTGAAGATACATCTTCACTAATCCTCATAAGTTACATTAACAATTGATTAATAGGAAAGAAAAGAAAAGTACCATACCAAATTATAAAGATATTTAATATTAAACAATAATTCATCCGAAATTTGAATATGAACTGTTCATTACAAATTAAGTACCCATACACTTAGGACATATATGACACAAAATATTCATGAAGTATGTTTATGTTCAACACCCACCTCCTACAGGTATGAGACAATAATTAAATATTTAAAAAAATATTGCTTTCTTAAATACGCTTTAGTTGTCACAGATAATGAAAAGATAGCTAATGATGCTATTATATTTATGACAACCAGATTTTAGTAAAAACCTTGAGTATGCTGTTGAAATTTCTTTCCTGGAACTGCCGTCAGTTGTCATTCATCGTGATGCCGTGTGGTTCCTGAAGTCTGCTTGCCTCTTGTACACTAGGCTCTTTTAACTTCTACTGTTCCTTCTTCACTCACAGACTTGCATCACTATTACTCTCATTCACTAACTTGTATTGTTGGGTGGTTTCAGTAATCCTAAAATTTTGTCATCTATCATATTGCAACCCAACATAATCCATCATTGTCTCTATAAAGTGACATCATTAGGCAGTTCTTCTTTCTCAGTTAACTTGCACTCAAATAAAATATCAAGCCCTGTCTTTTTTAAAATATTCCTAAAACATAACCACACATAATCTATTTTTTCTTCTAACATTCTGATATCTGATGCTAATCTCATCTTCCCTTGTTAGTCACTTTGCACAGCTCTAGTTTGTCCCTGCAAGGACTTTCATTGTCACTTGATTTATTCTACTGATAGACTTCCACTGATAATTAAGTTGACTGTAACAAAACGTAACTATCAATTTTTTTTAGTTAACCAAACTGTATCAAACAACTCTCCACATGATATATCCAGTGACATCTTCAACATAGACAAGGGTGCACTTTGTTCCTGCTATTGTTTAATATATATATATATTACTTTAATATTTATAACTAAATTTACCTCAAGATATACTTTTTTCCTTTAGGAACATGTTTCGAGAGTTCTTGTTCTCCCATCTTCAGCCTTCGCCATCTTGTTTCTGGTGAAGTGTTTCGCCACTAGAAACAAGATGGCGAAGGCTGAAGATGGGAGAACAAGAACTCTCGAAACATGTTCCTAAAGGAAAAAAGTATATCTTGAGGTAAATTTAGTTATAAATATTAAAGTATTATATACATCAAGAAACGGACTGTAGCAGAAAGTGATTGAAATATATATATATATATATATATATATATATTACTTTAATATTTATAACTAAATTTACCTCAAGATATACTTTTTTCCTTTAGGAACATGTTTCGAGAGTTCTTGTTCTCCCATCTTCAGCCTTCGCCATCTTGTTTCTGGTGAAGTGTTTTGCCACCAGAAACAAGATGGCGAAGGCTGAAGATGGGAGAACAAGAACTCTCGAAACATGTTCCTAAAGGAAAAAAGTATATCTTGAGGTAAATTTAGTTATAAATATTAAAGTATTATATACATCAAGAAACGGACTGCAGCAGAAAGTGATTGAAATATATATATATATATCTTGACGATCTGCTTAGAAGACTTAATGACGGAATCCTTTCAGCATCAAGTTAAATAACTGTACTGCACTAAATATGCTGCTCTTTGCAGATGATATGGCTGTAATCCAGGCTAAGGAGAATCCACTGCAGAAAACTTTACATGGTCTCCAACAGAAAAGTAAGGAATATAATTTTAAAATTTCAACTGCAAAAACAAAGGTTATAGCTTTTTGAGGAAAATACCCCATTCGATCTAAAATTGTGTTAAATATGTTAAAAGCTCATAGAACAGGTCTCTACATTCAATTACCATAGTTGTAGCCTTTATACTTTATATAACAGTATATTTTATATAGGCCTATACTTTCTTATATAGTGATGATCTCAGCAATAAACTCGACAGGTTCCAAACTATATGTGAAATACTGAGAAGGACATTTAAAAGGAAAGCTAGACAAGAGACGTGTATCAAATTCTATAAGACAATGGCAGTACCAGCACTGCTGTATGGATGTGAGACCTGGACTATAAGGAAAAAGGATCGGTGCCAATTACAGGCTACAGAAATGAACTAATATTTAAGATCGGTTAAGGAATATATGCAACTTGGTCATATAAGAAATTAGTATATTAGACAAGAACTTGATAGAGTTTCCCTAAATGAACTCATTCAGAATTATAGAAATTGCTGGAAACATCTAGAAAGAATGGACAATACTCGCTTTCTGAAGCTGGCTTATGAGTATGAGCCGGTTGGAAGAAGATCTGTAGGCAGGCCAGTCACGAGATGGCGAGAGTCATGAAGAGGCCGGAACAGTAGAAATCCTATCAATGAAGGACACCAATGATGATGATGATTTCTTCAACACACAGTGTACACAAGATTATACAGCTTACAATGAAAACACAGAAACATAGATACAGTTTTCTCTACACCATGAATGGGAGCTACAAAACCATGTTAACAAGGAAATATCAAGGCAATCTGATAATTTGTACTCTATTATTCAATCTGTACTCTATTACTTAAAAGAACAGACCAAAACTTTTGAACATGGCGTGTAATGCCTAGCATACCACTGGGTCAACTGGGGTCTATCCCATTTATTATTACTGTAAGTCAAACAGAAAATGACCATTGGTTTTGCAATTAGTTTTAGTAATAAAAACTCTTATAACAACCATGTTGTATCAGTAAAATCAATGCCAGATGCTTTTATCCAGTATATAGAGATGTGGCATCTTCTTTGTAGGAAATGGCACGGATTATGCCAATAAAACCAAGATTGTTACCACTCAAGCCTTACAATACGAATTATCCAAACTTCAAGAGTAAGCTTAACACACAGATTTCATACCAAACAGTAGTACATGCTCAGATAATACATTTCAATATAAAAAAATTATTTTGTTTTTTAAATTTATTTTGCATTTTGTTAAAATCACTTTCTCCATTATTTTTCTACAGATGATGTAGATACTTTAAAGTATATTTACTAAAGTAATATTGTACCTCACTTTATGTGTTTAAAATTTGAAACATGAATGTTGGTCATCTCTGAAATATATCCATGAAGTAGAGTTTCAATAACTCCAAAAAAGTATCACCAATGTAACTATCTTAAGGTTAAATTAATTCTAAAACACTATTCTATCATTCTAATGACAGAGAGATGGGCAAACAACAGTTAGAAGACATACTTGAGTGAAACGTAATAAAACAATTAGGCATAACTAGGTGAACAGCTCACCTGATTCTGCAATTTAAGTGTTTATACTTAGTTATGTTTAACAGTTCATGAAATTTTTCACCCGATATTATGGAAGTAGAGTAGTGTTTATTATTTTTATTCTAAGAGTATTATTTTACCTCAATTATTTTGTCAAGTTGGCTTCTAATTTCTGGAGTAACCAACGTTGCTTTATAAAATAGTCCAGTGATGGGTGACATTTGTTTACACGTTTTAACACAAATAATCCATCACCAGTAATATTTTAAAACATCTGTATACTTTATAGATTCATTCAATAGACATTCAATTGTTTTTTAATTTACATAATTTTATTCCAATCATTACACTTTTTTCATAATTCATGTATTTTACTGTATCTCTAAATTCAGATATACTAAGCACAAAGCAAGCTGAACATAATTCTCCTGTGGACTGTAAAAAATGTGAAAAGTTATGTTGCCAATATAAACAAGTTATAAAGCAAATAAGTTTCCAGAAAATGAAATCATCTGTGCCTCCTGTAGATTGATAGTTGAGAAAATTGTAGAGGCGATATAACCAGAAGAGTACAATTGTCAATGACAGTCTCAGTCAGCCAAATGTGGAACAACCAAATGGTAACTCAGACATACTGGACCACCACCACAATTTAGTAGTTCAATATCTCTGCTGATTTCTTCTTAAACACATACTTTTTCATTGACTAGATCCTGCGTGGGAAATAAGAGTACCACAGGCGATTTGTGAAAAAAGGCTGTGTGTAGTGTCAGACTTTCTGATAACTGTGTTTATTTAACCATCTGTGATAAAGTATCACATGTTTTCCTGTGTTTTATTATTTATATATTTATATAATTTATAATATAAATAAAATATATTATTATAATATTTATAATAATTATATTATTATACGATGTCACCAATATTGAATTACTTGCTTACAAGTGACAGTAGTCGACCTTACTGAACACAACCTTACTGTCTCTCATTCCTAGCAGAGTACAGATGTCTGTACATGCTATGCCTTCTTGAATTAATCTCTTCATGAGCATGCAATCTTGTGTAGTCTGTACTTTTTTCAAAGTCTACATTCGGTCTGTCAACAAATACTACATAGCATGACAGAACAAACAGAAAGAAGAAAGAAACCAGAGATTCTTTCTCTGTCCTCAATGACATATGAAGAAAATTTGTGATGTTGCGAAAAGTAAACAAGTTAGTAAGGTGTTGAATGCTGTAAACATAGATTCAAAATACTGCATCGGATATAAAAAATATATGGAGAGGGGATGTATTAAAAACTACAGAGAAGGAGGATAGGGGGCGTATAAGACAAAGAAGAATGTTTCTGCTTTTCTCAAATTTCGTAATTCAAAATAAATTAGTTTTTCCTTTTGAAATAGTCTTTATTTTTCTTAAACAGAATATTTAAAGGTTTTAAAGGTCATGAATCAAAAATTAAATGATTTCTAGTCAGTGGGAATATACGAGAAAAATCATACAAAACAGTTTCCTAGATTTTTGGATTTCCGAGAAAGAGAGAGAGAGAGAGAGAGAGAGAGAGAGAGAGAGAGAGAGAGGTTTTACAAATTTTTTGGATGTAGCAAATATAAATCCTGTTTGACCAGTACAGTTGGTACAGCTAGCTTGAAAATTTTGCTTCACAGCCTGTCATTTACAGATAGATAATTAAACTATATAATAATCCACAAAATTAAAACAAAACAATCAGTAGGTATACAGACAGAATGTAAAAGTCAGAATACACAATACTACATAAAATCTGACAATATACAACTCTATTGAAAGTACTTATGTTTCTTCAAAACACCCATACTTAGAAAAGAAAATGACCAGAAGAGAGAAGCAGACTAATTGAAATTTGAAATTCTAATAACAAGCAACCACATACAGTTCCACCTGAAAAGAAAACTTGCAATATTAATGTGCAATAATGTGCATACAAACATACGTGTATATTTGCATCCATGTGTATATGTGTCATGTACTTTTCCCTTTAATTATTTGAAAATATTGTTTACTTAATCGATATTGCAAAATGTTATAGGAAACTGAAACACGAATGTGACTTTAGTGGCCACATCATCTTGAAGTAGAATACAAGATGACGCAGTTAATGGTCAAAGATATTATACACCAATACCATATCATACTAGACACCAATATTAATGGCTCGTCCACCCATTAAAGCAGCTACAGAAATGGTTTTCTAGAATTGCCTTTAAAATTGTTGTCACATTTCTCTTGATGCAATCATTAATGTTCATCAAATTGCATCCTTTTCAGCATTTCCTTTAACTTTAAGAAAAGAAAAAAGTCACTCAGGCCATATTTATTAATCAGGTTTTACAACATAATGACTTTTCCCTGTTAAAAACCCATTCACAGAAGGTGCAAGTCCATGTAATGTTTCCACATAGACTTTTCAGCAACTTCAATACAATGAGTTCAGTAAAGTAATGTGGTGTTCCCACAGAGTGCTGCCACAACAGACACACTGTGGTAAATTCATTAACTTTACTATCAGATCTCGTACTTAGATATTATGGGTGTGGGTGTGATATGTAATACGTTGATACCACATGTTAACATTATGTATACTGCAATTTTCTCTTACACAATTACACATACTTAATTCAGAAAGGTATCACATTAACTGTAAGGACACTAATGTTAAGGTCTATAAAACTATACAAGTTCGTATTTCGGAAAATTCTTTAATTTCTTTCAGAGTACTTAATTTTAGAGATACATTATAAACATGTTCTTTTTTTTTGTCTGAGGGTAGCTTTTATACATTGCAGAATATAAGCATATTTTTTTTATTTTTTGTATCTTACTACAATTACACAAAGCCATTTGTTATCTCTAGACACAAGTGTATTGTCTAGTTTTTAAAGAGTATCCCCACAGTTTTGGGAAGTTTTGTTCATATGAGTATACAAACGATGTTATGCATGTGTGTGTTGTGTGTGTCATATGTATTTTGTATACACATACATACACATAAGTCAACCAAACAGCAGTCATGTCAATAATTTAGTTTTACCACGCACGTGCACATGTGCACACACACGCATGCATGCACGCACTCACACACACTCACAACACAAACAAATATTTTTACTAACGTTAATCAGTGATAAAGTAACAAAAATATTATATGTATGTATGTGTGCATACATAATTGTTTCTTGTTATACATATTAAAGGGTTTTTAAAAAAGAACATAAATATTTTTAAATGTAAAACTGAGCACTGGCAGGTTGGTTATATATATACTTTATAATAAGATACATATATATATTTATATCACGATCACCTGAACCCAAGCTCACCTTACAGCATTTTATGTATATACATATATGTATATATAATATACATATATATATATATATAAATATCCCTCACCATCACCAAAAGCAATACCAACCATCACCAAAAATTTTTCATTTAAATATATATATTTTTTCTTGATGTATCATTAAGTACATAAAAAACAGTTTATAGTTTGATTTAAGTGTTCTCAATTCTTTCAATTGCACTGCGTTATCTTCAATTTTTACATTCACTGAAACAAACACAAAAAACATACACTTAGTTTTTATAATAATTCACACATTGACACAAACATAATAATAATAAGACAACACACATTATGTTTGGCGGGCAATAGTTGGAGGCAAGAGTGTTATTGAGAATAATATCTGTAAGTTAATTCCTGTAGTGAGCATAAAATACACATTGTATTGTTGATATTTTACAAAATGGTCCACAACTCATTATGATGTGTCTCTTGTTTTTGAATGGAGTGTGTTGCTCTGTTGTTCTATTGTAGATATTGGATTACAGAGTGTGATAGAAAAGTCATGCACCTTGATATAACTGAAACAATTGCTGGGACACTCAAAAACAGTTGCTCGATATTTTGGCTGCTGATCCTGTCATTTTATGAGGTCAAGTTGTAAATTAATTTATTAAAAACACAAATAACTGCTTAAGAAAGAATAAAATATGAAAGTGTCGCAGGATATAAATAATTTAAAGGTCAGGTCTCAAAGGACTAGTTATCTAACAGAAGTTCTAAATCAGCCATTAACTTAATTAACTATTTTAGTGCTCACTAACATTAACTGAGTTTCATAAAATCAGTGATTCCATTAAATAAATTTAATGGTTGATAAATAAATATAATGGTTAAATCCTTAACAAATATATTTAAGTAAAACAAGATATTAGCCTACTTATTGAATTCTGCTTTCTAAAGCAAGTTTTTTTATAGCAGTGTTGCTGTACTTTTTCTATGTAATGCTTTATATGTAAAAGTATACATCCATTATCTGTAAAGTAGAAATTTACAGAAAAACAAAACACTTGGATTTACATTGAAGTTATAGAGTTAGGTACATGTTTTAACATTTTATTGTTCTGTAAGTTTATAATCTGCATAATCACAGCTGCAGACGATTCCACAGCCATCTGTTAAAACATAACTTTAACAGAGTTAAACAGAATTCTGTTAACAATGAACAGAAATGGAAAGTGTTTGTTGTAACAAAAATAAAGTTAATATATCATTAATATCTTTTAAAGGCTGTTAAACTGAATAATTTAATCTGACCACATTTAATTTTACATGAGCTACACTAATTATTGACTACATGTAGTATGACTTTTCTATCACAAGCAGTGTTAAGCAATCCATTGAAAGCACTAAGCTACTATACAACAACAAAATAGTATTAACAGCGTTTCTAAGAAAACAAAGAATGCATTATTATTGGTAATATAAATACTATTTAGATCCACTTTAGAGGGCAATAAAACAACACAATAGTGTGGTCTTTTTGGCTCAGTGAGATCCTAACAAAATACCCTTTGCATATGCACCATTGATACCTTCGTCCCTTAACATGTATCAGCAGGTTACTGTATTTTAACAAGACAAATATTATCAAAATTTGCCCATTTTTTATTTAATTAATTAGGATACATGTGACTGATTAGGACTGAGACTGAAGTTCTATCAGTGAACCAATGTCTAATGTTGTGACTCACCAACATTTTTCTCTATTCTGTCTGGCCTCAACATGAATACTTAAGGCCTAATGAAGCTTCAAAATATACCAACACATTGACAAATTAAATTTAGTATACTGTATTACTTATGTTTTGCAATTTTTCTTTCATTTTTATTTTATGGGTGTTCATGTATGCATACATTTTTATCATCTGGTTGCTGATGATAATTTATTATCCAGTCTCTAATGTAATGAATCGATTGGATCAGTTTATGCAATATTGTCTGATAATGTTGATGTGGTGATCTGAAAGGTGGATGTCATAATACAATGAAAATAATTTATCACCAGACAAATTTAAGAAGCATTATAGTATATGACATATTTATACAACTGGGCAACAGTGCAGGTTTGCCAACCCACCCTCCCTCACCACCATGTTGGACTGTTTATTCATTATATGCCAGTACATGTTTTGAGATAAGTTTTGTTTATTGAGTGAAAGTTTTGTACTGTATTTTAATACTCTTGGTTTTGTGGTCATTTTAAATTTGGCAAAATACACACAGAACCATTTATTGATGAGATCAAGAAAAGGACTTCATTTAAGAATGCATGTTCTCAACATTACAAGTACAGGCAGAGAAATATGTAACATTTTGATTGTAGTACACAAAGGCTGTATTTCTTCAGTGTTCTCTTGAATTTATCTACCAGTTCATCAGACGACTTTGTGACGTTATAAAATAATTAAAACCCCCTATCATCATACTCTCAATTTCACCTACAAATTATCTATACAAGTTTCCAAAGACCTTCAACATATCTGTTTACAGCATAAACAGACCATCTCCTTAGCAATATTTTCCTAATAATTTTACAGGGTAGATATAACACAATTGGATTCACTGTGGTACAACAGGTGATTAGCTGAGTTGGCAGTACTAAAACCTCTTTTCAGTTACTGATAATACAACTGCAGTACAAAAAACTCAAGTTTATGGGCAATGTGTGAATCTCAAAGTACAGCACAGACAATGCAAGCTGATGAAAATACAAAGTGTTATTAGGCTTCTCAATTGAAATAGATTTGTTAAGCAACATTGTCAAAGAGAGTAATAATGAATAACTATGATGACAAAAAGATTTTGGTTACATGCACAATCAGAATTTCATTTTTTTTTTGGGGGGGGGGAGCTAAAAAATATGTATACATGTTATACATCATAACAAAAAAATATAATTATGTTTAAAAAACAAACTAGTGTTTTAAAGTCGCAGAAAAACTAATTACAATAAAGTATTTGCCAAAACAAACAGTACTGAAAGTATGTTTTACAACAAACCATTATTTGCCATAAATAGTGCAAACAATATATAAAAAATTCCCATTTTTTTTTTTAAAGAAAAAGAAGATTAGAACCTGAAAATGTTTCAGAATCTGTAACAATTGGGTAGATTCTCAAACATCCCTCAGGTAGATTCACCATTTCATATAATTCGCCAGTGATTGCCAATGGGTTCTCTCAAAAAATTGTTTTCTTTATCATGTTCCAACTGAAAGCTTTCAGGTAAACTTTAGCTGCAAAATCAAAGGTTAAGAAACATGTGGGAAGTCTTATTCAAATCAACAGAAAATTACATAGTTTCCAAAATTGACGTGAAGCAAATGACACAACATTATTCAAAGTATCGTTAGCTGGGATGGTAGGCCGTGGTCTAAGGATGTTGAGTACAGACCTTTCCGCCTCACCATCAGAGGCCATCTTCATTGCAAAACTGTTTTGGCAGATGTTTGCAAAAAACCCCAGTACTGTGGTAGAAATCTGATTTTTCCTGCACAGAAAATGTGAAAAACAATATTCCAAAAATTTGATTTTGGATTGTTTTCAGAAGACATTTTAAGTTCCTATCATTTTGCTTCTGAGGACGATCCCAGATTCCAGGGATCAAAACGTAAAGCAACAAAACTATCATGATGGACACAGTTCAAATAGAGGATTTACCCATATGAAAGATGGTGTGAAAACACTCAGAACTGGGAATCTACAATCTCACAGTAGAATAGAACAAAATAAACTTACAGAGTGGACAAGGTTACTCAAAATTATAAACTGAACGAAAACTGAGATACAGGTAGTCTAAGAAAGCAGTGGCATTATCTATATATTAATACGTGAAGAGAAAATCTTTGTACCCCTTTTTAAGCATATTGCGCGCACGGAGGAGTGTGAGATTTAGCATAGTTAAAGTTTATATGGAGAAGGAGTGCAGAAAGCTAAAATTTATATATAATATGTGTTACAAATACATTAAATAAAATAAAATAAAACATTCATTTGCACTTGAAAATTCATTTAAACTTTTTCAAACAATGGTAATTGTTAAAAATAAAATAATTTTGTTGCCAGGTAACAATAGTCTGTGGAGTGTATGTGAAGGCAAAAAGGCGTTTATTTTATATTTTGTATATTAGATATCTGTGTTTTACATATTAATGTGCAGTTGAAAGTGAAATACAGCTTGCTTAATATACACCTGTTGCAAAAGGAAAATTTTGTAGCAGCAATTTGAATTGACTTACTCTCACCTAATTATTATTGGTGGTTTCAAAAAAGTGAGTACATTTTATTATTTTTAAATTAAACCCTGTCTAATCTTAGTTTCAGTAATTTCATTACATGTTTATTACCGGCCTTAAGTCAAAATGAATACTTTAAATCATTGTATGATGGACTCACTTCAAATGAACCTTCAATAAAAAGAAAGTCAAAAAATTATTTTGAAAACATTCGTAAATACAATTCATCATTTGCTATGGTTAGCTCAGAAGCTAAAATTTCGGATACAGTTACGCGTGGAGTGTATCATTTTAAAATACATGATGTTTTTTATCACAGATCAGGTCCAATGACTGCTGGATATGGTCGCTCACCATGTTATGCGCAATTATATTTTTATGATGTTGCCACTGCTGTCAATTATAGATTACGTGAACACTATAATCAAACATGCAATAACAATATAATGCGCGAAATCTCTCTTGAATTGGAACGCATTAATCCTTTCATTCGGTCATTCATTGCAATGAAAGATCATTGTCAGAGAGTTGAAAATCAAAATAAAGAAATTTGTATGCTCATTAAAGTAAATCGTGATTTAGATCTACACCGTTATAATGATGCAGTTCAAACTGATGTAGCAGTAATATTTAGTACAGTTGATGGTGAGCCACCCTTTGAACGAAATATGGTTTCGTTTTCAAAAGTTAATGGTACCATTAAAAATATCTCTGTTTTGGATTCATCATTGGACCCTTTAGCGTATCCATTACTTTTTCCAAATGATGATACTGGGTGGCATATCAATATTTCTCATAATGCACCAACTACATCTAATTCAAGAGCGCCCAGAAATAAATTAACCATGCTTCAGTATGCAGCCTATCGACTTGCAATTAGAGAAGATTTTAGCATGTTGCACCATTCACAAAAATTATTTCTGCAGTGGGTAGTTGATATGTATGTGAGAATAGAGGGCACAAGGTTACATTTCATTCGACAAAATCAAACAAGTCTTAGGTCTGAAGTTTACAACAATTTAACAGATCATTTAGAATTGAACCCCAATGCCAATAATGTTGGCTGTAGAGTAATTTTACCATCTTCATTCAATGGATCTCCAAGAAATATGTATCAGAATTATTTAGATGCAATGTCAATTGTACAACATTTCGGAAAGCCTTCTTTGTTTATTACAATGACTTGCAATCCAAGTTGGCCTGAAATAGTTAGCAATATTGGTGTAGGTGAGTCAGCTAATTTTCGACCTGATATTGTTGTGCGTGTATTCAAGTCCAAACTGAAAGCATTAATTGAGGGCCTTACACTAAAAAAAATCTTCGGTAAAGTTGAAGCACTCATTTATACAATTGAGTTTCAAAAGAGAGGATTGCCTCATGCTCACATTTTACTCTCTTTAAATGAGCAAGATAAAATTGTTAACGCTACCGATATTGATAAAGTTGTATCTGCGGAGATTCCTAACATTCAAACACATCCTACATCACATGAATATGTTGTAAAACACATGATGCATGGTCCATGCGCTGTACTTAATCCAAATTCTGTATGTATGAGAGATGGAAAATGCACAAAAGATTATCCAAAACGATTTAATGAATTTACATGTGAATCATTAAATGGATATCCATTATACAGAAGGCGTGATAATGGTATTAATGCTGAAGTTCGCGGTAGTTGCCTCGTTATGTTGTACCATACAATCCGTATTTACTTGCCAAATTTAATTGCCATATAAATGTTGAAGTATGCACTACAGTTAAAAGTGTTAAATACATTTATAAATACGTGTATAAAGGCTATGACAGTGCATCTGTTGAATTAGGTTCAGAGAGAAATGAACCAGGTAAAGAAATACAAATTGATGAAGTTAAAAATTTTTTAAATGGCCGTTATGTCGGATCAACTGAAGCTGTATGGCGCATCTATGAATTACCAATGCATTTTCAATCACATGTCATCGTTAGACTTGACATTCATTTACCGTGTAGACAGAATGTTTACTTTCGAGAAGGGCAAGAATGTCAAGCAATTAAAAATGCAAGACAAACAAAATTATTAGCATTTTTTGAATTGAATCGATCAGATCCATCAGCGCATGAATATAAGTATATTGATATTCCTTTGCATTATGTGTGGGAAGATTCCCAAAAAAAATGGAAGAAGAGAAGGCGTGGAGGTGATAAAATCATTACATGCATATATGTAGTATCACCAAAAGACATCGAACTTTTCCATTTACGATTGCTTTTATTACATGTCTGTGGTCCAAAATCATTTGAGGATGTTAGAACATACAATGGAATTATACACACTTCTTTTGTTGAAGCGTCCCATGCTCGCGGCATTTCTTCAAATGATAATGAACGGCGCGAATGTTTAAATGAAGCAAAAGAATTACATTCACCAAAACAAATGCGAAATTTATTTGGTTACATTTGTGCATTAAATGTGCCAGCCAATGCATTGGCGTTATGGAATGAATTTAAAGTATATCTTAGTGAAGATTTTTTGAGAGATTACAACGAAGAAGTATCCTTTAACACAGCTCTATTAGATATTGAAGATATTTTGAATGTTCATAATTTGTCATGTCAAGAACTTGGTTTACCAGTTCCCACGTATTCGCAGAGAACAGACGAAGCAAATGCTATTGATCCAATAGAACAAGAGTTTCTGTTTTGTGAGCATTATGAAACTGCAAATATTGAACAGCGTAATCTAATTGATCGTGTGATTCGTGAAGTTTTGCACCATGATACTGGATCTAATGTTTTTTGTTTAACCGCTCATGCAGGTTGTGGAAAAACATTCACACAAACAGCAATCATTCACAAATTAAATTCGCTTAATCTTAGTTGCATTGCAACAGCGTTCAGTGGCATAGCTTCAACTCTATTACTTGGAGGTAGAACTTTACACAATGTGTTTAAATTGCCTATACCCATTTTGGAAAATTCTGTAGCGAATATTACCGCAAATAGTAGCTATGGACGTTACATAAATTCATCATCATTGATAATTATTGATGAAATTTCTATGTGCCCACTGCAAGTGTTGAAAATCATAGATAGATTATTGCAGGATCTATGCGATGAAAATGATAAACATAAACCATTTGGAGTGAAAACGATACTTCTGTGCGGTGATTTTCGGCAAATCTTACCAGTTGTCCCACATGGATCACGTGCAACTTTAATTGAAAATTGTGTCACGAGTTGGCATAAATTTGTTTACTTTCATAAGGTAACGTTTACTCAAAATATGAGAGCCTTACCAAGTGAAATAGAATTTGTCGAATTCTTGAAAAAAATTGGTAATGATGAAGCCCCACAGTTCCCTCAGTTTGGTGAAAATATTATTGAAATACCTCAGCAATTAATAGGAGATGAAAATAATATTATTAATGAGGTGTATGGAAATATTTCCGAAAACATACTCTCAGATAACATATTGAAGTCAGTTATTTTAGCACCTAAAAATGATGATTGTACTTTTATTAATACTGATATACTTAATCGAATACCAGGTGAACAGAAAACATATCATAGCTACGATAAAATAATTTGTGATGATGACAATGAAATCAATAACTATCCAGTAGAGTTTTTGAATTCTTTGACTATTAGTGGTTTGCCACCACATAAGTTAGTACTGAAAGTTAATTGCATCGTTTTACTGATCAGAAACTTAAATACAAAGGAAGCATTAGTCAATGGAACAAGAATGCGCATCAAGTGTATGCATCGTAACGCTATTGATTGCGAAGTTTTAACTGGAACCACACGCAATAAGAGAATTTTGATTCCACGTATAAATTTAACATATTCTGGTACTGTTTTACCATTTAACTTTCAAAGAACTCAATTTCCAATTATACCTGCATTTGCGATGACAATAAATAAGTCTCAAGGACAAACATTCGAAAAAATTGGAATTTTATTGAGGCAGCCAGTTTTTACACATGGTCAATTGTACATCGCAGCAAGTAGAGTTCAATCATTCGATGGTTTGAGATATTATATTTCCGAATATAATGGCCAAGGCCATTTAGCAAATGATGAAAGAGTTTTTACAAAAAACATCGTTTACACAGACGTTCTGAATCATTAAATTCACTTTCAAACTATTTTAAGTTCAATGGACATTTATTTTTTTAACCGCCCAGTTTTTTGATTTAATGAAAAATATATGAAAAAATACGAGGCACGTATTTTTTATTTCATTTTTTATTTTGTATTAATTTTTTATTTAAATTTTATATAATTCGAAAAAGATAGGCAAAATAACTGTGTAGCCTTGGCGAAACCTGGTCAGTATGGCAATAAAAAAAGCCCAAGGAAATGTCAAAAAACGCGTTATTGCTTTTTAAATATGGCTTAGCCAAGCTAAACCTCATTTTTCCTATCTTTCATATTTTTCAAATAACTCGAAAATTAATGCATAGAAAAAAAAATTAAAAAATTATATAAGCTTTGTAGCAGATAATCTTCAAACTGTTTTCGAATTTTGTACCTTACCAAAAATGAAATGTAATCCACTGGAATTGAAAACAATGTATCTTATTCTTCTATGAATGTCAAGTCTCATTTTTATTAGCTTTTATTTGATTCAATAATAACATGAAAAAATTAAAACTGACAATGAATTATATCAAAAAATAAATACGAATACAAGCTGTAATTGTTTTTTTTTCAACTGTTACTAACATTAAATTTTAAATTTCATAGGTATTGAGGGGAATTAAGGCAAACAACACACGCTAATGACGTATTTGTACATGCTCGCAGCTGACGTAATAGAACAAAATTCAAAAAAATTATATGCAATGATTATAGATGTATACTCTTTGACAAAAGAACCTCAATAATGTTCAAACTTAAAAATTTAATGAATTACGGTCGAATTTCGACCACTGGGCGACCACTAGTAGAATTAAATAGAGTGGGCTGCAGTAGAGAAGAGGAAGAAGACAAACTGAGAAGACAAAAATATAAGATAATCCTTGGATTTCATTATCCATGATGACATTCTAATACTATACAGGGGAAACAAAAGACAATGTGAACAGTTACTAACGCACATAAACAAAATACATAAAAACATAACCTTCACAGCCAAATACGAACACAACAATACCATAAACGTCTTAAGACCTCTCCATCACAAAACTAGAACACAGGCACAAATTCAGTACATACAGAAAACCAACTACAACTGACACACTAATACACAACACCTCCAATCACCCAATACAACACAAACTAGCTGCTTTTAGAACCATGATACATAGACTTAACAACATCCCCTTAGATGAAAAAGACTACAAAGAAGAACTAAACACGATAAAATATCTAGCAGAATCTAACGGATATGACAGAACAATAGTCAGTAAACTCCTACACAAAACACAAAATATTATTAATGAGGTGTATGGAAATATTTCCGAAAACATACTCTCAGATAACATATTGAAGTCAGCTATTTTAGCACCTAAAAATGATGATTGTACTTTTATTAATACTGATATACTTAATCGAATACCAGGTGAACAGAAAACATATCATAGCTACGATAAAATAATTTGTGATGATGACAATGAAATCAATAACTATCCAGTAGAGTTTTTGAATTCTTTGACTATTAGTGGTTTGCCACCACATAAGTTAGTACTGAAAGTTAATTGCATCGTTTTACTGATCAGAAACTTAAATACAAAGGAAGCATTAGTCAATGGAACAAGAATGCGCATCAAGTGTATGCATCGTAACGCTATTGATTGCGAAGTTTTAACTGGAACCGCACGCAATAAGAGAATTTTGATTCCACGTATAAATTTAACATATTCTGGTACTGTTTTACCATTTAACTTTCAAAGAACTCAATTTCCAATTATACCTGCATTTGCGATGACAATAAATAAGTCTCAAGGACAAACATTCGAAAAAATTGGAATTTTATTGAGGCAGCCAGTTTTTACACATGGTCAATTGTACATCGCAGCAAGTAGAGTTCAATCATTCGATGGTTTGAGATATTATATTTCCGAATATAATGGCCAAGGCCATTTAGCAAATGATGAAAGAGTTTTTACAAAAAACATCGTTTACACAGACGTTCTGAATCATTAAATTCACTTTCAAACTATTTTAAGTTCAATGGACATTTATTTTTTTAACCGCCCAGTTTTTTGATTTAATGAAAAATATATGAAAAAATACGAGGCACGTATTTTTTATTTCATTTTTTATTTTGTATTAATTTTTTATTTAAATTTTATATAATTCGAAAAAGATAGGCAAAATAACTGTGTAGCCTTGGCGAAACCTGGTCAGTATGGCAATAAAAAAAGCCCAAGGAAATGTCAAAAAACGCGTTATTGCTTTTTAAATATGGCTTAGCCAAGCTAAACCTCATTTTTCCTATCTTTCATATTTTTCAAATAACTCGAAAATTAATGCATAGAAAAAAAAATTAAAAAATTATATACGCTTTGTAGCAGATAATCTTCAAACTGTTTTCGAATTTTGTACCTTACCAAAAATGAAATGTAATCCACTGGAATTGAAAACAATGTATCTTATTCTTCTATGAATGTCAAGTCTCATTTTTATTAGCTTTTATTTGATTCAATAATAACATGAAAAAATTAAAACTGACAATGAATTATATCAAAAAATAAATACGAATACAAGCTGTAATTGTTTTTTTTCAACTGTTACTAACATTAAATTTTAAATTTCATAGGTATTGAGGGGAATTAAGGCAAACAACACACGCTAATGACGTATTTGTACATGCTCGCAGCTGACGTAATAGAACAAAATTCAAAAAAATTATATGCAATGATTATAGATGTATACTCTTTGACAAAAGAACCTCAATAATGTTCAAACTTAAAAATTTAATGAATTACGGTCGAATTTCGACCACTGGGCGACCACTAGTAGAATTAAATAGAGTGGGCTGCAGTAGAGAAGAGGAAGAAGACAAACTGAGAAGACAAAAATATAAGATAATCCTTGGATTTCATTATCCATGATGACATTCTAATACTATACAGGGGAAACAAAAGACAATGTGAACAGTTACTAACGCACATAAACAAAATACATAAAAACATAACCTTCACAGCCAAATACGAACACAACAATACCATAAACGTCTTAAGACCTCTCCATCACAAAACTAGAACACAGGCACAAATTCAGTACATACAGAAAACCAACTACAACTGACACACTAATACACAACACCTCCAATCACCCAATACAACACAAACTAGCTGCTTTTAGAACCATGATACATAGACTTAACAACATCCCCTTAGATGAAAAAGACTACAAAGAAGAACTAAACACGATAAAATATCTAGCAGAATCTAACGGATATGACAGAACAATAGTCAGTAAACTCCTACACAAAACACAAAATATTATTAATGAGGTGTATGGAAATATTTCCGAAAACATACTCTCAGATAACATATTGAAGTCAGCTATTTTAGCACCTAAAAATGATGATTGTACTTTTATTAATACTGATATACTTAATCGAATACCAGGTGAACAGAAAACATATCATAGCTACGATAAAATAATTTGTGATGATGACAATGAAATCAATAACTATCCAGTAGAGTTTTTGAATTCTTTGACTATTAGTGGTTTGCCACCACATAAGTTAGTACTGAAAGTTAATTGCATCGTTTTACTGATCAGAAACTTAAATACAAAGGAAGCATTAGTCAATGGAACAAGAATGCGCATCAAGTGTATGCATCGTAACGCTATTGATTGCGAAGTTTTAACTGGAACCGCACGCAATAAGAGAATTTTGATTCCACGTATAAATTTAACATATTCTGGTACTGTTTTACCATTTAACTTTCAAAGAACTCAATTTCCAATTATACCTGCATTTGCGATGACAATAAATAAGTCTCAAGGACAAACATTCGAAAAAATTGGAATTTTATTGAGGCAGCCAGTTTTTACACATGGTCAATTGTACATCGCAGCAAGTAGAGTTCAATCATTCGATGGTTTGAGATATTATATTTCCGAATATAATGGCCAAGGCCATTTAGCAAATGATGAAAGAGTTTTTACAAAAAACATCGTTTACACAGACGTTCTGAATCATTAAATTCACTTTCAAACTATTTTAAGTTCAATGGACATTTATTTTTTTAACCGCCCAGTTTTTTGATTTAATGAAAAATATATGAAAAAATACGAGGCACGTATTTTTTATTTCATTTTTTATTTTGTATTAATTTTTTATTTAAATTTTATATAATTCGAAAAAGATAGGCAAAATAACTGTGTAGCCTTGGCGAAACCTGGTCAGTATGGCAATAAAAAAAGCCCAAGGAAATGTCAAAAAACGCGTTATTGCTTTTTAAATATGGCTTAGCCAAGCTAAACCTCATTTTTCCTATCTTTCATATTTTTCAAATAACTCGAAAATTAATGCATAGAAAAAAAAATTAAAAAATTATATAAGCTTTGTAGCAGATAATCTTCAAACTGTTTTCGAATTTTGTACCTTACCAAAAATGAAATGTAATCCACTGGAATTGAAAACAATGTATCTTATTCTTCTATGAATGTCAAGTCTCATTTTTATTAGCTTTTATTTGATTCAATAATAACATGAAAAAATTAAAACTGACAATGAATTATATCAAAAAATAAATACGAATACAAGCTGTAATTGTTTTTTTTTCAACTGTTACTAACATTAAATTTTAAATTTCATAGGTATTGAGGGGAATTAAGGCAAACAACACACGCTAATGACGTATTTGTACATGCTCGCAGCTGACGTAATAGAACAAAATTCAAAAAAATTATATGCAATGATTATAGATGTATACTCTTTGACAAAAGAACCTCAATAATGTTCAAACTTAAAAATTTAATGAATTACGGTCGAATTTCGACCACTGGGCGACCACTAGTAGAATTAAATAGAGTGGGCTGCAGTAGAGAAGAGGAAGAAGACAAACTGAGAAGACAAAAATATAAGATAATCCTTGGATTTCATTATCCATGATGACATTCTAATACTATACAGGGGAAACAAAAGACAATGTGAACAGTTACTAACGCACATAAACAAAATACATAAAAACATAACCTTCACAGCCAAATACGAACACAACAATACCATAAACGTCTTAAGACCTCTCCATCACAAAACTAGAACACAGGCACAAATTCAGTACATACAGAAAACCAACTACAACTGACACACTAATACACAACACCTCCAATCACCCAATACAACACAAACTAGCTGCTTTTAGAACCATGATACATAGACTTAACAACATCCCCTTAGATGAAAAAGACTACAAAGAAGAACTAAACACGATAAAATATCTAGCAGAATCTAACGGATATGACAGAACAATAGTCAGTAAACTCCTACACAAAACACAAAATATTATTAATGAGGTGTATGGAAATATTTCCGAAAACATACTCTCAGATAACATATTGAAGTCAGCTATTTTAGCACCTAAAAATGATGATTGTACTTTTATTAATACTGATATACTTAATCGAATACCAGGTGAACAGAAAACATATCATAGCTACGATAAAATAATTTGTGATGATGACAATGAAATCAATAACTATCCAGTAGAGTTTTTGAATTCTTTGACTATTAGTGGTTTGCCACCACATAAGTTAGTACTGAAAGTTAATTGCATCGTTTTACTGATCAGAAACTTAAATACAAAGGAAGCATTAGTCAATGGAACAAGAATGCGCATCAAGTGTATGCATCGTAACGCTATTGATTGCGAAGTTTTAACTGGAACCGCACGCAATAAGAGAATTTTGATTCCACGTATAAATTTAACATATTCTGGTACTGTTTTACCATTTAACTTTCAAAGAACTCAATTTCCAATTATACCTGCATTTGCGATGACAATAAATAAGTCTCAAGGACAAACATTCGAAAAAATTGGAATTTTATTGAGGCAGCCAGTTTTTACACATGGTCAATTGTACATCGCAGCAAGTAGAGTTCAATCATTCGATGGTTTGAGATATTATATTTCCGAATATAATGGCCAAGGCCATTTAGCAAATGATGAAAGAGTTTTTACAAAAAACATCGTTTACACAGACGTTCTGAATCATTAAATTCACTTTCAAACTATTTTAAGTTCAATGGACATTTATTTTTTTAACCGCCCAGTTTTTTGATTTAATGAAAAATATATGAAAAAATACGAGGCACGTATTTTTTATTTCATTTTTTATTTTGTATTAATTTTTTATTTAAATTTTATATAATTCGAAAAAGATAGGCAAAATAACTGTGTAGCCTTGGCGAAACCTGGTCAGTATGGCAATAAAAAAAGCCCAAGGAAATGTCAAAAAACGCGTTATTGCTTTTTAAATATGGCTTAGCCAAGCTAAACCTCATTTTTCCTATCTTTCATATTTTTCAAATAACTCGAAAATTAATGCATAGAAAAAAAAATTAAAAAATTATATAAGCTTTGTAGCAGATAATCTTCAAACTGTTTTCGAATTTTGTACCTTACCAAAAATGAAATGTAATCCACTGGAATTGAAAACAATGTATCTTATTCTTCTATGAATGTCAAGTCTCATTTTTATTAGCTTTTATTTGATTCAATAATAACATGAAAAAATTAAAACTGACAATGAATTATATCAAAAAATAAATACGAATACAAGCTGTAATTGTTTTTTTTTCAACTGTTACTAACATTAAATTTTAAATTTCATAGGTATTGAGGGGAATTAAGGCAAACAACACACGCTAATGACGTATTTGTACATGCTCGCAGCTGACGTAATAGAACAAAATTCAAAAAAATTATATGCAATGATTATAGATGTATACTCTTTGACAAAAGAACCTCAATAATGTTCAAACTTAAAAATTTAATGAATTACGGTCGAATTTCGACCACTGGGCGACCACTAGTAGAATTAAATAGAGTGGGCTGCAGTAGAGAAGAGGAAGAAGACAAACTGAGAAGACAAAAATATAAGATAATCCTTGGATTTCATTATCCATGATGACATTCTAATACTATACAGGGGAAACAAAAGACAATGTGAACAGTTACTAACGCACATAAACAAAATACATAAAAACATAACCTTCACAGCCAAATACGAACACAACAATACCATAAACGTCTTAAGACCTCTCCATCACAAAACTAGAACACAGGCACAAATTCAGTACATACAGAAAACCAACTACAACTGACACACTAATACACAACACCTCCAATCACCCAATACAACACAAACTAGCTGCTTTTAGAACCATGATACATAGACTTAACAACATCCCCTTAGATGAAAAAGACTACAAAGAAGAACTAAACACGATAAAATATCTAGCAGAATCTAACGGATATGACAGAACAATAGTCAGTAAACTCCTACACAAAACACAAAATATTATTAATGAGGTGTATGGAAATATTTCCGAAAACATACTCTCAGATAACATATTGAAGTCAGCTATTTTAGCACCTAAAAATGATGATTGTACTTTTATTAATACTGATATACTTAATCGAATACCAGGTGAACAGAAAACATATCATAGCTACGATAAAATAATTTGTGATGATGACAATGAAATCAATAACTATCCAGTAGAGTTTTTGAATTCTTTGACTATTAGTGGTTTGCCACCACATAAGTTAGTACTGAAAGTTAATTGCATCGTTTTACTGATCAGAAACTTAAATACAAAGGAAGCATTAGTCAATGGAACAAGAATGCGCATCAAGTGTATGCATCGTAACGCTATTGATTGCGAAGTTTTAACTGGAACCGCACGCAATAAGAGAATTTTGATTCCACGTATAAATTTAACATATTCTGGTACTGTTTTACCATTTAACTTTCAAAGAACTCAATTTCCAATTATACCTGCATTTGCGATGACAATAAATAAGTCTCAAGGACAAACATTCGAAAAAATTGGAATTTTATTGAGGCAGCCAGTTTTTACACATGGTCAATTGTACATCGCAGCAAGTAGAGTTCAATCATTCGATGGTTTGAGATATTATATTTCCGAATATAATGGCCAAGGCCATTTAGCAAATGATGAAAGAGTTTTTACAAAAAACATCGTTTACACAGACGTTCTGAATCATTAAATTCACTTTCAAACTATTTTAAGTTCAATGGACATTTATTTTTTTAACCGCCCAGTTTTTTGATTTAATGAAAAATATATGAAAAAATACGAGGCACGTATTTTTTATTTCATTTTTTATTTTGTATTAATTTTTTATTTAAATTTTATATAATTCGAAAAAGATAGGCAAAATAACTGTGTAGCCTTGGCGAAACCTGGTCAGTATGGCAATAAAAAAAGCCCAAGGAAATGTCAAAAAACGCGTTATTGCTTTTTAAATATGGCTTAGCCAAGCTAAACCTCATTTTTCCTATCTTTCATATTTTTCAAATAACTCGAAAATTAATGCATAGAAAAAAAAATTAAAAAATTATATAAGCTTTGTAGCAGATAATCTTCAAACTGTTTTCGAATTTTGTACCTTACCAAAAATGAAATGTAATCCACTGGAATTGAAAACAATGTATCTTATTCTTCTATGAATGTCAAGTCTCATTTTTATTAGCTTTTATTTGATTCAATAATAACATGAAAAAATTAAAACTGACAATGAATTATATCAAAAAATAAATACGAATACAAGCTGTAATTGTTTTTTTTTCAACTGTTACTAACATTAAATTTTAAATTTCATAGGTATTGAGGGGAATTAAGGCAAACAACACACGCTAATGACGTATTTGTACATGCTCGCAGCTGACGTAATAGAACAAAATTCAAAAAAATTATATGCAATGATTATAGATGTATACTCTTTGACAAAAGAACCTCAATAATGTTCAAACTTAAAAATTTAATGAATTACGGTCGAATTTCGACCACTGGGCGACCACTAGTAGAATTAAATAGAGTGGGCTGCAGTAGAGAAGAGGAAGAAGACAAACTGAGAAGACAAAAATATAAGATAATCCTTGGATTTCATTATCCATGATGACATTCTAATACTATACAGGGGAAACAAAAGACAATGTGAACAGTTACTAACGCACATAAACAAAATACATAAAAACATAACCTTCACAGCCAAATACGAACACAACAATACCATAAACGTCTTAAGACCTCTCCATCACAAAACTAGAACACAGGCACAAATTCAGTACATACAGAAAACCAACTACAACTGACACACTAATACACAACACCTCCAATCACCCAATACAACACAAACTAGCTGCTTTTAGAACCATGATACATAGACTTAACAACATCCCCTTAGATGAAAAAGACTACAAAGAAGAACTAAACACGATAAAATATCTAGCAGAATCTAACGGATATGACAGAACAATAGTCAGTAAACTCCTACACAAAACACAAAATATTATTAATGAGGTGTATGGAAATATTTCCGAAAACATACTCTCAGATAACATATTGAAGTCAGCTATTTTAGCACCTAAAAATGATGATTGTACTTTTATTAATACTGATATACTTAATCGAATACCAGGTGAACAGAAAACATATCATAGCTACGATAAAATAATTTGTGATGATGACAATGAAATCAATAACTATCCAGTAGAGTTTTTGAATTCTTTGACTATTAGTGGTTTGCCACCACATAAGTTAGTACTGAAAGTTAATTGCATCATTTTACTGATCAGAAACTTAAATACAAAGGAAGCATTAGTCAATGGAACAAGAATGCGCATCAAGTGTATGCATCGTAACGCTATTGATTGCGAAGTTTTAACTGGAACCGCACGCAATAAGAGAATTTTGATTCCACGTATAAATTTAACATATTCTGGTACTGTTTTACCATTTAACTTTCAAAGAACTCAATTTCCAATTATACCTGCATTTGCGATGACAATAAATAAGTCTCAAGGACAAACATTCGAAAAAATTGGAATTTTATTGAGGCAGCCAGTTTTTACACATGGTCAATTGTACATCGCAGCAAGTAGAGTTCAATCATTCGATGGTTTGAGATATTATATTTCCGAATATAATGGCCAAGGCCATTTAGCAAATGATGAAAGAGTTTTTACAAAAAACATCGTTTACACAGACGTTCTGAATCATTAAATTCACTTTCAAACTATTTTAAGTTCAATGGACATTTATTTTTTTAACCGCCCAGTTTTTTGATTTAATGAAAAATATATGAAAAAATACGAGGCACGTATTTTTTATTTCATTTTTTATTTTGTATTAATTTTTTATTTAAATTTTATATAATTCGAAAAAGATAGGCAAAATAACTGTGTAGCCTTGGCGAAACCTGGTCAGTATGGCAATAAAAAAAGCCCAAGGAAATGTCAAAAAACGCGTTATTGCTTTTTAAATATGGCTTAGCCAAGCTAAACCTCATTTTTCCTATCTTTCATATTTTTCAAATAACTCGAAAATTAATGCATAGAAAAAAAAATTAAAAAATTATATACGCTTTGTAGCAGATAATCTTCAAACTGTTTTCGAATTTTGTACCTTACCAAAAATGAAATGTAATCCACTGGAATTGAAAACAATGTATCTTATTCTTCTATGAATGTCAAGTCTCATTTTTATTAGCTTTTATTTGATTCAATAATAACATGAAAAAATTAAAACTGACAATGAATTATATCAAAAAATAAATACGAATACAAGCTGTAATTGTTTTTTTTTCAACTGTTACTAACATTAAATTTTAAATTTCATAGGTATTGAGGGGAATTAAGGCAAACAACACACGCTAATGACGTATTTGTACATGCTCGCAGCTGACGTAATAGAACAAAATTCAAAAAAATTATATGCAATGATTATAGATGTATACTCTTTGACAAAAGAACCTCAATAATGTTCAAACTTAAAAATTTAATGAATTACGGTCGAATTTCGACCACTGGGCGACCACTAGTAGAATTAAATAGAGTGGGCTGCAGTAGAGAAGAGGAAGAAGACAAACTGAGAAGACAAAAATATAAGATAATCCTTGGATTTCATTATCCATGATGACATTCTAATACTATACAGGGGAAACAAAAGACAATGTGAACAGTTACTAACGCACATAAACAAAATACATAAAAACATAACCTTCACAGCCAAATACGAACACAACAATACCATAAACGTCTTAAGACCTCTCCATCACAAAACTAGAACACAGGCACAAATTCAGTACATACAGAAAACCAACTACAACTGACACACTAATACACAACACCTCCAATCACCCAATACAACACAAACTAGCTGCTTTTAGAACCATGATACATAGACTTAACAACATCCCCTTAGATGAAAAAGACTACAAAGAAGAACTAAACACGATAAAATATCTAGCAGAATCTAACGGATATGACAGAACAATAGTCAGTAAACTCCTACACAAAACACAAAATATTATTAATGAGGTGTATGGAAATATTTCCGAAAACATACTCTCAGATAACATATTGAAGTCAGTTATTTTAGCACCTAAAAATGATGATTGTACTTTTATTAATACTGATATACTTAATCGAACACCAGGTGAACAGAAAACATATCATAGCTACGATAAAATAATTTGTGATGATGACAATGAAATCAATAACTATCCAGTAGAGTTTTTGAATTCTTTGACTATTAGTGGTTTGCCACCACATAAGTTAGTACTGAAAGTTAATTGCATCGTTTTACTGATCAGAAACTTAAATACAAAGGAAGCATTAGTCAATGGAACAAGAATGCGCATCAAGTGTATGCATCGTAACGCTATTGATTGCGAAGTTTTAACTGGAACCGCACGCAATAAGAGAATTTTGATTCCACGTATAAATTTAACATATTCTGGTACTGTTTTACCATTTAACTTTCAAAGAACTCAATTTCCAATTATACATGCATTTGCGATGACAATAAATAAGTCTCAAGGACAAACATTCGAAAAAATTGGAATTTTATTGAGGCAGCCAGTTTTTACACATGGTCAATTGTACATCGCAGCAAGTAGAGTTCAATCATTCGATGGTTTGAGATATTATATTTCCGAATATAATGGCCAAGGCCATTTAGCAAATGATGAAAGAGTTTTTACAAAAAACATCGTTTACACAGACGTTCTGAATCATTAAATTCACTTTCAAACTATTTTAAGTTCAATGGACATTTATTTTTTTAACCGCCCAGTTTTTTGATTTAATGAAAAATATATGAAAAAATACGAGGCACGTATTTTTTATTTCATTTTTTATTTTGTATTAATTTTTTATTTAAATTTTATATAATTCGAAAAAGATAGGCAAAATAACTGTGTAGCCTTGGCGAAACCTGGTCAGTATGGCAATAAAAAAAGCCCAAGGAAATGTCAAAAAACGCGTTATTGCTTTTTAAATATGGCTTAGCCAAGCTAAACCTCATTTTTCCTATCTTTCATATTTTTCAAATAACTCGAAAATTAATGCATAGAAAAAAAAATTAAAAAATTATATAAGCTTTGTAGCAGATAATCTTCAAACTGTTTTCGAATTTTGTACCTTACCAAAAATGAAATGTAATCCACTGGAATTGAAAACAATGTATCTTATTCTTCTATGAATGTCAAGTCTCATTTTTATTAGCTTTTATTTGATTCAATAATAACATGAAAAAATTAAAACTGACAATGAATTATATCAAAAAATAAATACGAATACAAGCTGTAATTGTTTTTTTTTCAACTGTTACTAACATTAAATTTTAAATTTCATAGGTATTGAGGGGAATTAAGGCAAACAACACACGCTAATGACGTATTTGTACATGCTCGCAGCTGACGTAATAGAACAAAATTCAAAAAAATTATATGCAATGATTATAGATGTATACTCTTTGACAAAAGAACCTCAATAATGTTCAAACTTAAAAATTTAATGAATTACGGTCGAATTTCGACCACTGGGCGACCACTAGTAGAATTAAATAGAGTGGGCTGCAGTAGAGAAGAGGAAGAAGACAAACTGAGAAGACAAAAATATAAGATAATCCTTGGATTTCATTATCCATGATGACATTCTAATACTATACAGGGGAAACAAAAGACAATGTGAACAGTTACTAACGCACATAAACAAAATACATAAAAACATAACCTTCACAGCCAAATACGAACACAACAATACCATAAACGTCTTAAGACCTCTCCATCACAAAACTAGAACACAGGCACAAATTCAGTACATACAGAAAACCAACTACAACTGACACACTAATACACAACACCTCCAATCACCCAATACAACACAAACTAGCTGCTTTTAGAACCATGATACATAGACTTAACAACATCCCCTTAGATGAAAAAGACTACAAAGAAGAACTAAACACGATAAAATATCTAGCAGAATCTAACGGATATGACAGAACAATAGTCAGTAAACTCCTACACAAAACACAAAATATTATTAATGAGGTGTATGGAAATATTTCCGAAAACATACTCTCAGATAACATATTGAAGTCAGCTATTTTAGCACCTAAAAATGATGATTGTACTTTTATTAATACTGATATACTTAATCGAATACCAGGTGAACAGAAAACATATCATAGCTACGATAAAATAATTTGTGATGATGACAATGAAATCAATAACTATCCAGTAGAGTTTTTGAATTCTTTGACTATTAGTGGTTTGCCACCACATAAGTTAGTACTGAAAGTTAATTGCATCGTTTTACTGATCAGAAACTTAAATACAAAGGAAGCATTAGTCAATGGAACAAGAATGCGCATCAAGTGTATGCATCGTAACGCTATTGATTGCGAAGTTTTAACTGGAACCGCACGCAATAAGAGAATTTTGATTCCACGTATAAATTTAACATATTCTGGTACTGTTTTACCATTTAACTTTCAAAGAACTCAATTTCCAATTATACCTGCATTTGCGATGACAATAAATAAGTCTCAAGGACAAACATTCGAAAAAATTGGAATTTTATTGAGGCAGCCAGTTTTTACACATGGTCAATTGTACATCGCAGCAAGTAGAGTTCAATCATTCGATGGTTTGAGATATTATATTTCCGAATATAATGGCCAAGGCCATTTAGCAAATGATGAAAGAGTTTTTACAAAAAACATCGTTTACACAGACGTTCTGAATCATTAAATTCACTTTCAAACTATTTTAAGTTCAATGGACATTTATTTTTTTAACCGCCCAGTTTTTTGATTTAATGAAAAATATATGAAAAAATACGAGGCACGTATTTTTTATTTCATTTTTTATTTTGTATTAATTTTTTATTTAAATTTTATATAATTCGAAAAAGATAGGCAAAATAACTGTGTAGCCTTGGCGAAACCTGGTCAGTATGGCAATAAAAAAAGCCCAAGGAAATGTCAAAAAACGCGTTATTGCTTTTTAAATATGGCTTAGCCAAGCTAAACCTCATTTTTCCTATCTTTCATATTTTTCAAATAACTCGAAAATTAATGCATAGAAAAAAAAATTAAAAAATTATATAAGCTTTGTAGCAGATAATCTTCAAACTGTTTTCGAATTTTGTACCTTACCAAAAATGAAATGTAATCCACTGGAATTGAAAACAATGTATCTTATTCTTCTATGAATGTCAAGTCTCATTTTTATTAGCTTTTATTTGATTCAATAATAACATGAAAAAATTAAAACTGACAATGAATTATATCAAAAAATAAATACGAATACAAGCTGTAATTGTTTTTTTTTCAACTGTTACTAACATTAAATTTTAAATTTCATAGGTATTGAGGGGAATTAAGGCAAACAACACACGCTAATGACGTATTTGTACATGCTCGCAGCTGACGTAATAGAACAAAATTCAAAAAAATTATATGCAATGATTATAGATGTATACTCTTTGACAAAAGAACCTCAATAATGTTCAAACTTAAAAATTTAATGAATTACGGTCGAATTTCGACCACTGGGCGACCACTAGTAGAATTAAATAGAGTGGGCTGCAGTAGAGAAGAGGAAGAAGACAAACTGAGAAGACAAAAATATAAGATAATCCTTGGATTTCATTATCCATGATGACATTCTAATACTATACAGGGGAAACAAAAGACAATGTGAACAGTTACTAACGCACATAAACAAAATACATAAAAACATAACCTTCACAGCCAAATACGAACACAACAATACCATAAACGTCTTAAGACCTCTCCATCACAAAACTAGAACACAGGCACAAATTCAGTACATACAGAAAACCAACTACAACTGACACACTAATACACAACACCTCCAATCACCCAATACAACACAAACTAGCTGCTTTTAGAACCATGATACATAGACTTAACAACATCCCCTTAGATGAAAAAGACTACAAAGAAGAACTAAACACGATAAAATATCTAGCAGAATCTAACGGATATGACAGAACAATAGTCAGTAAACTCCTACACAAAACACAAAATATTATTAATGAGGTGTATGGAAATATTTCCGAAAACATACTCTCAGATAACATATTGAAGTCAGCTATTTTAGCACCTAAAAATGATGATTGTACTTTTATTAATACTGATATACTTAATCGAATACCAGGTGAACAGAAAACATATCATAGCTACGATAAAATAATTTGTGATGATGACAATGAAATCAATAACTATCCAGTAGAGTTTTTGAATTCTTTGACTATTAGTGGTTTGCCACCACATAAGTTAGTACTGAAAGTTAATTGCATCGTTTTACTGATCAGAAACTTAAATACAAAGGAAGCATTAGTCAATGGAACAAGAATGCGCATCAAGTGTATGCATCGTAACGCTATTGATTGCGAAGTTTTAACTGGAACCGCACGCAATAAGAGAATTTTGATTCCACGTATAAATTTAACATATTCTGGTACTGTTTTACCATTTAACTTTCAAAGAACTCAATTTCCAATTATACCTGCATTTGCGATGACAATAAATAAGTCTCAAGGACAAACATTCGAAAAAATTGGAATTTTATTGAGGCAGCCAGTTTTTACACATGGTCAATTGTACATCGCAGCAAGTAGAGTTCAATCATTCGATGGTTTGAGATATTATATTTCCGAATATAATGGCCAAGGCCATTTACCAAATGATGAAAGAGTTTTTACAAAAAACATCGTTTACACAGACGTTCTGAATCATTAAATTCACTTTCAAACTATTTTAAGTTCAATGGACATTTATTTTTTTAACCGCCCAGTTTTTTGATTTAATGAAAAATATATGAAAAAATACGAGGCACGTATTTTTTATTTCATTTTTTATTTTGTATTAATTTTTTATTTAAATTTTATATAATTCGAAAAAGATAGGCAAAATAACTGTGTAGCCTTGGCGAAACCTGGTCAGTATGGCAATAAAAAAAGCCCAAGGAAATGTCAAAAAACGCGTTATTGCTTTTTAAATATGGCTTAGCCAAGCTAAACCTCATTTTTCCTATCTTTCATATTTTTCAAATAACTCGAAAATTAATGCATAGAAAAAAAAATTAAAAAATTATATAAGCTTTGTAGCAGATAATCTTCAAACTGTTTTCGAATTTTGTACCTTACCAAAAATGAAATGTAATCCACTGGAATTGAAAACAATGTATCTTATTCTTCTATGAATGTCAAGTCTCATTTTTATTAGCTTTTATTTGATTCAATAATAACATGAAAAAATTAAAACTGACAATGAATTATATCAAAAAATAAATACGAATACAAGCTGTAATTGTTTTTTTTTCAACTGTTACTAACATTAAATTTTAAATTTCATAGGTATTGAGGGGAATTAAGGCAAACAACACACGCTAATGACGTATTTGTACATGCTCGCAGCTGACGTAATAGAACAAAATTCAAAAAAATTATATGCAATGATTATAGATGTATACTCTTTGACAAAAGAACCTCAATAATGTTCAAACTTAAAAATTTAATGAATTACGGTCGAATTTCGACCACTGGGCGACCACTAGTAGAATTAAATAGAGTGGGCTGCAGTAGAGAAGAGGAAGAAGACAAACTGAGAAGACAAAAATATAAGATAATCCTTGGATTTCATTATCCATGATGACATTCTAATACTATACAGGGGAAACAAAAGACAATGTGAACAGTTACTAACGCACATAAACAAAATACATAAAAACATAACCTTCACAGCCAAATACGAACACAACAATACCATAAACGTCTTAAGACCTCTCCATCACAAAACTAGAACACAGGCACAAATTCAGTACATACAGAAAACCAACTACAACTGACACACTAATACACAACACCTCCAATCACCCAATACAACACAAACTAGCTGCTTTTAGAACCATGATACATAGACTTAACAACATCCCCTTAGATGAAAAAGACTACAAAGAAGAACTAAACACGATAAAATATCTAGCAGAATCTAACGGATATGACAGAACAATAGTCAGTAAACTCCTACACAAAACACAAAATATTATTAATGAGGTGTATGGAAATATTTCCGAAAACATACTCTCAGATAACATATTGAAGTCAGCTATTTTAGCACCTAAAAATGATGATTGTACTTTTATTAATACTGATATACTTAATCGAATACCAGGTGAACAGAAAACATATCATAGCTACGATAAAATAATTTGTGATGATGACAATGAAATCAATAACTATCCAGTAGAGTTTTTGAATTCTTTGACTATTAGTGGTTTGCCACCACATAAGTTAGTACTGAAAGTTAATTGCATCATTTTACTGATCAGAAACTTAAATACAAAGGAAGCATTAGTCAATGGAACAAGAATGCGCATCAAGTGTATGCATCGTAACGCTATTGATTGCGAAGTTTTAACTGGAACCGCACGCAATAAGAGAATTTTGATTCCACGTATAAATTTAACATATTCTGGTACTGTTTTACCATTTAACTTTCAAAGAACTCAATTTCCAATTATACCTGCATTTGCGATGACAATAAATAAGTCTCAAGGACAAACATTCGAAAAAATTGGAATTTTATTGAGGCAGCCAGTTTTTACACATGGTCAATTGTACATCGCAGCAAGTAGAGTTCAATCATTCGATGGTTTGAGATATTATATTTCCGAATATAATGGCCAAGGCCATTTAGCAAATGATGAAAGAGTTTTTACAAAAAACATCGTTTACACAGACGTTCTGAATCATTAAATTCACTTTCAAACTATTTTAAGTTCAATGGACATTTATTTTTTTAACCGCCCAGTTTTTTGATTTAATGAAAAATATATGAAAAAATACGAGGCACGTATTTTTTATTTCATTTTTTATTTTGTATTAATTTTTTATTTAAATTTTATATAATTCGAAAAAGATAGGCAAAATAACTGTGTAGCCTTGGCGAAACCTGGTCAGTATGGCAATAAAAAAAGCCCAAGGAAATGTCAAAAAACGCGTTATTGCTTTTTAAATATGGCTTAGCCAAGCTAAACCTCATTTTTCCTATCTTTCATATTTTTCAAATAACTCGAAAATTAATGCATAGAAAAAAAAATTAAAAAATTATATACGCTTTGTAGCAGATAATCTTCAAACTGTTTTCGAATTTTGTACCTTACCAAAAATGAAATGTAATCCACTGGAATTGAAAACAATGTATCTTATTCTTCTATGAATGTCAAGTCTCATTTTTATTAGCTTTTATTTGATTCAATAATAACATGAAAAAATTAAAACTGACAATGAATTATATCAAAAAATAAATACGAATACAAGCTGTAATTGTTTTTTTTTCAACTGTTACTAACATTAAATTTTAAATTTCATAGGTATTGAGGGGAATTAAGGCAAACAACACACGCTAATGACGTATTTGTACATGCTCGCAGCTGACGTAATAGAACAAAATTCAAAAAAATTATATGCAATGATTATAGATGTATACTCTTTGACAAAAGAACCTCAATAATGTTCAAACTTAAAAATTTAATGAATTACGGTCGAATTTCGACCACTGGGCAACCACTAGTAGAATTAAATAGAGTGGGCTGCAGTAGAGAAGAGGAAGAAGACAAACTGAGAAGACAAAAATATAAGATAATCCTTGGATTTCATTATCCATGATGACATTCTAATACTATACAGGGGAAACAAAAGACAATGTGAACAGTTACTAACGCACATAAACAAAATACATAAAAACATAACCTTCACAGCCAAATACGAACACAACAATACCATAAACGTCTTAAGACCTCGCCATCACAAAACTAGAACACAGGCACAAATTCAGTACATACAGAAAACCAACTACAACTGACACACTAATACACAACACCTCCAATCACCCAATACAACACAAACTAGCTGCTTTTAGAACCATGATACATAGACTTAACAACATCCCCTTAGATGAAAAAGACTACAAAGAAGAACTAAACACGATAAAATATCTAGCAGAATCTAACGGATATGACAGAACAATAGTCAGTAAACTCCTACACAAAACACAAAATATTATTAATGAGGTGTATGGAAATATTTCCGAAAACATACTCTCAGATAACATATTGAAGTCAGTTATTTTAGCACCTAAAAATGATGATTGTACTTTTATTAATACTGATATACTTAATCGAACACCAGGTGAACAGAAAACATATCATAGCTACGATAAAATAATTTGTGATGATGACAATGAAATCAATAACTATCCAGTAGAGTTTTTGAATTCTTTGACTATTAGTGGTTTGCCACCACATAAGTTAGTACTGAAAGTTAATTGCATCGTTTTACTGATCAGAAACTTAAATACAAAGGAAGCATTAGTCAATGGAACAAGAATGCGCATCAAGTGTATGCATCGTAACGCTATTGATTGCGAAGTTTTAACTGGAACCGCACGCAATAAGAGAATTTTGATTCCACGTATAAATTTAACATATTCTGGTACTGTTTTACCATTTAACTTTCAAAGAACTCAATTTCCAATTATACATGCATTTGCGATGACAATAAATAAGTCTCAAGGACAAACATTCGAAAAAATTGGAATTTTATTGAGGCAGCCAGTTTTTACACATGGTCAATTGTACATCGCAGCAAGTAGAGTTCAATCATTCGATGGTTTGAGATATTATATTTCCGAATATAATGGCCAAGGCCATTTAGCAAATGATGAAAGAGTTTTTACAAAAAACATCGTTTACACAGACGTTCTGAATCATTAAATTCACTTTCAAACTATTTTAAGTTCAATGGACATTTATTTTTTTAACCGCCCAGTTTTTTGATTTAATGAAAAATATATGAAAAAATACGAGGCACGTATTTTTTATTTCATTTTTTATTTTGTATTAATTTTTTATTTAAATTTTATATAATTCGAAAAAGATAGGCAAAATAACTGTGTAGCCTTGGCGAAACCTGGTCAGTATGGCAATAAAAAAAGCCCAAGGAAATGTCAAAAAACGCGTTATTGCTTTTTAAATATGGCTTAGCCAAGCTAAACCTCATTTTTCCTATCTTTCATATTTTTCAAATAACTCGAAAATTAATGCATAGAAAAAAAAATTAAAAAATTATATAAGCTTTGTAGCAGATAATCTTCAAACTGTTTTCGAATTTTGTACCTTACCAAAAATGAAATGTAATCCACTGGAATTGAAAACAATGTATCTTATTCTTCTATGAATGTCAAGTCTCATTTTTATTAGCTTTTATTTGATTCAATAATAACATGAAAAAATTAAAACTGACAATGAATTATATCAAAAAATAAATACGAATACAAGCTGTAATTGTTTTTTTTTCAACTGTTACTAACATTAAATTTTAAATTTCATAGGTATTGAGGGGAATTAAGGCAAACAACACACGCTAATGACGTATTTGTACATGCTCGCAGCTGACGTAATAGAACAAAATTCAAAAAAATTATATGCAATGATTATAGATGTATACTCTTTGACAAAAGAACCTCAATAATGTTCAAACTTAAAAATTTAATGAATTACGGTCGAATTTCGACCACTGGGCGACCACTAGTAGAATTAAATAGAGTGGGCTGCAGTAGAGAAGAGGAAGAAGACAAACTGAGAAGACAAAAATATAAGATAATCCTTGGATTTCATTATCCATGATGACATTCTAATACTATACAGGGGAAACAAAAGACAATGTGAACAGTTACTAACGCACATAAACAAAATACATAAAAACATAACCTTCACAGCCAAATACGAACACAACAATACCATAAACGTCTTAAGACCTCTCCATCACAAAACTAGAACACAGGCACAAATTCAGTACATACAGAAAACCAACTACAACTGACACACTAATACACAACACCTCCAATCACCCAATACAACACAAACTAGCTGCTTTTAGAACCATGATACATAGACTTAACAACATCCCCTTAGATGAAAAAGACTACAAAGAAGAACTAAACACGATAAAATATCTAGCAGAATCTAACGGATATGACAGAACAATAGTCAGTAAACTCCTACACAAAACACAAAATATTATTAATGAGGTGTATGGAAATATTTCCGAAAACATACTCTCAGATAACATATTGAAGTCAGCTATTTTAGCACCTAAAAATGATGATTGTACTTTTATTAATACTGATATACTTAATCGAATACCAGGTGAACAGAAAACATATCATAGCTACGATAAAATAATTTGTGATGATGACAATGAAATCAATAACTATCCAGTAGAGTTTTTGAATTCTTTGACTATTAGTGGTTTGCCACCACATAAGTTAGTACTGAAAGTTAATTGCATCGTTTTACTGATCAGAAACTTAAATACAAAGGAAGCATTAGTCAATGGAACAAGAATGCGCATCAAGTGTATGCATCGTAACGCTATTGATTGCGAAGTTTTAACTGGAACCGCACGCAATAAGAGAATTTTGATTCCACGTATAAATTTAACATATTCTGGTACTGTTTTACCATTTAACTTTCAAAGAACTCAATTTCCAATTATACCTGCATTTGCGATGACAATAAATAAGTCTCAAGGACAAACATTCGAAAAAATTGGAATTTTATTGAGGCAGCCAGTTTTTACACATGGTCAATTGTACATCGCAGCAAGTAGAGTTCAATCATTCGATGGTTTGAGATATTATATTTCCGAATATAATGGCCAAGGCCATTTAGCAAATGATGAAAGAGTTTTTACAAAAAACATCGTTTACACAGACGTTCTGAATCATTAAATTCACTTTCAAACTATTTTAAGTTCAATGGACATTTATTTTTTTAACCGCCCAGTTTTTTGATTTAATGAAAAATATATGAAAAAATACGAGGCACGTATTTTTTATTTCATTTTTTATTTTGTATTAATTTTTTATTTAAATTTTATATAATTCGAAAAAGATAGGCAAAATAACTGTGTAGCCTTGGCGAAACCTGGTCAGTATGGCAATAAAAAAAGCCCAAGGAAATGTCAAAAAACGCGTTATTGCTTTTTAAATATGGCTTAGCCAAGCTAAACCTCATTTTTCCTATCTTTCATATTTTTCAAATAACTCGAAAATTAATGCATAGAAAAAAAAATTAAAAAATTATATAAGCTTTGTAGCAGATAATCTTCAAACTGTTTTCGAATTTTGTACCTTACCAAAAATGAAATGTAATCCACTGGAATTGAAAACAATGTATCTTATTCTTCTATGAATGTCAAGTCTCATTTTTATTAGCTTTTATTTGATTCAATAATAACATGAAAAAATTAAAACTGACAATGAATTATATCAAAAAATAAATACGAATACAAGCTGTAATTGTTTTTTTTTCAACTGTTACTAACATTAAATTTTAAATTTCATAGGTATTGAGGGGAATTAAGGCAAACAACACACGCTAATGACGTATTTGTACATGCTCGCAGCTGACGTAATAGAACAAAATTCAAAAAAATTATATGCAATGATTATAGATGTATACTCTTTGACAAAAGAACCTCAATAATGTTCAAACTTAAAAATTTAATGAATTACGGTCGAATTTCGACCACTGGGCGACCACTAGTAGAATTAAATAGAGTGGGCTGCAGTAGAGAAGAGGAAGAAGACAAACTGAGAAGACAAAAATATAAGATAATCCTTGGATTTCATTATCCATGATGACATTCTAATACTATACAGGGGAAACAAAAGACAATGTGAACAGTTACTAACGCACATAAACAAAATACATAAAAACATAACCTTCACAGCCAAATACGAACACAACAATACCATAAACGTCTTAAGACCTCTCCATCACAAAACTAGAACACAGGCACAAATTCAGTACATACAGAAAACCAACTACAACTGACACACTAATACACAACACCTCCAATCACCCAATACAACACAAACTAGCTGCTTTTAGAACCATGATACATAGACTTAACAACATCCCCTTAGATGAAAAAGACTACAAAGAAGAACTAAACACGATAAAATATCTAGCAGAATCTAACGGATATGACAGAACAATAGTCAGTAAACTCCTACACAAAACACAAAATATTATTAATGAGGTGTATGGAAATATTTCCGAAAACATACTCTCAGATAACATATTGAAGTCAGCTATTTTAGCACCTAAAAATGATGATTGTACTTTTATTAATACTGATATACTTAATCGAATACCAGGTGAACAGAAAACATATCATAGCTACGATAAAATAATTTGTGATGATGACAATGAAATCAATAACTATCCAGTAGAGTTTTTGAATTCTTTGACTATTAGTGGTTTGCCACCACATAAGTTAGTACTGAAAGTTAATTGCATCGTTTTACTGATCAGAAACTTAAATACAAAGGAAGCATTAGTCAATGGAACAAGAATGCGCATCAAGTGTATGCATCGTAACGCTATTGATTGCGAAGTTTTAACTGGAACCGCACGCAATAAGAGAATTTTGATTCCACGTATAAATTTAACATATTCTGGTACTGTTTTACCATTTAACTTTCAAAGAACTCAATTTCCAATTATACCTGCATTTGCGATGACAATAAATAAGTCTCAAGGACAAACATTCGAAAAAATTGGAATTTTATTGAGGCAGCCAGTTTTTACACATGGTCAATTGTACATCGCAGCAAGTAGAGTTCAATCATTCGATGGTTTGAGATATTATATTTCCGAATATAATGGCCAAGGCCATTTAGCAAATGATGAAAGAGTTTTTACAAAAAACATCGTTTACACAGACGTTCTGAATCATTAAATTCACTTTCAAACTATTTTAAGTTCAATGGACATTTATTTTTTTAACCGCCCAGTTTTTTGATTTAATGAAAAATATATGAAAAAATACGAGGCACGTATTTTTTATTTCATTTTTTATTTTGTATTAATTTTTTATTTAAATTTTATATAATTCGAAAAAGATAGGCAAAATAACTGTGTAGCCTTGGCGAAACCTGGTCAGTATGGCAATAAAAAAAGCCCAAGGAAATGTCAAAAAACGCGTTATTGCTTTTTAAATATGGCTTAGCCAAGCTAAACCTCATTTTTCCTATCTTTCATATTTTTCAAATAACTCGAAAATTAATGCATAGAAAAAAAAATTAAAAAATTATATAAGCTTTGTAGCAGATAATCTTCAAACTGTTTTCGAATTTTGTACCTTACCAAAAATGAAATGTAATCCACTGGAATTGAAAACAATGTATCTTATTCTTCTATGAATGTCAAGTCTCTAGTTGTAGGAGAGCAGCAATTTGATAACCATATAACATATAATGGTATAAAATTATAATAAAAAAGGTTATTTTTTATAATATATAATTTTTAATAAACTTCAATGCTCAGAATGTAGTGTGTATTCTTTGGTAATTACTAAATGTGTTAGCACTGAAAAAAGCTGTATGATATACAAAGCTTAACAGAATACATAAATCATATCACAAGTATGTTTATAACAAATGGTTAAATGGATTTGATTACACAGGCAGTTGAGGTAAAGGCAACATGCCATATGAACTAGTTAAATTTTTGAGTTAGTCAAATCATCTACACTAAATTATTTACTAAAATCTCATTTATATAGGAACAACATTTTGTTAGACAAAGAATTACTAAAGATTACTAAATCATAGAAAATTATATTACTACTTTATGGTAAATGTACCAAAATTATATCTGTTATATGTGTCCTTACAATTTATTAATGAAGGACCGTTGGTTCACTGACCCATCTTCAGGTACACATAACACTAATAGTTTGTTGGTAACATTAACCTTGAAACATTAATTCACAGCACAGTATGAAATATATTAAAAAATGTATAAAATAATTTTTATATTCATATTCTTAAGACACATAAAGAGAAATCTGAAGTGTCATCTCTTTAAAATAAAATTAATCAACTAAAACAATATTAAAAATAATTTAAACATTTTATTTGCCTCCAGAAACGGTTGAGACTATAAAACAGGTTAATTACCTTCTGTCACGTTTCTTTGAATCCAATTGCGGGATTACTCGGATTACCGCATGTTTTGTGTGTTATTACGTTTTGCTTTATATTCATATTTGTTGTGTGTTATTTATTTAATGTTTTACACCATGTACGTGTTGTTTTTATTATCTGACATGATGTACAAACATCGAAAAATGGAGTTTTAACCATATTTGTATATAAGATCTGATGATGACACAGTTGTGATAGAAACTCGAGTAATCCCACAATTGGATTCAAAGAAATGTGACAGAAGATAATTAACCTGTTTTATAGTATTAAAAATAATTTCATGATTACATTACTACAACGTTTTATTGCTATAACTTCTAACTGGTCTCTTTTGACATGAAACTAAAAACTAATGTTTCAGTTTGACATCAGTCACTACTGAACAACAGTCCCACACCAGAATGGTCAATGGTGATTTGATAATGGAATAATAACTGAAACGTATTGTCAGAGTTGAACATTATATGAGGGCGGTCTGAAAAGTTCTGGCCTAACAATGAAAAAACAAATTTATGTCAAAAATATTTTTATTTTTCAACATACTCTCCTATTAGCATAATACATTTATTGCAGTGATGTTCCAATGCCACTATCCCATCCCTGAAGTGGTTTCCTGTAAGATTTGCAAAATACCCATTTACAGCTGAAATTACGTCTTGATCCAATAAAAAACACTGAGCAGCGAGAAAGAGTTTGAGTTTTCTGAAAAGATGGAAGTCTGAGGAAGCCAAATCTAGCGAATAGGGAGGATGTTCCAACAATCCATAGCAAATATCTCTTAATTTTCCCATTGCCAAAACGCTTTTGTGGGCAGGTGCAGTGTCTTAGTAAAAAATGATTTTTTTCTTCTGCAAACCAGGTCTTTTTTCATGAATTTTTTCATCTAGTTTCAATAAAAAGTTGTAATAATATTCTTCGGTTATTGTTGCACCCCTTTCAAGGTAATTGATATACAAAATACCTTTAGCATCCCAAAACACTGACTGACGCCATGACTTTTCATGTGGCGCTGAACAACCAGTTTTCTGTCCACTGCTTTGACTACTGTTTGGACTCTGGTGTAATGTGGCAGATACAAGTTTCATCCATCGTAATAAACCAATGCCCAAAAACCTGATTTGTTCTTATTAAAACGCTCCAAACACTGTTCAGATATTTTCATGTGTTTATTCAGCATAATCAGTTTTTGTATTTATGCATTTATTCAGTTTTTGACCTGGTGTGAGCAAGCGTGGCACCCACCTAGCACAGAGCTTTTTCATTTGCAATTCCTCCTGTAAAATATGTCTGACACATTCTTTTGAAATGCCTATAGTCTCACCAATTCCGTGCACTTTAATTCAGCGATTGTCCAAAACCATATCATGCACTTTTTTGATGATTTCTGGTGTTGTTACCGTTTTTGGACATACTTCATGTAGATAATTTTCCAAGCTGGTATGACTACATTTTAACTCGGCAGCCCATTTAACTGTTGAAAATGAAGGTGAAGAGTCCCTGTACACTTAAATGAACCTTGAATAAATTTCGCTTGGTGTTAAACATTTTTTCACAAAGAATTTTATGACAGCATGATACTCAATTTTCTCCATTTTAAGGAATACGGACAACACTTCTATTTCAAATACAAATTATTTTGTAGAATGACCAGAAATTGCACACACAAGTTAACAATAGATGCAGTACCAACATAAGAAAAAGAATTCGTGATAGTGCTCCTGCCTATGGTCAAGACCGAGAACTTTTCAGACTGCCCTCATACAGTAGCAGTCTCACAAAAACTATCATCGTCATCATCTTCCCTCCAGCACTGGGACCAGTGATGGCCTGCACAATGGCAAGGTGTGCTGTGTTGTGTGTGTTCACATGTAGACATCACAATGTTTGTTGACTGAGTTACATCATTCAATCATACCACTCTGATTGTCCCAGTGTTAGGTATAGAGTGGTAGGATTCACTTAGCCTTGAGATGAACCCACAGTACAACACAACAAATCAATATCATTGAAAGTAAGCATTCTTCCACTTCCCCCTGCTATAATTTAAACTGCATATGGAACTGTGAGCTCAAAATGTGACACTCATTCATTAGTAAGTTGTAAGGACACTTGACCTGATATAAGGTACCCATAACTTGGAAACCATATACAATGAATCATTAAATTGTTCTGACAATATAATCGATCACTAATCATGAAGAGTCCAGTATGTACATATTTGTTTTTACAAAACTTAGATGCAAAGATTTATGTACAAAAATTTTCATTTACAAAACTGATAAGTCTGCCACTTAGTTCACATTCAGTCAACTGGGTTTGCAGTAATCAAAGATATAGTCCTGAGTAACATCAATTCAGAAAAAAAAGGGTCTCCCAAACATCACTTCTTACTACCATGAAAGAAATTATGACATAGCGTACTCAGAATGTTTTAGAAACACAAATAATACTAAACGGATGAACTGACATGGAACATAGAAATGCAGACTAATCGTGACATATATTACTAAAACTGATTTCTAATACATAACCTGATCATACATACACCTGAAGGAAGGTAGAAAGCAGAAGATAAGTAAAATGTAGAGTGTATGCCAAATCAATTACAAACAGATATGGTTTTCCATATACTACATGATGGAAATACAGCTTTAAACATTAAGAGATTTGAACATAAATCTGTTTTAAAGTTTGAAAAACAGATATTCGCCTCCAGTGATATATTTCTTAAAGCAATGTTTCCATTACATTAAAAATTAGTAGTTAACGTAAGACAAATAATTGTACAATATAAAAACTGAAATAACATAAACACTATTCCATCCCTCCAATGATAAGCAGTCTGATAAATGACAGTTCAAACTTTTGCATTTTAAGGAAAGTTTATTTACTTACTTCTTTCTGGTTATTAACATCTCAAGTAAGTGTCATTTACCTGACTCTCTACCACTGGAATGATTTAATTGTGTTCATGTTGTTTCAATGTTTATGTTTCAAAAATAGTTGCTTAATGGTGTCTACTGATATTTAGTGTGTCTAAAATGTGGGTTTAACAACTAAATCATGCTGTTTTCAGATTTTAATATACAGAGACGTTAATTTGAGTTAGAAATTCAATTTGATAGTACTGATTATCAAACTTTTGTTTCTAAAACTATGACCATCCATCAAACAATAATGAAACATTGATTATTCAAGAACCATTCTCAATCTAAACAGCTAAGTAGCAGGTGAAATTTAAATATATATATTTTTTTAAACATAAACAGGAACATGGATTTGTTTTTCAGTCATTTACTAAACCTTATTCATGGGTTTGAATTTATTCTTTGAATCAAACTACTTTTAAACTGTATTTTTGGCTCTAATGAGAGATCAATGAATTGTTTTAGTTTTATTAATATCGCTATCATGTAGAATGTACAAGGTGCTACCTGAACGTTCTGAGAATTTTACTGGCCAATGTGAAGCAACTACAGTACACATTTGCTACACTATATAGTAAGTAGTATAGAGTGTATAACTTATGAATTAGTCTGCATACTGGTATCTTTCCGAGTTTTGGGTACATTCTTGAGTTTTGGTTTTTTGTTTCAAAGATGTTTTTGGGGGGATTCTGCAATTATTAGAGTGACTGATGCTGAGGAGCAAAATGTTTCCACAATATTTTACTTCAAGGTGAATAAAACTGCAGTAGATTCATATTGGTTGCCAAAATAGGCTTAGTTTTAAGCCAAAGCAAGAACATTTGAGTACTATAAGTGTTATAAGTGTTTTATCTGTATCAGGTTAATACAGATAAAACAAAGGTTATGATCACCACATGGAAGAAAATCAGGAAACCTTAACAGTTTGAAATTAAACCACTAAACCTGGAAATAGTGAATCAGTTTAAAAATTTGGGATGTTGGATGGCAGAAAACAATGAAGAAATAAATGAAATAAGGAAAAGGATACAGGTCACAAATAGAAGATATATGCTTTATTGACATCTATATTCAAGACAAGGAATATCCACCATCAGTCCAAGGTCACATTATATAAGTTATGATTAGACCGGTGATAACATATGGCAGCGAGACTTTGACTCTGAACAAACAAGCCGCTAACATAGTCAATACTTTTGAAAGGAGAATTTTGATATTTATATGGACCAATCCAAGTAAACGGGATATGGAGAATGCATCACAATGAGGAGCTCTACAAGCTGTATAAAGAGAATGATCTGGCCACCACCATCCGACTGCATAGATTGCAATGGGCAGGACACATCATTAGGATGGAAGACAATCGAATACCTAGGAAGGTACTGTTTAGTCAGATCAAGGGTAGAAGGCCTGTCGGAAGACCCAAGATACGCTGGATTGACGCAGTGGTGAGGGATGGCAATAATTTACTTAAAATAAAAAGATGGACATCGATCTCCAAGGACAGGGAAAAAATGGAGGAGGAGGATTATGGAGGCTAAGTTTTGACTTCGAACTGTGATGCCATAGAAGAAGAAGAAGTGTTATAAATAATGTCAGTAATCTGTTAAAGATGAAACACATTTTAGTCAATCTTCACTGATCACAACTACCACCATCATCATCTTCACGGATTAAACCAAGGATGGTTTGTTCTGGTCTCAAATAGGCAAATATTAGAGCTGGCCACTCCAGCGCTTCCTTGGACATCGCACACCTCACCGTCACCTCGGCTTATAGTTCCAGAGTTGTTTGGGGATGCAGCAGTCATCCATTCGGCAAAGATGTTCTCACCAATTCAGCCAATACTGGGCAATCCTGTCAAGTATACTCATAATATTCAGTTCCTGAAGGAGTGCTGTTTCTTCTATGATCATGGAGAGTATACCCTGCCACGTGCCTGAGAAATCTCATTTCAGCCGCTTGGATGCGATTGGCCTGGCCTTTCGTTAAAGTCCAATTCTCAGACCCATAAAGAAGTGTGGGAAGAGCCACCACCTTGTAGAATTTTAGGCGTGTTCCTTTACTTGCTGACTTAAGGGTTCGCCTAATGGTCCTGCACATAAGGTTGAACTTATGCAACTTATTCACAACGTCATTGCATGCCTTATAATATACACTGTAGCCCAGGTATTCAAAATTGCTAACTTGTTCCAGGACAACAATTTTTGCCCATACGGGATCAGTTCCATAAAAAGCCATCACCTTGGTCTTACGTGTGGACATCTGCAATCCAGAGTCTTTGCAGATTCGATTTAACAAATGTATTCCCATCTGCAATCTGTTTTCAGAGTCCGACATAATAGCCTGATCGTCCGTAAACAACAAAGTGTCAATTGTAGAGTAACCAATCATAAAATGTTCTGGAAGACACATCTGCCAGTTTTGTATGACATCATCAATATATAAATTAAAAAGAGAAGGTGATAATGGACACCCTAGTCATACTCCACAATTGATCAGGCCAACTCTAGGCGCTGTTCTCGGTTTCCCTGCTTCTATTAAGATTTTATTCTCCACATAAAGACTCTGTATTGCTCTGATTAGATGTTGTGGGATCCCTTTCCTTGCCATTACTGCCCATAGTTTGCTCTGATTCACTCTGTCAAACGCCTTCTCGAAATCAAATATATTGCAACTTACCGTCTGCGGCTTTTAGAAACAACGTCTTCATTTATAAAGTTGACATGTTTCGGGACACTTGTCCCATCATCAGAACTTAAAATAATCGTGTATCAATTTAAAGTTGATACAGTTGTCAAATAATTAAAATATTAAAATCCAATATAAAACAAATAACTTAAAACAATATGAATACTTAAATGTTTAAAGCGAGCGCGAAGGTTAAACGATGTACATCGTACAGTGATTGACCGCGCACTGAATTACATCTGGCTCCCACCACGACAATAGCGCAAGGCAGTGTCGTACTATACATTTGACTTGAAAAGCAGTTGATCATTTAAAACACGCGGCTTGGTATCAGTATTATTATATGCTTTATAAATTTCGTACTCTTCAAGAGTATTCAAATATCGCCCTTTCTTACATATGTGAAGAGGTATTAAATTAGTTTTAAAATTAGTGTAATTATGATTCTCGGAAATGAGGTGTTCTGCAAATTTTGACTTGATATTGTCCAAACTGTGAAGGTGTGTAGGCGGCCTATGTTCTGTAAATCTTTTTAAAAAACTACGTCCTGTCTGGCCCACATAAAAGGCGTCACAATCATCACATATCAATTTGTAAACACCAGTTTTGTGTTCAAGGCTGGTAGTTCTGCGGACATGAAGATTATTCATAATATTATTAGTGGTTTTGTAAGTGACCTTTATATTACTGTTTTTATTAAAAATTGACCCAAAAATCTTAGGCATAAGGTATGTGTACGGTGTTGCAATGTATTTGCGTATTGTATTCTCGCGAGTTTTATGTCCGTTAATGTTTCTATGCTTTTTCTTATGTTTTCGAAGGATGTTGTTCACCATATCGGCATCATATCCATTAGTAACTGCAATGTATTTAATGGTGTCTAATTCCTCACGGTATTCTTTATCACCGAGGGGCAAAGATAAAAGTCTATAAATCATACTATGGAAGGCAGCCAATTTCTGGGATATAGGATGAAAGGACTTAGCATGTATTACAATATCAGTCGTTGTGGGTTTTCTATAGATGTTAAATTGTAGTTTTTTATTGTCCTTGGCAACAGTTAAATCTAGAAAATTCAGTTTACCATTGTCTTCACTTTCAAGTGTGAACCGCATTTTGCCATTGATATTATTCAAATAACTATATAAACTATCAATTTGCCTTTGTGTGCCTTTGTATATTAAAAAGGTATCATTAACATACCTGCCATAAAATATTATGGTATTCTTGTGTCTGTTATTAGTGAAATGAATGAATTTTCGAAATTATTTAGGTATATTTCCGCTAGAAGGCCTGAAAGTGGAGAACATAGAGAATACAATACGCAAATACATTGCAACACCGTACACATACCTTATGCCTAAGATTTTTGGGTCAATTTTTAATAAAAACAGTAATATAAACGTCACTTACAACACCACTAATAATATTATGAATAATCTTCGTGTCCGCAGAACTACCAGCCTTGAACACAAAACTGGTGTTTACAAATTGATATGTGACAATTGTGACGCCTTTTATGTGGGCCAGACAGGACGTAGTTTTTTAAAAAGATTTACAGAACATAGGCCGCCTACACACCTTCACAGTTTGGACAATATCAAGTCAAAATTTGCAGAACACCTCATTTCCGAGAATCATAATTACACTAATTTTAAAACTAATTTAATACCTCTTCACATATGTAAGAAAGGGCGATATTTGAACGCTCTTGAAGAGTACGAAATTTATAAAGCATATAATAATACTGATACCAAGCCGCATGTTTTAAATGATCAACTGCTTTTCAAGCCAAATGTATTGTATGACACTGCCTTGCGCTATTGTCATGGTGGGAGCCAGATGTAATTCAGTGCACGGTCAATCACCGTACGATGTACATCGTTTAACTTTCACACTCGCTTTAAACATTTAAGTATTCATATTGTTTTAAGTTATTTGTTTCATATTGGATTTTAATATTTTAATTATTTGACAACTGTATCAACTTTAAATTGATACACGATTATTTTAAGTTCTGATGATGGGACAAGTGTCCCGAAACATGTCAACTTTATAAATGAAGACGTTGTTTCTAAAAGCTGCAGACGGTAAGTTGCAATATATTTGATTAAACAACATGTGGCTTGGTACTAAAAATTTGGGATTTATTCCATTTAAACATGCCTTCTCGAAGTCGATGAAAGCTATGTATGTGGCAGCTGATACTCTCTACACTTTTCAATGAGCTGGGCTATTGTAAATATACAATCTAATCATGATCTGCCCTTCCTGAAACCGTTCTGGGCTTCTGAAAGCATGGTCTCTGTTATTGCATTCAGCCATCTTCTTAATATAGATGCATATAATTTATATGAAGTATTAAGAAGGCTGACTCCTCTGTAGTTCCTGCAGTCATTACGATCACCTTTCTTGAATGTGGGAATTATCTTTGCAATCCGCCAGTCATCAGAAACATGACCAGTGGTCCAGCATAGGTTTATGAACTGCAACAAATGATCATGCAGCAAGGCTGGTGCACACTTTGTAAGCTCAGCGGTGTAGAGCAGCTAACAATTCATCCATTGTTATTGGGTCCACACAATCACTGATATCAGCAAAGGTTGTTTCTCCCAGATGATCCTGGGTCCATAGCTGTTCATAGTATTCAAGCCATTGTTGTTCTGAGATATTATTGACCTTCAGGTTATCCCTTTCCGTTTTATTTAAATGCCTTAATATTTTGTAAGCCTTGTCCTGCCTGCAATGTACAGTAGAACCTCGCTAATCCATCACCTGTGGGACTGGGGGTATGGTCGGAACGCAAAAAAGGTCAGATTATCAGAAGAATACAAAATGTTTATTATTTCATTAAATGAGACAGTCTAAAATAAAATAAAACTTATACAGTAGGCTACCAGGCTATATGATTGGTTACGTACAATAAATGATAATATGTACAGTCCAACAATAGTGTAATAAATAACAAGAAACACATTTTATTAGTGAAAAAAATCGTACATCTCAACACTCTTCATACCCAACACAGTTTAGCCACCAAGTGTAGTACCCTACTTTTATTTTCATGTTTATCACGGCGACTTGACATTATTATGACCTGGTGTAGGCTACACATTACAGTATCTGTTTATTCAGGTGCAGTCATGTAGTGCGATTCTGTCAGCTTGAGACTAAACTATTAACGATTAGTCACTCTTATTTGAATAGCAGTACTGTATGGTACAATAAGTGGATATTGCAAAATGCTTATTACATCATTGTGTATGGGTGGTCATAATTACTGTTTGTGACAGGAGGAAGGAACTATAATTTTTGACAAGACCTCTTATAAACGTTTATTGAAAGCAATTATAATTGCGGTTGCAATGAAACACCAGATTTGACGTCATATCGTATGCAAAAACAAAACTCTAGAATTGCGACACAGCACTGAAACAAGAGTAGGAAAAAATTCAGAAGATTTACACCAAATTTCGTATTTTCTGGAACATTAAAAAAATCGGAAGGTCTTCCGAAATTTCGGAAGACCTGGCAACACTGCACACTAGACACTAGATGCCGGCTCACTGAGGCAGCAAAACAACTGACAAGTATGTAAACAAGCTGGTGAGTCATCAACAAGTCGGTGGCTGAGCCGCGGTCGGACCAACCGGAGCGTCGGACCAGCCAGGGGTCAGACTAGAGAGGTTTTTCTGTACATCGTGTTCTACGAGGATAAATCGAAAAGTAAGTTACACCCTAGCCGCGTTCCTGTACTAAAAGAGATAAAAAAATTTCCCTTGGTGGTAACACTGTCCATATTGTTGTCTCCCCAAGCGGCAGCGCTGTAGCTGGTTTAGTATGCGAGTAGTCACCGTGTGAGTATGGCGCGTCGTATAGAGGTGTCATCCAACGTTGAAGTGCGCTCCGTCGTCCGATTTTTGTGGGCAAGACATTATAATTGGAGTGAAATTCATCGGCAAATTGTCGAGGTTTATGGTGAGAATGCGATGTCTCGGCCCATGATCGCGAAATGGTGCCAGAAGTTGGAAGAACGAACGTGACCGACGGTCCGCGCGTCGGGCGGCCTTCAACTGTCAACACTAGCGACAACGCGGGGCGCGTGAATAAAATCATTCTTGCCAACCGCCGTGTTACAATTAAAGAGATTGCAAGTGAACTGAACATCGCCTACGGTAGTGCATCTGTGCTTATTCACGATCAGCTGGGTTATCGTAAGGTGTGCGCGCGCTGGGTGCCACGCGTGTTAAGCGACACGCACAAAAATCAACGTTTTGAGGCTGCGCTGTCGTTTCTCCAGCGTTATTCAACGGATGCTCCACAGTTTTTGAGCAGAATCATCACAGGAGATGAGAGCTGGGTGCACCATTACACTCCCGAGACAAAACGGACATCAAACGAATGGAGACACAAGAATTCGCCACAGCCAAAAAAAGCCAAAACAATTCCAGCGGTTCAAAAGGTTATGCTAACGGTCTTTTTCGATTCCGAAGGCGTTGTGTACAGTGAGTTTACGCCCCGAGGAACAACAATCAATGCCGCATCGTACTGTGATACGTTAAAAAAGTTACGAAAAGCGATTAAAGATCGAAGGCCTGGAAGATTGAGTGATGGAGTTGTTTTTCTTCAAGACAACGCTACCCCCCCATACAGCTTGTGTGATGCAAGAGTTGCTGCGAAAATTCAAGTGGGAAGTGTGGCGCCATCCCCCTTACAGCCCCGACCTGGCACCCTGCGACTATCACCTTTTTGGTCCTCTTAAACAAGACCTGGGGGGCCAGCGTTTCGCTACAGATGATGAAGTGCAAGAAGCAGTCTCAAAGTGGTTAAAACAAATTGGATGAAATTTTTACGAACGTGGAATCGAGAAAATTGTCACACGATATGAAAAGTGTTTGGAAAAACTTGGCGGCTATGTCGAAAAATAGATAAATGTTATTTGTTCAATAAAAAATTTTTTTTTTAATGTATGTATTTTTTTTATAGATGGGGGGTGTAACTTACTTTTCGATTTGCCCTCGTATATCACTTACATATTTATCCCATGAACTTCGTTTGATAACTCTCACAATATGAATGAAATTATTCCTGAATGTGTGTGCAATTGTTGTACTATTATACACAAAAGCCAACTTGTTCTGACAGGTAAACTGAATGTGACAACATCTGCACCATGACTATTGACGATGAAAGTGAAAATGTCCAGCTTCAAGGTGAAGCTTACTCATTAGACCTCCCTTCTTGTCACTTCTAGCTTTTACTTAAAATAATTCTGACTAAAGAGGCAGCTTTTTGAGGTTCAAATAGAATATTAACAGAGTTAAACATACTAACACCTGAGATACATTGACGGGTGCTTCTAATCACAAGAAACTTGCCAGACTCATTGTATACATGCCGAAAGTTATTACTTTTAAGGTAATGATGAAAATTAGGACTAGGATAAAAATTTTTTTATAAAGAATTTCTCAGAATTTTCTTAAAACACTTCATTCAAATTCAAACCTGAACATTTCTATTTGGTTTGCATTATTTTTATACAGAAATAGTTCTAGGTTGCAAACCCTTGTATCATAATAAATAAACCATGAATCATGACGATGATACAAGGTATGATGATACATGATGATGACGATGGTGTAGAACCATATTATAAAACTCTGTGACTTAAATATACTAGAATAATTATTCAGAGTTGAAATAGTTATACAAGATAAGGTTTTACAGTTTATTTCCTCTCCAGTTTTACTTTCTGTAGATTACACTAAATAATGTCAGTTTAAATCACAACATACCAAAAAAAAGTCAATTTTAAATGACCTGACATCTCAAATGATTACACAAAATTATTAGAAAACACAAACACATTAAAACATATTAAAGTAAGAGTATAGAAAACACATGCTTACAGCATAGCAAAAAATTTAAGCTGCAATAAAAAGCAAAGCATACAATACTTTCCAGCATTACATATCTTTGTATGTCTGTGTGTTTTTTGTAAACTTGCATGTTTAATTAAAAATGAGTATTAACAAACATTAAGAAATGACACATTATAACTCCACCACAAAATTCTCATAGATATAATGCAAGGTAATAGGAAAGATATTAAGAATAGTTTGCACTAGTAATGTAATGAAAAATATGTTGTAGGCAAGAAGATGCTTCGACAATTATAAGTAAAAAAATGTTATAGGAAAGCTGTAAAACTTACCACTCATGCTGTTTCAGCACACACACACACACACACACACGCGCGCGCACGCGTGCACATGAATAACAACACATTTTCAAAGTTTGAAATATTTTACTACACAGCCAGCTTCATCAGTCATGAAAAATATGCAACACACAAAGATAGAAACAGGATAGTGGTATACTTCATAATTAATTAATTACACATTATTAATTAACATTAATTAGTATTGTTATTAAGTACATATTACTGTCCTGTCTCTTTTCCTTTGAGTGTTATGTACTTCTTCATAACTGATAAAGCTATGGATTTTAAATTTGGTAGGTAAGCTTGCTGTAATATTTTTTAATAATAAATAAGAAAGTGTAGAGTGTTTTGAATTAAGCTAATGATCATGACATAACACACCTTGTAAAATAAATAAAACGTGCATTTTTTTATATATTTGCATTAAGATACAAATAAATGTGGCCACAGGCCAGAGGTTCAATTTTGAGATGGCAGTCTCTCAATGATTTCTTTGCCAAAGACTACGAGGTGTTCAAAAAAAAGACTGAACTTTTTGAATTACACACCAACCCACACCAAAAATGCGCTGCGACTTTGAATGCACCTAGTGATAGTTTTTGACAACATACTGCCATTTATTCTGTTCTGCTATCAGCATTAGTCTTTGAGATATATCAGATTGAGTGGGGATGTGCGCACACTGGCTGGCGGATTAGTGACAAAGTGATTAAGATAGACCGTGAAGTACAACGTGTGCGTATGAAATTTTTGCAGCAAAACTAGGTTAAAACTTTACAGACATTCTGGTTGTTCGAGTAACCATACGCGGAGGCCTGGATAAGCCAAACGATTATTTGAAGTATTTTTAAAGAGGGCCAAATTAATAGTCGGTGCAGATCAAAGCAATGTCGAAGATCATGGCAAGAGAGTTTGTGATGTGGTAATTGTAAATCATCGTTTAACTGCTGAGACTTTCTGAGAGAATGTGCATCCATATAAGATCGTAAAATTAAATTTTGATAGAAAAATTTAAATGTTTTGTATCAATGAAGAATTCTTACTGCATTTGTTGAATGGCGATAAGAAAGAGACCCATTTTGAAATCGGCCAACAACTGCATACCAAAGCAAATTGGTAATGATAACTTTGGAATGCAATGGAAATTTCTTTGTAAAGATTTAAGGAAATTAGCAACAAATTTTATACATACGCGTTGTGTTAAGATCTTCATTCTCACTTCGTTATAAATCCGCTGGACGGTATGTGCTCATGTCCACTACAGCGTATGTAGTTTGAAGACTAATGATCATGATGAGATAACTGGATTCCGGCATCAAAACCTGTTGCTAGCAACACTTAATTGTGCAGCTCGTTCTATGCGTAGGTTGACATGCTACACAAATAGTTTGATCTTTTTTTGAACACACCTCTTATTTAGCACTTTTTAACAAACTTCTGTAGTAATTAGGTACACAAGTACTCTAAAAACCAGTCTTCATGATTTGCAATGTGTTATTTGATATTAACTTTAAGTCAGTAATAAGTAACATTCAGTAACAAGTTAATAACCCTTTCTACAGTAGTCAGTTTGTTTAATTATCCTTGAAATTCTCTGTTACAAGCAATTCCATACTGAAGTTAAAAAGAAATCACACAATTTGAAGATGACACTTATTAATTCGAAACATCAATTCAAAGCACTTATGAGTGCCATCAAACAGCAAAAATTTGAACACATTTATGAAACCATAGTCAATTTCAGCCTGTGATTCTTTGAACTAACACAGTCTTTGTCCTTGGCGTATAAAATGAAGTCAAATCACATCTGAGCAATCTGAGTTTTTGAGTCTTGATACCAAATTGGGGCTTTCACACATTCAACAAAGTTATAAAGTTGTAGTTTCTTCATCTTTCACAATAACCATAAAATTTAAATTCTATATAAAAACTATTTAAGAAGTTTTTGTCAATAAAACTAGATAAACGTCTATAAAAGTTAATACTTAGGAAATTAAATTTGGTAATTAAGTTTAAAAAATTCAATTTGCTACATCTACTACTACAATTACGGTTTAGAATAGTAAAGTCATGACACTATAACTACATACTAAAATGGATACTATAATATTAAACTACACAGAATTACAAGACATCTACATTTAAAATCGAGCATTACCTACAATAACTGCAGAGAGTGGGGTAACGAACAGCTTCTAAGCCAGCGAAGGTAAATTTTTATACATATTTTGAAACTTTATATATATGTATATATAATTTTTAAGGGATAGGGATGATTCGACTAACAACTAAATGATAATAATAACGATAAAAGTAAATAAAAAATTATATACTCTATATAAATAACAAACAATTACTTATTTTTAATACATATTAAGTAGAAAAGTGTATAAAATACTTTTTCTCATATCTGCACAACATTAAAAAACTAACAGTCAGTATAATATAATTATGAGAGAAAACAAGTAAAAACATAGATACAGACACAAGAGTCAGGACTGTAACATCTACTGTGTGTACATTTGTTCTGTTATACACTAGAAAAGGGATCTGATGATATGTTTCAGTTAAGGAGGAGAATGTTGTTGTCCATTCACAAAACACATCACGTATGACTGCAGCAACGCAGTGCATTAGTGTGCAACACAATGTTGAACAAAAACAATCAAAAAGCAAAAGTGCGTACGCGCAATAAAATACTCAAAAAACAAAAAAATTAATTTCAGTGAAACAGATTAGGAGCCAGACTGTACAGTACTGCTGTCATTATATATCAATCAAACTGGATATTACTGAATGTTGATGTTTATTTTTTTATAACTGATTTCTTTCCCAAATGTAGTAGATCAGTTAACATAAAGACAGTAAATTATTATCATGATTATACTTATTTATTGTCATAGTTTATAAACATAATGTAGGGTAATGGATGTAATTTGACACATACAGGAAGAAAACAGAGTGTACCAAATGTAGAAATACAAAGACATCCAGAATCACACAACAACACATAGAATAGATTATGGTAACTCATATGGTACAGGCATATAATAAGAACTGAGGAAAGAATATCTAAAGAGCAACCATCCATATTCAGAAACTAGAAAGAAAGGATGTCCACATAAGTATAGCTTAATGGAATAAGTATACAAATGAGATATAGGGAAATGGAAAGAAGAAAAAATAGAGCAATGATGGTGGAGATAGTGCAACGAGAGAAAAATAAGAACTGTGGTTGAATACAAGATGTAACACAGATAGGAGGACCCTCACAAAAAGAAAAGAATGCAAAGGAAGAAGAGAGAAATCATTTGTATTATAGAAAAATAAAATTAAGAATGCCTTTAAAAATTATATATGTATCAAAGAATTCTTTAAGAAATTCCATGAATATTTTTTTGAAAAACAGAAACATAATAATAATGATACATATGATATTGAAGGAAGATCTAAGAAGAAATCGAAGAAGGCCTCTAACTGTATAGGCTCATAAGATATAAAGAAAAGATGGAAGTTGAAAAAAGAATATTTTCCCATGATAGTACACTCTTTATTTTTTTAAATATATAAGCTGATTTATGGTACAGTAATTGTTAATTAAATCCCAACTATATATTTTAATTTTTTTTTGTACTGCAACACAGTCCATAGTATATTCTAAGAATATTCTAGACCTGACAGAGGGGTCTGCATTAACAATTTACAAATGTAGAGACTCATTCCAATGATATTCCATGATATTCTAGTAAAAGTTTTCATATGCATTATATTAAGACCAGTAAATGAATATGTCAATACATTTAAACAGAAGACAAATACACTGTTCTATAAAATTAAAAGTGAGAATTCAATTTATATTTTTCCCCTAAAAGGAAGAGGATATGAATATTTAAAAGAGAAGAACACGTTTTTTGAGTATTTTACTATGCATAATGAAAAACAATTAGATTGTGAAAAATTAATTTTTACTAATGAAGGACATTAAAAAATATGAACCACACAAGAAACAACAAATATTATTCGCTACTGTCTGAATTTTTGGTTGCCATTTGTAGAATGGCTAATTTATATTTGAAATAATTAAATTTTGCCTAAAGTGTTATAGAAAAAGAAACAATAATAGAATACATGGATGCTGGGTGAATAACAGAAGGGACAAGGCATAATGGGAAAGACTGGGTACTATAGTTTGATGGAATCAAGGCTAGCAATCGAGCTGCGTCGTGATAGGCCGAGAGACGGAGGCCCACTAACCAAAGAGGTGGTCCCAAACAGCTTGTACCAGCCAATCACAATATTTGATAAGTTGAGGTCATCTAACATTATCTGTGCGACACCCATGAAGACTTTCTTTCCTTCTATGCGTCCATAATCACCCCACACTGTAACCTAAACACAACAGAATATTGTTAATAACATAACAGTTAAATTTAAATAACTGATTTTTACTTGCAATTAATTATGTATTTACAGGGCAAATCAATAATTATCCACAATGTAGTTACAAACTATGTTTTGGTTAAAATAGAGGCACTATGATAATTTTTTCTACATGCTTGCTTATCAGTACACTTGTTGCATCAATGCATAGGTTTCTTTATGCTCTCACAACAAAACCATTTTCGACTGACAAACAAGCTATGTATGCACTGTTTCCTTCAGTTCTTGACCCAAGATCTTTTTGGGACCCATCTTGAATAAACACTAAGTCCAAGTATGACGATTCATAGATGGAATCATAACTGATTTTCTAACATTTTCTAGTTCAAAATCATCTTGATCTCAATGTTGTCATCTGTTGTGATGCTGGACAGAGTTCCATTGCACTTGTGTACCATTTCTGAATTTTTGAATCCTCTTGTAGGCACTATGTTGTAGTGAAACACTGTTTCCACACTGGCTATAAGGCTTATGTAAACTTCAGCCCCTGTTTCATGTTCATATCACTTCTGACAACAACAACAAAAACAAATCACTGACCACTGCTCTTCTTTGGTTCAAATGAAAAGCAGTGTGTTGTCAGTTACTGTCATCACAGCAGCATTAATTGAACTACATAACAACTTCAAAATTTTTCAATAACATGAGCTGTTTAAACCAGCAATGTCCATAAAAACAAAATTGTTATAAATGGGAGTTATATACACAACTACATTGTAGATATATTTTTAACTCGCCCTCATATTACTGTACGTACCTGTACATAGCCTTACTACAGCTACATATGTTTATTAATTAATACAAAATAACTTAGTGCTTTCACCATAAAATTTCAGTTTATTACTAACAGTATGAATAATTATAGTTGGATATTATTTTTGACTTCCAAGAGGATTCATTCTTCATTATAGATGCATCATGTGTGAATCATAACAAACACTATTTTATAACAAACACTAAAATGTATAAAATTATAAATTATTTATGTAAGTGTATATAATTACTTCACAATGGCAGGCTGATGACTTGACTTAAGCGGAAGGGGAGAACTTGCAAAATTTCATAAATTTGGTCATGAAAAAGCCTAATAATACACTTATGGTTTTAACAATATATTTCATAACTGTTTAGTCATGGTTTCACTACTATGATTGCACTATTTGCTATATTACGATTATAAAAAACTAGCAAAATACCCGTGCTTCGCTACGGAGTTTCACGTTGTACGTAATTGTACAATTATTGCTAGCTTAATAGTATAGGATTAGATAGATTGTACAAATTCTCAACTCTTAGTTTGTTTATTTACATTCATAGCAACAGCTATTTATTATTTATTTCGAGAAAATCGTTAGAGCCGTTTCCGAGAAAAAAAAGGACATACATTTATTAATTAATTGAACTTCAAAATTTTTTCGACTATAAGAACCTGCAAACAACGAAGTTTTTCAATTTAAAACAATTATTAAAAACTCAGAACTAAATGTATTCGGGGTTTCCAATAAACTGAGATGTCAACCACTTCATTTACAAAGTATGCAATTCCCGCGATAAATTTCATTATTTGGTTTTTTGCCCCTTAGGAGTGAAAGTTTTTAAAACCGTTTCTTAGTGAGCACCTAAGACCTATGATGAAGCTACGTTCAAAGTTTCATTGATATCCATTCAGTGGTTTCAGAGATATCGTGATCAGTGAGTCAGTCAGTGGTATTTGGCTTATATAGATATCTATATCTAGCCGATTTACCCAGCGTTGCTCGGGTTCATAATTTATTCATAGGCTCATAGGCACCTATTCTTGTTCTAACGTTATATTACTTGTATGTTGTATAATCTTCCTTATATTGTTACGTTCGCATTCTCACAGGAGGAATACTCTGTAGCGCACCTGTTTAAGAACATGTCATAAACTGTATTCTTAAATCTGGAGAAGAATTCTGTTGCGCGTGATGCTCCTGCTCGATTTCTAACCCTGGGAGAGGGCGAACAGCTAAATTAGTTTTCAATAAAATGTCTACAGTACTTGCACACGCGGCGTATTTACTGTCTTTTATAATTCATTGTGTTAATGTTGAAATAAGGCATTTGTTAAATTAGTGTCTCCTAAACTTATTCTAACAATACAATACCTCTATAGATTTCAGCTTATCAATTTTTAAATTCAAACTGAAGCAAGTGCATTTATATTGTCTGAACACTATGATCTGAATACATTTGCTATCAAAACTTTGTTTTTTATACTCGCTTATAACTTAATTCGATCTTAACTTATCCACTTTTAAATTCAAACTGAAACAACTCTGAATTCACACACTATTAAGAAGTTTCTTAAGATGCATACACCACCTTTGATATCATAACCTATATCTTTATTTATAAGACCGTGGACTCTGGCCCCGCCGTCTTTCGCGGGATCCGACCTAAGACTCCCCGGGTTCCGTGGATGAACTCCGGGGAAGGCCCGTCGGACGACTCCCGCGCTATTTCCTACGCAGGAGACTTCCACCGATGCTATGGTAACCAGAATCTATTCTATTGGGTTGCCATAGTAACCAGATCTAATAGTTTTTAAGACCCAAAGGACCCCCCAAAGGATCGTATCGAAAAAACACTTATCCTATGTTGGTTCTCCCGTTGCGTAAAATATTTGTGCCAAGTTTGGTTGAAATTGGTCCAGTGGTTTAGGAGGAGATGTGGAAGACCCCAAAGGACCCCCCGAAGGATCGTATCGAAAAAAACACCTACCCTATGTTGGTTCTCCCGTTGAGTAAAATATTTGTGCCAAGTTTGGTTGAAATCCGTCCAGTGGTTTAGGAGGAGATGTGGAAGACCCCAAAGGACCCCATCGAAGAAAAGACCTATCCTATGTTGGTTCTCCCGTTGCGTAAAATATTTGTGCCAAGTTTGGTTGAAATCGGTCCAGTGGTTTAGGAGGAGATGTGTAAGACCCCAAAGGACCCTGTCGAAAAAAACACCTATCCTATGTTGGTTCTCCCGTCGCGTAAAATATTTGTGCCAAGTTTGGTTGAAATCGGTCCAGTGGTTTAGGAGGAGATGTGGAAGACCCCAAAGAACCCCCCCAAAGGACCCCATCGAAAAAACACCTATCCTATGTTGGTTCTCCCGTCGCGTAAAATATTTGTGCCAAGTTTGGTTGAAATCGGTCCAGTGGTTTAGGAGGAGATGTGGAACATACATACATAGATACATACATACAATAGGGGGGGGGTTGCCCCTTAGGAGTGAAAGTTTTTAAAACCGTTTCTTAGTGAGCACCTAAGACCTATGATGAAGCTATGTTCAAAGTTTCATTGACATCCATTCAGTAGTTTTTGCTCTACGTTGATTCTATGTCAGTTAGTCAGGCAAACTTCCCCCCCTTTTTCCCCCTTTAAAGGTCGAATTTCCAAAAATCCCTTCTTGGCGGATACCTACATCACATAAGGAACCTACATGCCAAATTTCAAGTTTCTAGGTGTTATAGTTTCGGAGATTTCGTGATGAGTCAGTGAGTGAGTCAGTGGTATTTCTCTTTTATATATATAGATTATAACTATTCTCAACTAGATGAGATTCATATATTTAATCTATTTCTAACATCTTTTGTAAATTTGTCACTGCCAAATCTCATTTTTTTAATGAGAGAGGAGAATATGTTGAAATACCGGGATACTCCCAATTCAAAATCAAACCAAGCTGATAAAATCAAATCTATTTATTTCCCCACAGAAGATGCATGAAAGAGATCATATTTGTACGAGATAAAATTGCTATAACAAACATTCTGGATGAACTGACTTTGGTAACTAACTTATTAAAAATAAATAATAATTAAAATTAAAAAAAAAGTTAAGACTATAATTTATAAAAAGAATAACTTCGTCAGCATAAACTAGAAATATAATACGAAAATCTATCTAATAAACGATGTGGTCACAGTTACTTACCTAACACTAGATTACCTTTAAACAACATAATGATTTGTACACTACGTACACACACTTGTTCATACATTAATAAATGTTCCACACTTAAGAAGAAAATAAATAGATCTCCTTTGTTTCTTATTAAACTTACTTGTTTATTATAAACTTCTTTACAATCTGGCAAAAAAATCAGTGTTCAAGGTTCATAATTTTTTCTCTAAATGAAATACAGTTTTGAGTTTACAGCTTAATTTGCACTATATACCTAACGTAATAGAGTACATGCAATTCTATTTGTCATTGTTTGATCTTGCATAAAAGATTAACAGCATTTCCTGGTGCACATTTTTTTTTTTAAATTGCCTCACTAACAACACAAGTTACAATGAAATTAACCCAAATACATTAAGGCCTTTATTACACTATGCTACTGATTGCAAAAAAATGGTGGGTCATTGGTTTAAGGCCTCTATTACACTAGGCAACTGGCTGCATGCAACTAATTGTACAAAAGAGGTGTGAGCATTGGTTTAAATGAGACCTGTTACACTTACTGCAATCAGTTGCATGGTCTGCAATCGATTACAAGACAGTTGCAAGCCATGCAAGTGCTCGTACAACTATTAGTTTCACACGCTCAATGTGGGGCATTGATTAAAATGTAGTCTATTATACTACGCAACCGATTGCATGCAACTGAGGTTAGCTCAGACAATGATACAAACAAATTTTACCTCTTTATAATAGAAGTATAGACAACATGCTTACTCTGCAACTAATTGCACAGCAGTTGCAGCCTGATTTTACTATCCTGTAACTAGTTTCATGTAGGCTTGAAATCAGTTGCATGCAATCAGTTGCATAGTGTAATAGATGCCTAAAATACTGGAAAATGATAAACTGTCAGCTTGAGATAATAATTAAGCACAACAGTAAACACAACAGTAAACATAAGAAAAAAAATCAGCTTACTTTTTTTAATTTGCATAAATTTTATTTACTCTGTTGTATTTACTGTTTTATATGATACTTCAAAGGTACACTACTAATTTCAGATGTTATGCATTCATTTAACACTAAAAAGTACCTTCATAAATCTTCTTTTTATACATTCTCATTTAACATTAAATTTTATACTTAGTTCAACATTATATTAGCAGTATGTATAAAATATATCTTAACAAAATTAAATCTATCACAGACTGTTTGAACTTCATTTGTGAGGAAAGAAACATCATAAATGAGATAGAAATTACGGGACGGTTCACTTGAATATGGGAGAAAAATGCTACTTAGGAAAACGCTGTACTTCTGGCACAATACAGCATTTTTATCCTAACTGCCGTAAGTCTCAAAACATAATTAAAATTACAAAAGATAAATAGGAGCAGAGTGAACTACAGACAATAAACTATACAAACAAGGAAAAAAGTTCTTGCTTGTTTTAAATATCTTTCAGGCAAGGAAGTAAAGTTTGTTAATGATACCAAACAAGGCAATATACATTTCTTAGATAAAATGAAATATAATTTTTTGTTCACAAAAATCAAATGAATTTATTATTTGGTTAGTGAACAGGCCATTCAGGCTGATCACTTCCTTTCTTTTTAGTTAGTAACCAAAATGAGTTTTAAAAGTTCAAAACACAGACATAAGAAATCAAATTTCTTTGACAAGTTAAAGAGTACACAAAGGCTACAGCATGAATGATAAAATCAAAATGTGAAATAAAAATTGACAAGAACATCTAGACCATTGGCAAATGCCACAATCCCAAATGGCCTAAACAGCATATGGATGAACATACTGCTGGGGAGAAGATCCTTAGAGAGGCTTAGGAAAGATGTATAGACAGTGAAGATGAATAGGAGAATGTTGCCTAAACCCTGAAGAAAAGATGATGATGATGATGATGATAACAAGTTGCTGAATAAAGAACAAAATGTTATGGTACCTGTAATATGCAGCCTTGAAAAGGCTCTCTGAACGTGAGCTGTTGTTGGTAGAGAGGGTCCAGAGTACGTCTGGCCGTTGTTGTTTTAGCTTTGGCCAGGCACTTTTTTCCACTCACTAAATACACTTTCACATATGGAGCTGTAAACAAAATGCACAATTACTAATTTTAAATGTTATTCTTTACTTTTTTTTAATTAATAGCTATGATTAGTATAAATATAATACTACCTTAGTATAAATGTTCTTCAGATATTAACTACTCCTGTAAGTAAAGTTATGATTGTATTTTCTCCTGTCACAAGTTTCACTGATCACATCACTATCATCAGAGGATTATAAATGAATTAATAAACAATTGAACTGATTCAATTTTCATATAGAAAATAATGAATAATCAAATTTAATATAAAAGAGATGATCAATTTAATTTTAGTTTATTATTGGTTGTCTTAATGTTTATTTACTCAATCAGCTGTTTTGTTTGAGCAAATCCAATATTCACAATAAAAATGGAATATGCAAAATAGAATGTCCGGATTGCAATAAATTTTACTTAGGCCAAACAAAGAGAAAACTACTTGATAGATTCGTTTAACACCACACAATGCATTTTTAAAACCAAATATTTACAAATCTAATTTAGCCACACATTGTATAAATAATAAACATCAATTTTCCAACAGTCAAAATTTAAAGTTAATTAAAAACATATAAAAAGGTCAAAAAATGAATATTTGGGAAAATCTTAATATTTACAAACACAATAACAAAAATTTACTGATTAAAGAACAAACTCAAGTAAAAACAAAACAAGATCATATATTTAAAATATAAATTTATTAAAATAAATTAAATATAAACATAAACATAAAATATTTCCAATATAACCGACTTAATGGCTGACAGTAAGTAAATATTAAAACAACCGATAGATCAAATTAAATTAAAGTGATCATTTCTTTTATATTAAATGCGATTATTCGTTATTTTCTTAATAGAAATCAAATCAGTTCAATTGTTTATTAATTCATTTATAATCCTCTGATGATACTGATGTGATAGTAAAATGTGCACCAGGAGAAAATACAATAATAATTTTACTTGCAGAAGTAGTTAACATTTGAAGAACATTTACACTATTTACAAGAAAATATTTACAAGAATATTTACATTTATGCTGCAAGAAATATTTAAGAGTTACTTACAAAAATAATACCTTAAAATGTTACAAATGGTTACTACTTATAATAAAGAAGTTAGGTTCATTCCCAACATCCCGATGTGGATTAACAAAGCCGACTGGTCTACTTTTATTATGCTAATATTAAGTCACACCATCACTTCGGGCACCATGACTTGACACTTTTTGCGAGATCTTATATTGTGTGTGTTGTCCAGGAATCGTAGAACATCCACTTTGGCATACTCATGTATTTTTCCTTCTTTGTTGCAGCAAACTCCATAAAAATGAGTTATTGATTCAATGTTGATGACAAGAGGAATGTATTATTTTCCAAATTGATGGTTTTGTCCAGCCACAGAGCTGTATTTCATATGTCGATACAGAGGATTATAGTCTCACTGCTGAATCACTTCCAAAGAGTTTGAATTTTGAGTATATATCGTCACACTGAGCACATTTATCATACAAAGTTGTGGCTTATTTGTCAACTTTAAAGTTCAGGTGTAAGTCCAGATGGAATCCACAAATACTTTGCTGATCCCTCTGTGAAAAACCTGAATACCACTTAGATAAATGTTTAGCTGAGGACTTTTGTATCTCAGTGTGGTTGTTACAGACTCACTTTTTTTTTACTTTTTAACATATTGATACCTGTGTGGTTTTATTCAGTTTAAAGTACAATATGTGTTGGCTTCATTGTGGTTTGTAGTATTTCCAGATATTTTGTTTGTTTATAAACTTAATGACTCAATTAATATCACTATTAATTAATAATATAAGAGGCAAAAAATAACAGATAACTGTTGAAGAATACCTCCAGTCAAAATCCATTTAATTAACAAGCATTTTAAACAAATTCTAAATACTTAGGTGTACATGTTCCTTGATCCATTCTGAGTAGATTTCCTATCTCAAACAGTTGCAATACAAGGATTTAACACTGATATTTATCTTCCTTTTTGGTATATTAATAACGTACCTAAGGTGAACAGATAATATAAATTCTGGCACTTGTAGAGCTTCTTTGTATTTATAGTCCAGTGAGATTAATTTAAATTGTGCGTATAAATCAACCTCCTTCACCATGCTGTTGTTTGTAAACTTCATATTTCTTCTTTGTGTGCACCATGTGTTTTTTCTGTCTTATGTATACTAAATGCACATTTCCTCTTGCTAGCTTCTTTTTCCTTTGATGCTACACTCATTTTTTAATTACCCATTCCCCTTTTATCCTTGAATCATATACTCAGCCTGATGGACAACTGACGAGTTGGCTCTGACATATTAGTACAGACCATGATAGCTGGTGTCCACCAAGGGCGGACTGGCCATGTCAGCTGGTTGGCGATCGCCAGGGGTCCTGGTCCCCCAGGAGGCTCAGGGGGCCCCCAAGCCATAAAAATTTTATTTTGGGAAAAAACGAGAAATATATATATTTTTACCGGGTTAAAAACCTTTTCGCGTCTAAATATTATTGGAAATAAATCTTCAGAATTTATTTTGGTCAGATTGGAAGTGATCACTTCTCAGCTGTGTTTATATACAGCCTATTTAGTTACTAATGTAGGAAAGGGAAGGAGGTTACTGTAGAGGCACACTGTGCGGCAACTGACTGAGGCGACGAGTAGTAGGCTATTGTCATTTTTGTTTGAATGTCATTGCAGCGTTCAGGGCTGGGGTCACGAAGGCCTGGGGTTCCTCAGTGCTTTATGTCAAGATTCAAAAGATTGCATAAACTTGGAGGAGGGCCCGGTTAAAAAGTTATGCTACTGGGGCTATGGATTGGTGGGACGGAGTGACAAGGGCCGGGCACCGAGCTCAAGGGGGCTCCACCACTGTAATGCAGGGGGCCCCTTGACTACTTCTAGCTGAGGGCCCCCAGGGATGCCAGTCCACCCCTGGTGTCCATGCTTCTTCTCTGTGATACACAATCCTTTCTCTGACAGACTGATAACCTTTGTGGTATAGTAGGCACTCTACTTCACATCATCGATGTATAATAACACTGGATAGCGCGCTAGGTGGGAGTGAAAAGCAAAAAACGGTCCGGCGGAAAGCAGCAGCCCCTCACCACATCAAGGCAAGAAGGCGTCACTGAGCACAAGTTGTATGCAGCCGTGCTTACGTGTTTTGTTAACTAGACACTTAATTCAATTCAGAAATTTTGTCCGTGTTTGTTAACGAAACTGTTATGTAGTTTTGATTATTTAATTGTATGTAATTTTGATTATTGTTACAGTTATAGTTATAGACAGACTATTCGATTATTTTAATAGCAGGGACCCATTTGAGCAGCACTTCAAACAGCAAATAAAGAAGAAGAATTTAGAAAATGACAATAAAATGTTACATAATTTTTTGGCATATTTAACGACGGGACGTTAAAAATTGAAAATATTCAGGTTCTGCGGCACCCTAGGAAAACATTTTTGCACGTGGATTTATTAAAAACCCAATAAAGATTCTATCAAACAGATTATTAAATTATTTACAATTCAAGTATATTTTGACTTACAAGTTGTCTCAAGATCATTTGGACCTGTTATTTTCCTCCTTATGATCTTGAGGGGGACAACCTTTACTAATGACATATTTAAAGGCCATACTCCTAACAATGATTATTGTGATGACACTCACGAAATTAGGCTAGTAATGTTAATAGGTAGTTTATTTTACAAAATTGTATGTTTCAGTATAGCTAAAGAAAAGACATCATCAGCTATGTTTACGAAACTTGGTGTGCGTCAAAAATTAAATAGGTTTGTTTTATTTAGCAATGTTTACCCCAGCATTGCAATAGGCTATTCATAATCTAAGATCCAGACGTTTTATAACAAATGAAATATACTGTATTTCGATTGGAAGTAGTAAGATATATTGTAATTAAATGCAGATAGGCTGTAAACAAAGTTTTTTTATTTTGTAAATAATTGTCAATGTAAAAACATGTAGACCTAAAACTAGGGTGTAATAAACAATTTCGTTTTCATTACTATTCTTGTTTAGTCAGTTTCCTTTATTTTATTGAAAAAAAAAACTATTACAAAAAACAGGTAATTATTACACCCTAACAAACCGGTATAGTTAGAAAAAATGTATATGCATAACTTGAATGTTACCGGTAACTTGTTTGTTTTTTATAGATCAGCACCGATGAAAAAAATGTACGAACTTCTATTATGAACAACAGAATTAAATTTATATTTACATTATTTTTAAATTAGTATCAATTGTTCCATTTAATCTGATTAATATAAAATACACAATTTTCATAACAAGGCTTTTTATGGGACGATCAAATCGGTTAAACTAATGTTAAGATAACACTGTGAGTATGCAGGTGAAGTGGCTTTTGCCTTGATGTGGTGGGGCGAGCGTAGAGTTGAGCGGACCGAATTCAGTACACACAGCCAGCAATCCAGTGTTATTATACATCGATGCTTCACATTGGCCCTCATCTTCCATAACTGTCTCTCAGGTTTCATGATTTTAGTAGTTTCAGTCAATGATTGTGGTAATGTCTTGTCTCTTACAAGAATATGAACACAATTAATGATCTTGAAGTACTCATTGGTACTTCATAAACAATCTAGTGCTTTATTAGTAAGTTCATTAGTACAATCTATACATGATTGTCTCTTCTGTACAAGTGTGAGATAATTGTCATACTTGCCCACGTGCCACCAGCATTCTCCACTAAGCTTTAGTTGGATGCAGCAAGAAACTCTGTTTGTGCCAGCTGCTGAAGTGACAATGCTCAGCCTCTGCAAATCTGCTTTTGGTTACCCTTAGTGGCTACCAATCTGTGATTAGTTTTCTGTCTTCTGTATTCTCTCTCCTTAATGCAAAAGGCAGTTTTACCTGAATTAATCTTCTCTTCTATCAGAGAAGATAATCTTCTATCACCTGTTCTGGCCCCAAAGGAATATACACTCTTCACCAACGCTTCCTAGGTCTTCCTATACTTCACTATCCAGTAGGCTTGTATTGCCAAACTTCCTTAGTTAACCTCCCATCTATTCAGATGATCCTATTCAGATGATCAACCCATCTCACTTTTTCTCTGCAACTCTTTACGAATGTCTTCATTGTCTTTGTAGAGCCTATCCCTACGTGTGCAGCTTTTAACATATCGCAAGAATCTCATCTCCACTGCCTGTATTCTGCTCACATATTTTTTTGCTGGAACTCAAGTTTCCGGTATTGTCACCATACAATAGCATAGCACTGGCACAGACATTACTTTATAAAATTTTAGTTGAGCTTGATTTATTTCTGGTAACTCTCTGCCCAATCTCCTCCTCCAGATTGGTATTATGATTACCAATCCTAAGTCATAAATCTTTTCATTGTGATGGAGGCAGACTAAGGATAATTATTCAGCTTCAGACTATATATGGATATGGTACAATAGAAAATTATTGTAGAGAAAGGCCTGAAAAGAAAGTTTTATAATGCCAGTTCCAGGTGTTTTATATTGATCATAGACTTACTGCTTATCTCTTTAGTAGTTAATGCTTTTAAGCTCATACGACAAGGTCTAAATAACACTCATGCCTGTAAAATAATTTTTTTGAAGAATGTGACGAAGAGTAATCAAGAGGGCCTTACTAAAGAAAATGTACAACCAGAACCACAAGCATTCTCTGTATGAGATAAAAAATAATGAAAACAGATGTGAGAGACATCTTATTGAAGGAAATGAAATAAGCATGAAATCTGCCAGAATAAGTTATGAAGTATTTCCTGGCAGACTCATGGAGCATTTGGGAGACTGTGAAAAGACTTTAAATTTATAAAACCGGAAAGTGTGTCGGCACCTAATGTTGCAAGATGGCAACGATTTTCCCAATCCTACTTATCTGTACTGTAGAACTGCTTCTTGCCTCAGTACAAAAGTAGTACTGATACACTCTCACTTCATTATTTACTGTACATCTGAATGGCTTCCATAACTTGTGTTGTCAATGTGCATTTCTGTTCTACACTGGCTCCTCAGGTAAAGCAGTATTTGTCACAGATTTATAAACATTCTAGCTATAACACCGGTCATCACTCAGTACATGGCAGCTGTTAAAGATGGGTCAAATATTTTCCAGGGTCTTCCATGACCTCTCGTCCCCCTGGCCTATATTAAAAAACTTGTTCACGAATACACATATTTACCATGCATTCCACATGGGACCTCCAATTCTGCCTGTATTCCTTTATTCTATCCAGAACCAATTGTAACTTCAGGGCCTTCCTTATGTCATTGTTTCGTAGATGATCTCTCAAACTACATCCATTAAGTGCTCTTAAAAATTTTATTTCCGAGGCCTGTATTTTTGAAATTTCTTTTTTGCAGAAGAGTCTATGTTTCACACCCATACATTAAAATTGGTACAGCCATGACCTTATAGAACTTTAGCTGTCTCCCTCTGCATTTTATTCTTCAATAGTTATCTTATTGTTCCACAGGTATAACTATATTTATTTAACTTCTTCTCGATACCACTGTCCTTCCTATATGAGATATCACATCCCTAAAATGCGATACCTGCTCCCCAACACTATTATCAATTACAATTTTTGCTCTTGCAGAGTTCTTCCCTAGGAAGGCCATTACTTTTGTCTTAGTATTTGAGATCTTAAAGTTGTATTTCTGGCAGATGGTATGCAAGGTATAAGTACACCTTTGTAACTCATCTACGTTCTAGTTCAGCTGGTTAGTAATAAGAAATTGTAAATCACATTTGTTAACTCCACAAAATTAATTTATTTATAAAAACTGATAACTGTTTCAGTCAGTCAGACTTCTATATTTTCAAAGAACTGCTCTTCACGTAACCTTTGCTATTGGTCAATTGTATTCAACACCTAATTATGACCTAATGTCTAGTGCCTAATGGTCAAAACAGAGTATTATATGTGAAATAACACACACTGTGTTCCACGTAACACCTATAATGAAGACTGAATCCTGTTGAAAATAGAAAATAGTATCCAACTATAGGTACCTGTACTGTTACCGATAAACTGATTTTTTATGGTGGGTTAGGGTAAAAACACTATTTCCATGAGCATCCATAATGTTTTCCATAGGTTAAACCATAGTTAGGTTAGCTAGGCAGAGAATTTATTTGCTAAGCTCTCTAAATTCCTGTTTTTATGAACTTATATACAGAATGTGGCAGAAGTACCTGATTGTTTTTAAAATAATATAAACGCAGTAATTGCAGAGTTAACTTTTACTAATTTCTCATTATAAACACATATGTTTGCCATTATTTTTAACATGAGCAAAAATTGAACAAAACAATACTTAAGTACAGAAAATAACAACCAAGTAAATGTCATGCATTTTCATCAACACACTGCTGGAGATAGTCTGTGAAACTTCTCATCCCAGACTAGAGCATGTTTTCTGGTATGGCAGTTATCTCACATTGAATTGCTGCCTTTAATTTAAGTAATGAGTATGGTTTGTCTACGTAAACTTTGGATTTCAGGTAACTCCACTGTGAAAAATCATATACCGAAAGAGCAGGTGAACAGGGTCGCCAGACGATGTCTCCACAGAGAGAAATGAGACATCCTGGAAACAACCTCCTTAGAGCACTTCCACTGATGCCTTTGATGTGTGGGCAGTTGCCATGTCTTGTTGGAACCAGAGTTCGGCTTGATTTATGTGCCTTCTGTGAAGTTTTTGAGCAGGGAAATTTTGCAGCATCAAAATGTGCCGATTTGTGTTCGCTGTCACTTCCTAAAAAGAATATGGGCCAATCACCTCAAAATTTGCTACCCCATATCACACTGTTATCCATAGTGGACGTTCATGAAGCTCTCTTGGGTTGGTTTCAGACCAATAATGGAAGTTCTGCTTATTAACAAAACCCAATGGATGAAAGTGGGCTTCAACCGTGAATATTTAAACAGTGAAACTGCAGTGCATCGTGTCCCACAGCTCCATGGCTACTGAACTGGCAGTAAGTACAGACTGCCAAACCCATCACCCCACCATCCCTCATCCCCTCCATGTGACACAATAATGAACTGAAAATCTTCAGCTATTTCTATTGCACCTGGTATATCTATTTTATCTCATAACATCATTTTCTTGTTATTTAACTTAATGCTTTCTGTACTATCTAGTTATTTAAGTTTACTTCTTACTTGCTGTCTAATTTGTTACTATGTTATTCTATCTTAATCTCTAATGCCACTCCTAAATGTTAATTTTTAATCCAATAGCAACCATGGAAGAATGAAATAAGAATCTGAGTTGCTTATATCAGTAATGTTAAAAAGAACCTACAAGATGTTTATATACAATCAAATAAAAACTGTCAGTAACACAGCATGAATAAGTTAATCTGGTTTCTGACGTCAGTGTTACATTACCTGAAATGGATAGCAAGATCAGGAAACTAATAAAAATGTTTACAACAGAAATATCTCCATTATTAATACAGCACTAATGTTTTAATACTGACACTTTTAAAATTGAAAATTGATTCCACACACTTACATTACAGCCTATAATAATGAAATTTTGAAAAACAGCTGTTTATAAAAATAAAAATCACGATTTCAGATAACCTTATTTTGCTGTTCACATGTACACAACAATATATAAATAGTTCAACATTGTCTGTCTATTTGTACTACAATTTACTTTCTACACAAATGTCAACCTGAATAGAAACCACAGTACAACTTACCAGGTAACACTTTTGAACCCTGTCTAGCTTGAAGACCTCTAGCTCTGATGACTTCCACCTCTAAATAACCTTTCTGATAACACATACTAAGCTGAATGTCGCCTAATGAAGGTGCACCCAGAACCTGTCTTCCTACTAGTTGGCCAGGTCCCAGTCCTTCTATAAAGTCTGACAGTTGACCTCCATCTGAACCTTTTAACGATGGAGCCCAACTAAACCCCCAAAAGAAAGCTAATTAAATTAAATATATTTTTAGATACACACACCTATATTATAAAAGTATTTGGATCTTAATTGTTTTATTATTCTATGCTTTTATTAACAGTAATCTTTTGAAATGTATGTACACATGTGTGCACACACACGCACACACTCACACATTCAAATAAATTTCTTGCAAATAAAGTTCATGCTAAACTCAGTGTTATCATGCAATATAAAGGAATTAATTAACAACCTATGCTATAATGTAAGAAATATATAATTTAATTATATAAAATTATAATGTAATAATTTGATCAGATGTGACTACTGAACGTTATAGCACTGTGTGCACTGCACGTTACTGCTCTTATAACAGCAGCTTACACTGAAACATATTTGTGTTTTGATTTTTTGGTTATATTTCTCTGTTCTTTAATCTCAAAATTTTAACAATATTAACAGCAAATGGTTACTTCCAAAACGTGTGTAAAACAACTGCATTAGAAGATTACCATTACGTTTATGACAAAAATATTTTTTTCTTTAAAAATGTGTGCTTTAAACAGACATCACTGACATTTATCAAATATGCATTAAAAAAGTCATGCTGGTATCAAGGTTGGCAAGGTCTAATGCTACATGGGCACATTGCAAACAGAACTGGCATAACTACAATGAATTGTTATTAGTGAAAGTTAAAATTACACAATCTTTAAAATACACTATCATAGAAGATAATATTAAGATATCTAGAAGATGAATCTTGAAAATAATGAGCTGAATTGATAGTAGTCTGTCCATTTAATCATCGTATAATAAATTTGGAAACAAAACAATTTAACACACTTTATGAAAGTATATTGCATCTTCAAGTATAAATCAAATATCTGTCAGAGGAAGGGACTCTAAAATATAATATTAGTACATAAAGAATTATGATATATGCATTAGTAAAATAGTTTTAGCGTTTGCTACTAGGAGAAAGGAGATATAAATTTGTTCTCTGGCAAAAGTATTAAATGTGAGGAGTGTATGCTAAAATTTGAACTTTTAGAATTAGGAGCTCCACATAAGTCCGTGTGCCAAAAATTCACTGTTGATAAGACAGCTGTCTCATTTAAATGTGACTGTTTTAAAACTGCCCCATTACTGCTGTAAACTTAATCCTGTTAAATTAATATGGGACCAAATAAAATATCATGATGCTTGCAGTAATAGGACATCTGTGGTCAGTTATTATTGCCAAAGAGAGCATAGGAGGAAAACAAACAACCAGAGGGAGACAATAACACTGCAAAAGTTTGACTGGGAAAATGAAGGTATCACTCATTAACAGTTTCACACCAAACTGTCAAAACTATTAAAATATTAGCAGCAGAACCAAAATATGTACTTCACTTTAAGACTGATCTCCAATTAATATCATCAAACAAACTGAAGAATAAATTAAAAACTGTCCTACACTTAACTTTAAAAAGATAATTTCAAAAAATTAAGGACAACGGATAAGTAGAAAGAATTATTACTATTGTAGTCATGCTACATGTTTATAGATATACAAATTAGAACCTGAATCTGTATCTGAGTTTTGAAGGCTAAGAAAGCTTCCTCTTTTAAACCACAGATAACACTCACTAAAATAATTAATTTAATTTAAATCATACACAAAATAATATTCATTACTAATATTAGTTTAAACATTTTATTTGCCTCCAGAAACGTTTGAGACTATAAAATAGGTTAATTACCTGCTGTCGCGTTTCTCTAAATCCTAATTACGGGATTACTCGAGTTTCGACAAAAATGGTGTCATCATCAGATCCAATATGATTAAGGTTAAAACTTCATTTAACGAGACGAGATGAATATACATCGATAAATGAAGTTTTAACCTTAATCATATTGGATCTGATGATGACACCATTGGTGACGAAACTTGAGTAATCCCGTAATTAGGATTCAGAGAAATGCGACAGCAGGTAATTAACCTATTTTATAGACTAATATTAGCCAGAATAATGATTAATGAAAGAACGGTAGAAGAATTGGTTTGCTTCTCCCAAACAAATGCGCAGATATTAAAAGTTGAAAGAAGACACAGACAAGGATACAGGGGAGAAGAACAATGATGATGGCATGAGGAACGACTTATAAACACAGATATTAAAAATCAGAAAATGTCTAAAGTGCTGTGAACTGATTCATGATTATAATAATAATGTGTCCATAACTTCCCCACCACAAGAAGACACGAATCACTGGGAAAAATATACTAACAACACTCCTTAGTCACAGGAATCATAGTATTGTATGAAACTACATCATGTAAAAATACTGACTCCTGTATTACTGACAAGACTTTATGTGGAAAACATAAAATACAGGTTAAAAGCAAACAAAAATAGGTACTGCACTAATGCTATACTTATCTCATCGTTCTTAAAGATATTGTTGAAAAACTAAACAACAAAATAATTATACAAGAATAATAGTGTCACAATGTATTGTTGATGTTAATCAATGTGAGTGACTGAACTTATAAACCGGCATTACACTTGTTACTACAAGACTACATTGGCTCCAAGACTGTAACAAAGCACCACAGGAAACTAACTTTTTATAGAATGAATAACATGTGGTAACAATATATGCTTTATGTATAGTTTCTAACTAACTTCACTGTTTCAATATAGTACATGAACTGCGCCATTTCAATTGCTATTTTCGTACATTTGCTGACATTGTTAGTACGCAGGAATCCCCATTTGTATTTGATCTAACATAATTCTTTTTCTGTTTGAATTTAAGTTTATCTTATTTAAATATCTTCAGTATTCACAATACAGTATTTTAATTCATATATTTAGATGAAACCCAACAGTATGGCTGTGTGATGGCTTAACTTCCAAAGTCGATCATCGTATGAATGAATATAAAACCTAGATGGACGACCGCAGCAATTCAAAGGTGGTGGTCGTATCTTTACACTCATATGTGTAGACAAGGAAAACATATTTTATTCAAATGTGTATTCCGAAGAAATCTCTCAGATGTGGACAAAACTCTTATTAAATGTTTCCTGTGCTTTAGGGATTTTATTTCATTCTGCGATTAATTAAATTAAACTGTCTATAAGGCTTAATATTGTAACAGATTTGCAAATTTTAAATGAAATATGAATATTCTTTATGAATGTTATTGTTCTTTACTCAAAAAAGAAGTAATATTCAGAGCTTTTATTATAACAGAAACTGGAAACATTTCAATGCTTATTCCAGAAAAAGCAACCCTTAATATTATAGTATACTTCAGAATTACATTGTGTCTGTTGTGTCTATGATAATAACATTTAATAATGGTAATCATTAAAAAATAACTAAATTTTAATGAGTCAAATGGGCTTAAGAAAGTATGTAAGGAGGTTCAGAGTAATAAGCAACACTCTTAAACAGCAGACTCTTCCAATGTTCATAGTAGCACCAAGCAAATTCTGAATTTCTTTTAGAACCTTACAGCATATAAATACTAATATATATTCTCACAGGCTGACCAGACTTTATAATAAAAAATGATGACCAAATATAGACAAAGAGGATGACTGATCTAAATAAAGTTCAAATCGAAGACACACTTACCAGTTGCACCGATACTATGAACAGCAGAAGATGAAGATGCGAGGAAACCAATTAAACCAGCAGAATATAAGGATACTGTGAGGAATCCTTAAAAACTGAAAACGTTCATAATTCTTGACACCGAGCCATTACTAAGAAAAATGTACAGTTTCTACATTACATATAATGTTTAAATCTCTAATAATTATGTCTTATATAACCAATACAATTAAATGTCAGGGTTAAAGTGTGTATTATAAACGCTTAAGTACTTAATTAATTTTTATTTTTAGATTAAAAGTAAACTAGACAGAAAATATGGGTACTTGTACACAAAATCTGAAAATTGCAGTGTTGTTAAATTGAAATTCTTTGTGGTGTCTTGGATTTGGAATTAGCAAGGTTTCACTGTATTGATACTGACATGTTTCTCGAAAATAACACCTGTTTTTGTTTTTATGATTGGGGATGGTTTTCAAGTGAAAACCATCACAAATATCGTCTATATTACCTAAAGAAAGTAAATGTGGCAATAGTCAACTATGAATCTCCTAAAAAAATTGGTAAATATTGTTTAAAAATGTTCATATGTAAAAATACTATAAAATTCAAGTAAGTTCTGTAAAATTCAAGTTGGGAGTGGACACAGATACACTGACAGCACATACACTGAGGTTGACTACCACAGTTAAAATCAAAAAGTCTGCAAGAATTATACCATGGCTTTACAGCCCTGATACTTCAAATGTTCATCAATATGACACCTTGCCGTAAAAGCGGGAAAATTCAACCCTGAGATTCAGTAACCTATACACTGGAAAACAAGAATCAAAACATGTTTCGTAACTGTCAGTCACCTTTCAAGTGAAAAGAAAACAAAAATCTGGGATGAAAGTAGTCAGATACAGAAACATGTAACCTGCAAGAGTCTCACTTGTACATCACATTGTGTGCAACTGTGCATTTACAGAATAAATGCAAAAAAGTAAAAGTTCGACTAAATGATACATCTTTATTGTTTGTATGACATAAAACTTAAACATGAGCTTAAAAAATTTCAATTCTCAGACTTATTAATTTAATTCTTTGTGGCTGAAAAAAAGTAACACACGACAAACTTGTGAAATATTGTGAAATAATAACAACTGTGAATTTGACAATTTTGTGCAATTAGTGCAACTGAAGTTACACTTTAAAAAATATGGCAAAATTACCAATATTTGAGCATTTCTGAAATCAAAAACAGATGACATACTCTAATAATCTAAGCTCTACACAGAATGAAATAAATTACCTTAACAGAATTAAATTTTGTTTAATTAAAAACTATATTTATTCTCAAAATAAATTCTTTATTCATCTCGAGTCCCCAATAAAAATTCAAAAAATGTTATTTATGCTTCATGATTGCATGTATACTTCAAGAGATATTACTGTTTTAATGAAATTTTTGTTTATATAGTATAAAATTGTCTGTCTGCTTATTTGGGGCAGTCTCATGAACACTCGTCAGATTTTGATACAGTTTTTCACAGTTCTGTACAGTATTTGTTAGAAAAGGTTTAGCTGCATGAAATGGTAATCTACAACAAACAGGCTGGAGAAAGAATGTTAGTAAAACAAGTTCAAAGAAAATTGAGGAGGAAAACAACCAATATTATCCACAATGAAATCTTGGAAGATCTCAGCAAAAAAAAAGCTATTGCCATTAATTCAAAATTACCCCTGTAAAAAGCCAGGGTCAGTTGATAGTGTGAGATAAACTAGTAAATTTCAAATTGTTCAAGTATCAAAAAACTGCACACAGTTTAATTTTACAGCAAAAGCAAGATGTTTAGTGATCCCAATTCTGAAATTATAGAATACTGTATTTGATATTTCAGTCTGAATTAACCATTAAACGATCTTCAAAACTTTTACCAGTCACTCAAGAAGCCAACGTTTGTGATACAAAAATGCAAAAGCTCATATCAGTGATAAAAAGTGACCCATTATTCTTTCAAGTTAATAACTTTGGAAAGGGGACCTACAACCTCCTCTCAAGAAAATTATAGACTAATTCAAACTCAAATTTAAATTAAAACTGAAGCATATTATCACAAACAAATTTTGTGAAGAAATGTTACAATGATTGATTATTAGTCAACTTATCTAATCAACTAAATTCCAAACACATCTAATAAATATTGTGTATAGCATTTTTTTATGTTAAATATGATTCCTAATAACATTAATAATCATATATTTCATACACACAAAACAGATTCCCAATTATTATATTCTACATATCTAATTGAAAAAAACGTAAAAAATTGTTTCATAAAAAAAACGACATACATGATATTTTATATATTTTACAGAAGTTCTATCACACAACAATAAATTTCTAACTTTTTATGTATAAAACCGAATACAAATAAATAATAACAGTACATTAAAAAAACACACACAGAGTACTAAAATAAATATCTATAAAGAGCTAAAATTTTAATATATATAATATATATACAACTACACATCTAAATAGACTGAAGATAGAATGAAGACCAAGTATTAGAGGAAAACACAGAATGAGTGGAGAGAAAAGACAGTGCCTGTTGTTACGTTCCCAATGTGCCATCATTTTCAGTCATGATGCTGTCTGTTTATGCTGCAGTAGTTACAACGCCACTAATTTTTATAAATGTAGTAGAATTCTTTCATTTTTTAATTAATTTTTTAGTTTAAATATACTTTTTTTTAAATATGATCAGTGAGTAGTTATTTATTCCATTGCTGACTGTTAATCAGCAATTAACAAAAAGTGATTAAGTGTTGGTTATTCACAGATTATGTAAACAATGTTTGTTATAAAATACGTGCAGAAGCATAATAGAAAACAATTTTCAACAAGCAGCAGCAACAAAATTATAACTGTTTTTGGTTGTATTAATAAATAATTAAGTACATATTTTATAAATTTGACATTAAATTACTTGTGCCTACACTGAACTTTGTGAAACAGGTTTTCACTTTGGTCTGAAAACAGTTTTTTTGTTACAGACCATCAAGTTACAGGTAAAAAATTGTAATTCTGTAAAAATAAAAATGTTTATACAAAATCAATTAAAAACAACATAATTTTTAACTTTGCCAGTTTATAATCACTTCTCATTTACAAACAAAGATAAATTCTAAAGAAGTATAGGTGGTCAAGTAAAAACTGACGTTTGTATACTGAGTTGAAAGATTTTTCAAAGGAGTATGTGTACAGTCATTATTTTTTACTGAAGTCACTGTTCCACTTTTTACAGAAATCTGACATTCTGGTAACGAACACTGTCTTACATAATATCTGTACTTACGCAAAGTAAATACAGTTGTCTCCAATTTGGTGCTTGTGACTTTAATTTAAATATTAAATGCCAACTGTCAGTTCAGTACATTTTAACACATTAAACAATATGGGACCTTCTTTGTGATGTACTGACTGATGTTCACAGCTTCAGAAAGATTGTGTGGTACCAATATGATCAAAAGGCCGATATGCAGCACCTCCTGGTAGAGAAAGTCAGGGTTGCACGTGTCTATGGGTTGCCATGCTATGAATTGTTACTGTTTAACAAAATTAATAAATATTTTGCAGTCTGTGAGCCAACTTTCAGAAGCAGATGAAGAATTCATCATTGTTCATAATAATTATTGATAACTTTGGTTGATAACTGATGTAATGATTGGTAACGAAGAATTCACAACTTTCAGATAATGATGAAGGATTCAACCACAGCTGCAGTACTTACATATTTTCAAAATTACACAAAATTGAAAACACCAAGTACATATAAACAGAAATTAGGTAAAATGGTGTCTGCAATATTATTTTAAAAGTAACTGTATCAGACAATTTTGTTATCACAGTACAGCTTAAAATATCTAAAAATGGAAAATCAAAATGTTTATAAACATCTTTTATGTTCTGATTTACAAAAAAAAAGGATAAATCAAAGATTACTGAACTAAAAAATTTAACTGTGATCATTATTATTGCAACACAATTATCATTATCCACTTGTGTGGCAATATTAGAAGATGATCTATGTTTACCCTAAATGTAATGAAACAAAAACATCGGAGAATTAGAAAATGTGATTCGAGTTTTATGCAATAACAGACGTTTTCATTAATGTTCATAACAGACAAAAAACTCGTTTTTGAATCCTCTTTAGTGATAAGAATATTAATGTCATTAAAAATACGTTGCGTGAACATAGTGTTAGTCACACTGTCTCATTGTAGGGCCTACGCTAGATGGCTCAAACCTTGCCTCTCCAAAATGGTGTTTCCTAAAAAATATTTCCACTCAAGGTAATATAACAGTTTAAACATTATTATTTATACGGTCCAAGTCACTTTATATAGTAAATAATTTACCTTAATTGAAACCGTCCAGTGACTTCAAGGATGATATATTCATGACGCGTTTCGAGTCATATGACTCTTCATCAGACAATAATCACTCACAAGGAGATCATCAAATATTAAAATCCACGCGAAACACATATGTATAATTGCAAAACGTATAAGAGCGTCCGACTGTGTAAGACCGCAGTGCACTGTGTCGGACGCTCTTATATGTTTTGCAATTATACATATGTGTGTTTCGTGAGATTTTAATATTTGATGATCTCCTTGTGAGTGATTATTGTCTGATGAAGAGTCATATGACTCGAAACGTGTCATGAATATATCATCCTTGAAGTCACTGGACGGTTTCAATTAAGGTAAATTATTTACTATAATATAACAGATTGCACAGTTTTTAAAATTTAAGGTTGGAATACAGAAGAACGAATCATAATATTCATGATTTACATAAGCATTCATTTAGCGACAGTAACTAGTTGACATTAAAGCAAATTTGTCACTTACCAAACAAATATATTTCATAGATATGTGTGACACACAAAAAATGTTTAATTTAAATTTGTTTTGAAAATAAATTTATGGAATTTTTTTAGATAGAAATTTTTTATTTACTATGTAGTCATTGACTTCAGGTGGCCAGAAAATGAACGACTTTGTACCAAACAAGAAGCTAATGGCTCAAAGAGTTGGAAGCTGAAACTAAACGCAAACATAATAAATATATCTGGTGAACCTCTTAAAACATTTAGAAGGAATGTTTATATTTGCTTTCATAGTTATGTTGCATGGAAATGTTAAAGAGCAAAGCACAAAACAAGTAAAAATTTATGAAAACTCAAAAAAATATCAAAAATGTAAAATGAAATACTCAAAACATAACATAATAACAATAATAAAATCAGACATTTGTAGTATAAAACAAATAATGTGTTGTAACTGAAGTGATTAATATGATTACAGTTAGCTATATTTATATAGATAATTGAAAAGTTTACTTTATTGTTATCACAATGATTTAAAAATATGTTTTTTTTTTCATTCACACATAGTCTCACAAACCATACCATTAATAACACACAGAATACAAATCAAACAGAAACAGCAAAGAAAAATTGACTGGTTGCATATCAAGTGCAAAATAAATGAAAACAGATGAAACCAGTTAAAATAACACTCAAATGTTTAGCTCTTGTGAGAGATGAAGCCAAATAATATACATAATACAACAACTGAATGCTGACTGTCTGTGACATGCACAGATGCGTGCTCATTCTCTTTCTCTTTTCACACACGCACACACACACAGCTACAAATGAGTAACTTAAGAGGTATCAGCTAATCAGTGACAAATAGAGATTAATAATTTGAAATATACACTCTGCCAGATTTCTCATAATTATGAATACATAAGGTGTGTGTGTGTATTTTATTGTCTAAATTAATTTGTTTTATATTTTTCATTTTCAATTGTGTAATTGGTATTTTACACCCATGTGCATAAACAATTACTATAACCCTTATTTCATAATTGCCACATCACTTGTCACTGTCACTGAATTGGTAGTGAGTTGATGACAGCTAATTTATCTATAAATTTATGCATGAACAAATGATAACAAACACTGAATACCAAACATATATGATTTGATAACAATCATGATATTGATATATTTTTATTATTGAGAAACATAATGAGATTATATTTTCATAATAATTATTAGTATTATTTCATAACGGATTTATGATGAAAACACAATTCCTCAAGATACTGAAAAATATGGATCTGATGCAAACTTATTTCTGCATCACTAAAAAAAAAACTATATAAACCTGTTACAGTTTTTCATACCCACACTTTTACTATAACTTGTTCTGACTTACAATGTTTTTCTACATTTATATTGTCAGTATTAATTAATTAGTTTTTTTACTGGGATTAAAGATTAGTAGCACACTGAAATATTAAATTAAAGTAATCTAAGAAAATAAAATTCACATTATTTGCATTCCACAAAAATGCACTTCTCTTTAATTAAACAATAACACACACAAAAACAGATTATAGCTATACATAACAATATAAAACTTCATTATACACAGACTTCAACATGCGATTACAAAAGTCAATTCATCAAAAAAACAACCAGTCCATTTTACAATGAAACATCCGATGAAGTGAAAAAACATATATAGAGGTAAATGAGAAAGAGTACATTATATATATATATATATATAGAGAGAGAGAGAGAAACAGAGTGCGATAGAAGACACAGTGCAGCCAACATACAAGACCATGGAGTAAACACACTTATAGAAACCACACCTTGTTTGTACTGTTATGTGCAGAAATATATATATGCGTATGTATGCAAAAATTAATAAATTCAAAAATGTTAACACAAATTTTAATAATTTCAGGAAGAATTGCGTATTTCCAGTAACAAACATGTTAGTACGTTCTTAAAATTTATGGTTTTTAGAATGGACTTTGGTAGATGACTAGGAATAAGAATGCACATTGCAATTGTCAGTATGTATTATAATCACTAAGACTTAATGTATGTCATTATATTTTATACTTATAATTTTTCTTAAAAGTTGTCTACTTGTAGTTAAAAAAAATTTAAGACATCTATTTCTGAAATACATGAACCAAATGTTATCTTAAAATATACTGTAAGGAACAGACAAATGCCTGTATGCTTCTTAAAAATGACTATAAGATGTATGAAACTGTACAAATTGAGATATAGCACTAAACATGTACAAAGGTGTGCTTGCTATATGTGAACATTCCTACTTACGAAGAGTTGTCAGAACTAGAAATGCTGTGGTTGCTTGATTGCCGGAAAGGAGGGGGGGTCACTTCATGGGAGCGTGTGAAGCCCCCGCGCCTTACGCCCTCTACACAAACACACAACACACTCTCACACTCCCTGCCAATGTATACTTCTAAAGTAATAAATATAAATTTACAAATTACACATAACTTACTTCAGTGATGATAAAATATTGAGTCAGGTCTAGATAGTGGAATGCGAATATGGAAATGTAAATTACCTTCCTCTTAAACTTTCATAATTCGCATTATACAAATCACAATACATTGTATAATGTTTTACCAACAAAATCAATGCCACATATCTGATGAATTCTATGAAGTGATGTATGATGAATCATTGTACTCCTTGAGGACACCATATCATGAACAAAAAGACAGGCATTGAGTTTTGCTAAAACTCTTTATCACAACATTGATAGAAAATGTTGACTTTAGTATGAATATATCATTATTTTAAAAAGTGAAAAATATCCTTTGACTAGAATATTTTTATCAATATATTTTCTGCAGACAATACATTTTGTAAAGTCACGTTCACATAAAATTATTTTAAAGTAATATTACATCATTCAGTGTAATAACATAATGTTTATTTTTTTCTCAAATCCCTCACTAACAATTTACATTTTTTTTCTGCAAAAAAGTTATAGCAGAACTAGTCTATACGAAAAACAAAAATATGGTCAGAATGAAACTTGGATGGTAGGATTTCATGGTAAAAATGAATTGGTACTTCAATTAAATGAAGAAGATAGATTTTTATCAAGGCAAAGGAAAATGTAAATGCTTCATGTTATGAAAGCTGACAAGCTGTCATGATATTAAGCTGATAAGTAATTAGGTGATACAGAAATATATGTCACTTCAGTATTTATTCCGTTTTATTATTATTATTAATAATTATTATTATTCAGTAAAGGGCTAAACAGTACAAGCTAAAACAAAATTACACATATGTTAAAACATTAATTCTGAAGTGATATAAATGTTTTAAGAATCTCCAGTAAAAGGAAGGAGGATCTGAAATGTAATGAATGCAGCTATATTAAAGGGTACCTACAGACACACAGACGCATATGTACACACACACACACACACACACACACACACACACACACACACACACACACACACACACACACACACACACACACACACACACACACACACACACACACACACACACACACACACACACACACACACACACATACACACACACACACACACACACACACACACACGTTTTGTTAGTTGTTTGAAAATTGTAGATTAATATCCCAGAAGTTAGTGGAGTGGTATTCTGTATAACTGATTGATAATAAACAACATAAAGAGAGAATAACTTATTTTGGTAACGGTATGAAATAACCAAAAGTTAAAATGCATGTTGGTTCTTGGTATCCAAGTCACATAGGAATAGTAGATTATAGATAAATAAATCACCTTGTATCCACCGTGTGACTTCGTTATATGTCGGAACATTTAGTTCCGAAACGCGTCATTTTAATCGACGTATAACGAAGTCACACGGCGAATACAAGGTGATTTATTTATCTATAATCTACTATCCAAAAGTCACTGAAACTGCTACAAATATTCTTCTGAAAACAACTTATAAAGCAAAGATGTAGCACTGGAAAGGATAGTGTATGTTTACCGACTTGATTCACATTTTGAGTTTGCCTGACACGTCCATGATTAGCAAGAACTCTGTACTGCATGAGACTGAACTCCGTGTCTATGATGGAGGAGATAAACTATGAGTGAGTGTGTTTGTCAAGGCCAATGATTCATGACAGCTGCCATACCCTGTTTACAGTGCAAACTGACACCCACTCACAAAGGCAATCAGACACTACACACTTTGTAATTTTACTGCAGTCCGGTTTTTACCGTTGCTGTATTAAATGTGTTCAAAGACCATGTATTATTGGTTTTGTGTTTAAAAATTTATAACTTTTCAAGTAGTTGTGTTATAATAACATTAAAATATAAATTTATGAACTCTCATTTATGATTACCAGTGTGTTTTTAGTAAGTTACCCATTGTTTGTTTATTTGTAGCTGCCTCTTCTCAGTGCCTTTTCGAAGGTTGCAAAATAATTACCGGTAGTAATATAATTGAAAAATGTGATGAAGAAAAACAATGAAACTCACTGACATACCCACTGAATCAAGCAACGAATCAAGCTGTGTATTACTGTAGTAAATCGGAAGGCTTTGTGAAAGTAAAGAAAATGGAGTCCAGAAGGAAAACTCTTGACACCGGGGGAAAACATAAAACATGTGAGAAAAGGAAACTTTTCTTTGATGATTTCGATAAGTGTGTAGTCAAAAAATGTGTTCAGGACTTTTGTAAACATTAAAACATTGTGCCCAACTTTAAAAAACTCCTACCTATCGTGAAAGAAAGAATCTGTTTCCCATGGGGTGCTAAATCATTAATGTGCAAGTGCTTAAAAGTGTGGGATTCAAGTGGAAGAAATGTAGAAGTAAAAGAAAAGTGTTAATTGGAAAACCAGAACACTGCATTAATTGTAATGGTGCATTACAAGTACCTTGTGCAAATTAAAAGTTTTCAGAAATCTGGGAGAAAGATATTTTTTTAGATGAGAGGAAAGTGAGTATTGAGTGAATTTTGATAACATAATGTGAATCAGTATTTCTCAGTAGTCGTTGCTTGTTTAACATCACTGTATGCGCACATGTCTATTCTCTCTCTCTCTCTCTCTCTCTCTCTCTCTCTCTCTCTCTCTCTCTCTCTCTCTCTCTCTCTCCATCTCTCTCTCTCTCTCAGGAACATAGAGTTCAGTGTAAAGCAGTAGTAACACCGATGATTAGAGAAAGCAGTAATAACACGATGATTTGAGAAAGCAGTAGTAACAGGATGATTAGAGACTGTCTTGCTTCATAGCATGAGAGTAAATTATTAAAAATATGTGTGACAAGACTAAGTGAATAACTATAAGAGATGCTTATATGAGGATTGTTCAATAGAAACACGTGTCATCTGCGCAGCCATGATTTCGTCGCTATGGCAACGGAATTCATTTGTTTATATTGTCTGTTTAAGTACTAGTGACGCGTCTGTCAAAAATATTTACAGTTTGCTCTTTTCTGAGCATTGTGACTGGGTTGAAAAAAGGCATCTATGCTAGAAAATCCATCAAAATATAATCTGCGTGCCGTTATTCAGTTTTTGGCCACTGAGGGGCTTCAGCCAATGGAAATTTATATGAAAATGAAAGCTGTATATGGTGACTATAGTTATTCTCATATGGCAGTGGTTGAATGATGCAATAAATTTCGACAAGAAAGAGAATCCACTAAAGATTTGGCCTGTCCCAGACCTGCACATGTTGCAGCTTCAAATGAAAATGTGAGATAGCTGGAAACTGCTTTACACCGAAATAGATGCATCAAAGTTAGAGAACTTTCTCAAATGTTGAGCATCAGCATGGAAATTGTTCATTCTATCATTCACAGACTTGGCTATCACAAAGTTGCTGCTCAGTGGATTCCATGACTGCTTACTGATGAGCAGATAAATTTGTGTTTGGCCTTATCATTACAGCATTTGATGCGCTATCAACAACAAGGTAATGCCTTTCTACACCAAATTGTTGCCAGTGATGAGTCTTGGTGTTGTCACTATGAACCAGAATCCTAACATCAGAGTATGCAGCGGAAGCATGCACAATCTCTGAAGGCGAAAAAATGTCAGTCCCAACCTTCAGCAGGAAAAGTAATGGTAACCGTATTTTTTTATTATCAGGGTGTGCTGATCTTAGATTTTAAAGAACCTGGTTTCAACATCAACCCTGAGCAATATGCAGACAGCTTAAAATGCTTACGGGTCAGCATTAAGAAAAAATGTCCCAGGAAGCTCACAAATGGTGTAATTCTTCTGCACGATAATGGTCAACCCCATGTAGCCCAGACGATTCAAGATCTGCTTGGTCGTATAAAGTGGGACGTCTTACAACATCCACCTTACAGTCCCGACTTGTCCCCATGTGATTATCATGTTTTTGGCCCATTAAAGAAATCACTAAAAGGACAGCGATTCAAATCGGACGCTGAGGTAGAGTTTGGTGTTAATGAATGGTTCCGCAAACAGCTGCAAGAATTTTACCAGCAGGGAATCTACAGGTTAGTGCAACAGTGGGACTCATGCCTTAATGTTAATGGAGACTTCTTATAAAATCGTTGAATAAAAAATGGTTTAAAGCCTCTAAACATGTTTCTATTGAACAATCCTTGTATGAAGAAGAATATGAAAAACAAAAAGTGTAAAAACTACAAAGTTTTTGGAGTGGACGTAGCAATAAAAAGGTGTAAAACAGTATTCGATAAAATTAAAAATAATAATATAGAAACAATACCTATTTTGCAGAAGAATGGGGTATATAAATTAAGTTGTGAAGAATGTAAAAAAGTGTACGTGGGCGAAACGGGCCGCTGATTTGAATGTAGATTGGGAGAACACAAGAGAGGAGAGGGAAATAGGACAACGAATTCTCTTTGTGCTAGGCATTTTATAGAGGAAAATCATACATTTAATAATCCGTTGGAAAATTTTGATATTGTAAAGGTAGTTAATAATACGATGGAAAGAAAGCTCATAGAAGAATTAGAAATTATAAAAGAAAGGGAAAAGGTATGAACAATTTAATGAATATTAAGATAAATTTTGAAAATGAAGAAATATTTTATAATATAATAAAACGTGAAAAGGTAGGTTCTGTAAGGAAAGAAAACATAGACATGGGTTGACGGTTCCGCCCACATATAGGAAGTAGTGTTGACAAGGGGTTACCTGTGTGATGTTGACGCCCTCGGTAGAGGCAGGTATATAAGGGGGTGGAGTTAGGGACGGAAAGTGCTAATTGGAGTCACAGTGACTAGTGGTGTGTGCAACAAGTGAGTGTAGCATAAAAAAAAGTGTAAATGATTGTAAATAAACAATACACAAATGTAAGTATTTTTAGTTTAACAGTAGACTACAAATGTACAATGTGTGTAATACAGTCTTGTAGCTATGCGACAATAACCAATAATTAAGACAGTACCAATTATGTGGCCCTCAAAGTTAAGAGTTGATGGTATGGCATTTCAGTATATTGTTAACGGCTATCGTTACCATGATAATAAAACACTCACACAAGGTCCATATGATATGTAAGTGTTCACACAAACATCCATATACAAACTAATTTCATCTCACTCAAATTCAGATTACCTATATTGGAGATTTCCATTAAACCACAAGTGACATTTTTTTTTGTTAGTGACGTTGGAAAGTAACATAATGTTTTTTTATTCCTAAATTTTTATAAAATGAAAATCATTCATTATTTTCTAGCAATAATAAATCCAACAGTTCAAAACAACTTCAGTATATAACTGAAAATTATCAAACCATCTCTTATTCAGTCCACCTCCTCAGTATAATCCAACAGAAGACACACGTTCAGTGCCGTTTGTATCTCCTGCCCATACCATTTTCAAGTGTAGTCTTCTCTTTACTTTAGCAGAAAGTTGTAATTTCCAGTTAGACTGTAATTAATATGTCTTAGTGTCATGTTTTCTTAACATATGCCAAATTACTGTATTATCTTACCCTGAGAATACTATCACTAAAGTTATGCTTCCAGTGAATTGCCAGATCTTTATACACTTCGATCTCCTCTTAAAAATTTGAGTTGTACCTGTTCTACCATTCATGATTGATCACCCAAAATGTTTTTCTTTTCCACTTGTAGCTGATTGTTGATATTATGATATTGCTAGCATTTTTATGATTTACATGTCAATTAAATAATTTTACTTCCATGTTCCGTAAAGAAATGGAAATACGGTGTCATGAAAAAAATCATGTTTGAGATAAGGGCTGATTCTGATTGTACTACCTTCAAAACATGAAGAAAAGTCATTTTCTGAAGTGTGTGTGTGTGTGTGTGTGTGTGTGTGTGTGTGTGTGTGTGTGTGTGTGTGTGTGTGTGTGTGTGTGTGTGTGTGTGTGTGTGTGTGTGTGTGTGTGTGTGTGTGTGTGTGTGTAGATTTCTTTTATGGGGAATAATAATGCCCAAATTCAAACAGAATCAAATAATTTTTTGCAGATGTGCCCGAATTGTAGAGGACTCAATGCCTATTGATTTTGGTGAAGATCAGTTAAGGGGGAGGGGTAGTTTACCTGCAATATTTTTCGTTTTAACAACAGTAAAGTACAGAAAAATTCATAATTAAACTTTTTCAAACAATGGTAATCATTAAAAATGAAATAATTTTGTTGCCAGGCAACCACATTGTTTGGTTAGGTGGGAGGGGTAGTTTACCTGCATTGTTTTGTGTTTTAACAAGAGTAAAACTCTATTTTTATTAAATAAGTGCCCCCAAAATAAAGTCATATTAATCCACCATAAAATGGTAAATGAGGAAATTATAAATGGAGTGGGTAGTTGAAGGGGGAAATGTGATTTTTTTGAAAATTGGTGTGCTGAAATCAAGTAAAGTACGAATATTTAATTTTGAAGGATGATACCTTGGAAATTACATATGATAACACTATCACTCTATGAAAGTATAAATATCATTAACAGTGGGGATCGTTAAGGAGGAGGGATGATTATCTGTGTAATTCAGTTTCTTTATAAGTATAAGGTGCCTAATGTTTATAGATAAAGTGACTCGAAAATAACGTTATATAAAGCGACTACCCATAATAATAAAAATAGCTATAAATAGTGAAAATAGTTTGAGGGTGGGCAATATTTTTTAAGAAATTATCAAACCAAATTCAAGTAAATGATTTTAAATATAAATCTTAGAATGTGGAAGTCATGTATGGTTTCTCCATACCAATATTTATGTAATGTCATCCTGTTCAAATTTAACAGATTTTCTCATACAAGTACATTTTTCATATACACTGATTTTTTTCAATTCTGTTACCTTCAATAATTGTATGTAAGCTGATCTTAAGGAGACAAAAATTCGTTGAAGCCATTATAAAAAAAAAATGTGTGTGTGTGTGTGTGTGTGTGTGTGTGTGTGAGGTAAACATGTGCCTGTTTCAACAGACATTCTTCCAAATTATGAATGTACAAACTGTATAATGTAACAACATATAAAAAATCTCACATTGATTTAAAGAATATCACATTACTCAAGAGACAGTCTTTGTGTAAAATGCCATTTTCTGTTTAATAATCCTTTGAACATAAATAACACTATTACACCTATATATATTGACTTTCAGATGAACACCATAGCACACGTGTTCTGTATGCAATATGCGGATTATGTACGTTTATGTTATGTATTCAGTATTTTGTGATTTAATTATCATAAAACTCTTACTGACACTGTAACCTGATAAGGTGATGGAATTGTGGCCTGAAGCATATTGTTCACTCAGTAAAAATTTGTTATTAGGACAATTGAAACAGATCATATTTACCTTATATATATATCTATATATTAATACGTGAAGAGAAAACTTTGTACCCCGTTTTAAGCATATTGCGTGCACGGAGAGGAGTGTGAGATTTGGCATAGTTAAAGTTTATATGGAGAAGGAGTGCAGAAAGCTAAAATTTATATATAATATGTGTTACAAATACATAAAATAAAACATTCATTTGCACTTGAAAATTTATTTAAACTTTTTCAAACAATGGTAATTGTTAAAAATAAAATAATTTTGTTGCCAGGCAATAAAATTATAATTTTTTCATTTTAGTGTATGTTCATACTGCCAATGTCAAACACATAATAGTCTGTGGTCAAACAGTCGCACAGAGTAGAGATTGTCGCCAAAGAATTTTAAAATGTTGCCAACAAATAATTACTGACAGATTGACTGAATGAGCTGTGAATTTTGTGTGATTTCAAATGTTCCTTTTTCAGTAGTCTGTGGAGTGTATGTCGAGGCAAAAAAGCGTTTATTTTATATTTTGTATATTAGATATCTGTGTTTTATATATTAATGTGCAGTTGAAAGTGAAATACAGCTTGCTTGATATACACCTGTTGCAAAAGGAAAATTTTGTAGCAGCAATTTGAATTGACTTACTCTCGCCTAATTATTATTGGTGGTTTCAAAAAAGTGAGTACATTTTATTATTTTTAAATTAAACCCTGTCTAATCTTAGTTTCAGTAATTTCATTACATGTTTTGTTTTTTACATTCAGATATTCGCACCTACTTCCATTATGCCTCGACATAGAACATTGACGGGTCGGAGTGAGAGACAAAGAAGAAGGAATATATATTCGCGTGAAAGTCAAAATGATAATAGACCAAATGCAAATTTAAATAATGTAAATAGTATAACATTGACGGGTCAGAGTGAGAGACAAAGAAGAAGGAATATATATTCGCGTGAAAGTCAAAATGATAATAGACCAAGTGCAAATTTAAATAGTGTAAATAGTATACAAAATGATGAAATTATTTTGAGGGATACATTTAAATGCACACTGAATGTCATTCCAAGAAATTTTAATACTTCTGATTGTGGATTAATGCATTTACAATGCAGGTTTTGCAATGCAAAACATTTCGAATCTGAGGTCACTTTAGGTGAAAGGACTGCATTCACTTCATGTTGTCATAAGGGTAAAGCAATATTACCGCCCTTAAGTCAAAATGAATACTTTAAATCATTGTATGATGGACTTACTTCAAATGAACCTTCAATAAAAAGAAAGTCAAAAAATTATTTTGAAAACATTCGTAAATACAATTCATCATTTGCTATGGTTAGCTCAGAAGCTAAAATTTCGGATACAGTTACGCGTGGAGTGTATCATTTTAAAATACATGATGTTTTTTATCACAGATCAGGTCCAATGACTGCTGGATATGGTCGCTCACCATCTTATGCACAATTATATTTTTATGATGTTGACACTGCTGTCAATTATAGATTACGTGAACACTATAATCAAATATGCAATAACAATATAATGCGCGAAATCTCTCTTGAATTGGAACACATTAATCCTTTCGTTCGGTCATTCATTGCAATGAAAGATCATTGTCAGAGAGTTGAAAATCAAAATAAAGAAATTTGTATGCTCATTAAAGTAAATCGTGATTTAGATCTACGCCAAACTGATGATGATGACTCAAACTGAGTTTGATGTGATGCAGTTCAAACTGATGTAGCAGTAATATTTAGTACAGTTGATGGTGAGCCACCCTTTGAACGAAATATGGTTTCGTTTTCAAAAGTTAATGGTACCATTAAAAATATCTCTGTTTTGGATTTATCATTGGACTCTTTAGCGTATCCATTACTTTTTCCAAATGGTGATACTGGGTGGCATATCAATATTTCTCATAATGTACCAACTACATCTAATTCAAGAGTGCCCAGAAATAAATTAACCATGCTTCAGTATGCAGCCTATCGACTTGCAATTAGAGAAGATTTTAGCATGTTGCACCATTCACAAAAATTATTTCTGCAGTGGATAGTTGATATGTATTGTCACAGGACAAATGGCGCCAATCGTACACACTATCGTTTTTGTGGTCCTTGATTGGCTCGCCTCGCCTTCTCGTGTCACGTCTCGGCTGGCGCCGAGAGCAGATCTTCGCCTCGCTACGTCACAACTCCCCCGGGTCTTGAATGCTCTCCGGTGGCCAGCCCATTGTTCTTCTCCGGCGGGTTTGAGCCGTTGGCGGTGAACCTTGTATGGGCGTCCGTCCTTCTCCATTGTGTAAATCTGGCCGCCGAGGGTAGCGGCAACGCTAAAGGGACTTTCCCAGGCTGGCTCCCATCCAGGGTACCTCCGTCATTTGGCTGGTCCAGCGTGGCTCTTGACGTACACCAGCTGCCCTACGGCCAGTGTAGGATCCTGTGTCTTCCGTTCCGGATACCGCCGTTGCTGATACTTGGTCTGGTGTGACCTGGCTGCCTCTTCTCGTTCCTCAATTGGCCGGACGTCCTGTTCTGCGTGTGGCCGACTCCAGTCGCCGGGTCGGCGTAGGTCTCTGCCCAGCAGAAGCTCGCTCGGTGTCACTCCAGTGGTGGCGTTTGCACGATTCCGCAGCGAGAGCAGAACCGCCGGCAAACGCTTGTCCCAGTCGCCATGGTCCTTGCAGTCATGGAGCTGGATCCGCAGCGCCTTCTTGATCTCGCCGTTGCGCCGCTCGGTCGGGTTCGCCCTGGGATGGTAGTTGGCTGTAGTCCACGGTCGTATGTGCAGCTTGTCGCACATCTGCTTCCACTTGTCGTGGAACTTGAGCGGCTTCCCGTTGTCGGTGAGCAACGCCTCTGGGTATCCCCAACGAGGGAACACTTCTTCCTCCAGGTAGCGGATAATGGTGTCGGCGTCCGCCTTGCGCACGGCCTTTGCTTCCACCCATCTCGACATCATATCCGTGACCACTACGATGTACCGGTTGCCAGCTCGAGTCAGCGGATATGGTCCCATGACGTCCAGGGCGACAGTATTCCAACATCTCCTGGGTAGGTGAGGTCGCTGTTGGTCCTGTTCGGGATTTGCGCCGCGCTTGTGTAGGGCGCATATTCTGCAACTCCGGACGTATCTGCGGACATCAATGGTTAGGCCGGTCCAGACGACGTCCTTGCCGATGGCCCGAAACGTTTCTTCGGCTCCCGGATGACCGGCTTCAGGGGAGTCGTGGAAGTGCCTGATGACCTCCATGCGGACACTCGGCGGCACGTACAATCCTGGTTCCTGGTTGCGTCTGTCCTTCCAAACCAGGCCGTTGTCCACCCGGTATCCTCTCGCTGTAGCCTCCGCAGGGTCGTTTCTCCACGCTTGGCACTCCTGGTCGCCTTCTTGCGCCTCCTGCACTGCCTGATGGATGCCGACAGCTGTAATTTCTTGTAGTCGCGGTGCAGCTGCCGCAACACTGCGAAGTGGCCTCTCTTCAGGCTGCATCCGTGGTTCTTCTTGGACGCCGGCAGTATCTTCAAGCCCAGGTTCCCTCGAGAGGAAGTCCGGCAACTCGTTCTCCTTGCCCGAGCAGTGGACGACGGTGAATTTGAAGCTCTGTATCTGTAGAGCCCAGCGAGCGTACTTCGTCTTCTGGCCGGTCGCCTGCTTCAGCCAGGTTAGCGCCTTGTTGTCGGTCCTCAGGGTGAAATGGCGATCCTCCAAGTGTGGCCGGTATTTCTTGATGGCCCAAACGACTGCCAAGCACTCCAGTTCGTTGGAGTGGTAGTTCTTCTCCGCCTCGTGGAGCTTGGCACTGGCGTACGAGATGATATGACTCTCTCCGGCTTCGGTGCATTGATAAAGCACCGCTCCAAGTCCCTTTTGGCTGGCGTCGGCCTGCAGAAACATCGGCAAGTCTCGATCCGGTCGTGAGAGTTTTAACGGCTGCCGGAAAGCTGCCTTAACCTCTTCGAAGGCTCGCTGAGTTGTGTCGTCCCAATGCCACTTTCTTGTCCGCAGCAGGTCCGTTAACGGTTCCGAAATCATGGCGAAGCAGGGGATGTACTCTCGCAGCCAGTTGCAGGTTCCCAGGAAGCGTTGCAGCTCTTTCTTGTTGCTGGGGGCCGGCTGGTCTTCAATCGCTCTGAGATGTTGCTGCTGCGGGAGGTTGCCGTCCGGAGTAATCTCGTGGCCCAGAAAGGCGACTTCTTCCCGGCCGAAGTGACACTTGTTGAGCGAGCAGGTCAGCTGGTGCATCTGCAGCCTTTCCAAGACTTGATCCAGGTGTCGCAGGTGCATTTTCCAGTCAGGGGAGTAGACAATGATGTCGTCCAGATAGACGAGGCAGCACTCCCGTAATAGTCCCGTGAGAACATCCTGCATCAGCCGTTGGAAGGTGCTGGGCGCGTTCTTCAGCCCAAAGCACATCACCCGGAACTGGTAGCGACCTCCGTCGGGCACCGAGAATGCTGTGTACTTCTTTGCTTCTTCCTCCAGCGGGATTTGCCAGTAGCCACTCTTCAGATCTAGGGTCGAGAAGACTTGGGCCCCGCTGAGGTCCTTGATTGTTTCGTATATCAGCGGCAGTGGTGAGTCCACATCCTCGGTCTGATCGTTCAGCCTCCGGAAGTCTACGCAGAACCGGGGTGTGCTGTCCTTCTTCTTCACAATCACCACCGGAGAGCTGTATGGCGAGGTGGCCGGTTCAATGATACGCTGCCTCAGCATCTCTTCTACCTGTTCCCGGATGGTGCGTTTCTTCTCGCCGGAGTACAGGTACATTGGGAGCCGGAATGGCTGGCTACCTTCTTTCAGCCGGATCTCGTGCTTGGCCGCAGATCTAGTGCGGAGCGGGCCACGGGAAAACAAACTGCGATGACGGTGTAACATTTCCAGAAGCCGTTTATGGTGTTGGTCACCTGCTGACGTTTGAAGGCTAGCTTCGTCAATGTCCTCTTCCTCGGGCTCCGCGCGGTCATTCCAGAAGACCGTCTGTCGGTTCTCGCTGCCAATGTGAAGGCAGCTCCGTCGGTAGTCCACAACTGCTTGGTTGGCCGTGAGCCAGTGGTGGCCCAATAAAACTTCTTCTTGCAGTCCGGGCACTTCTAGCAGACTGGTGGTGGTCGCGAGACTTCCAATTATAATGTCTGCGACGACGGTGGCCGTTGAGTGACATTGCTGACCGTGTAGCGCTAGCTGGACAACTCGGGGCTCCGTCTTCCTTCCTCCGGGCAGCAGATCGGCTCGTACGAAGTCGTAGTTTGCGGCGGAGTCCAAGGCTGCGGTCAGTTTTCGGCCGGCGATCTCTATTGGAATGCGCGGTATGTCCGCACCTAGTTGTTCACGCGCCCCGGTGGGCTATTTACCGGGGCGCTTGGTTTCCCTGCCGGTTCTTCACAGGGCAATCCCGATGGAAGTGTCTTCCCGGGCAGTAGCGGCACTTGGGCGTTAGGCTGTTCAATCTTTGTTCCTCTTTCGTGCTTGAGGCCGATCGACACTGCTTCGACCCCCCTACTCGATCCAGGGAGTTTTCAGCAGAGTCATCCCGACCTCGCGCACGACTATCTTGATCGAAGTCCGCCTCGATGCTCATTGCCCGTTGTAAAAGTTCCTCTAAAGTCGTAGACGGCGGGAACCTCAGCGCGGGTCGAAGGCGTGGCTGCAGCTGTTGTGTAAGCATGGCTATGCTCGTCCTCTCGTCACCTCCGGGGTACAGACGGCGAAACAGCTTGATTTTTCTCAGGATGAAGATTTCCGCCGATTCCTGCCGCTGCGTTTGTCCGTACAGCTCGGCCAGCAGCTCTGCATCGCGTTGCATCCCGCAGAAGTGATGCCGGAAGCGGTCGCAGAACTCGGACCAATTTATCTGCAATCCCGTGTATATCTCTGCCCACGTGGCAGCTTCTCCTCGGAGCTGCCGCACAGCGTAATCTGCCCACTGTTCCGGTGGAACTCTGTAGTCCCGCAGCTGTCGCTCTAGCTGTTGAAGATATCGTTCTAGATCCTCGTACTTGAGGCCACGGTATGTAGCGGTGATCACCGGTGGCAACGTGCACCTCAGAGCTGCGGCAAATTGCGCAAAGCCTTGCTCTGCCTCGAACCCGGTGTCCCGCTGGGTGTAGCTGTTGGGCGCCATGTTGTTTTGTGTGCCGGCTGGTAGTTCTCTGGCGTGGCTGGATCTTGCATCCGCAAGATGATCGTCGCCCCACGTTGGGCGCCACTTGTCACAGGACAAATGGCGCCAATCGTACACACTATCGTTTTTGTGGTCCTTAAAAGGACCGTTTGTCGAGGACGCTACATCATTTGCGTACGCCGCCCGAGCCGCGCTGTGATGTTCGGCGGCTGCGTCCGCTGTTCCGGGCGTACTGCTGTCCTCTTCTTTCAGCAGCGGTATGTAGAGCCCGCTGCTGTCCCAGTCGATTTCCATCACTGGCTCTCCTGTGCTCTCCATTCTTCCTTCTTCCTCTTCTTCCGGCTGTCTTCAAGGCGTCCGATGGAGTGCGCCAAAAATTCTAGCGGCGCTCTTTTTATGCCCTGATTGCATTGCATTATGGATGCGGGGTGTCTTTGCACCCGTGGCTTGATTGCAGCATCTGGATCGTGTCCAATGGCTGCCAGAAGTAAACATAGTGCTGGTACAATGTCGACTTGTTACCTAAAACTGGAAAAGGAAACCGCCAACCAGTTAACTGAGAAGGCGGGGGAGTATAACTTTTATTTGTTTAATGCACTGCCGCTGGTACCGATTCGAGCAACAGATGTTGCCCGTTTCAAGTCCAGTCAGCAGACGCCCTGAGGGCGTCGGTCGCTCCCCGCGAGGCGGAGAGCCTCCATGCCAGTGATTGATGACAGCGACAAGCAGCCGGCTCAGCGTGCTAGGAGGTGGACAGGAAGGAGAGAAGGGCAGTTTGGTGAAATACTCTGGTCTAGGACTGATGATTACTTGTTTTTGTTTAATTTAAAGAGGATGGCGTTATGGCGGGTCATCAAGAAGCGCCCGAGGGCGCTTGACCCGAATGGGCGGTGGTGGTTCTGATGCACTGATGGTTCGTAGGTACGGGAAGGTGGAGGTCGAGGCTTTAGCAAAGAGAGTTAGAGCCAGCGACCGGACAAAGGAAGTCAAGGTAGGAACACGGAGACCCCTTCGAATCACGTCGTTCCTTACAAACCAAGGGGACCCCGTCAAGGATCGGAGTGTTCGGGACTGGAAAGCTTCCAGCCTACATCTGTTGGTGGTGGATAAAAGAGACCACCAGGCGGGTGCCGCATAGGTCAATACAGACCTGAGAAATAGTAGATAGATGTAAGTTTCGTGCGCATGGCCAGGCGGCTGCGACACGAGAGGAAAGGAGATAATTTGGCTCGGACGCCGCGAGCCTTGGCAAGGGTTTCCGTCACGTGGGCGTTGAAGCAAAGGCGACGATCTAGCCGAACGCCTAAATACTTCACCGATTCTTTGTAGGCGATGGGTCTCCCTGCTAGGGAGAGGGGCTGGCATCGGGAGATGGACTTACGGGTGAAGCAGATCGCCTCGGATTTCTCCGTGTTGATCGTCACCCGCCATTTCCGTAGCCAGTCCGGAAGCTGGTTCAACTGACGCTGCAGCTTTGTACTCGCAAATCGCGGGGACAGGGAGCTGCAGTGATACATAGCATCGTCAGCGAACAAAGACAACGTGACTCCGGGCAAGACAAGCAGGTCGTTCGTGTACACAAGGTACAGAACGGGGCCGAGGACAGATCCCTGAGGTACGCCGGCGGCGACGGGTCGAACTGTAGAACAGGACCCGTCGACGCTCACCCTGAAGGTTCGGTCGCTGAGATACGACCGGAGGAAAAACACTGTGGTCGATGGTAGAGGGGAATTGGCAAGTTTGAAGAGAAGACCTTCGTGCCAGACTTTATCGAAGGCCTTGCTCACATCCAACAGTACGGCGGCCGTAGCCGCTCGCCTGTTGGTGGCGTCTGACAAGTGCGTAACAACGCGGACCAATTGAAGCGTGGTCGAGTGCTCTCTGCGAAACCCGAACTGTTCGCTGCGGATGAAACCATCTAGCAGCGGCGAGATGCGAGCCAGCAGGAGACGCTCGAACACCTTCGAGATGACTGGCAAGAGAGAGATTGGACGATAGCTTTCAGGAAGCATGCGCGGCTTGCGAGGCTTCGGAATCATGACGATGTTGGCAGATTTCCACAGGCGGGGAAAGTACTGTAGCCGGAGACAGGAGTTAAACAGCTCAAGAACGAGGTCAACGCCTGAGGCCGGGAGATTTTGTAGAGCAGCGGCCCCGATCCGGTCAGGACCGGGGGCGCGACGGCGATTTAGTCGGCAGATAGATGAAACTAGTTCATCCCTGTCGAACGGGAGGGCTGGGATTTCGGGAGGGCGTGAAAATGTCCAGATAGGAAGTCACGGACTTCTGCCGAGTGGGCAGGGTCCGAGACGCCTTGGTGAACAGTAAATTGCACCTCCATGCAGTCGGCGAAGACCTCGGCCTTGCCTTCTGATGAAGATACAACCCCGTTCGGAGTTTCAAGTGGGTTGCGAGTTCTCTTCTCGCGGGTCAGTCTACTCGCCGCTCTCCAGACGGAGGCGTGGTCGACTTCAAGAGACTCAAGGTATGAGTCCCATCGATCAGAGTTTACGTCCCGCAGTAGCTGCTGGACGTAAAGAGACTGGGCCTGAAAGCGCCTTTTGACGCCAGGATCACGGGTCCTTTGCCATCTGCGGCGGAGATTGCGCCATAGCCAGATGGCGTGGAGTACTTCCGCAGGTAAGGCCGATTTACGATGATTCACCTCGAGAGTATATGTGTGTCGATCCATGACACCTTGGACCAACTCCTGAAGATGAGTGGCTCGGAGATCCAAATCGTCACTAGTGAAGATCGGGTCCGCGGGGAGTGATGGTAACCGCCGTGAGAGCTCATCATGGTAGGAGCGCCAGTTGACTCTCCTAACAATCTGAGCGGGAGGTCGGGGTGAGGCCGACAGCTCACGGGCAGTTATAAAAAGGGGATTGTGATCGGATGAGAGATCCGACACTGACGAGACCTGGATGTGATGGGTCACGTCCTTGGCTATGACAATGTCAAGGACGTCCGGTCGATGACCGGAAAAGGGGAAGTGAGTAGGGTCTTCTGGGCCGATGACTTGAAGTACCGGGTCGTCGGAGACGAACCGATACAGAGATTTTCCGTAGGCGTTGGCTACTCTGCTGTTCCAGGAGGGATGCTTGGCATTTAAGTCGCCGGCTACAATGGTTGGTAGGGGATGATCGATTATGCCCTGACAGGTCGTGTGCCTATCATGAACCTATCAAAGTGCCGCTGGTCCCTGGTTGGCTCGCCTCGAGCACGTTAGATGGTCACGTCGAGGCCAATCAAGCTGCTGCTGATCCTTGATTGGCTCGCCTCGCCTTCTCGTGTCACGTCTCGGCTGGCGCCGAGAGCAGATCTTCGCCTCGCTACGTCACAGTATGTGAGAATAGAGGGCACAAGGTTACATTTCATTCGACAAAATCAAACAAGTCTTAGGTCTGAAGTTTACAACAATTTAACAGATTATTTAGAATTGAACCCCAATGCCAATAATGTTGGCCGTAGAGTAATTTTACCATCTTCATTCAATGGATCTCCAAGAAATATGTATCAGAATTATTTAGATGCAATGTCAATTGTACAACATTTCGGAAGCCTTTGTTTATTACAATGACTTGCAATCCAAGTTGGCCTGAAATAGTTAGCAATATTGGTGTAGGTGAGTCAGCTAATTTTCGACCTGATATTGTTGTGCGTGTATTCAAGTCCAAACTGAAAGCATTAATTGAGGGCCTTACACTAAAAAAAATCTTCGGTAAAGTTGAAGCACTCATTTATACAATTGAGTTTCAAAAGAGAGGATTGCCTCATGCTCACATTTTACTCTCTTTAAATGAGCAAGATAAAATTGTTAACGCTACCGATATTGATAAAGTTGTATCTGCGGAGATTCCTAACATTCAAACACATCCTACATCACATGAATATGTTGTAAAACACATGATGCATGGTCCATGCGCTGTACTTAATCCAAATTCTGTATGTATGAGAGATGGAAAATGCACAAAAGATTATCCAAAACGATTTAATGAATTTACATGTGAATCATTAAATGGATATCCATTATACAGAAGGCGTGATAATGGTATTAATGCTGAAGTTCGCGGTAGTTGCCTCGTTATGTTGTACCATACAATTCGTATTTACTTGCCAAATTTAATTGCCATATAAATTTTGAAGTATGCACTACAGTTAAAAGTGTTAAATACATTTATAAATACGTGTATAAAGGCTATGACAGTGCATTTGTTGAATTAGGTTCAGAGAGAAATGAACCAGGTAAATAAATACAAATTGATGAAGTTAAAAATTTTTTAAATGGCCGTTATGTCGGATCAACTGAAGCTGTATGGCGCATCTATGAATTACCAATGCATTTTCAATCACATGTCATCGTTAGACTTGACATTCATTTACCGCGTAGACAGAATGTTTACTTTCGAGAAGGGCAAGAACGTCAAGCAATTGAAAATGCAAGACAAACAAAATTATTAGCATTTTGTGAATTGAATCGATCAGATCCATTAGCACATGAATATAAGTATATTGAAATTCCTTTGCATTATGTGTGGGAAGATTCCCGAAAAAAATGGAAGAAGAGAAGGCGTGGAGGTGATAAAATCATTACACGCATATATGTAGTATCACCAAAAGACATCGAACTTTTCCATTTACAATTGCTTTTATTACATGTCTGTGGTCCAGAATCATTTGAGGATGTTAGAACATACAATGGAATTATACACACTTCTTTTGTTGAAGCGTGCCATGCTCGCGGCATTGCTTCAAATGATAATGAATGGCGCGAATGTTTAAATGAAGCAAAAGAATTACATTCACCAAAACAAATGCGAAATTTATTTGGTTACATTTGTGCATTAAATGTGCCAGCCAATGCATTGGCGTTATGGAATGAATTTAAAGTATATCTTAGTGAAGATTTTTTGAGAGATTACAACGAAGAAGTATCCTTTAACACAGCTCTATTAGAAATTGAAGATACAGTAGAACCTCATTATAACGGACTAACTGGAGCTAAAGGTTGTCTGTTGTAATGAAAGTCCGTTATATAACAAATAAGTCTTGTTAGGTCGTATTTACATCAATAAAACTCGGTAAATTAGTATAAAACATGTTTATTTTTACTTGACATCATTTTACATAGCATACATGACAAATGAGATCATACTGTTCATATTTACATTATAGACCAGAATTGAAACTTTATATACATTCTATCGTTTTATTCTCTTGAACAAGAAGGGCCTGTTCATTATTATTCATTAGGTTATTACTACTAACATTAACTGGTTTGAAAAAAGTATTGATTTTTTTATTGTGTTTGTTTGTTATTTATTTCGTTGGTCAGTAACTGACGAAGATGCCGCAAGTGTTCATAGTAAGCAAACACATTTTCATTTTTTGATTGTTCAACATATTCAATGACAAAATTTAAATGATCTTTCACTTCACTCACTTTTATTGTTGCCTGAGTATTGTCTTCCTCTTGTAAGTCTTCCTCCTCGTCCTCTGAAGAGTCTTCTTTCTCAGTGACACTGCCAACAATCTCCTCTTCCGTCAACAAGTGGAATCCAGGGTCATCTTCATCTTCTTCAAGCCAGGTCTCCACATCTTCCAATAAAATTTCTTCCTCCCCTCCTCTTTGCAAAGTTTCACGGAAATCTTCTGTCTCACAATTTTCTATTTCTAAACATGCTTCTTCATTATTTAACAGTTTTTTCCATGTGTTCACCAAAGTAGTTGGTTTAATTTCTTTTACAGCATCAGCAAAGTTGTGAATCATAGATCGAATGTTGTAGGCCTTCAAGTTTTGAAGAGTCTTTTGGCCCCTTCTATCTTCTTCAGCAGCGGATGGCTCATCAACTTCTAAGATTTCATTGAGAAATTTTTTTCTATAAAGCCGCTTGGCAGTATAAATTACTCCTTGGTCCATGGGGTGAAACACAGATGTTGTGTTTGGAGGCAGGAACTTACACTTTATCTTCTTGTCTCGACTGCAGAGTTTGTCAACATCAGGGTGGGTTGGTGCGTTATCCAAAAGAACCAAAGCTTTTATTTTTTCTTTTGGAATGTTCAAAATTTCCATTTGGTGGTTTATAATTGCTGGCACAGCTTTCTTATGAAACCAATCACTTGTTATTTCAGTTCTAAACCACGCATTTCGGGAACTGTAATAGTGAACTGGTAAATTGTCCATCACATTTTTAAGTGCCCTTGGTTTTTTGTTTTTACCAACGATAGCAGGTTTAAGCATATGAGTGCCGTCTGCATTTGCACACAACAAAACTGACACACGCTCCTTGCTGACTTTCTACCAGGCGTAGTTTTTTCGGCTTTTGAAGCTTGTGTATTGTCAGGTAGAGTTCTCCAAAACAAACCTGTCTCATCAAAGTTATAAATTTGGCTCAATTGATAACCTTCTTTTTTAATCAAATCGTCTAATTCTTTTATAAAAGGCTCAACAGCTTCAAAGTCTGCAGTAAGAATTTCCCCACTAATCTTCTTGTTTGAAATGTTTTGACGTCGACGAAACCTAAATAGCCAACCAGAGCTCGCTTTAAACTGTTCAAGTCCCATCTGTTTGGAGAGTCTTTCGGCAGTCGCTTGAATTTCAATACCTCTAACAGCCATTCCACATGAACGAAGCTGAGAGAACCACTTGTAGACTGCATCATCCAGTTTTGCCATAGAAGGCAGCCGCATACGCTTAGCTGCACTCTTCTCCTTTTCTACATTGAACTTGAGAACAAAGTTACGAATGTCATTTTTTGATTTTTTAATGTCCGATACGGTTTGTTTTGCGATTTCATACTCACGACAAATGCTAGAAACAGACGCTCCTTTTTCTAATTTTTCTATAATGGAGAGTTTATCTTGAAGACTGAGCGCCTTACGCTTCCGTTTCTGTCCTACACTTGGCTTACTTAACGACATGATTTGAATAAATTAAAAAAAGTTATAGGCAGGACGTGTGACTGTGCGTGACAAACACCTGGCTAAAGCGTTAACCTTTCTTTGTTTTCAACTCCCTTTCCTTTACCATTCAAACAAACAGTTTCCTGTATTTGTTGTTATTATCTCAACAGTTAAGTCTCAAACCAGTTAATTCAATGGTGGATTGGGGTTGGGGTTTAACTTTCAACGATTTATACCTGACAAGGGTGTTTGTCTCTGAAAACTGTCATTCGGCACTGGCAGGCGGATGTGAGTCATTCCGGTGCATTGACTTAGTTACTAGGGGGTGGAGGTACGACGTAAAAGACGTGTTCGTTGTAAAAGAAGTCCGTAGTAACGGGGTCCGTTATAACGAGGTTCTACTGTATTTTGAATGTTCATAATTTGTCATGTCAAGAACTTGGTTTACCAGTTCCCACGTATTCACAGAGAACAGACGAAGCAAATGCTATTGATCCAATAGAACAAGAGTTTCTGTTTTGTGAGCATTATGAAACTGCAAATACTGAACAGCGTAATCTAATTGATCGTGTGATTCGTGAAGTTTTGCACCATGATACTGGAGCTAATGTTTTTTGTTTAACCGCTCATGCAGGTTGTGGAAAAACATTCACACAAACAGCAACCATTCACAAATTAAATTCGCTTAATCAATTGCATAATTAAATTGCATTGCAACAGCGTTCAGTGGCATAGCTTCAACTCTATTACTTGGAGGTAGAACTTTACACAATGTGTTTAAATTGCCTATACCCATTTTGGAAAATTCTGTAGCGAATATCACCGCAAATAGTAGCTATGGACGTTACATAAATTCATCATCATTGATAATTATTGATGAAATTTCTATGTGCCCACTGCAAGTGTTGAAAATCATAGATAGATTATTGCAGGATCTATGCGATGAAAATGATAAACATAAACCATTTGGAGTGAAAACGATACTTCTGTGCGGTGATTTTCGGCAAATCTTACCAGTTGTCCACATGGATCACGTGCAACTTTAATTGAAAATTGTGTCACAAGTTGGCATAAATTTGTTTATTTTCATAAAGTAACGTTTACTCAAAATATGAGAGCCTTACCAAGTGAAATAGAATTTGTCGAATTCTTGAAAAAAATTGGTAATGATGAAGCTCCACAATTCCCTCAGTTTGGTGAAAATATTGAAATACCTCAGCAATTAATAGGAGATGAAAATAATATTATTAATGAGGTGTATGGAAATATTTCCGAAAACATACTCTCAGATAACATATTGAAGTCAGTTATTTTAGCACCTAAAAATGATGATTGTACTTTTATTAATACTGATATACTTAATCGAATACCAGGTGAACAGAAAACATATCATAGCTACGATAAAATAATTTGTGATGATGACAATGAAATCAATAACTATCCAGTACAGTTTTTGAATTCTTTGACTATTAGTGGTTTGCCACCACATAAGTTAGTATTGAAAGTTAATTGCATCGTTTTACTGATCAGAAACTTAAATACAAAGGAAGCATTAGTCAATGGAACAAGAATGCGCATCAAGTGTATGCATCGTAATGCTATTGATTGCGAAGTTTTAACTGGAACCGCACGCAATAAGAGAATTTTGATTCCACGTATAAATTTAACATATTCCGGTACTGTTTTACCATTTAACTTTCAAAGGACTCAATTTCCAATTATACCTGCATTTGCGATGACAATAAATAAGTCTCAAGGACAAACATTCGAAAAAATTGGAATTTTTTTGAGGCAGCCAGTTTTTACACATGGTCAATTGTACGTCGCAGCAAGTAGAGTTCGATCATTCGATGGTTTGAGATTTTATATTTCCGAATATAATGGCCAAGGGCATTTAGCAAATGATGAAAGAGTTTTTACAAAAAACCACGTTTACACAGAAGTTCTGAATCATTAAATTCACTTTCAAACTATTTTAAGTTCAATGGACAACATTTATTTTTTTAACAGCCCGGTTTTTTTTATTTAATGAAAAATATATGAAAAAATACAAGGCACGTATTTTTTATTTCATTTTTTATTTTGTATTAATTTTTTATTTAAATTTTATATAATTCGAAAAAGATAGGCAAAATAACTGTGTAGCCTTGGCGAAACCTGGCAATAAAAAAAACCCAAGGAAATGTCAAAAAACGCGTTATTGCTTTTTAAATACGGCTTAGCCAAGCTAAACCTCATTTTTCCTATTCATCTTTCATATTTTTTAAATAACTTGAAAATTAATGCATAGAAAAAAAAATTAAAAATTATATAAGCTTTGTAGCAGATAATCTTCAAACTGTTTTCGAATTTTGTACCTTACCAAAAATGAAATGTAATCCACTGGAATTGAAAACAATGTATCTTATACTTCTATGAATGTCAAGTTTCATTTTTATTAGCGTTTATTTGATTCAATAATAACATGAAAAAATTAAAACTGACAACGAATTATATCAAAAAATAAATACGAATACAAGCTGTAATTGTTTTTTTTCAACTGTTACTAACATTAAATTTTAAATTTCATAGGTATTGCAGGGAATTAAGGCAAACAACACATGCTAATGACGTATTTGTACACGCTCGCAGCTGACGTAATAGAACAAAATTCAAAAAAATTATATGCAATGATTATAGAGGTATACTCTTTGACAAAAGAACCTCAATAACGTTCAAACTTAAAAATTTAATGAATTATGGTCGAATTTCAACCACTGGGCGACCACTAGTGTTTAGTTATTAAGGATTATAGACATTAGTTTATTTTTAATTGTGCTATCAACTTATACAGTACTGTGTTGTCACCGTTCCTATGATCCTCTTATTTCGTACACTTCTGTCTTGACTTCAGTATTCTATTCTAATCTGGAATATTATCAAACAAAGCAGCCTGAGTTATAAATGTATGCCACTAACTAACTGTGTTAACTAGACATGCTTGTATGCTTTCATGGTTTTCACTATTAATAAAAATTCTATTTCCCAGTTCAGCATACTCATTTTATTTTTCTGAGCATCACACATCCCACACATACTAGGTGAGAATCCTTTGCGGCTTGACTGAGACTGAATCAAGCCACTAAGGCTAATTCATTATAGTACGGACAAAATGTTTGATACTGAATGAAACCTACGTTAAACTGAAAAACAAAGTGATTATTAACATCTAGCTAGTTGTGTTAAAATATTCTTATACTATAAGACATATAAAACTATGCGCAATTGGTTTTATCAAACTTTTCAAAATATATAAAATAAACTATCACATAAGAAAACAAAACATAACAATGACTTTATGTTAACGCTCTGGACTATAATAAATTAATGCTCTGGATTATAAAAAAAACTGTGTAATTTTCAGAGAATGCAATATATTTTAATACAAAATAACTATCATTAAAGCTCAAAATCATAAGGAACACCAAAAATGGAACTATTATTCATTTTGTAGCACCAAATTTCATCATCACTGAAGTATTATGTCTATTAAAGTCTTACAGTACAATATACAGCTAATTTCAAGCAATACTAACTTAAAATTTTGAAGAAATATTTACCAGATATACAGTTTAAATATCACGATCACTTTTTATTGCCATCTATGTTGATCACACATTTGTTCTTGGACACACACACTTTTATAGTACTGAAATCTTCTTAACAAACAATTGTTATTTCAATTAAACAATAATAATGGCGACACGTCCAGCACTTTGACAATCTTCTGGCTACCATCCTTGACTACCTTCCCAGTCACACCCATGATGATTTCTCTGTGACATTGCTTTGTTAATGTGACAATTTTAAGACTGAATTTCGACTTTTTAAACAATAAATTTGTGGTAGTGGTTATTTTCACAAACAGAAATTAAACTAATAACACTGGTCAACACATGTTTTGTCCCAGACAACATTTTATGTGATTCTTATGTATTTTCATACAAGGAATCCAGTTTTGCTATCAAAATTTTGCTATCACGTATAGTTTTATAGATATAAGAATAACGTTTTTTTTTCAATTTTCTATGTTGGAAATTGTATTATTTTTCAATAAATATTACTACAGTACTGACTTGGAGCATGTATTGTTTATTTATTTGAGGAAATGAAAACAAAAGCTACATGTGACATATAGACTTTGGTTAACCCTTTGATCAGTAATCACAGTATATATACATTATACATGCTGCACTCTGGTAGATTGTTTTTTAAACGTTTGGTATTCGTTGATTCTTGCTGTGATGTAATATGTGTGGCTGTGGTGAACTTTTGTGCAGAAGTGTGCTTGGAGGTAGGGATGTCAACTCTCAGAAAATAACCGGTTTTCGGTTAACCGGTTATTTTATGCCCGGTTATAACTGCTCAGGTTTTAACCGAGCCTCAATAACCGGTTTATTCAATAACCGGACCGGTTATAACCGATTTTGATAACCTCTGTATGTAAACTAGGGATGTCAATAACCGCTCGATTATAACCGTAGACGGGTTTTTCTTTCGGTTAACCGGTAATTTTCATTTTATTCTCTTTAGTTACAACTGGTTACTTGTTCAAAACACCAATACCTGTCCGAAATTGAACGAAATCACTATTTAGCGAATCAAACGAATCACTAGTTGGTTGGATATTTGGCTATTTACGGTGACGAGTGAGGTCTACAGAGTAGGCCTACAGTCTACTATCATCGATAGTCAATCGAGTTTGTTTTTTGTAAATAAAGTTAATAGAGGTTGTAAATAGAGTTAAAATTTTTTATTTTTTTTTATTTATGTAGCCTACCATTTTCCGGACTGTGACAATTTTCCAGAATAGTACGATTGATTAATGTCATTACCTTTTTTTGAAAATAACCGAGCGGATTATTGTATAATGTATTGCCAGTTTATTGTATAATACTTAAGAGTTACATTATTTTTGTGAATTAAACTTAAAAAAAATCAAAAAACCCATTCTGGCGGTTATTTGAATAACCGATTCAACGGATAACCATTTTTTATTAATAACTGACATGCCTAGTGAACAGTGAACAGTCACTCCCACGCCCACCCCAGTTGTTACTTGTTCTTGGTAGTTGATACTCGATTTACACCAAGTGGTAAACTCGATTATAACTTATCGAAGTCAGTAACCTCTACCAGTTTTTTGAACGATTTAACCGGTTATTTTTACTTTAAATTAAAATTACCTATAAGTTTTTTCCGCTTTCTATTTAGAGCCGGTTTTTTATCGGTTATTGGATATAACAAAAAATAACCAGTTAAAAACCTACGGGAAAAATAACCGATTTTAACCGGTTAAACCGTTCAGAATAACCGGTTATTCGGTTTAACCGACCGGTTTATGACAACCCTACTTGGAGGTTATGTTGTGCTTAGTTTACGAACATACAGAGGCGTGCAAGTGTATTCTTTTATAAACAACTCGTATTGTTTATCTTATCTTAAACACTGTGTTATTGTTCTGTATTAGTAGCTTTTATTTGCGTGAAATGTGTGTGGTGAGTTGACTTTTAAACTTCAAAGGCGGAACTTTACCCCTTTAATAAAAAAGTGCTATCAACTTTATTTTGGTTGCAAGGTAGGAGATCAGGACAAGAGTTGGGCCCCCCATATTTGTTGTGTTACTTGCTTAAGGCTTTTAACGGGGCAAACAGCTCTCGCCATATGCCATTTGCAGTTCCCATGGTGTGGAGAGAGCCAAAAAATCATTCTTCCGACTGTTATTTTTGTTTAACAAATACAACGGGAATAACAAGTAAGTCAAAACACACTTTGGAATATTCCAAAATACCTTCAGCGATTCGACCTGTTCTCCACAGTGATGATCTCCCAATACCAAATCAATCGATATAAATGAAAATCCAAGCTCTGAAGAGGATCAGAATGAAGATCACTCTGATCGACACGATCCAAGTTTTGAAGTTTCTAACGAGCCTCATTTATTGACACAAGGAGACCTAAATGATTTAGTGCGTGATTTACATTTATCCAAAAATCAGGCAGAACTTTTGGGATCACGACTAAAAGGGTGGAACCTTCTTGATCGCGGAACTAAGGTATGCTACTTTCGAAATCGTCAAGAGGATTTCAAGAACTTTTTTTCTCAAGAAGGGGATTTTGTGTACTGTAATGATATTGTATTAGTGATGGATACTCTAGAACATTCTCATAACCCAGAGGAATGGCGTTTGTTTATTGATTCGTCTAAAGCTAGCCTAAAAGCTGTCCTTCTTCACAATGGAAACAAATTTCCATCAGTTCTACTAGCACATGCTATTAATATGAAAGAAACTTATGAAAATATGAAGATTATTCTAGACAAGATAATGTATGAAAAATTCAATTGGAACATATGTGGAGACCTTAAGGTGAGCACTATGCTGCTAGGTTTACAGACTGGATACACAAAATTTTGCTGCTTTTTATGTGAGTGGGACAGCAAAGATCGCAAAAGTCATTTCAAAAAGAAGATATGGCCTTCACCTAAATCTCTCACACCTGGTGAAAAAAATGTTATGAATGCTCATTTAGTTGATCCCAAAAAAATCTTCCACCTCTTCATATCAAATTAGGTTTGATGAAAAATTTCATGAAGGCAATGGAAGAGGTTTTATGTATTTGAAGGAAAAGTTCCCCAGAATTAGTGATGCAAAATTAAAGAAGGAATTTTCATAGGACCACAAATAAGAGAACTAATAAAAGATGAAAATTTTGAAGGACAGTTGAATGACTTAGAAAAACGTGCATTGATTTCTTCCAAGAATGTAGTGATGCAATTTTTAGGCAACAACAAGTCTGACAACTACAGTGATCTAGTAAATCAGCTGCTGAAAGCATATGAACATTTAGGCTGCAATATGTCTCTCAAGATCCACTTTCTTCACTCTCACTTGGATTTCTTTCCGGAAAACCTGGGAACTGTAAGTGATGAACATGGTGAATGCTTTCATCAAGACATTTCAAGCATGGGAAAAAGGTATCAAGGAAAGTGGAGCTCAAATATGTTAGCAGATTACTGCTGAACTCTCAAAAGGGATGTTTCTGATGCAAAGTACTCCAGGAAATCTTCAACTAACACCTTTTAGGTACGGGGAACATTGATTAATTTATAATTATTTAAAACTTCCGGGCTGAAAGGCCGTGGTCGAATGCTTGATCTTCTACAGCTAGACGTTTCGGCCACACCACCGGTGGCCATCTTCAGTAGCAAAAAGTGTTCGAAATAGATGGTACGCCGAACACGTCTCCCAATGAACTGGGAACAAGCAACAGTGAGATAAGGCTACGCTGTTTCTATTTATAACTTTTTGGCCACTTAAGGTGTATCACGCGGTGTATCCACCGGTGGTGTGGCCGAAACGTCTAGCTGTAGAAGATCAAACATTCCACCATGGCCTTTCAGCCCGGAAGTTTTAAATAATTATTATGACACCGGCCGTGAAAGCCTACGTACTAAAATTGATTAATTTCTTTACTGTAAATGTTATTAATGTAAAATATTTACCTAGCTGTCACACGAAACCCTTACGTGATAGAGAAAAATGGTTGGAATTTTTGAATTCAGCGCAAAAAATACTACATAGATCAGCCAATAAAGTCTTTGGGACAAAAAAAATTTTTTTTTTAGACCAGTGTAATGTGATAAAATAATGAAATTAAACTTTTGCACACCAGTATATAGACAGCTCCCAATTATCTACTGACAGATAGCTATTTATTTCAGTGTTCTTGGTATTTATGAAACATAAATATTTCTTCAAAATACACATATATTATTATCAGATGAGCAATACAATTTATGTTTCCTTAGCATTCTTACTTATTTTGGAAAAAATAATTTGAATAATATATTTTTACATGAACACACCTTAATGTTAATACCATAATACATTATGTTCTCAACAGGTACTATAGTAAACAAATTCCAAAGATCGCAATAGAACATACATATTCCCAGAATGAGCTGTATTTTGTAATACAGGATAATCTTTTGTGTACAACAAATATTCTTCAAATCTTGAAAGAAATAATACAACTTTAACATTGATATACTATGATGTACACCAACACTGATGTCAATTAAGAGCCCCCTATCTGGTTTTGTTTTATTTGTACATCACTTTTAAATGTGATGGTCCTTTAAATATACTACTTTTGAAAAGATCTATCAATTTTCAATTATTAATTTATCCATTAAGTTTTGTTCTATAGAATAATTTTACTGTATTGTTTTTGACGTATATTGTAAAAACAAAATATACAAAAGAATCAAAATTATTAAGAAGTGACACTGGTATACAAGATATGTAGATACACAGTATTGACTTTAATTTTCATTTATTAAGACAGCTGGTTTGAAATGTGTTGTACAACATTAATTATGAATAAAAAAAATAGTCTTATATTATTTACAACACTAAGAAACCTGTGGACGATTAACAAAAAAAAACATTTACGTACATTATAAGGCATGTCGACAAATTACAAAAATAATGAAAGCAATGAGAAAAGGAAAGATTTATTGGCGGTGACACAGATCAGATTAAGACATTAAAATTGACTGTCATTATTTAATTAATAAGCATGCTTTTTAAAAAATTAACTTAATTTTGAAAGTAAGATAATATTTAAAACAAGTGACAAAATAATCATGGATTTTTATCTATAATGGTATTACAATCATACACAGAACTAACTTGCTAGTTCCTGCCAAAACTCACTGACTACCTATCCTTCTATAGTAATATTTTCCAGGTTTGTTAAGTGATTATTATCCTTGGATATTGGGCATGTAGTCCCAATCCAAGTTATAGGTTCATGAGGGAATGAGGTAAAACTCTCCTTGAATTTGAAAATAAGTAGTAATTTCAATAACAAGAAATATTCATTTACAGTCAATAAAATATTTTGTCTCCTTCTATTGGTTTTACAATCCAGGATGGGTTTCAGCCAAGCTAATCTTTAATTTTTAGCAGCTATACCAAGTTCTTTTATTACTGGATCCTGTTTAAGTGAAGTGCTCATGGTAGTGGAAGGTGACTAACCAATGATCAAAACAGACTACAGAAGATATTATTGAATTATAACTAGCTTATGATTTTTGAAAATAACCACCTGTTAACCAAGTCCTGAATTCATGGTAATCCTAAAAATACTGGATGAAAAACACTCATATGGTACCTGAAGCTAGCATAATTTTGCTTGTTTCTGCCAGCTCACAATTATTTTTTTCATCTTCTTGGCATGAGATTTATGTCTAACCTAAAACACATACCTTTTTACACATTACATCTTACTTCACCTTTTTGAAATTTAATTTTCAACATTTATAAAATTATGTTTCTTAGCCCAACTCCTGCTTCTGTTTAGTCTCAAATAATTCCATCAGAAAAATGTTTATTTAAGGTAAATTAATAATTAATGATAACAAGAGTTAGTTCTCCATTTGTTTATAATGGTTTGTTATTTAAAACTGCTTTCATTTCAGCCTTCTTGTCTCTATGTCTGTCTGAAAAAACATTTAATAGCATTTTCCTTCCTCCTGTTTTCATCCTATAATGATATAACACTAATTTTTTTGGAGGTCATAACACAGTGTTCCTCAAGACCTAGCATAATCTATAATTTTCCTCTTTATCCATTTGGTATAGCTGTGAGTTGCATTAGTTTATTGAAATCTTAGTTCTATTTACTAAAGCTCTTACATTAATTAGCACATGCCGTTACATTGTAATTCATAATACGGATTTTCATGTCAGTTTAACAAGGCCTAGCTTTCTGTCTCTGAAAGCTACAGAGGTATGTCTATAAGTTCTTCTTATCCTACCAGTATTTTCACCATGAACCTTGTGTAGGCTATTTGTCAAACTGAAGATGGGAAGTAGGCAGCTGGTGTATAATAGGTAGAATACAGTAATAGTTGAATCTGATGTGTCACTAATTTCAAGTTTACATGTCACAGGACAGTTTTTAAACATGTATTGGTCCTACATATTATGCATTTTAAACATACGGCATTGTACATGTTATCTTTGTTAACAAATATCATAATATTTAGGTGTATGGTAACAAAGAAACCATGTATAGATGTTTGATCATAACATTACATACAAAAACAGCATGATCTAAGAATTATGTGGTCCAAATTATTAAAACCAACAATTCTTTTACTATTTATACCATAGTATTTTACTTTTATATACTGATACAAAAATTAGTTTTCCTTATTGAGAGTACAAGAAGTCAGTTTGACTTTTTCTTAAAGTATCAGTTGAAGTAAATTAGTAATGACTTTAAAACCACAGTGTCAGTGGTTTTTTTATGGAAATTAAGCTTTCTGAAATCAAATAATGACAGCAATGGTATAAAAAAAAAACAACAAGAAAATGTACTATACAAACATAAATAGCAACAACACAAAACAAACAAACATAAGGTGTCTACAAATATTTATATAGCAACACAAAAATCACATCGCACATTGGGGACTGCTATGATAATGAATAACAATACAGTCAAGTAACAAACACACTCACAAACACACTATGTACACAGCAACCTATAACCGTAACACAATATTGTTGTCCTAAATGTATACTGAATGTTTGTCCTTTTGTGTAAATAAAATCTGAACTTAAACAAACAAAACGCTTTCTGGTGAACTATTTGGGAGCTATCTGAGGCCAACCCTAACGTCAACAAACATCCTTAGCAACCTGTTTTTAATTTAATGACTGGTCTTCATTCTTCCTTGACACTGGTAAGGAAAACAAGGAAAGGTTGGAATTTGAAATTACCCTCATACACAAACATTCTGTGTTACTGTAAGATTCATATAAATACATCAAACAATGTACGGTATTTGAATGTTTTCAATGCTAATTTCAAATAAAATAATGTTTCTGCTGTGTTTAATAGTTTTAATAGTAACCAAAATTAAAAATTCTGTTAGTTTGTAATGTCAAAAGCTGACCTTCCTGAAGTATTAAAGTCGTCATTATACTGTTTACTTCACCATATAGACAGTTTTAAAATTAATTTTGTTACTGTTTGGTTCAGAAGAAAGCTTTTTTTAAACATAATTTTTAAATCAAGTTTAAGATAAGCTATTTTTATTTCATTTTCTCACCCTTTCCTGCTTGTGGAATTGTGTGCACGGGGATTTGGTATTCTGCATAACATTTTAAAAAAGGAGCATAATCTCTTATACCTAACTACAACAAAAATTGCCTGGTGAAATATTTATGAATTGCTGAACAGACTTACACAAACTTATTTTCATTGATTCAGTAACACTGAAATAGTCACAAGTAATTCTCAAATGAAATTTTTAAAAGAGAAACTGTTTTAGATGTATGCATTATCATATGCATTACATTCTTGGTAAAAATGTGTCTAGTTGAAAGAATGCCATACATAGTATTTGATATCATTAAACAATTATGTATGGTTATTACAAACTGGATAAGTCGACCTACTCCACCTAGGGATAAGTATATCCTAGGGTATACATTTTGATTGCTAATGACCAATTTTCAGAAAGTCTTCATTTATAATAAAATCTATTGAAAGCTCTATGCCTGTGTTTGATTTAACAATTGGAAAACACTGGCCAGCATAATATCAGAGAGTTGTTAAAAAGCTCCTACTATCTGAAATACTTGCCTAGTTCAAAATTAGTAGCTTTGATGGCGAATGAGGGCAGAGAAGTAAATATAAGAAAATATGTGACAATCACTTCCATTAGCAAGACATTTGTTTTTTAATGACCTGATCCACCACATTGAACATCTAATGTTATAATGTTTCCAGTTGGAACAGTAAATATTTCAATAGAATTGATTCTACTTAAATTTTGAAACTTTCTAGATTTCAGTTTCTTGTTTTATTATACTCTGGAGCAAACTTAGTTACAATGGCTTAACAGAATTTGCATTATGGAAGTAGGACTATGTATACTTCTATACACAGAAAATGTATCGCTCTTAAATGTTGCCATGAATACTTTGTCACATGTTTATTAGGTCACTTTCAAGTGCCACCTACATCAAAATATATTGTAAGAACAACAGAGCATACAGTATTGTATAACATACATGTTATATCACAGTGGGTAAGAATTTTGTTCTGTAAACACTTAGTTATATGAAATAACATATAATAAAATTTTATTTGTATAGCTTACTATTTTGATTGTCTCCTGAACGTTTATGTACCAAAAATTATGTTTGTATCAAACATCAGATTAGAAAAGTTCATGTATTAAAAATATATTTTTCCAGAAAGTGAAATGGCAATTTGATTGAGTCCACAAAAAAGGATCATCAAAACTGTATCACTGATAATTGTATATTCACACTATGCACTCTCAATGCATTTCTGAAAAAAAAGTTATCAACAGTGAGTCCTCCATTTCCATTTATTTTTGTTTTTTGGTGAACACTGTTGCTTAATTAATAAATGCATGGAGTCTTAAGGCAGATCTCAGTTTTTGTGTAGTGTTATGATTTTATTTAGAAAACACAATGTATAACATGATTCTTGAAGCAAGAAATATGTAAAAAGTGTTTATCCTGTTTTTCTTTATTTTTCTGAATCTATACAAACATTCAGAGTGCTGATACTAAAATATAGTTGTGTTAGGAGAAGTGCTGTGACCTGAGTGTTAAAGCTTAACATTTAAAGGCATGTATTATATACATGTTTCACTGAATTGTCCATACCCATTTAAATTATACTGTCTTTCTACTACATATGTAGACACTTACATGTCTGAAACACATCTGTGTTCATGAGAATATTCAGGCAAGTAGTTAGTTGTAGAGATTTTCATGAAAAAAGTATGGTTTCTCTACTCTTTATCTATACCGTACTTATTGTGGATCTGCAATGCTTTGTAATTTGAATATTGTAACGTGATGTTTCCCTCAACATAAAGAATATACCTTAATATAAAAAACTGTATTATTAAAATAATGAAGGACAAAACAATAATTGAGTAATTAACTTATATCATGAGATATACATGTTAAACAATAAATATAAGATCATTGTAAAATAAAATAATAAGACCAAGACTAAGATATATGACCAGTGGCGGCGATAAGGCCCCGTAGAACCCGCGGCGCGGGGGGCCTCGCCCCCCTGGCTCCTAGAAAAAAATATGAAACGAGCTATAATAGGAAAAAAAGTTTTAATGGGATCCGACTACCGGCAAATTTGTATTTAAAATACGAAATATACGTTTTATTTGAGTGTATAGACATGCAAAAAAACTACGTTTTCCGAAATGACATTACTGTTTGTAGTTTGTAAGCGAAGCTTATCTTATCTCTTGTGGTGCCCGTACGTCCGGTGCGATGAGTCACTCGGCACTGAGGAGACGTAAACAAACACAACACAATGTAGTTCAGTACAGTACTCAGTAGTGCGTCGCATCTCCTGCGCGATAGTACTGTATTGCATTCATTTCGTAATTTAGTGCCGTTTAAGTTTAATGACTTAACATTTGATTTTAGTTTTTGTATTTTGTGTAGAGTTAGAGTGTTAGAGACAGAGTTTATAAAATGGAAAGTAAGCGTGAATATTTAAGTGGTGCTAAGAAGAGAAACTGCAAAAACAACGAGAAGAATCTAAAAGTAAACTTTCAAAACTCGACCAGTTTTTTAAAAAAATCATCAAAATGTGAAGTTGAACAACCCAAACCCGGGCCAAGTGCAAGTAATGAAAAAGAAACAAAAATCGGACTTGAAGTTGATTGTGACAGTGACAATAAACCTGATTTAAACATTAGTCCGTCGGATACAAGTGATACAACTACGGAAACAAATAAGCAACTGCAACATGAACAGGAAGAACAACTGCTAGGCATTGAATGTGTTCGCCAGTCCGAAGACATACCTGGACCAGAAAATCAGTTTGAACCAACTAAAGTTGTAAGTAATCACGCAAATAAAACTAGTTTAGCAGGCCCTTCCGATCCAAACTGCCAAAGTTTTGAGACAGATATTGCATTCTATAAAAATCAAGCTACAATGACAGACGAGGTGAAAAAGTTAATAACGTTAAGTGAAACTTGTCAACCAAAGGATCCTTTCCCGAAGGATTCCGTTTCTAAGCGGTCTTTCAGTACAGCGTATTATTCTTTCAAAACTGCAGCAGGCCAAATTGTTCACAGGTTTTGGCTTTGTTACTCTCGTAATCTAGATGGAGTCTACTGTTTACCATGTTGGCTTTTCAGCCAAAGTGCTGATGCCCAAAGCTGGTGTGAAGGCGATATTAGAGATTGGAAAGGTCTCAGTAAAAAAATTGAAGTTCATGAAAGTAGCAATGCTCATTTACAATCTTGTCTCACTTATGCCACTTGGAAAAAGAGTAAAACGGTAGCTGATCAAATTTCCGATGAGTGGAAAAAATGGAAAGATATTTTCATACGGATTGTGGATGTCATTCGAACCATGGCACTGTGTTCATTGCCGTTTCGTGGCCATTCAGAATCATTACATGAAATAAATCCTGAAAGTGGAAATTTTTTGAACATACTATCTTCAGTTTCTCGCTACGATTCTCTCCTTAGTGCACACTTAGAAAATGAAAAAACCAGATCAAAATACCTCCACCATGACATTCAAAATGAAATCATTAACTTGCTAGGAAAATCAGTATTGACTGCCTTACTAAAACAGATTCACTCGTCTCCTTTTTTTTCTATAATTGTTGATAGCACACAAGACATTTCTAAGATTGACCAAATGAGTGTTGTAATCAGATACATTAACATAGTAGAAGAATCTCCTGGCAATTATAAAACTGTGATTAGTGAGTCCTTTTGGGGATTTCAAGAAATAAACGATCCCAACAGTGACGGGTTTCAAAGTAAGATTTTAGACTTTTTGAAAACAAATGAAATTGACATTAGTAAGTGTAGAGGTCAAGGTTATGACGGTGCAGCAACAATGAGCGGGAAATACTCTGGGTTACAGAAAAGAATTATGGATATAGTCCCAAACGCGGATTAAGTACACTGTGCTGCACATAACCTGAACTTGGTGATCAATGATTCAGTATCAAATATTTCTGAAATAAGACAATTTTATGACATAGTTCCAAAAACTTATGTGTTTTTCAGTGAAAGCTTACATAGATGGCAAGAACTTAACACTGCCGTTAAAGAAGACAGCTCTGCCAAAAATCTAACTTTAAAAAAGCTATGTCCAACAAGGTGGTCTTCTAGACACGACTGTCTGTTAGCTTTAAGAAATGATTTCAAAAATGTGATTAAGTGTTTGACAGAAATTATTCTGTACAGCTCAAAAAAACCTGAGGCAGAAGAAGCATTACCAATTAGAAACCACCTGGAAAACTTTGAATTTATTCTTGTGCTCTGCCTTGAAACTAAGATTTTAGAGAATGTAAATATAACTTCAAAAGCACTACAGAGGCCAACTGTTGACCTAGGCAGAGCAAGGCAGTTTCTAAGCGGCGCTTGTGATGAGTTAAAAGTTTTAAGAAAGGACTTTGCCGGCTTTCTTGCTGGTGCTAAACAGTTGGCCCAGTCATGGGACATAACTTGTAACATGAAAAATAAGCGTAAGCGAGTTGTAAAACGCTTCTTTGTTGAATTATCAGTTGACCATAGAATTGACGACCCAGTGAAATCACTTGAAGTAAAAGTTTTCAATGCAACACTAGATATTGTAATAGCTCAGTTACAAATGAGATTCGAAGGATTGCGTTGCATTGATGATAGGTTTTCATTCCTGACGCCTCAGAATTTAGTAAACTTCTCACAAGAGACAGTAGTGGAGAAAAGTAAGGCTCTGGTAAATGTGTATCCTGGTGACCTTTCCACATCACTGCCTGACCATGTAATATCCTTCAAAGCTCTGATGGCCAAAGAAATTGTACACAAGAAAAGCATTTGAGAAATGATGAATTTACTGGTTGAAGCAAACAGCTGCCTTATGAGTTGCCTCCCAGACTTAACTACAGCTTTGCAGCTTTATTTAACCATACCTGTCACAACAGCTACAGCGGAAAGAAGCTTTTCAAAATTTAAATTAATTAAATCATACTTAAGAAGTACCATGGCCCAAACTCGGTTGAGTGACTTGGCACTGTTAAGCATTGAGCATGAAGAGACACAGAAAACTAATATCAACGAAGTGGTTGAAAAGTTCTTAGCTATTAAAAAAAGAAGACTAGGCTTAGGAAAACAGTGAACTTTGGTTGATCCTCATCTGTAAATATTGTACACTACTTGAGTTCCAGTGTTATTGAATTGGATTAAATTTAAGGAGAACTTGTATAGAGTATATTCAAGAATTTTACAATTTCAGTTACAAACTAATTTAAATGTTTGAAAAAAGCTAGAATGTTACTTTGATATTCGTTTTTAAATAATAAATTTTTAACACTCTGTGTGCGGTACTGTTTCATAGTCTGAATTTAGATCTTTGACGTAAAAAGAAATCATTCTTTTTATTTTGGTTTTTTATAGTTTGTATAGAACTTTGTCTATTTAGCAACAACGAATTTTAAGAGTTTGTACACGTGTGAAACGTCCTTTGCAAATTGCAAACGCTTTGTGATAGACGAGAAAGTATTCACAAATCATTGTTGTGAAACACACGTAAATAGAAACTCATTTGAGTGTTTTCCCCTATTACGTATACCAAATTTAACCATTTTTATAGGGCCCCCTAATTAGTTTCGCGGGGGGCCCCCGTTTCATTAGCGCCACCACTGTATATGACTATCTGGAACTTTGTAACAAATAACTCCAATAGAATTAATAAGAAAGATGGCACAAAATAGGTGAAAGCCTATTCAGCAGAACCTAACTGGGTTACCAATTAGGAAAGTGTTAATAAACTAAATAAGAATTTAATGAAACCAAACAATAAAGCTAGAGAATAATTCTACCTGAGTGTGAATGAAAACACATAGACAATTCAGAGAATAATTAGTATAAGTGTATGATAACAGTTTTAATTTTGAATGAAAATGATACAATGTAGGTTAGGTTAAGAACCATTGTTAGATGTTACAGAAAGAGAAGAATATAAAGGAGATTGTAATATAAAGAATTACATAATAGAAAGTATAACCAATAAACTGAATAATAGATAAGACAATGATACATAACTATTGTTGGTTATGAACCAAATAATAATATAAATAGTAAGAAACTAATGTTACACCCAAAGCCTACATATACTTGGTAGGAAAAAAAGAAAATCTGTATAAATAAAATATGTAGAATAATACTATATACATTCAAAGATAATGTATATTAGTAGAGTAAGTTATTAGTAATCAAAGGTGTAAATAATGGACCATATATAATGTAAATAATAACAAATCACCTTTGACAAACAACATAGATCTACTGTGTAAATTAGTAATGAAAATTACAGGGAATAAAGATTGTAGGCTATTAGATTATAAGAGATATAGTAAAAGTTCATGTAATTCATAAGGAATAATTAATAACTGTTGAATTGTATTAGAGTTAAGTAATTTTGTTTAAAGAAAAGAATTACAGTCCATGGAACAATGGCCATTATGAGGCCTAGAGGGCAATTCAATGTTTTGTTAAAAAAATTAATGTTTATAGTTATAGGTATTAGTATTAAAATAATTTTATTACATAAGATAAGAGGTACAATAACAAAATTTAAGATAGGTATCAAAAAGGACCAGTTTTAAACAAAAATGTTAGAATAGGCCAGGCCATCAGTTAAAAATGTTATTTTTGTTATTACTGGTCAGAAATATGGCTTAAGAGATCTCAAAACGATCAGCATAAAAACTGCATTTTAATGGTGGTAATATCTTTGTTATATTCCGTAGCATAAGAAAAATAAGTCAATTTTAAGATTTGTTGATAAATTTGATCAAAAAGGTGATGCTTAGGTTGGTGTGCATCAACCCAAAGTCGGACGCTTAAAACGGAATTTTTGTGATTAAAAACGGAATGCTTGTTAATTCCACCAATCAGAATCTTTCACCTGTCAGGCGAATCAACCCATAATGCACCACCAATGATTTAGTCGCTCGCTGGTAATCATACAGTAAAGAACACCTTCTCTGTGACACGGAAAATGTACATACCCTCCAACCCAAAGTGTAAATAGTCTTGTCCCCAAAGTCTCGAACCCGAGTGAGGTTAGGTGAAGTGTAAACAAAACGTGAACTAACCTACAAGCGGGGACGTAACCTAACAGTGAACATCAAGTGTTGTGAAGTTTTTTTTTATATTTAAAGGACAGTATAGTGAATAAATAATAACAGTGAATTATATTAAATGTATAAAGAAAATGAAAGTATAGAGTGCATCTAAAAAATTTATAACCCTACTTAATATTTAAGTATCACTATACCATGGTAACTTTTATATACACTTGTGAACTAAGTTTATAACATCACAGTATAGAAACACTAACACTATTATAATTATTTTGTGTTTAACTATTATTTCGTTGTACTTAATCTTTAAACTTGAATAACCTATTGATTAACCTCAAAAGCGGACTCTGTCCAATATATGAACTGTTCGTCACTTTAGATTTAATTAATATTAATTGTTAAATTTTCACTTGTGAACTTACTTTGTATTTTCCCGTACGCGTTTTGGCGTGATGTGCGCCTTCTTCAGCGGTGTGAGACAGAATGTCCGGAACTTGTAACGGTTTTTTAGTTGTTAGATTGAGTGGTGAGGGGGGTGGAAGGGAATTGGCACGGGGATCCGAATTATTGTATGTTTTATGTATAATTGTGTCAAAGAGTGTGTGTGATTTAAAGTGTAATTGGTCGTTATACCCTGATAACAAAAGAAAGTGACTGGCGGAGCGGCCGCGCGGCGACCCAGTTTGTAGTAAAAACATTCCACTTAATAACCTCGTTGAAACGTAAAATACAGGGCTAGAAATGTCTAATTAACTGTATTTTAATCATCAATTAAAGACATTTTTAACAAACTTTTCTAATTTTGAAAGTTAAATAAAAAAAATACACGAATTTGAATTAAAAGTTAGGGTTTATCATTTTTATTATGTAAGAACTCTAGAGGTTAAGCATCGGAAAAACATTTCTTGTAGACAAATGGTAGTCCACCTTCTTTAGTACAATATATCAAAAATTGAGATTCCTATGATTAAAATTAACGACGTTATTAATTTTTTTCTAATGTCCTGTTAACTCAGCTGTTAAAAGTTGTACATGAATGAGATTTGCGTCATGCTCTCTCTAGACAACTAAGTGTAGAAGACATATACAACTTACACCTTATACGTGATAGGAATATTACAATGGATTAATATATAAAGTGAATTTCACAGAGAGCAGTGCGTGGTGCTCTGTGGCGGAAGTACAGTCAGAACCTAGTGGACCCATTTTATTCGCGCGCGCTACCGTCAACCCCACCGTCTCGGCCTCTCCTTTATGTCCACAAATAGCACATGCTTCCAGGAAAACTGAAAAGTTATATGCACACTAAGGGTAAGGGAAACTTCCAGCTTTCAGTTTAGTTGATGTGGTGGTTGAGTGATGTTCGGTTGTTGGTTATCTTGATTTTAAGTTTGAGTTTCTTGTGCTTTCGTTATAAATTGACGTGTTTTTAAGTTATTTTGTGTGAATATACTTCGGTGGCTGAGCATGGAGCAACGTAACGAGGCTGAACCAAGGAAACATAGGGGAAGACCTAGGACTCGAACTCCAAAGAAAAGACAAACTTCGGGCCGAGGCGTACCTATGAAAGGACAGTCAAGAGAAATTGTGTGCAAAGTGCGGGAATATTTTGATAGAGAAAAGGCGAACAAAGGTCCTTTGATTACGGTTAATAATGCAATACAGCGAACTGCAGATGCTCTGAAAATACATAAAAATACAGTTGTGCGAGTTTGCAAAGAAAAAGAATTGAAAGAAATACAAGATGACAGTAATAGCCAACTTTCAACTCCGGGCAAACAGAGGAAACGGGAGAAAACTGTGACAAAACTTGACACTTTTCAGGAAGACGCTATACGAAGACATGTATATCAATATTACATAAGAAAAGAATATCCCACTTTGAAAAAACTCTTATCATCGTTGGAAAATGAAGAGCTGTTTAATGGCAGTCTGTCTTCGCTTAGAAACGTGCTAAAAGGTTTAGGATTTACGTGGAGAAAATTTTCGGGCAGAAAAGTGATTATGGAGTGAAGCGATGTCGCTGCCTGGAGGTGTCGTTTTCTTCGCCAAATCAAAGACGAGAATTTTGATAATATAATTTGGCTCGATGAGACCTGGGTCAATGCTGGGCATTGTTTGAAACAAGGATGGACTGATGAGTCACTTCAGGGGACAATGTCAACACCTATAGGGAAAGGTGAACGATTAATAATATGTCATGCAGGTTCTTCAAAGGGGTTTGTTCCAAATTCCCTTCTACTATTTAAATCGAAAAAAACCGGTGACTACCATGAAGATATGGATCACGACAAATTCTTCTTCGGTTGGTGTTCTGAAACTTTGCTAAATAACCTAGAAGAGCCTGCAGTAATAGTCATGGACAATGCTCCCTACCATTCTAAGCAAATTGATAATGCTCCCACAAGCAAAGACAAAAAAGCTGACATACTTGCATGGCTGGATAGGAAAAATATTCAATCTACAACCGACTTGAAAAAATCAGAACTTTTGGAATTAGTGAAATGGCACAAGCCCCAGAACAAAAGGTATTTTGTTGATGAATTGATAGAGAGCAGAGGTCACAACGTGATAAGGCTACCACCTTACCATTGCCATCTTAACGCCATTGAGCTTATATGGGCTCAGGTTAAGCGGTATGTTGCCGAAAACAACAAAATGTTTACTTTGAAAGAAGTTGAACGACTGACTAAAGACGGATTTAATCGCATTACTGCTGAGAGGTGGAAGCAAGTAGTGGACCACACCAAAAAAGTTATTATCGATGCATGGAATAATGAAGGACTAATGGAAGAAGCTGTGGAGGAAATGATTATATCCGTGGGAGACAGCAGTAGCTCCGAGGATGATAATTGTTCAGAAGATGATAATAGTGATGACGATCCAATGGAGGGTATCACGGAACTTTTGTTTGAAGACTACTAACTCACAGCTATAAGTGTTTTAATAGTGTATTTTTATGATTTATACACATATTTTATGAGCAGATTCCATAAAAGCTGAAGAACACTACAATACTTGTAAGTACCGTAGTGTCTTTATTATTTATTTGTCAATGTTAATAACAAGTAATTTACTAATTGTTTTTACATTTCAATACATTATAACAGTAAAATACTGTTATAATTATGCAATATCTGGTAGACCGAGCTTTGCTCGGTAGTTTTAAACTGTAAACTGTATTTCATAGTTAAATAATTAGTTATTGAGAAATTTGAATGGCATTAACAATTTCCCAGTAATTACATTGCACTTCAAGTAGTAGTATTAAAGCTGATCACAAAACAAAAACAGTTTATTAACAAGAAAACAATAAATACCATACCGCAAAAGAGTGATAAACAATCATTCAAGACACTCCATCTGTTATAAAAAGCATGTAGTTCAACTAAACCACAAAAGTCTGGTCAGATGTAAGTTTTTGACAGATCTCCAGGTAGATAGATTAGATTAAATAAGTAGACAGATAACTAAAATCTCTGTATATACTTATGAGAGGTTGGTGACTTGTAGCAAGTTGGCTATGTGTCAATGTGTGAGCCGTGAGCGTATGCACCACTTCCTTTGGGCTGTTACTGTACCTTGACTCGATGCGTGCCGTTGAGCGATGTTAGTTCTAATTTTCCTATATTAACTGACTGCGGTTATATTTTGTAATATTTGAAGGTTACATACCACTTTGTATTGATGAATACAATTTTGTTATGCTTATTGTGAAAAAACTCAATGAAAAAAATTATTAATAACGGAGTTAACAGTACATTTGGAAAAAAATAATAACGTCGTTAATATTATTCGTAGGAATCTCAATTTTTGATATATTGTACTAAAGAAGGTGCACTACCATTTGTCTACAAGAAATGTTTTTCCGATGCTTAATCTCTGAGTTCTTATGTAATAAAAACGATAAACCCTAAATTTTTAATTCAAATTCGTGTATTTTTTTATTTAACTCTCAATGTAAATTAATTGAAAAAAGATTTAAAAAATTAGAAAAGTTTGTTAAAAACGTCTTTAATTCATGATTAAAATACAGTTCATTACACATTTCTAGCCCTGTATTTTACGTTTCAACAAGGTTATTAAGTGGAATGCTTTTACTACAAACTCGGTCGCTGCACGGCCGCTCCGCCAGTCACTTTCTTTCGTTAATCAGGGTATAAGTATGTTGTTTGGTTGTGTTGTGTAGTGTTTGTATATTTCATATTGTTCTGCTGTTTTAAGTTTCCGACTTTTAGGCAAGTAGTGTAACATCTCAAAATCGAACACACACTCTTTGACACAATTATACATAAAACATACAATAATTCGGATCCCCGCACCAATTCCCTTCCACCCCCCCCCACTCAACCTAACAACTAAAAAACCGTTACAAGTTCCGGGCGTTCTGTCTCACACCGCTGAAGAAGGCGCACATCACGCCAAAACGCGTACGGGAAAAAACAAAGTAAGTTCACAAGTGAAAGTTTAACAATTAATATTCATTAAGTGCTGTGAATGAAGAAGATGAACCATCCAAACAACTTTAGATTTAAGTTATTATTTTGTCATTTTATATCTAATTTTGCATTCTAATGTTTTGTTCTTCAAAAAAGACATTTTTGTTAATTATTGTAGTCACAAGAACCCAAAAGGTTATATTTTCATAACGTAAACAGTAACATATATTTCTGAGATTGTGAACTCATGCTACCAACTGTTGAACTATCAATACAACAAGCTTGGTCAATTATTATTACAAGAAATGTTATTCATTTTTATATCAAAGAATAGAATAGAATTCTAACAGAAAAAAAAGAAAAGTTAAAGTAATTAATGGTGTATGAATTATCATTTTAATAATTAATATTTTATTTGCAATTTATGAACATTAGTGTTTACATCAACTCCAGAAGAATAAGTTGGCAGTACCTATTTTGGAACAACATGGGCTTTTTAAATGATTTAATTAGGTCAGTGAACTCTAATAAGGTAAAGAGAATAAATTAAATAAAACTTACAAATAACAATTAATACAAACTTTTAATATCTCAATTAATAATAAATAATAAAGGAAAATTAGAAAAACCTAGTTTCATACCAGCGAGCACAAGGGAACCATTCCACTATAATTACAAACCAAACCAACCGGTATTTATAATTTATAATTAAAATTAGCAAAAATGATTTTACACCACAACAAATGAATTAGCAATTAATAGAATAAAGCCAATTATATTGAACCATAAGAAACAAACTATCAGCAAATTATATTCATGATTTTATTTGTAACCACAGATATTACAAAATGGCGCCCAACATTTGGGGCTCGTATTTGCGAATTATAGGGAGGATAAGAATTATTTTATGCTCAGAGAGCATAATTATATTCATAATTATTTATTTGTAATCAATCATTTGATTATTACAAATTGGCGCTTACAATGTGAGGCAACATTAACGATTTGTAATTAGTAATCCCCATTTTTGATTATTACAAAATGGCGTCCAACTAGTGAGGCTAGAAGTAGGAGAGGACCTTATATTATTTCAAGGTATTCTTTTAATAATTTACACTCTAGCGGCGGCTACAATAAACAACAAAAATGCCAAGAAGAGCAACTTCATCAAAATGGAAAGCAGAGGAAGAAACAGAACTAGACATGCTAGAAAAAGAGGCGACACCTGTCGAAGAAATTGAAATATTATTACCGACAGAAGAGATGGACAAAACCACAGAGAGTGTCGACACGAATATCCTAATGGAATTCCTCCAGGAAGAGTTTAAACAAATGGACAAGAAGATGGACAGTAACAGTGAAACACTGAACAAGAAAATGGAAAAGAATAACGAAACACTAAAACGACAGATAAAGGGAGACAGTGAAACACTGAACAAGAAAATTGAAAAAAATAACGAAACACTTGAATGAAACACAGAATCATTAAAAAACAAATGGAAAATAATAATGAAGCGTTAAAACAACAAATGAAACAACAGTTAGAAGCCTACAGAGAAGAAATAAAACACAGAATCACTGAAACAAATGAGAAGATTGAAAGAACTAATGAAACACTAATACAATTCCGTGAAGAAGAAATTATAAATCAGATAAACAATGTCGATGATAACAGTAAAATTAGGGTTGAGATACTTCAACAGGAAACTCAGGAAAAATTAGAAAAATTGCAGGACAAAATGGAGGAACAACATGATCAGATAGGGAATAACCTGGGACGAGTACAAGGTCAGGTAAACAACAATAAAGGGAAAATAGAAGAAATACAAAGGAAGGAATTGATTAACATTAGGGAAGAATTAGAAATATTGCAAAACAGACTGATAAACTACACACATGTACCACTAGGAGAAAATATAGACACAATTCACTTTAAAGAATATCGAAGATACCCCCCTAGAATTCCTGGAAAGATTGGAAGAATTATTTAATAGGAATAAGGAAACCGGTGGCACATGATAAAAATCTTTTAGATGAGAGTTTCAAGAATATTACAGATAATTGGTGGACGGTGATAAGGAATGAGGTCCACAATTATACAGAATTTAAACAAATCTTCAAAACCAAATACTGGTCAGAGTCTATACAAAATATCGTCAGGGATAACTTATGCAATGGCAGGTATGACTTGACGAGAGGCCAAACACCGACAGCCTACTTTTTAGGTAAAGTTTGTGTAGCAAGACACCTAGAACCAAGAATCCCAGAAAAATGTCTGGTAACCAAAATTTCGTACCATTTCGAAGAAGGGATAGTACATGCCAGACTGTGTGTACAAGTGAAAATGATCGGCGGAATGGAAGCCCTCTTGGAGAGTTTGAGCAGGAGGATTATTATAGAAGAAATCGCCGGAGGCCCGAGAATCAAAACGAGCGGCGGAATGAACAGAACCGTGATAACAGACAGCGAGTAAATTATGCAAGAGCCAATAATAGTAATCGAAGTCCACAAAACAACTGATTCTGATGTCGTAGAAGAAGTTTTAATAACGAACAGACCTACAGGAACCAATAACGAAGAGATGAAGACAACCGACGTCCCCAAAGGAGTCGAAGTGAGGAGAATCGACGATCTAGAAGCTGGGACGGAAGAAGAGATGTACCTTCTGAAAACCAGCGAAGGAATGACCAAGAGCAACCAATAAACAATGATGGGAGTAGGGGAAACAGGAATCCGCAGTGAGAACACAGGATAGCCTGTCACTGCAAGCAAACACGGGGTCGATCAGAAAGATAAAAACGTCCAATAAAATTGTAGAACCCATAACAATTATTCAGAACTACTATTTAAAAAATATCCACTCTGATTTGTTAGAAGAGAGAACGGTGGAAGAGGCTAAACCGAATAGTGACATAATAAACGTCAGAGTAGAACTACAAGGGGTGCTGGCAGAATTAATGATCGACACAGGAGCGAACATTTCTTTAATAGATAAAACCGAATTGAACAGGATACAGGAGGCAAACACGGCGAAAATACCCACACTGCCTATCAACAACATAACAATCATAGGAGCAACTGGAAAACAAAATAAATCAGTAAAGCAACAAGTAATCCTGGATGTTACTAGCAAAGGAATAGGAATTCCTATGGTGTTTTTAGTAGCCCAAGGGCTACCCTTTAAGGTGTTAATAGGGTGTGATATGCTACGGCGACACTCTGCTATAATTAATCTGGCCAGTGGAGAAGTGAAACTGCATTCAGACGGTAATGAATGGTCTACTGAGATAATTGGAAGCCAACGTGCCCCTCAGTACAGACGTTCATACCACATTAGGGAAAATAATAGGACACCCATAGGAAACAAGGAGCTTGTAACAACAGAATCAAATTTGTGGCAGGAAAAGTTGCAGGAAATACTATCATTCCGAGGAAGGGGCTCTACAGGCATAGTCAGTGTGGAACAGAAACAAAGGTTAGTAGACACCTGTAATAAATACCGAAGTGTATTCTTCGATTCACCTGGTAAAGCAAAAAAATTTTTGTGTGAATTGAAGTTCCAGGACCAGTAAATTTTAACCGGAAGTCGTATCCTATAGACCAGTTGTTAAAAGAAGCGGTTAGAAAAGAAGTCCAACCCACAATCGACGAGGACATCATAGAAAAAAGTAGGTCACCGTATACCAGTCTCATCGTAGCAATACCCAAAAAGGACGGACAGGTGCGTTTATGCCTCAACCCCCGTGAAATCAATAAAATGATCATAAACGACCCGAAATCTCCAGGAGAGATAGAAGAAATAATGAAAAAGTTCCACGGTAGTAAATTCATGGGTACGTGGGATGCCGTCTGCAGATACTGGCAGATAGAATTATACCCGAACAGTCGCCAGTATGTTGCCTTTATCTTCGAGGGAAGAAACTACCAGTTCAAACGTTTACCTTTCAGAATAGTGAATTCAGTGGCTATCTTCATCCAATGTATGGACCAAATTTTGGGAAAGGAAGCGTTAGAGTTTGCAACTGTGTATGTGGATGATATATTGATAACTTCGCCAACATGGGATGAGCATTGCCACAGAATCGAGGTGGTATTGAGAAAACTTCAGCAAAATAACATCACACTTAAACTCGATAAATCCAAATTCATCACACAGGAACTACAATTTCTCGGATTTATACTGTCAGAAACTGGAATAACGCCGTCACCCGAGAAGGTGGAGGTAATACAAAATTTTCCGAAACCTAAAAACATTAGGCAATTACAATCCTTCCTAGGTATTTGCAATTATTATAGAAAATTTCAAGAAAATTATTCAGAGCTGACCGCTAAATTTCAGCATTCACTTTCATCAAAGAACACGTGGAAATGGGGCAAAATAGAAGATGATAACTTGAGTGTAATTAAAAGTAAATTTTTAAATTGTGTTGTACTACACCACTCCGATTTAAATAGAAGATTTTACTTAAATTGTGATGCCAGCAACATCAGCCTGGGTGCAGAATTGTCTCAGGAAGACGAAAAGGGCAACCATCTAGTGGGTTGTTTCACCAGTAGTGTTGAGCAACTGTGAGAGGAATTATACAGTTACAGAGAAAGAACTACTGAGTGTGGTCTTCGCATGTTTGAAATTTCGTACATACATCTTGGAATATCTGTTGACCATAAGGTCAGACCATAAATCAATTTCATTTCTTAAGAAATGCAAACTCAACCATGGACGACTGACAAGGTGGATTCTCATCCTGCAAGAATACAACATACATTGGGAATACGTGCCTGGAAAGCAAAACGCTGTGGCTGATGTACTATCCAGGGTAAACATAGAGAGAGGAACCTTCGACATAGATCAGGAAGACATCGGAAAAGTATATCATATTCTACAATCTAGAGAAGACTTGGAAGGAGTTTTGAACCAAGTTAAAGAACTGCAAGCCGCCGATCCCAAACTAAAATCGATCAGGGAAAGATTAGAACATTCTGATTCAACTATAATACCATTATATTGTGTACATGATAATTTAATATTTACACGTCCCACATCAAGAGACCATATATGGAAGTTGTATATCCCAAGAGCCGCAGAGGCACCAGTAAAACTCGACTAACATGTCAGATACGGTCATATGGGACCTCTCAAAGTAGTAAAAGCCTTACAGGAACATATGTATATAAAGGGGATCAACAAAAAGGTAAGACAGATGGTGAGATGTTACAAGATTTGTCAAATGGTAAAAGTGCATAATGAGCGAAAGGAAGGCGCCCTGATCACCATCACTTCAAACAGGAACCTGGAGAAACTTTTTATCGACATATGTGGGCCATTCCCCAAGAGTGGAGGAAGAAGCAGATTCAGGTATATAGTTATTATTTTTGACCACTTTTCAAAATTCACGAAACTATACCACATAAGTAAAGCTACAACACGAAACATTCTAGAAATAATAATAAATAAATACATATGCGAGGTAGGAAAGCCGGAAACGATAGTGACAGACCACGGTACACAGTTCAAGGGCAAGAAGTGGAAGACAGATTACTGAATGTAGGAATCAAGACATAAAACCTCAGTATATCACCCCAGCAGAATGAGTCCTCCGAGAAGTAGGGAGGATCCTGAGAACAAATTGCCATGAAGGACAATGGAACTGGAGCAAGTACGTGGAAGCAACGGAAACATTCCTAAACCTGGCTTATCACGATACCCTAGGAGCCAGTCCTTATCAAGTAATGTTTAACCAACCACCACCCAGAGAATAACGTCTCTGATACAATTCCCACCCATGGAAAAGGAAGATTTGGCTATGACCACCATATATAACAAAGGCGGAACTGCACAAGAAGAGAGACAAAAAACATAAAACGAAGATCATAAAATACAACCTAGGAGAGAAGGTACTCATCAAAAACAGACAACTGCCTAGTTCAGTGGAAGGAATCGCAAAGAAATTATTATTGTTATATAACAGGACCATTTATTATTACCCAGGACAAAGGTAATAATACCTACGAGTTACCGACACCAGTCACAAATCGAGTCAAAGGGGTTTATAATCAAGCCGAAATCAAAAAGTTTTATGGAGTTTAAAGAGAAGGAGAAAATTATTAATAGCCGTTTATTTCAGTAACTTATAAAAATCTACTGAAATAACCAGACATTAAGGGGGGGGCATCGTGTAACATGATGTTTCCCTCAACATAAAGAATATACCTTAATATAAAAATTGTATTATTAAAATAATGAAGAACAAAACAATAATTGAGTAATTAACTTATATCATGAGATATAGATGTTAAACAATGAATATAAGATCATTGTAAAATAAAATAATAAGACCAAGACTAAGATATATGACTATCTGGAACTTTGTAACAAATAACTCCAACAGAATTAATAAGAAAGATGGCACAAAATAGGTGAAAGCCTATTCAGCAGAACCTAACTGGGTTACCAATTAGGAAAGTGTTAATAAACTAAATAAGAATTTAATGAAACCAAACAATAAAGCTAGAGAATAATTCTACCTGAGTGTGAATGAAAACACATAGACAATTCAGAGAATAATTAGTATAAGTGTATGATAACAGTTTTAATTTTGAATGAACATGATACAATGTAGGTTAGATTAAGAACCATTGTTAGATGTTACAGAAAGAGAAGAATATAAAGGAGATTGTAATATAAAGAATTACATAATAGAAAGTATAACCAATAAACTGAATAATAGATAAGACAATGATACATAACTATTGTTGGTTATGAACCAAATAATAATATAAATAGTAAGAAACTAATGTTACACCCAAAGCCTACATATACTTGGTAGGAAAAAAAGAAAATTTGTATAAATAAAACATGTAGAATAATACTATATACATTCAAAGATAATGTATATTAGTAGAGTAAGTTATTAGTAATCAAAGGTGTAAATAATGGACCATATATAATGTAAATAATAACAAATCACCTTTGACAAACAACATAGATCTACTGTGTAAATTAGTAATGAAAATTACAGGGAATAAAGATTGTAGGCTATTAGATTATAAGAGATATAGTAAAAGTTCATGTAATTCATAAGGAATAATTAATAACTGTTGAATTGTATTAGAGTTAAGTAATTTTGTTTAAAGAAAAGAATTACAGTCCATGGAACAATGGCCATTATGAGGCCTAGAGGGCAATTCAATGTTTTGTTAAAAAAATTAATGTTTATAGTTATAGGTATTAGTATTAAAATAATTTTATTACATAAGATAAGAGGTACAATAACAAAATTTAAGATAGGTATCAAAAAGGACCAGTTTTAAACAAAAATGTTAGAATAGGCCAGGCCATCAGTTAAAAATGTTATTTTTGTTATTACTGGTCAGAAATATGGCTTAAGAGATCTCAAAACGATCAGCATAAAAACTGCATTTTAATGGTGGTAATATCTTTGTTATATTCCGTAGCATAAGAAAAATAAGTCAATTTTAAGATTTGTTGATAAATTTGATCAAAAAGGTGATGCTTAGGTTGGTGTGCATCAACCCAAAGTCGGACGCTTAAAACGGAATTTTTGTGATTAAAAACGGAATGCTTGTTAATTCCACCAATCAGAATCTTTCACCTGTCAGGCGAATCAACCCATAATGCACCACCAATGATTTAGTCGCTCGCTGGTAATCATACAGTAAAGAACACCTTCTCTGTGACACGGAAAATGTACATACCCTCCAACCCAAAGTGTAAATAGTCTTGTCCCAAAAGTCTCGAACCCGAGTGAGGTTAGGTGAAGTGTAAACAAAACGCGAACTAACCTACAAGCGGGGACGTAACCTAACAGTGAACATCAAGTGTTGTGAAGTTTTTTTTTATATTTAAAGGACAGTATAGTGAATAAATAATAACAGTGAATTATATTAAATGTATAAAGAAAATGAAAGTATAGAGTGCATCTAAAAAATTTATAACCCTACTTAATATTTAAGTATCACTATACCATGGTAACTTTTATATACACTTGTGAACTAAGTTTATAACATCACAGTATAGAAACACTAACACTATTATAATTATTTTGTGTTTAACTATTATTTCGTTGTACTTAATCTTTAAACTTGAATAACCTATTGATTAACCTCAAAAGCGGACTCTGTCCAATATATGAACTGTTCGTCACTTTAGATTTAATTAATATTAATTGTTAAATTTTCACTTGTGAACTTACTTTGTATTTTCCCGTACGCGTTTTGGCGTGATGTGCGCCTTCTTCAGCGGTGTGAGACAGAATGTCCGGAACTTGTAACGGTTTTTTAGTTGTTAGATTGAGTGGTGAGGGGGGTGGAAGGGAATTGGCACGGGGATCCGAATTATTGTATGTTTTATGTATAATTGTGTCAAAGAGTGTGTGTGATTTAAAGTGTAATTGGTCGTTATACCCTGATAACAAAAGAAAGTGACTGGCGGAGCGGCCGCGCGGCGACCCAGTTTGTAGTAAAAACATTCCACTTAATAACCTCGTTGAAACGTAAAATACAGGGCTAGAAATGTCTAATTAACTGTATTTTAATCATCAATTAAAGACATTTTTAACAAACTTTTCTAATTTTGAAAGTTAAATAAAAAAAATACACGAATTTGAATTAAAAGTTAGGGTTTATCATTTTTATTATGTAAGAACTCTAGAGGTTAAGCATCGGAAAAACATTTCTTGTAGACAAATGGTAGTCCACCTTCTTTAGTACAATATATCAAAAATTGAGATTCCTACGATTAAAATTAACGACGTTATTAATTTTTTTCTAATGTCCTGTTAACTCAGCTGTTAAAAGTTGTACATGAATGAGATTTGCGTCACGCTCTCTCTAGACAACTAAGTGTAGAAGACATATACAACTTACACCTTATACGTGATAGGAATATTACAATGGATTAATATATAAAGTGAATTTCACAGAGAGCAGTGCGTGGTGCTCTGTGGCGGAAGTACAGTCAGAACCTAGTGGACCCATTTTATTCGCGCGCGCTACCGTCAACCCCACCGTCTCGGCCTCTCCTTTATGTCCACAAATAGCACATGCTTCCAGGAAAACTGAAAAGTTATATGCACACTAAGGGTAAGGGAAACTTCCAGCTTTCAGTTTAGTTGATGTGGTGGTTGAGTGATGTCCGGTTGTTGGTTATCTTGATTTTAAGTTTGAGTTTCTTGTGCTTTCGTTATAAATTGACGTGTTTTTAAGTTATTTTGTGTGAATATACTTCGGTGGCTGAGCATGGAGCAACGTAACGAGGCTGAACCAAGGAAACATAGGGGAAGACCTAGGACTCGAACTCCAAAGAAAAGACAAACTTCGGGCCGAGGCGTACCTATGAAAGGACAGTCAAGAGAAATTGTGTGCAAAGTGCGGGAATATTTTGATAGAGAAAAGGTGAACAAAGGTCCTTTGATTACGGTTAATAATGCAATACAGCGAACTGCAGATGCTCTGAAAATACATAAAAATACAGTTGTGCGAGTTTGCAAAGAAAAAGAATTGAAAGAAATACAAGATGACAGTAATAGCCAACTTTCAACTCCGGGCAAACAGAGGAAACGGGAGAAAACTGTGACAAAACTTGACACTTTTCAGGAAGACGCTATACGAAGACATGTATATCAATATTACATAAGAAAAGAATATCCCACTTTGAAAAAACTCTTATCATCGTTGGAAAATGAAGAGCTGTTTAATGGCAGTCTGTCTTCGCTTAGAAACGTGCTAAAAGGTTTAGGATTTACGTGGAGAAAATTTTCGGGCAGAAAAGTGATTATGGAGTGAAGCGATGTCGCTGCCTGGAGGTGTCGTTTTCTTCGCCAAATCAAAGACGAGAATTTTGATAATATAATTTGGCTCGATGAGACCTGGGTCAATGCTGGGCATTGTTTGAAACAAGGATGGACTGATGAGTCACTTCAGGGGACAATGTCAACACCTATAGGGAAAGGTGAACGATTAATAATATGTCATGCAGGTTCTTCAATGGGGTTTGTTCCAAATTCCCTTCTACTATTTAAATCGAAAAAAACCGGTGACTACCATGAAGATATGGATCACGACAAATTCTTCTTCGGTTGGTGTTCTGAAACTTTGCTAAATAACCTAGAAGAGCCTGCAGTAATAGTCATGGACAATGCTCCCTACCATTCTAAGCAAATTGATAATGCTCCCACAAGCAAAGACAAAAAAGCTGACATACTTGCATGGCTGGATAGGAAAAATATTCAATCTACAACCGACTTGAAAAAATCAGAACTTTTGGAATTAGTGAAATGGCACAAGCCCCAGAACAAAAGGTATTTTGTTGATGAATTGATAGAGAGCAGAGGTCACAACGTGATAAGGCTACCACCTTACCATTGCCATCTTAACGCCATTGAGCTTATATGGGCTCAGGTTAAGCGGTATGTTGCCGAAAACAACAAAATGTTTACTTTGAAAGAAGTTGAACGACTGACTAAAGACGGATTTAATCGCATTACTGCTGAGAGGTGGAAGCAAGTAGTGGACCACACCAAAAAAGTTATTATCGATGCATGGAATAATGAAGGACTAATGGAAGAAGCTGTGGAGGAAATGATTATATCCGTGGGAGACAGCAGTAGCTCCGAGGATGATAATTGTTCAGAAGATGATAATAGTGATGACGATCCAATGGAGGGTATCACGGAACTTTTGTTTGAAGACTACTAACTCACAGCTATAAGTGTTTTAATAGTGTATTTTTATGATTTATACACATATTTTATGAGCAGATTCCATAAAAGCTGAAGAACACTACAATACTTGTAAGTACCGTAGTGTCTTTATTATTTATTTGTCAATGTTAATAACAAGTAATTTACTAATTGTTTTTACATTTCAATACATTATAACAGTAAAATACTGTTATAATTATGCAATATCTGGTAGACCGAGCTTTGCTCGGTAGTTTTAAACTGTAAACTGTATTTCATAGTTAAATAATTAGTTATTGAGAAATTTGAATGGCATTAACAATTTCCCAGTAATTACATTGCACTTCAAGTAGTAGTATTAAAGCTGATCACAAAACAAAAACAGTTTATTAACAAGAAAACAATAAATACCATACCGCAAAAGAGTGATAAACAATCATTCAAGACACTCCATCTGTTATAAAAAGCATGTAGTTCAACTAAACCACAAAAGTCTGGTCAGATGTAAGTTTTTGACAGATCTCCAGGTAGATAGATTAGATTAAATAAGTAGACAGATAACTAAAATCTCTGTATATACTTATGAGAGGTTGGTGACTTGTAGCAAGTTGGCTATGTGTCAATGTGTGAGCCGTGAGCGTATGCACCACTTCCTTTGGGCTGTTACTGTACCTTGACTCGATGCGTGCCGTTGAGCGATGTTAGTTCTAATTTTCCTATATTAACTGACTGCGGTTATATTTTGTAATATTTGAAGGTTACATACCACTTTGTATTGATGAATACAATTTTGTTATGCTTATTGTGAAAAAACTCAATGAAAAAAATTATTAATAACGGAGTTAACAGTACATTTGGAAAAAAATAATAACGTCGTTAATATTATTCGTAGGAATCTCAATTTTTGATATATTGTACTAAAGAAGGTGCACTACCATTTGTCTACAAGAAATGTTTTTCCGATGCTTAATCTCTGAGTTCTTATGTAATAAAAACGATAAACCCTAAATTTTTAATTCAAATTCGTGTATTTTTTTATTTAACTCTCAATGTAAATTAATTGAAAAAAGATTTAAAAAATTAGAAAAGTTTGTTAAAAACGTCTTTAATTCATGATTAAAATACAGTTCATTAGACATTTCTAGCCCTGTATTTTACGTTTCAACAATGTTATTAAGTGGAATGCTTTTACTACAAACTCGGTCGCTGCACGGCCGCTCCGCCAGTCACTTTCTTTCGTTAATCAGGGTATAAGTATGTTGTTTGGTTGTGTTGTGTAGTGTTTGTATATTTCATATTGTTCTGCTGTTTTAAGTTTCCGACTTTTAGGCAAGTAGTGTAACATCTCAAAATCGAACACACACTCTTTGACACAATTATACATAAAACATACAATAATTCGGATCCCCGCACCAATTCCCTTCCACCCCCCCCACTCAACCTAACAACTAAAAAACCGTTACAAGTTCCGGGCGTTCTGTCTCACACCGCTGAAGAAGGCGCACATCACGCCAAAACGCGTACGGGAAAAAACAAAGTAAGTTCACAAGTGAAAGTTTAACAATTAATATTCATTAAGTGCTGTGAATGAAGAAGATGAACCATCCAAACAACTTTAGATTTAAGTTATTATTTTGTCATTTTATATCTAATTTTGCATTCTAATGTTTTGTTCTTCAAAAAAGACATTTTTGTTAATTATTGTAGTCACAAGAACCCAAAAGGTTATATTTTCATAACGTAAACAGTAACATATATTTCTGAGATTGTGAACTCATGCTACCAACTGTTGAACTATCAATACAACAAGCTTGGTCAATTATTATTACAAGAAATGTTATTCATTTTTATATCAAAGAATAGAATAGAATTCTAACAGAAAAAAAAGAAAAGTTAAAGTAATTAATGGTGTATGAATTATCATTTTAATAATTAATATTTTATTTGCAATTTATGAACATTAGTGTTTACATCAACTCCAGAAGAATAAGTTGGCAGTACCTATTTTGGAACAACATGGGCTTTTTAAATGATTTAATTAGGTCAGTGAACTCTAATAAGGTAAAGAGAATAAATTAAATAAAACTTACAAATAACAATTAATACAAACTTTTAATATCTCAATTAATAATAAATAATAAAGGAAAATTAGAAAAACCTAGTTTCATACCAGCGAGCACAAGGGAACCATTCCACTATAATTACAAACCAAACCAACCGGTATTTATAATTTATAATTAAAATTAGCAAAAATGATTTTACACCACAACAAATGAATTAGCAATTAATAGAATAAAGCCAATTATATTGAACCATAAGAAACAAACTATCAGCAAATTATATTCATGATTTTATTTGTAACCACAGATATTACAAAATGGCGCCCAACATTTGGGGCTCGTATTTGCGAATTATAGGGAGGATAAGAATTATTTTATGCTCAGAGAGCATAATTATATTCATAATTATTTATTTGTAATCAATCATTTGATTATTACAAATTGGCGCTTACAATGTGAGGCAACATTAACGATTTGTAATTAGTAATCCCCATTTTTGATTATTACAAAATGGCGTCCAACTAGTGAGGCTAGAAGTAGGAGAGGACCTTATATTATTTCAAGGTATTCTTTTAATAATTTACACTCTAGCGGCGGCTACAATAAACAACAAAAATGCCAAGAAGAGCAACTTCATCAAAATGGAAAGCAGAGGAAGAAACAGAACTAGACATGCTAGAAAAAGAGGCGACACCTGTCGAAGAAATTGAAATATTATTACCGACAGAAGAGATGGACAAAACCACAGAGAGTGTCGACACGAATATCCTAATGGAATTCCTCCAGGAAGAGTTTAAACAAATGGACAAGAAGATGGACAGTAACAGTGAAACACTGAACAAGAAAATGGAAAAGAATAACGAAACACTAAAACGACAGATAAAGGGAGACAGTGAAACACTGAACAAGAAAATTGAAAAAAATAACGAAACACTTGAATGAAACACAGAATCATTAAAAAACAAATGGAAAATAATAATGAAGCGTTAAAACAACAAATGAAACAACAGTTAGAAGCCTACAGAGAAGAAATAAAACACAGAATCACTGAAACAAATGAGAAGATTGAAAGAACTAATGAAACACTAATACAATTCCGTGAAGAAATTATAAATCAGATAAACAATGTCGATGATAACAGTAAAATTAGGGTTGAGATACTTCAACAGGAAACTCAGGAAAAATTAGAAAAATTGCAGGACAAAATGGAGGAACAACATGATCAGATAGGGAATAACCTGGGACGAGTACAAGGTCAGGTAAACAACAATAAAGGGAAAATAGAAGAAATACAAAGGAAGGAATTGATTAACATTAGGGAAGAATTAGAAATATTGCAAAACAGACCGATAAACTACACACATGTACCACTAGGAGAAAATATAGACACAATTCACTTTAAAGAATATCGAAGATACCCCCCTAGAATTCCTGGAAAGATTGGAAGAATTATTTAATAGGAATAAGGAAACCGGTGGCACATGATAAAAATCTTTTAGATGAGAGTTTCAAGAATATTACAGATAATTGGTGGACGGTGATAAGGAATGAGGTCCACAATTATACAGAATTTAAACAAATCTTCAAAACCAAATACTGGTCAGAGTCTATACAAAATATCGTCAGGGATAACTTATGCAATGGCAGGTATGACTTGACGAGAGGCCAAACACCGACAGCCTACTTTTTAGGTAAAGTTTGTGTAGCAAGACACCTAGAACCAAGAATCCCAGAAAAATGTCTGGTAACCAAAATTTCGTACCATTTCGAAGAAGGGATAGTACATGCCAGACTGTGTGTACAAGTGAAAATGATCGGCGGAATGGAAGCCCTCTTGGAGAGTTTGAGCAGGAGGATTATTATAGAAGAAATCGCCGGAGGCCCGAGAATCAAAACGAGCGGCGGAATGAACAGAACCGTGATAACAGACAGCGAGTAAATTATGCAAGAGCCAATAATAGTAATCGAAGTCCACAAAACAACTGATTCTGATGTCGTAGAAGAAGTTTTAATAACGAACAGACCTACAGGAACCAATAACGAAGAGATGAAGACAACCGACGTCCCCAAAGGAGTCGAAGTGAGGAGAATCGACGATCTAGAAGCTGGGACGGAAGAAGAGATGTACCTTCTGAAAACCAGCGAAGGAATGACCAAGAGCAACCAATAAACAATGATGGGAGTAGGGGAAACAGGAATCCGCAGTGAGAACACAGGATAGCCTGTCACTGCAAGCAAACACGGGGTCGATCAGAAAGATAAAAACGTCCAATAAAATTGTAGAACCCATAACAATTATTCAGAACTACTATTTAAAAAATATCCACTCTGATTTGTTAGAAGAGAGAACGGTGGAAGAGGCTAAACCGAATAGTGACATAATAAACGTCAGAGTAGAACTACAAGGGGTGCTGGCAGAATTAATGATCGACACAGGAGCGAACATTTCTTTAATAGATAAAACCGAATTGAACAGGATACAGGAGGCAAACACGGCGAAAATACCCACACTGCCTATCAACAACATAACAATCATAGGAGCAACTGGAAAACAAAATAAATCAGTAAAGCAACAAGTAATCCTGGATGTTACTAGCAAAGGAATAGGAATTCCTATGGTGTTTTTAGTAGCCCAAGGGCTGCCCTTTAAGGTGTTAATAGGGTGTGATATGCTACGGCGACACTCTGCTATAATTAATCTGGCCAGTGGAGAAGTGAAACTGCATTCAGACGGTAATGAATGGTCTACTGAGATAATTGGAAGCCAACGTGCCCCTCAGTACAGACGTTCATACCACATTAGGGAAAATAATAGGACACCCATAGGAAACAAGGAGCTTGTAACAACAGAATCAAATTTGTGGCAGGAAAAGTTGCAGGAAATACTATCATTCCGAGGAAGGGGCTCTACAGGCATAGTCAGTGTGGAACAGAAACAAAGGTTAGTAGACACCTGTAATAAATACCGAAGTGTATTCTTCGATTCACCTGGTAAAGCAAAAAAATTTTTGTGTGAATTAAAGTTCCAGGACCAGTAAATTTTAACCGGAAGTCGTATCCTATAGACCAGTTGTTAAAAGAAGTCCAACCCACAATCGACGAGGACATCATAGAAAAAAGTAGGTCACCGTATACCAGTCTCATCGTAGCAATACCCAAAAAGGACGGACAGGTGCGTTTATGCCTCAACCCCCGTGAAATCAATAAAATGATCATAAACGACCCGAAATCTCCAGGAGAGATAGAAGAAATAATGAAAAAGTTCCACGGTAGTAAATTCATGGGTACGTGGGATGCCGTCTGCAGATACTGGCAGATAGAATTATACCCGAACAGTCGCCAGTATGTTGCCTTTATCTTCGAGGGAAGAAACTACCAGTTCAAACGTTTACCTTTCAGAATAGTGAATTCAGTGGCTATCTTCATCCAATGTATGGACCAAATTTTGGGAAAGGAAGCGTTAGAGTTTGCAACTGTGTATGTGGATGATATATTGATAACTTCGCCAACATGGGATGAGCATTGCCACAGAATCGAGGTGGTATTGAGAAAACTTCAGCAAAATAACATCACACTTAAACTCGATAAATCCAAATTCATCACACAGGAACTACAATTTCTCGGATTTATACTGTCAGAAACTGGAATAACGCCGTCACCCGAGAAGGTGGAGGTAATACAAAATTTTCCGAAACCTAAAAACATTAGGCAATTACAATCCTTCCTAGGTATTTGCAATTATTATAGAAAATTTCAAGAAAATTATTCAGAGCTGACCGCTAAATTTCAGCATTCACTTTCATCAAAGAACACGTGGAAATGGGGCAAAATAGAAGATGATAACTTGAGTGTAATTAAAAGTAAATTTTTAAATTGTGTTGTACTACACCACTCCGATTTAAATAGAAGATTTTACTTAAATTGTGATGCCAGCAACATCAGCCTGGGTGCAGAATTGTCTCAGGAAGACGAAAAGGGCAACCATCTAGTGGGTTGTTTCACCAGTAGTGTTGAGCAACTGTGAGAGGAATTATACAGTTACAGAGAAAGAACTACTGAGTGTGGTCTTCGCATGTTTGAAATTTCGTACATACATCTTGGAATATCTGTTGACCATAAGGTCAGACCATAAATCAATTTCATTTCTTAAGAAATGCAAACTCAACCATGGACGACTGACAAGGTGGATTCTCATCCTGCAAGAATACAACATACATTGGGAATACGTGCCTGGAAAGCAAAACGCTGTGGCTGATGTACTATCCAGGGTAAACATAGAGAGAGGAACCTTCGACATAGATCAGGAAGACATCGGAAAAGTATATCATATTCTACAATCTAGAGAAGACTTGGAAGGAGTTTTGAACCAAGTTAAAGAACTGCAAGCCGCCGATCCCAAACTAAAATCGATCAGGGAAAGATTAGAACATTCTGATTCAACTATAATACCATTATATTGTGTACATGATAATTTAATATTTACACGTCCCACATCAAGAGACCATATATGGAAGTTGTATATCCCAAGAGCCGCAGAGGCACCAGTAAAACTCGACTAACATGTCAGATACGGTCATATGGGACCTCTCAAAGTAGTAAAAGCCTTACAGGAACATATGTATATAAAGGGGATCAACAAAAAGGTAAGACAGATGGTGAGATGTTACAAGATTTGTCAAATGGTAAAAGTGCATAATGAGCGAAAGGAAGGCGCCCTGATCACCATCACTTCAAACAGGAACCTGGAGAAACTTTTTATCGACATATGTGGGCCATTCCCCAAGAGTGGAGGAAGAAGCAGATTCAGGTATATAGTTATTATTTTTGACCACTTTTCAAAATTCACGAAACTATACCACATAAGTAAAGCTACAACACGAAACATTCTAGAAATAATAATAAATAAATACATATGCGAGGTAGGAAAGCCGGAAACGATAGTGACAGACCACGGTACACAGTTCAAGGGCAAGAAGTGGAAGACAGATTACTGAATGTAGGAATCAAGACATAAAACCTCAGTATATCACCCCAGCAGAATGAGTCCTCCGAGAAGTAGGGAGGATCCTGAGAACAAATTGCCATGAAGGACAATGGAACTGGAGCAAGTACGTGGAAGCAACGGAAACATTCCTAAACCTGGCTTATCACGATACCCTAGGAGCCAGTCCTTATCAAGTAATGTTTAACCAACCACCACCCAGAGAATAACGTCTCTGATACAATTCCCACCCATGGAAAAGGAAGATTTGGCTATGACCACCATATATAACAAAGGCGGAACTGCACAAGAAGAGAGACAAAAAACATAAAACGAAGATCATAAAATACAACCTAGGAGAGAAGGTACTCATCAAAAACAGACAACTGCCTAGTTCAGTGGAAGGAATCGCAAAGAAATTATTATTGTTATATAACAGGACCATTTATTATTACCCAGGACAAAGGTAATAATACCTACGAGTTACCGACACCAGTCACAAATCGAGTCAAAGGGGTTTATAATCAAGCCGAAATAAAAAAGTTTTATGGAGTTTAAAGAGAAGGAGAAAATTATTAATAGCCGTTTATTTCAGTAACTTATAAAAATCTACTGAAATAACCAGACATTAAGGGGGGGACATCATGTTTATGTAACATGATGTTTCCCTCAACATAAAGAATATACCTTAATATAAAAATTGTATTATTAAAATAATGAAGAACAAAACAATAATTGAGTAATTAACTTATATCATGAGATATAGATGTTAAACAATGAATATAAGATCATTGTAAAATAAAATAATAAGACCAAGACTAAGATATATGACTATCTGGAACTTTGTAACAAATAACTCCAACAGAATTAATAAGAAAGATGGCACAAAATAGGTGAAAGCCTATTCAGCAGAACCTAACTGGGTTACCAATTAGGAAAGTGTTAATAAACTAAATAAGAATTTAATGAAACCAAACAATAAAGCTAGAGAATAATTCTACCTGAGTGTGAATGAAAACACATAGACAATTCAGAGAATAATTAGTATAAGTGTATGATAACAGTTTTAATTTTGAATGAACATGATACAATGTAGGTTAGATTAAGAACCATTGTTAGATGTTACAGAAAGAGAAGAATATAAAGGAGATTGTAATATAAAGAATTACATAATAGAAAGTATAACCAATAAACTGAATAATAGATAAGACAATGATACATAACTATTGTTGGTTATGAACCAAATAATAATATAAATAGTAAGAAACTAATGTTACACCCAAAGCCTACATATACTTGGTAGGAAAAAAAGAAAATTTGTATAAATAAAACATGTAGAATAATACTATATACATTCAAAGATAATGTATATTAGTAGAGTAAGTTATTAGTAATCAAAGGTGTAAATAATGGACCATATATAATGTAAATAATAACAAATCACCTTTGACAAACAACATAGATCTACTGTGTAAATTAGTAATGAAAATTACAGGGAATAAAGATTGTAGGCTATTAGATTATAAGAGATATAGTAAAAGTTCATGTAATTCATAAGGAATAATTAATAACTGTTGAATTGTATTAGAGTTAAGTAATTTTGTTTAAAGAAAAGAATTACAGTCCATGGAACAATGGCCATTATGAGGCCTAGAGGGCAATTCAATGTTTTGTTAAAAAAATTAATGTTTATAGTTATAGGTATTAGTATTAAAATAATTTTATTAACATAAGATAAGAGGTACAATAACAAAATTTAAGATAGGTATCAAAAAGGACCAGTTTTAAACAAAAATGTTAGAATAGGCCAGGCCATCAGTTTAAAATGTTATTTTTGTTATTACTGGTCAGAAATATGGCTTAAGAGATCTCAAAACGATCAGCATAAAAACTGCATTTTAATGGTGGTAATATCTTTGTTATATTCCGTAGCATAAGAAAAATAAGTCAATTTTAAGATTTGTTGATAAATTTGATCAAAAAGGTGATGCTTAGGTTGGTGTGCATCAACCCAAAGTCGGACGCTTAAAACGGAATTTTTGTGATTAAAAACGGAATGCTTGTTAATTCCACCAATCAGAATCTTTCACCTGTCAGGCGAATCAACCCATAATGCACCACCAATGATTTAGTCGCTCGCCGGTAATCATACAGTAAAGAACACCTTCTCTGTGACACGGAAAATGTACATACCCTCCAACCCAAAGTGTAAATAGTCTTGTCCCCAAAGTCTCGAACCCGAGTGAGGTTAGGTGAAGTGTAAACAAAACGCGAACTAACCTACAAGCGGGGACACAACCTAACAGTGAACATCAAGTGTTGTGAAGTTTTTTTTTATATTTAAAGGACAGTATAGTGAATAAATAATAACAGTGAATTATATTAAATGTATAAAGAAAATGAAAGTATAGAGTGCATCTAAAAAATTTAAAACCCTACTTAATATTTAAGTATCACTATACCACGGCAACTTTTATATACACTTGTGAACTAAGTTTATAACATCACAGTATAGAAACACTAACACTATTATAATTATTTTGTGTTTAACTATTATTTCGTTGTACTTAATCTTTAAACTTGAATAACCTAGCCACCATTGGTTAACCTCAAAAGCAGACTCTGTCCAATATACGAACTGTTCGTCACTTTAGATTTAAGTTATTATTTTGTGATTTTATATCTAATTTTGCATTCTAATGTTTTGTTCTTCAAAAAAGACATTTTTGTTAATTATTGTAGTCAAAAGAACCAAAAAAGTTATAGGTAAACCCAAAAGGTTTCATAACGTAAAGAGTAACATATATCTCTAGACTGTGAACTCATGCTACCAACTGTTGAACTATCAATACAACAAGCCTGGTCAATTATTATTACAAGAAATGTTATTCGTTTTTATATCAGAAGAATAGAAGAGACTTCTAACTGAAAATAAAAGAAAAGTGAAAGTAATTAATGGCGTATGAATTATAATTTTAATAATTAACATTTTATTTGCAATTTATGAACATTAGTGTTTACATCAACTCTAGAAGAATAAGTTGGCAGTACCTGTTTTGGAACAACACGTGCTTTTTAAATGATTTAACTTGGTCAGTGAACTCTAATAAGGTAAAGAGAATAAATTAAATAAAACTTATGAGTAACAATTTATACAAACTTTTAATATCTCAATTAATAATTAATATAATTATACTTTTTTAGCGTACCGTGTCACTTATTAAATAATTATATAATTACCTTTATATGATCCACTTGAGTGACACTAAGTTTCGTCTAGTTATGACGCGTTTCGGGCACAAGGTCCCATCTTCAGATAACACTGATATTAATTTAAAACTAACTACTACATAAAATTGAAAACCATGATTGTGGTTATGTCATTATAAATAAAACTTTAAATCGGATGTGTAAATTTTTAACGAAGAACGGCCGGAGCTCCCGCTTGCGTGCACTCACTACCGCGATCGTCACACGACTGGTCAAAGATTATAATCTAATCTAATGGCAGTGTCGAACAAGTTGTTCAATGCAAAATTTACTTGATCATTCAAAATATTATTTTTGGTGGTGGTATTTTTTATGGCTTTATAAATTTCAAGTTCTTCCAGACTATCCATCAGTTTACCTTTTTTGCATATATGTAATGCTGTTAAATTGTTTTCAAAGCTAGTGTAATTGTGTCCGCTTGATATTAAGTGTTGCGTAAAATTAGATTTATTATTATTCGGTTTGGGAATATGTTCCAAAAATCTCGTGTAAAAACATCTGCCCGATTGACCGATGTAGAAAGCCTCACAATCGTCACATTTTATTTTGTAAACACCGGATTTCTTTTTTAAAGATAATTCGTTCTTGTTTTTGAAGTAATTTTCCAATTTATTAGTTGTTTTAAATGAAATGTTATAATTTTTATCTTTCAGAATGGATTTTAAAATATTCGGCATAATACCTGTAAAATTGGCAGAAAGATATTTACGATTTTTATTGTTTACTTTTATAATGTTTGAATTTTTATTTTTTAAACGTTTTTTATGTTTATTTATTATTTTATCTACTATTGTAGGTTTATATCCGTTGTTTATGGCTATTTGTTTAATAGTGCTTACCTCATTTAAGTAGTCTTCTCTTTCAAGGGGAACATTTAGAAGTCTGTTTACAAGACTGTTAAATACAACCATTTTTTGTGTAACAGGATGATGTGATTCGTAATGTATTACTGTGTCGGTATAAGTGTGTTTCCTGAAAATTTTGTATTTTAAATTATTTCCGTTATGTGATACTGTTAAGTCTAGAAAATTAATATTTCTGTTGTTTTCAATCTCCATAGTAAATTTTAATTTATTATGAATTTTGTTTAAGTAATTCTTAAACAAATCTATTTGTCTGGTATTCCCACTGAATATAATAAAGGTGTCATCTACATATCTAGAATAATGGATGATTTTATTGGCGAAATAATTATCTTTTAAAATTTTTGTGTTTTCTAAATGATTTAAGTATAGGTCTGCCAGGATGCCAGAAAGTGGAGATCCCATAGCAAGGCCTTCATTCTGTTTATAATATGAACCTTCAAATGAAAAATAGTTTTGATTAAGAACAATTTTTAATATCACTGTATTTCCAATGAATCATTATTTATTAAATTACGTCTGAGTAATTTTAATGTTTCTTCGATATGCACATTAGTATATAAATCTACTATGTCGAAGGATACTAGCTTGTAATTTGGTTGAATTGTAATATGATTTACTTTTTTGATAAAATCTTTACAGCTTTTAACACTCCGATTATTTTCTAGGTTGGTATGCTCTTTGATGATTTTTACTAAAGTTTTTGCTATTTTATAACCGGGGGCAGATGTAAAATTAACCAAAGGTCTAATAGGAGTATTCTGTTTATGTACTTTCGGGAGACCTCTTAAACAAGGCACACTAGCATTTATTGGTTTTAGTGAATATTGTGTGCGTTTATCAAATAATTGCGTGCATTTATTTATTGTTCTGTTCAATTCTAAAGTGTATTTTTTAGTAGGGTCGGACGTCAATTTTGTAATATTGTTGTTATTTATAAAGTTGTATACTTTTTGTGTGTATTCCTCAAACTTTAGCATGGCTATAGAATTTCCCTTATCTACCTTAGTTAAGTAAATACTATTATTAGAAAGTTTTGTGTTTAGTTGTATGGCTATACGTTGTTCATGTTGTGCTTTAGTGTAATTAAATTTATTTTGTATATGATTATTGTTTTTGTTTTTAATTGTTTTTTTACACTTATTGTTTATTAATATTCTTATTTCATTTTGTTTATCTGGGTCAGGAATGTGTTTTATCACCGATTCGGCTTCTATTATTTCTTTAATTAAGTTATGTTTATTTTTTAGTAGCATACCGAACGTTTTGTTCGGTACTAGCATATTAAGAATGAAGGCCTTGCTATGGGATTTCCACTTTCTGGCATCCTGGCAGACCTATACTTAAATCATTTAGAAAACACAAAAATTTTAAAAGATAATTATTTCGCCAATAAAATCATCCATTATTCTAGATATGTAGATGACCTTTATTATATTCAGTGGGAATACCAGACAAATAGATTTGTTTAAGAATTACTTAAACAAAATTCATAATAAATTAAAATTTACTATGGAGATTGAAAACAACAGAAATATTAATTTTCTAGACTTAACAGTATCACATAACGGAAATAATTTAAAATACAAAATTTTCAGGAACACACTTATACCGACACAGTAATACATTCCAAATCACATCCTGTTACACAAAAAATGGTTGTATTTAACAGTCTTGTAAACAGACTTCTAAATGTTCCCCTTGAGAGAGAAGACTACTTAAATGAGGTAAGCACTATTAAACAAATAGCCATAAACAACGGATATAAACCTACAATAGTAGATAAAATAATAAATAAACATAAAAAACGTTTAAAAAATAAAAATTCAAACATTATAAAAGTAAACAATAAAAATCGTAAATATCTTTCTGCCAATTTTACAGGTATTATGCCGAATATTTTAAAATCCATTCTGAAAGATAAAAATTATAACATTTCATTTAAAACAACTAATAAATTGGAAAATTACTTCAAAAACAAGAACGAATTATCTTTAAAAAAGAAATCCGGTGTTTACAAAATAAAATGTGACGATTGTGAGGCTTTCTACATCGGTCAATCGGGCAGATGTTTTTACACGAGATTTTTGGAACATATTCCCAAACCGAATAATAATAAATCTAATTTTACGCAACACTTAATATCAAGCGGACACAATTACACTAGCTTTGAAAACAATTTAACAGCATTACATATATGCAAAAAAGGTAAACTGATGGATAGTCTGGAAGAACTTGAAATTTATAAAGCCATAAAAAATACCACCACCAAAAATAATATTTTGAATGATCAAGTAAATTTTGCATTGAACAACTTGTTCGACACTGCCATTAGATTAGATTATAATCTTTGACCAGTCGTGTGACGATCGCGGTAGTGAGTGCACGCAAGCGGGAGCTCCGGCCGTTCTTCGTTAAAAATTTACACATGCGATTTAAAGTTTTATTTATAATGACATAACCACAATCACGGTTTTCAATTTTATGTAGTAATTAGTTTTAAATTAATATCAGTGTTATCTGAAGATGGGACCTTGTGCCCAAAACGCGTCATAACTAGACGAAACTTAGTGTCACTCAAGTGGATTATATAAAGGTAATTATATAATTATAAAATAATAATTAATAATAAAGGAAAATTTGAACAACCTAGTTTCATACCAGCGAGCACAAGGGAACCATTCCACTATAATTACAAACCAAACCAACCGGTATAATTTATAATTAAAATTAGCAAAAATGATTTTACACTATGACAAATGCATTAGCAATTAATAGAATAAAGCCGATTATATTGAACCTTAAGAAACAAACTACTCAGCAAATTATATTCATGATTTTATTTGTAACCATAGATATTACAATATTAAAAAAAATATATTCACAAATGTCTGGTATATGAGGGTAAATGAATTGGGTAATCCTACGCTTAAATAAAAAATTCAACTCTGTGGACCTGTCTCCATCTTGTGATCCTTCACCATCACTTGAAACGGAAGAACATTGTTTGACCAAGTGCCGTACTTCATCGGGCAGTACTTCCTCTGACCGATGTACAGTGAATGATGATTTCCCCTTAGTTCCAAAACCTAACCTACGTTTTCGTCCTACATGAACACATGTGAAATTTATTATACTACTGACCGTTATTCAACAACAAGATGTAAAATAAATTTGTTAAAATTTTATTTGTCAATAGAATCACAGGTCATAATAATTCAACATAACATTTTAATCTACTTATACAGAAAAAAAATATATTTTCTCAGAATACAAGCACTGCTAATCATGCAGTTTAAAACATTGTTTTAAACAATAATAAGCTGTGACAAAATAAAACTAAAAAATATATGAAAATACGTTTCTATTCGAAACCTAAATTCAACCAAAACAGTGTTTTATAAACAAAAATTAATATTATTGTCCTAAATGGTTAATCATTAAATATTCCCTAACATTACAGACCTCTGCAACTGACCCTATTAGTCTTACATGAGACAAGGCCACCAAAATATCTTGTTATTTGTTTAAGTGAAAATACAACTATGTTTAGGGTCCAGTTTTTAAAGCGGAACGGTATGGCTGTCAACTGATGGAACAGAGTTTCCTTTTGATTACACAGAAATTTAGCCACTGTTTGTTATTAGTAACCCATCTTTTACGTGAATACATTCTTTTATTCTATTACTGTCAGAGATAATAGATGAAAATTATATGAAGACTACAAACACTGGTCATTCCTAAAAGAACAAGGACTTGGAAGACTTGCGTTCTATATTTTGTTTCTTATCAGTTGAAAGTTATCTGTTAAATTCTATAGGAAGAGGAAAGCATTTCACATACACTTGATCAAATTTTCTAGTTTTAACACTGAGGAACTTGTAGACACATACTGAAACATATTTTGGAACATACTGAATCACAACACTTTTAATATAGAAGCTATTTCAGCTATAGACGTTATTAAGTAAAAAGTGAATTGCCTTATTTGAAAATTCTGTTAATTCTTGTCATGGAGACTACATTTATATGTAATTCCAAAAATGTTCTTTGAAAATAAATAAAGACGATCTATATCATGTTTGTGTAGGACTGTAGTTGAACAGTACACAGAGAAAATGCTGTTGCATGTACATGTACTTGATAACTGATATGATCTGTACAGAGGGAACTGACAGAACAGAATGAATACTAGTCTTGCAGTTTACATAAGAAACTTATCAAAATGTTTCTCATGTCAGCTTTTTAAGATTGAATGTATTTAATTTAAAACTTCATACAATCTTCATTTTTGAAATCAAAAAGTATATTAAAATTGTGTCTTCATAAAACTACTACAATGCAATTAACACAATTAATGCAAAAGTATTGTAACAATATTTTCTAAACACATGAGTCTCCTAGAAAAGTATTTCTGATTTAGTTAATGCGAGGTTACTGTTTTCAATACATTTTTTTGCTCCTAATAGTTTTCGAGTTCCTGACAGAACAAATATTTTACAAGTTGGTTAAATTACTCTGAACTTAAAGTTATTTCTTGTCCAATATCCACACAGGCAACACACTGGAGGACAGGGATGGATTGTTATAATTATCTTGATCGTTTCATTCTCTTTTTTTGTAACATAATAGACAGTATTACAAATGAACAAACAAAAGACACACCACATGTGACAACTGACTGTAACCTTCTTATTGTTTCTCTAATGGAAAAAAATATTTACCAAAAACAAACAAAACGATTAACACTGAAAATTGCCACTACTGTAAACAAAAAGAAAGTGTTGAAAACATAAAATAACTCCATGCATTACTAACCTGTGGCAGATATTTGTGAAGTTGAATTACTTTTTTTGCCCATTCCTTGTCCGTGTGAAGATTTCCCCCCTTGTGTTCCACTACTGCTGGATGCAGCCTTACGTCTTGACCCGTTGATGCGATGATGGTTGCTCACCGCAGTATCACTCAGGCTACCATCTGTTCATTAATGTTTATTATGTGTAAGATTTTAACATGATACAATGGTTACACAATTAACATAAGCAAATGAAACACACAAGATCTGCACTAAAGTTACTGATGATCAATTATTTTTATGGGATTATGAGTAACATGTATAATTCTTGTTTTATAATTATTAATAATATATAATATTTTTTTCCTTACAAGAATATATTTTATTTATTTGCTTTTATACTGTTTCAACAGTCTTCTTTACTGTCATACTGTCATGTTCAGAAATGATACATTTCATTATCCTTTTTAATACATGTAAATACGAGGGTCAGTTGAAAAGCTCATGGAGTGACAACTGTAGCTTAGCGGGAAAACTAAAATTTTTCGTGTGCTACAAGATTTGTATTTTATGTGAACTCCTGTTAATTTCCAAATCTATCTATCAATTTATTCATTGTTTAGAAGCTGTTTAAAATTAGCGTGTCATGCATGTTTTGAAAAACGGACAAAATCAAACATTGTGGTGTGATTCTTTGTTAAAAATTGTTTAGAGTCAATGGAAATTTAGAACGAAATTGTAAATGTGCCAGGAGATGCTGTGACTTTAAAACCAATGGTTTGTAAGTAGGCGTTTGAGTTTAAACGTGGTCATACAAGCACTGAAGACGATCCCCCCGCGCTGGGTGCCCAAAAAATGCAACAACTCCGGATGTGGCAGCCATCTTGCACAACGCTTTTTCACACCAAGTTCTTGAGTTAAAGTATGACGCACACACTCATATGAGATGCCTATAATTTCAGCAACATCATCCACTCCTCAATCTGCGGCCTCCCAACATCCTATGAAATGTTTTCAGTCATGACATTTTTTGTTGCACTTTTTGGATGTCCAGTGCTGGGATCGTATTCAGTGCTTGTATGACCATGTTTAAACTCGAGTGTGCCCCACTTACTGTTGTTTCCGAAGGTGCAGCATCTTCTAACACATTTACAATTTTGTTTTGATTTTCCACTCCTGCTAAAAAGTTTTTAACAGAGAATTCATCACAACATGATGTTTGATTTAGTGCATTTCAAAAACAAGCGTGACAGACAAATTTCAAACAGCTGGTAAAAAGTGAATAAATTGACAGATATATCTGGAAATTAACAGGTGTTCATGCGAAATATACGTTTTACAGCACATGTAAGATTTTAGTTTTACCACTGATCTATAGATGTCGCTCTGCGAACTTTTCAACTGACCCTCGTATAAACACTTCAGACGATGACAATAAAGAAGACTGTCAAAAGACTATAAAAACAAATTAATAAAAATATTTTCTTGTTAGAAATAACAAAATTATTTATTTTATATAATATGTACACTGTGAGGATAATTAAATCACAGCGAATTATGTGGTACAGAAACTTGTATAACAAGAAGATCAAAACCATAGCAAAAGAGATATAGAAGAAAGCCAAAAGAGGTCATAGAGGGCATCAGGAAAATGGGTATGAAGGGAAGAGGGGATATATATGGTGGATAGGAATGAATGGAGAAGGCTGATATAAGAGGCATATTTTAACTTACTACACCCATTTTAATGTTCATTTTTTATATTTACATTAAATCTTATTATATATTGTTCATTCAAGTTGGAATATCAATATTTTATATTCTGGGAACGTTTCGAACTGCCCAAAACTGAAGTCAACAGCAGATGTAGTGGTGAACATGCTTTGCTTTTTTTCCCCTCAAAATTCAATCTAATTATGTACAGTTGTACAACATAATGCTTTTATGCCACAATTAATGCAATCCAACGAAATTAGTTTTATCATATTTCTAATTCCTAATCCCACAAGTAACAAGGTCTGACAATAAAGTCTGCAAACCTATCATGCTTTTGTTATGATACAGACATACAATATTCCTTTAGTTATGTCATCAAACTGATATCTCTGACAGGTTAAATGAAAAATGAGACAGTGAAGATCTGATCAACAACTCACAGATTCTGAACGATAACAATATGACACAGCATTCTCTGCAAAAGGTTTTTGGTAAAAAAAAAACTTATTTGTTTCCAAAACTATAAAGGAAATTCTGAAAAGGACACATTTTGATGACCTGAAGAGGAATACAGCAAATAACTCTAAAAGTGATTTCATAAAAGCAGTTCCAAACATGCTTTGTAGGGCAATAATTTTATTTATATAAATATATATTAACACTTTCACTGTGAACTTACTTTTAGGTTTTGATTACCCAAACGTTTCGACGTAGTATTCGTCTTTCTCAATGGGTTTTTAAATACTGAATGTCTGTACAGTAACGGTTATGGGATGTGGGTGTGCGTGGTGGAGGTTGCTGATGGGAGGGGATTGGCGCTGGGATTCAAATTTTGTGTAGGTATCAGTGTATCGAAAAGTATGTGTGATCTGTAATGTAATTGTTCATTTAATATGTTGTTTGGTTGTAGTGTGTGATATCTGTAAATTTCAAATTGTTCTGCTGTGTTTAGTTTTCTACTTTTAGGTAAGTAGTGTAGTATTTCCATATTGTGCTCTATGTTTGTGTAAGTGTGGTTTTCGTTTTGTAAATGTGTGGCATATGTGGAATGTATGTAGTTTGTGGTGAGGGCTTTTTAGTTTGTTCAGAATATCTAGAGGAAAAAGATCTTCCTGTCTGGCCGATGTAGAAATGGTGACAATCATTGCAGTTTAATTTATAAACTCCTGTTTTGCTGTATGTGTCAATGTCCTTGTTAGTATTATTTATGTGTTTCCTGATGGTGTTGTTGGTTCTGTAGGCTACTTTATAATTATGTTTCCTAAATGTGTTAGCAATTTTGTGTGTGTTGGAATTGTAGTATGTGAGTGTGATGTATTTACTGGGTTTTGTGCTGTTGGTTTTATGTGTTTTACTTTTTGTGTTTAGGATGCATTTGTGTAGTTTGCTTATTAAACCGGGATTGTATCCATTTTTGATAGCTATATATTTGATGGTGTTCGAGTTCTTCTTGGTAGTCGTGTGTGTTTAGGGGTATTGAAGTGAGCCTATGGAGCATGTAGTTGAAAGCTGCGTGTTTGTGTTGAGTTGGGTGGTTGGATGAGTTATGTATGACCATGTCTGATGTGGTAGGTTTTCTGTATATTTTGTATGTGTGTGTGTTGTTTGTTTTGGTGATTGTAAGGTCCAAGAAGTTTATGCTATTGTTTTGTTCTAATTCAAGTGTGAATTTTAATTTTTGGTGTATAGTGTTAATGTATTTGTGGAAATTTTCAATTTGTCTTTTGTTACCGTTGTAAAGGAGTAAAATGTCATCAACATACCTGTGTCAATATATTATTGGCTTCTTGGACCTTACAATCACCAAAACAAACAACACACACACATACAAAATATACAGAAAACCTACCACATCAGACATGGTCATACATAACTCATCCAACCACCCAACTCAACACAAACACGCAGCTTTCAACTACATGCTCCATAGGCTCACTTCAATACCCCTAAACACACACGACTACCAAGAAGAACTCGAACACCATCAAATATATAGCTATCAAAAATGGATACAATCCCGGTTTAATAAGCAAACTACACAAACGCATCCTAAACACAAAAAGTAAAACACATAAAACCAACAGCACAAATCCAGTAAATACATCACACTCACATACTACAATTCCAACACACACAAAATTGCTAACACATTTAGGAAACATAATTATAAAGTAGCCTACAGAACCAACAACACCATCAGGAAACACATAAATAATACTAACAAGGACATTGACACATACAGCAAAACAGGGGTTTATAAATTAAACTGCAATGATTGTCACCAATTCTACATTGTCCAGATGGGAAGATCTTTTTCCTCTAGATATTCTGAACATCTAAAAGCCCTCACCACAAACTACATACATTCCACATATGCCACACATTTACAAAACGAAAACCACAGTTACACAAACATAGAGCACAATATGGAAATACTACACTACTTACCTAAAAGTAGAAAACTAAACACAGCAGAACAATTTGAAATTTACAGATATCACACACTACAACCAAACAACATATTAAATGAACAATTACATTACAGATCACACATACTTTTCGATACACTGATACCTACACAAAATTTGAATCCCAGCGCCAATCCCCTCCCACCAGCAACCTCCACCACACACACCCACATCCCATAACCGTTACTGTACAGACATTCAGTATTTAAAAACCCATTGAGAAAGACGAATACTATGTCGAAACATTTGGGTAATCAAAAGCTAAAAGTAAGTTCACAGTGAAAGTGTTAATATATATTTATATGAATATTAATAAGTGAATGAAGAGGATGTACCAACAAGCTAATAATAATTTTATATGAAGATTACTTTTTAGAAGACCACAGAGGTAAGATCTCACATTTAGGAGGATACCAGAAGAACTTTTTTAACTTTATTGTCAGATTTCATACCCGTAAGCCTTTAATAGATGATTCATCTTGTTCACACACACACCATAAAATATGTTACATTATTTCCAATAGTGTTTTACCTCCATGCTCATCAGCTGGTACATCCGCATTAGAGAGGCTTCTGACAAACGGACCACGTTTGGTTGACTGTTGTTGCTGAGGATGTGTTGTTGTATGACTCACTCCACCGTAGTCGCTACAGGGCAAAGCAGAGGAGGGCATTGTGACACAGGAGGTATCAACTGATAGAGTTTTGCATTTTAGGAACAAACCACGGAATTCTAATAAACCGGGTGAGCTAGGAGTACTTGGAGTTTGATGAGGGGATTTTACAGGTGTGCTACAGGTCTGGTTATTTATATTAGTAACAGGAGGATTGCTGGTTTCTAGGATTTCATTTAATTTTGAGCCATCATTTTCAGGTTTTTCTGTTTCAGTTGTGTCTTTTACTTGTTTCAAGTTTTCATCTGTATTATTATCTTGTTTATCAGAACTGTCTTGTTTAATATCTAAAGTTTCGTAATGGCTTTCTGAATTATCAGAATCTTGTTTCAATTCGTCAATTTGAAAACGTGTTTTTTTAACTACTGCATTTTCATTTTTTGTATCATGAGAATCACCCGAAACTGAACCTGTATCACGGTCAAAAGACTGACCAACAGCTACACTACCTGAGTCAGGTGATTTTTCTTCAACAGAGTGACTACTGAAAAAACTAAATGGTGAGTCATCCCAATTATTTACAATCTCTAAACTTTCTAAATATTTACCATTTTGTGAGTAACTATCACTGGAGATGTCATCAATTAAATATTTAGATAAACTACTATCCCCACTGTCTGACGATAATACATTTTTTAATGATACGCTATCCTTTTCTTCACGCTCTTCAACAAAACAATTTTCATAAATCACATCTATCCGTTTACTCTCTAAATTTTGTTTTCTTGTTAAATAATTATGTGTTCTGATTGTATCAAAAGCTGAGTTTCTAGAAAAATCAGGTTTTACAACTCTATAAGGAAGAATTTGTGACGAAGACAGTGGTACAAAATTTTGTCTATGGTTTATTTTAGAGCCAACATTACTGCTACTGTCAGGACTAGACCAATCACTTAAATCAAAACTACTAATACCAGGGGTAAGAAAAAAGGAATGTTCTTGCAAACTAGCGCTGGAACAAAAATCAAATAAAACTTTATTTTAAATTGCCCATTTTTGATTGAATATAATGTTTTATATTAAGAGATGATGGCATTGTTAAAAATAGTAATTTTTGTAATGCATTTTGAAAACACTTACAAACATATTTAGCTATGGAAAAAGATGGAAAATGGATAATTTAAAGTCATTCTAAAGGTACATGGTTGGAATTTAACACACTAATTATGTACTACTCACACAAAACACACACGCACACACACACACAGATAATATAATATATAAATATAAATGTATAAACATTATAATATTTTAAAATAATACATGCTCAGTAACACTTCATGTGGTTTGTATCTTAATTCATAAATATCTGTAATCTTGGAAAATAAACAGTATTGGGAATATTATAGAGAGTATATATTCTGATATGTATCAAGCTAGTTACCCGAAAAATGGGATCAATCATTAAAAGTAGGATGTAAAACTTATATTATATAGGATCAGTAGACAGTTGTGGTATTTATTACAATATCTATTACTTGAGTCACAACATGGATGTTGAATCATAAAGTGAGAGTTAGCCACTGAGAAGTAACGAGAAGACCTATCTTAATATAGAGACATCTGGGCAGTGGCGATTTCTTAATTGGTGCACATGAGCACGTGAACCCCCTACATAAATAAATATAAATTAATTAATTTTAACAAACACTAAATAAACGGGAAATAATTTGGTTTAGTTTTATGATGCAATAACAAAAGGCTTGTTCTGGTAAAACAGTCGTGCAGTCGACGCGGCGTAAGGTGTGTGCACAGCTCTGTACGTGCGCTGCTGGATCAATGAGAGCGGTGACGTGATGCGGCATTGGCACGGTGGTGGGGGCAAACCTCTCCCATATAAAGATTGTGCGCACATTCGGTTTGTGAACCAGTGCTGTTCTAGCCGTTGTAGGCGTCACATTACTCGCTCCCTAGTGTCGCTCGCGCCCAGTGCAGTTGTGTTTGTGTTGTGATAATGTTGGTGATCGATTAGCAATGGCTGCTACCCCTGTGTCTGTGTTAAAAGAAACAATTTTTTTAAGTATTTCATTAGAAAAGAAACTCGAAATAAAACAACGTGGTCGTCCGACCCCAAAGCTTAATATCGTACAAGTAACCAAAGGTAAAGATAGAGATTTCAAAAGCGAATTTAAAGAAACTTTATATGAAAAGACTTCTTGGCTCTGCGGTTGTGAAGCTACAAATAAACTATATTGTTTCCCTTGTCTGTTATTTGCAAAACAAAGCTCTGAAAACTTAAACTGGATTAAGTATGGTGTGAATGATTTAGGTCATTTACTCTCGAAAATTAAAAAACATGAATGTTCTCAAACTCATTTGAACTCTTTGCTAGAGTTTAACTTGCTTGGTAAAGTTGACATACATCAGCAGTTGAACAGCGCTTATCAGAGGAATGTAAAAGAACATAATGAAAAAGTAGAGAAAAATCGTTATGCATTGTCAAAAATAATTGACTGCATTAAATTTTGCGGCGCTTTAGAACTGGCACTTCGGGGACACAGGGAAGGAGATGATTCTTCAAATCCTGGGATTTTTTGAGGCTTAGTGGATTTTGCTGCTCAGATTGATGCCTCACTAAGAGAACACTTACGTGATGCAACCGTTTTTAAAGGAACATCAAAAGAAATTCAAAATGACCTGCTCGATTGTATGCTTCTTGTTTGCCAGGAAAAGATTAAGGAGGAAATAAAATTTGCAGATTTCTTCTCTGTAATCGCTGACGAGACCACAGATGTTAGTTTGACATTTCAATTAGCTATTGTTTTTCGCTACGTATTACCTAATAGAGAAGCAGTAGAAAGATTTTGGGGCTTTATACATCCCCCCGGACACGACTCAGACTCGATCGCTGGATGCATTCTTGGCGCCCTAAAAAATGTTGTTGATAAGCCAGAAAAGTTAATCTCTCAGAGTTATGATGGAGCAAACGTGATGAGCGGACACCTAACCGGTGTACAAACAATTATTCAACGACATTACGAGTATGCTTTTTATATCGATTGCTATGCTCATCAATTAAATCTAGTGACTGCTCGAGCTACTAGCCAAAATCAGCAAGTGCGGATATTTTTTGCGAATTTGAGTGATGTAACAAACTTTTTCAGCAATTCACCTCAAAGAGCAGAAATTTTGGATAATATTGTCGGGAAAAGAATCCCTCGAGCTTCAAGCACTAGATGGAATTTTAAAAGCAGAACTGTAAATACAGTATTCGAACATCAAGGAAGACCTTATTACCTGTATGGAGGAAATAGAATCAACCTCTAAACAAGAATCTTCTATTACCAAAGCTGGAGCAATCCAGCAAATGCTGGAAGACCCAACTTTTTTGTTTTGGCTTACAGTTTGCCATAATATAATGCCACACGTCGACATTTTATACAGACAAATTCAACTTACCTATACAGATCCTGTGCGAACAAAAAAGGACGTGGAAACCTTTCTGAGGGAAATAAATAAAGAAAGAGAAAAAATGAACTCCGTGAAAAGTGCTGTAGACCAGATGCCTCTACAACGCAAAAGAGCAAGACACGAAGAAGACGGTCATGCTAATAGGACGATCGCGGCTAAAGAAGTATGTGATGTAATTTTGACGCAAATAAAAGAACGGTTTTCATTTACATCGCACCATTCAGCCGTATCCCTTATTGTTTCTCAAAAATTTAGTGAGTACAGTAAATCATTTCCTCAATCTGCATTAGATGAAACAATAGAAAAATACCCCTTTTTGGACAAAGCAAAGCTAAAAACCGAACTTGGAGTGTTTTACCAATGTGAAGACATAAGATGTATGAATGGTGCTGTGAGCTTACTGCAATTTCTTATACAAAATGATCTGAAAGATTCGTTTTCAGAGTCATATATGCTTTTAAGGATGATATCGACAATCCCAATGACTTCAGCTGAAGCCGAACGATGCTTCTCGACTCTGAAGAGGATAAAAACCTTTTTGAGAAGTACGATGTCTCAAGAAAGACTTAATGCCTTAGCCATGTTATCAATAGTAAAAGAACTGGTGAAGACCATCCCTAAGTTTAATGAAATAGTGATTGATAGATTTGTTTCAAAGAAAGACCGAAGGATGGACTTTGTTTACAAGAAGTTCACTTAGTTTTTGTTAAAGATCCGATTAACCTACTGATACTTGTAAGTAGTATGTATATAATTTACTATTGTTTCAGAACATGATTGCTATCATTATTACTAAATTTAATTTTTCTAAGATTAATTAAATAAAGAATCCAGTTGAAGCTTAGTAAACTACAATGTTAGATTCATTTTGTTAATATTACTTACTAAAATTATTTTAAATTTCTTAGTAATGTCATTTACTTAAATGTTGAAAAATTATTGGAAATGGTACTTTCAGTGCAAATATTAGCAGGCACATGGATTAATAACGTACAATATTATCTGTGTGAACCCCTGGTGAGTTTACTCACGAGCCGCCACTGCATCTGGGTATGGCAGAAACTGAAAAGAACTAGTTGGACTGGAAGGAAAAGAGTTTCAAAATATTGTTTCAGTATTGTTTCAACATGTACCATTGTGTTTCAATAATGGAAATAAAGTAACTGAACACCAGAGAAATTATTAATTACAATTTTAACGACATTTAAATAACAAAACAATCAATAGACACTCTTGGAGCAAATAATACAAGTTACAGCATATAAAGTGTAATATAATCACTTCGAGAACTGACTGACCACTTCCAACCATGTATTTACTAAACCTGCCGAGGGTTGCAAAACCTACCACTTTCTGGGTCATGTGTTGGGAATAATCATGTAACTGATGGAGCCTAAAAAATACAATGGAAGGTTCCTACTATGTCAATGCTGATTTTTATCATGCACATGTCACACATGTTGCATATGTCATAGGCCTAAGTTGCTCCTCCTTATGCCTGTTTGTTCCACACTGGTAAACCTCTTGTACTCTTTGTCTTATTTGACTTTGGTAAGTGCTCTTTCAACTTCTAGAGCAGTTTCTCTATCACTCACAAACACCACTTCTTCGATCCCATTTTCCTTTACCAGTTCGCTTCCAATCTCTGTGTACATCCTCTTCAGAAATATTTGCCTTTACTGCAACTAGTGTCTTCCTACCTCCAAGCTAATCTATCTCCTGAACTTCTGGTATGCCTTTCCTTTCCACTCCAATTTGTTTACTAGCAGTCAATCTCTCATTTCTAGCGGTACATAACATATATGCTTCCTTCAATTCAGGAACAAACGCAGGCCTCTCTGGAATGACCACAGTTGGTTTTCCAATCACCACTTCCGATGTCATACAACCTGGTACTTCATTGTTTTGTTCTTTTTTCTGTATAGTGTCACCTGCATGATCAAATGCTACCATTCCCTACCACTCAGTTGCACAAAAGATTATCTTCTCCTGGCTAGCAATCAGGTCCTTCTCTCCTAAATCTATGACAAACCCATAGACATTCAGAATGCCTGTGCTAAGAGCCACCTCATCGACTAAGGTGCAAAAAAACAGTTGCTGGCTAAGCATGAGGAGACTCAGGTGTAATTGTACACCAATGTTCCCACCACTTTGACAAAGCTGGTAGTCGCAGTCTATAAGGTAAAGGAATACAATTGAGGCTGAAAATGTTTGACTATAAGGATGCACAATGGACACTAAGGTACACAACTAAAAATGTGGGTGCCAAACTTATTGTGTGTGATTAACTTATTGGTGTCAAGTGATTTTCTAGAATGGATAACAGTCAGATGACAGAAGTTTTCAATGTATTATTACTACAAACAGAGGTATGACAGAATGATAAATACTACCAGGAAGCAGAAGAAGCAGAAAATGATAAAACAAGAAAGCTGAGAAGCAGTAAAAAGCATCATTACTGGAATCTGAGGAAGGGCAAAAAGAAGAATGTAACCAGGAATCAGAGGACATCAAAGCATTGATACAGGACCAAAAGCAGATACAAGATCATACTGCTGCAGAGCTGAAGTGGAAAAATCTGTTTTCAGTATAGACGAGAATCAATGTCATAAAAATATCTGTTGCAGTAGAAGAGTCACTTGCAAATATGAGAGAGCAAATTATAAGTAAAGTAGTTCAATTAATGAAAGTACAGCTATGTACTTCAAAACTAATTATTGAACACACATTTACCAATAATAAAAACAGAGAAAGACACAGAAAACAAGGTAATAGAGAAAGTAGTACAACAACAAGAATAGATTATTTAATGTAATTTAATTTGTACTGTGCTAACATGTATCTAACAGTACTATTAGAAGGTACCAATTACTGGGGTTTGGGTGTAATAGTAATAAGAGTAGTCATTAATTAAATTGTACGTGTTTTCATTAATTTATTTTAAAAAAAATCACGTGTTTTTAAAATCGCATTTACTTCACCATAAAATATTCATTATTGTTTGTTAAAAACGTTTCTTTGTTGCAATACATTCATCATAAAATAAATCTTATATCCTATATTAACAAAAGTATATGCTACACATTTATTTGTTAATCTAAAATTTCTCGACCGCTCAGTCTGACTGTGTGCTTTATTGCAGTTTTGTTTTCTTTGCTTTATATATTTTTTTATTACATTATTTTATGCATTGCATATATCTTAATGTTTTATAAAAATTTAAATTGACTAAGAGAATTGTCATTGATTACTTTATAAGCTTTAAATAAAAATTTACATTTACTAAATTATTTGTTAATCATCCAAGCAAAGATTTAAATTTACTTGAAATTAATTGTTCATCATCAAAGAAAATTCTTATTGACTTTAAATTATATTCTCTTATCTACATTTAACATAACTTTTATTTATTTATTTTTTAATTTTAAAATGTCTTTTCAGTGTCTTTATTCTCACATTTACAAATTATAAATTGGTTATTTGTCACCTCGATTCTGTAGTTCGTACCCATGTCCTCCGTTGATCTGTAGGTCCCCTTCAAATGGAGTTCCCTTCACGTTCTCCAGTTCCACTTGTCGTCCTCCAGTTACTCGTCCCTCATGGTCCCATCTGGTTGCTGTAGTGTAGAGTGATATGTTGCTCCGTTCCTCTGCCTGATGTGACTCGTCGGTTGTCTAGAGTGCTGAATGTTTGTGGTTGTAGACTTGTAGAGTATGTTCGATAATTGTATTTAAAAAAAATCAAACTAAGAGTTACTGTTTGATACTTGGATGAACGTATTGTCCATCCGACTTTACAGTTTACTTAAAAAAAAAACGCGTCAATACTGAACATAGCGTCCCGCTGCTTCTGAAGACTGATTGAGAGTAAAAATTGGCTCTCCTGGGCCCGTATTTATATTCAGTCAAGAAACCACACCTGTCGGAACAGAATTCTGTCTGTCAGAAACTGTCCATGGTGTCAGTTCCCCCACTATCGTCCAATTTCATATTTTTGCACATTTCTGCCAATTGCAACTTCTAATGCGGATTTCAAGGTGTTCTAACATTGTCTGATTTAATTACACATATTCTATGTAATTACTATTGGACTTGCATAATTAGTGTAATTACTACGCTCTTAAAATCGCACATAATTCGCACTGAACGTCCTAATCACACCGTTTTCGCACTGCACATGTGTATTATTTTTATACATTTTTAGAAGTCTTTGCAATTTTTCTAACATTTACGGTTTGCTTATAATTAAATAAAACTATAATTTAGCATCTACTTGGGGTGAGATTGCAAACTTTCAGGCTTGAACAGGCTTCACGCACACACACTATTTACTAGTGTACACACTCTCAGCGGCAATCGCATGATTGTGCCTGTCGATTCCTGTGTATAAACTCAGCTTTCAATTTCACACCTGCTTATCAATTACATATTAATAAAATTAATCTAAATATTTATTTAACTTAATAAATGCACAGTACAGCCTATGCTTGTATTGTTGCAGTAGTTTGCCTGTAGTTGGTCCAGTTCATGACAAAGCCTTAACGTTTGATGGATACAGTGACTGGGGGACATATCTTTAGCAATTTGATGCCTCTGCATGTGCAGATCAGTGGATAGAGATATGTCTTTTCTACTGTATAAGCTTCTATCCTATTTCTGACACCAACATTACGATGGCCTCATATTAAACAGTGACCAGCAGAAAAATCATCAATTGCAGCTTTAACTGTAGTTCCAATAAACACTCATCTACAAGAATTCTTCAAATTGCAATCATCTGACACTCACAAATGTAGCAAACAATAAGTACCGTACCACCTAATTTTTACGATACAAGTCACCAATTACAGAAGACCACACAATGTAATGTACAATTACCATTGTTCACATGCACAACTCAAATCCTTATTGTTCCACTTTGCTAATCTCATCCTGACTGACTGGTCGCTTCCAGAACAGCATTTTTATACTCTTAGCCTGTATGGTATTGTAACATGACATGACATGATTGATACGGATGGCAGTAGAACAATTGACCAACATCTGAAAAGTACATCTGGAAACATTGTGAACGTGTAAGAACATTTCATAATAATATTATTGTAAGACTGTGAGAAAATTCCAAAACAAAGAAACTGTATTAAAAAAAAATAATTTTTCATGGAATTTTTCATCAGCAAGAATAGTCAGACAACTTCTCGTGGGAACCTATGTGTCAGCAACTTTGGTTTTACACGTGTGGAAATCTTGAGCCCAAAACCCTTACCCCTTCTTACCTTCCTAATTACGGATCAACAATTAAAATGACAAATGGAGAGTAAATCAAAATGATGAGGGAAGGAAAGGGATTTAATAAATAAGAGTTACTGAAGGATGGAAGGGGAGTTCCTGGGAACTGCTCAAGAATAAAGGACGTGCGTGTTAAGTTTTGAAGTGTTAGTAACAAGGACCAACATCAACAAACTGTAAGAAAAATTAGCTATTTAAAATTTAACAGGAGTTACTCTCTTGTAAAAATTAAATACTACGTTTTGTATCAGTAATAACATGTTAGTTAATATAAAAAACAATGGTAATAAAAAATGTTAAGTGATAAAAGAAATAATGGTAGAAATTAGGTTTAAGAAGTTTATCTTGATTTTTGCAAAATTTTACTTATTTTATTGTTATTCATACAATCCTATTTCTCCTTCTAATAATAAAAAAAAATTATTTACTACTACATCTAGATCAGATTAGATTAATAATCAAAATAAATCCTCTCATAAGCCAAGCAAAGTTATTTATCAATCCCCCCATTTATTGTTTGTTACATCGCTGTGCGTTGAACAATCTTCAGCTTGAAGAATTGCATATTAGTGTCTTCAATTATTTTAACTTTAATTGAAGTTTGGATCACAGATGTGGGCATTCAAGTGTGGATGCTTCGAAATAGCAGTTTTTTGTATATACCAAATGAACTAGATGCTTACAACATTAAAAGAAGTTCTACAAGTTATATCGCATAATCTGATGTAATTTAAGCAAACAAGGGGTAAATGGGGATGAATATTTATATAATTTTTTTTATATTTAATAAAATAATTTTAAATATATTTCCTCCTTATACTGATATTCTAAAATTCAAAATATAATAGTATAATACGGTTTAATTTATATTTAACAGTTACTGAAATAGCAGCAACTTAAATGACATGAAGTGTTACTGATTAAAAAAAAAACTTTTAAAATGTTTTGTGTTTATTATTTAATCACTTATTCAAATAATTCATTTTTTCTATTACTTTTTTCAGTTATCTGAATTACAAGTAACAATTAATAAAATCAGTGACAAAAGTCTATAAGCTTAACTCTTATTCTAAATACTACTACTACAGTTATCTTGCATTACAGCTCAATAGAATTGTTTTTATCAACCAGTTTAGTAAAAGCTAAGAAATACTTTTACTTTCTACTTTCCTATTTTTAGGCAGAGTACTAATTATAAAAATTATTATTTAACGAATATTGTAAATTAGTTAATTTTTTTTTGTATGTATTATCTATTAACATAAAACTACCAAGTTAAAGATATTTTTATAGTCTGATCCAATTAAGTGTTCTACTGTATGAATGTAAATTTGTAAATACATATGTATAAATAAGTGCACTTAAAAGAATGTACAATGTTATCATGCAACGATAAATTTGTATTATATCTTAATATTGTAACAATGGAACCCTCTCGAAAAGACGGCAGCATCCTTTCACCCGTTTCTCTGCTAGCCGAGCAGGTGTAGCGTCTCAGTCAAGTCTGCACTCAACTACCTTCGAGACTGTTCTGGAGAGCACTTGAAATATGCAAATTAGTCTGGCATGCCAAAAGGATGGAAAGTTATTCTGGTTACTTTGGAACACTTGCATTACCCATATAATCAACAACAGCTGGTTTGTCAGTAAGTTTACAATGACTCGATCTGCTCACTGTTGTTGATGACGCAGGTGTTCCAGAATAACTTTCCATCCTTTTGGCATGCCAGTTTAATTTGCATATTTCAAGTGCTCTCCAGAACAGTCTCGAAGGTACTTGAGTGCTGCCTTGACTGAATCACTATACCTGCTCGGCTAGCGGAGAAATGGGTGGAAGGACACTCTTGCCTTTTTGAAAGGGTTCCAGTGTTACAATATATATTTTGGATGGAACAAAAGACATATTGTAAACATAAAACAAACAAAACAAAATGTGGCATAATTCCTTATAAAATGTTTGTACTGTAATAAAAAAATAAACTTGCACTGCAAGAAAACATGAGTAAAGACTCTATGTCCGTGTTTCAGACCCACATAAAATAAGTAGAAAATAATGCTTACTGACAGTAATTGTTATTTTCCCATTGTTATAAAACTATTAAAATTACTATCTACTCTTGATATGTCTTACTGCAGAGTTAGGTTAAATACAAACAATTTTATCATATTTGCTAATTTAGCAGCAAATAAATACTAAATAAAATAAAATAGAAATAAAAATGTTATAGCTAACAATACCAATTCATATAAACCAAGTTCAGTTATCAAATATTTACAGCGCTCCGCTAAATATATTGCTCTGCAACATTAAAAGCACAATGTCAAACAAGTAATGTTGGATTCAATTATATTATGACAAATAAGAAGGAGGTAAGTTTTTATCAATTTACTAATAAATATTAAAGGTCCCAGAAATGTAGAAAAACTATACAGTAAATAATCAAGAAATTAAAAAATTATGTCATTCATAATTCAAAGTAAAGTAAATTGATATGAGAAGATGTCAAGATTAAAGAAAAGAGATAGTCTAATGAAGGGAAATAAGTTAAATATTAGGAAAACTATTAAAACTTAAATAAAATTTTACAGTAAACTAGTAAGTGGAAGAACTAACACAAATCAGTTTTCAATATCAGACACAAGATGAGAGTGTTGTTAGGAAATAGGAGTAGAGGTTTGAAGAGAATTTTGTGAACAGTACTGAAGTTGGATTTGGAAATTACACTCAGTAAGAAAAGGAGAATTTTCAAAATAATAAGAACAAATTGAGATAATTTCTAAGGTACAGAGAATATCACTGGCGCTTGGAAGACAAATTTAGATTCTTATTTGTATAAAACAAATGAGCAAAAACAAGCTATCACATTTAGCTCACATAAGCTGTTGTAACAAATTAGCAGGAGTGTTAAAAGTTATTTTGTCATTTACACTTTACAACAATTCTCACAACTATTTGAGCTCTCTTATGACATTATTACAGAAAATCTATTCTAAAATCCTTTAATTTATGAGTGAACCATTTACATACAACTGTAACCATATTTTATGTTTTAATATGACCACTGCTTGTACAACACAAAATAGGATGCTATTTTTGAAGAAGCAAATAAAGAAGCGTATTTATTGCACCATTTTTTAATGAACTGACCATATCACACACTCACACACACACACACCACAATTTTTATAAGCGGTAAGTCAATACACTTCACACATAATCAGTAAAATGCAGAATTAGTTTCTACTACCTGAACCCATGAGAACCTCTCGGTCGTTCACTCTGGGTAGAGAAGGCACTGCTAGTTATACTGACAACACTTTCTAGATCACTGTCGCCAAGATCGGTTGCACCTAAAGCTTCCTTATCAGGCGACATAGAATAACGATGTCGGGTCAATGTTATTGCGTGTTCACTAGTAGGCAGATCGCTGTCTGATAATCCAGTGTAATGCTGTTTCGACCAGTCTATAAAATAACAGTGTTAAATATAAAGTTCTCATTGGATATCTGATAAACAAATTCAGATTGTTAATTACAACTTCAGTAACAGTTATCTACACAAGGATACTTCTATACAACAATTTTATCAATTTAATATTGCCCTACACATTAGCACAAACAATTAATAAAAGTCACCCATAACAAATGTCTACTTACGACAATTAATAATTAACACTTAACACTAAATATCACATCGCTGTCAAAGGACACACACCAAATGCAACTCTCAAAACTAATACACCTTATTGCTTTGATTTGTAGTACTCGATTAGTGACTTGTGATGTGGGTTGCTTTATTTATAGCCAGCAGGATCAGTGTAATAACATAATGAGATGTTTGCTCCATGATGTTGTAGGTGCCTGATGAAAATCAGGCCGTCTCTAGGAAGGCACAGAAAGATCAAAAAAAAGAATCTGCTGGGCAGGTTGGGCAGTGCACGAGCATTGTGCGTCATTTTGCCGGTTACATAATATGCGACTAGAATCAAGTAAGCTATCCATGTTGCCTATCTCTCAGAATAACACTGTGGTAATACACGTATCATAAGTAATACACACAAAACAAATTTATTCTTGGATTTCGTTGTCCATAACGTGTCCGTTACTTAACTAAATACAACTATTTCATTAACGACTCGGAACACAAAGTTTTTTATAAGTAAAAACATAAAGTTTTACCTTACAACCTGAACCGGTTTTCACCTTTAAAAGGCTTCTTCAGATGTTGCCGCTGGTAGCGCTGTCCATCCTGTTGTGGATGACGGAATCGAATTTCGAAAGATCGATGTTGTGTGTGTGGGGTGAGATATGTTCGAATAATGCGTGCGATTTGAATTGTGTCTGTTCGTTTAGGATGTCGTATTTATTTGTTTTCGTGTGTTTGTATATTTCCAGTTGTTCTAGTCTTGAGTGTCTAGTTTTCACCTTTTTGTGTGTACGTGTAAAATGTTCATGTTATTGTCAATGTTTTTGTATGTGTGGTTTGCTTCAATGAGGTGGTTTTGCAAAGGTGGATTCTGTAGTGGAGTGGAGTGCCTTTGTGTGTTCATTGTATCTCTGTTTGAAGCTACGTCCTGTCTGGCCTATGTAGAATTTGTTGCAATTTAGTCTGTAAACACCGGGTAGATCGAATTTGTTTTGTGCTTTGTGTGTGTGTTTTGATAGTGTGTGTTCTGTTTTGTTAGTAGTTTTGTAAGCGACTCTGTATCCTGCTTTTTTGAATTTGTGGGCTATTTTTTCAGTTTGTTTGTTGATGTATGTTAGTGTTATGAATTTGTTGTTTTCTGTCTTTGTCTGTTGTTTGTTTTGTGTTTTGTGTAGCAGTTTACTGACTATTGTTCTGTCATATCCGTTAGATTCTGCTAGATATTTTATCGTGTTTAGTTCGTCTTTGTAGCCTTTTTCATCTAGGGGGATGTTGTTACGTCTATGTATCATGGGTCTGAAGGCAGCTAGTTTGTGTTGTATTGGGTGATTGGAGGAGTTGTGTATTAGTGTGTCAGTTGTAGTCGGTTTTCTGTATATACTGAATTTATGCCTGTGTTCAAGTTTTGTGATGGAGAGGTCTAAGAAGTTTATGGTATTGTTGTGTTCGTATTCGGCAGTAAAGGTTATGTTTTTATGTATTTTGTTTATGTGCGTTAGTAACTGTTCACATTGTCTTTTGTTTCCCCTGTATAGTATTAGAATGTCATCAACGTATCTGTGCCAATATAGTATTTTATGTGAGTGTCTGTCATTGTTTGTGAGTATTTTTGTTTTTTCTAAATGTTGGAGGAAGACTTCTGCTAGAATGCTGGATATGGGGGAGCCCATGGGTAGACCATCATTCTGTGTGTAATATTTATTGTGTGCCGTGTTTTGGAAAACCCGGCGGTGTTTTTTTTTTCTCAACGAGAACGGACTGAGTTGAATTATTAAATTACGTATTATCGGCATCTTGCCGACGTAATAAATGACGTCCGTCTCTCGTCCATCGGGCCGATCTGCGCGCGCTCTGGGTCCAGCGCTTCATACTATTTTTCAACAGTTGTACTGATCAGTTCACTCTCACCGTTCAGCGTAGTAGCATCTGTATTCGCCTGACAGCATCGACTTGATATTTTGTCTACTATCTTTTACTATGTATAAGTAAAAGCTACACGACCTTCCGGTAAGTGTGTTTAAGATATATTACTTAATATTTAATGAAAATAAATTGTATTTTACCTAATATCAATGCTGATGTAGGGCGATATATTGTATTAATTATATTAGCACGTGGCGCACCAGGCTAAATTTTGTTTATTCACTTTGTTTGTTTAAATTTTGTTAACGCTGGCTAACAGATATGGTTTTACAGTTTTTTGTGCCTGTTTATTTAATTCATTATATTAGAATGGGGCGTAAGTTAATTATTTTGTGATTTTGGTGAAATGAACGTACATCACGAACCTGTTAAAGTTTGCTAGTGCATGTCAAAGGTGGTTAAGTGCTTGATGAAAACTTATGAATAACTATTTATTTGAAATGATTTATTATGTTGAATGAATATATTTGGATATATTATATATTATAATATTTAAAAATGTTATTTTGAAGTGATTTATTTAATTCAATGGGGTTCAATGCATAAGTAAATTTTCTGGAGATGTTAAACTGGGCATGTCATGAAATGTGGGTTCAGCTGGGTGAATGGGGTATTGTGATTTATTGAACTTGTAAGTAATTACCCATATAATTGTGCAGGGTTTCCGAAGTAGCCGTCAATCTGTCTCGCTCCAGAGGATGGCCGAACACCTGCTTTCCATGAAATAAATTCAATCACTTCCGTCTAGCTGTCAGGCCGAATGGACGGACACACACGACAAGATTCTCAACCCTTATGCTGCTAACCAGGTGACATTTATGCTTTTTTTAAGAAACAAAATGTTTGTGGCCGCTACACTTACCTTGAGACATTTTGGAAATGCTCCAGTTTGGAACTTTGTTCCGCACAAGTCCAACGGGACATTCGGAGTTACATGTTACTTTTTCATTTTTACCAAGGCTTACGCCTCATTAACTTATTAATGCTTATCTCGTTAGGAGAATTTGTAAACTCAGCCAGGGTCATGCATCACCCGAATTGATGTTAGTTTTCTGTAAATATGGGCGGCACTGACTGTCACTAAATGATTTCAGCGTTAAGTATGCATGCACGGGTGCCTCGGTACATTGTTGGGGAATTTTCGGGGTCATTTGCATTTTTCATTTAATTGGGCTTTGAATTGGTTATTAATGTGAAGGTTGGGGGAGCTGCTTTAACCTGTGGACGACACCTGTTGGTGCCTTTTTCCACAGGTCCAGAACATGTCATAGTTTGTTGGATCTAGTCCGGGCGCATGACCGTGTCTGAGGCCAAGTGGATTCTTTATGAACACCTCAAGTATGTTTTAGTAAATTAATTCCGTAGATTCTGCTTTTCGAAATCCAATTCTACTGTTCAAATAATTTTGTAACCACTAAATTTTGCCATAGCCAGCACAAGAATTGTTAAATTTTTTTTTAATAACTCATAATAATAATTCATTGATAAATGTTAAAGAATGTAAAACAAATCAATACCAGTTACAAGTTATTTATGAGTGGTCACGTTCCACTGATTTTGCTTAAAATTTTTTTGTTAAGAAAATAAAAGAACTGAGAATATGCAGTTTATGCACCTGGCATCCATGTTGACCTCGTGATGGCCCACTTATTATTATTTGGGATACGAAATTGATAATCACCTTTTATGCTGGGTACTTGTGTGCCATTCTGACTATTTAGCCAGTTTGACTTTGGCCTTTCACATACTTAGAATTTTTGGGGTGTTTCAACTCTGGTCTTGTGACTTATTATTTGGTTTTGGGTATGTCAATTGAGAAGTTTTAAGGTGGGCCAGATACTTGATCTGAATAAGAGGGTTTGAGGGTGTTACGATGATAATATATATATATGCTGTTAACCAGGTGGACATGGTGTGTGCTATTTGTATGTAAATGTGTATCTATGTTAATTATGTGTTGTGTGTTATGCCTTTATGTGATCGTTACATTGTTATACGTTGTTATGCATATATATATATATATATATATATATTTCAATCACTTTCTGCTACAGTCCGTTTCTTGATGTATATAATACTATAATACTTATAACTATTTTACCTCAAGATGTATTTTTTCCTTTAGGGACATGTTTCGGGAGATCCTGTTCTCCCATCTTCAGCCTTCGCCATCTTTCTTCTGGTGCAGTATTTGTGTGTTGGCTTCTGGATGTTATTATGGTGGTTTGTTGGTCTTTGGTCCTTCAATGTTGCATTATTGTGTGTGGTTGTGGTATCTGTTTTTGTATTTTGTGTATTTTCGATGTTGAGTGCTTTGAATATTGTGTCATGTTTTGTATTGATTTGTATTTGTTCTGGTATTAATTTGTTTTGTGTTTTATGTTTGTAAATCTGTAAATCTGAAACATGTCCCTAAAGGAAAAAATACATCTTGAGGTAAAATAGTTATAAGTATTATAGTAATATATATATATATATATATATATTTATGATCATGGTTTATGTGACTTACTGGGAGGGTCGATACTATGCGCCAGTCTTACATTATTTAGAAGTAACTGTATTCTGCTCAGTAATATCAAGCTCAATTATTTGGCGATGCCTATGTCTAATGTGAATTATAATAACGATTTTTAAGAATAATAATGACTGTGGTTTTTGAGATTTTGAACTATTCTTAAGAAGTGAAAGCACTTGTAATATTAACTTAATCATTCAAAGGCGCATATATCGTATACTGGGGGACTTCATTGTACAAAAGCATAACTCCAATAAATCTTGTTATTGTTATCTGAGAGCAGAGTTTCATTTGCAAGCCCCATCATACTGGACCCAGCGCATTTTTGGCTTCTCTAGGCTCTTGCCTAGTTCTAAATAACTAGTGGCCCCTCTTTCAAAAAAAAAATATATAAATACAAAAAAAAAGAAAAAAAAGGGTTTTTTTCATATATAAAGCATAAAAGGAAAGAGGGGTTACAATTGTTATAAGTAAAGTAGTTTTGTTTTGTGATAATGTTCAGAGTTTCTGTTATTTTGTTGATAAGTTCGTCTGGTGTGTTGTTCTGTTTGAGTTTGTTTTGTAGGATGGTGATTGTTTCGGAGATGGGGATGTTTGTGTACAGGTTTTTTAATGTCAAAGGAGGCTAATGTGGCATTATGGGGGATGTGTATGTCTTTTATTTTTGTTACTAGGTCTGTGTTGTTTTTTTACTGCAATGTTGTTGTCTAGTTGTGTGTGTTGTCTGATAATTTTGTCTAGATGTTTTGCGAGTTTGTGTGCAGGGGCATTATGGTAGTTGATAATGGGGGGCAGATAGGAATATCTTCTTTATGGATTTTGGGAAGCACTTGGATCCTCCAAGCGTAGTAGCAATGTTAGTAGTAATATATATATATATAAATGTAATGTAATATTACATTATATATATAATGTACTATGTAATTATATATACTAGTGGTCGCCCAGTGGTCGAAATTCGACCGTAATTCATTAAATTTTTAAGTTTGAACGTTATTGAGGTTCTTTTGTCAAAGAGTATACCTCTATAATCATTGCATAAAATTTTTTTGAATTTTGTTCTATTATGTCAGCTGCGAGCGTGTACAAATACGTCATTAGCGTGTGTTGTTTGCCTTAATTCCCTGCAATACCTATGAAATTTAAAATTTAATGTTAGTAACAGTTGAAAAAAAACACAATTACAGCTTGTATTCGTATTTATTTTTTGATATAATTCATTGTCAGTTTTAATTTTTTCATGTTATTATTGAATCAAATAAACGCTAATAAAAATGAGACTTGACATTCATAGAAGTATAAGATACATTGTTTTCAATTCCAGTGGATTACATTTCATTTTTGGTAAGGTACAAAATTCGAAAACAGTTTGAAGATTATCTGCTACAAAGCTTATATAATTTTTAATTTTTTTTTCTATGCATTAATTTTCGAGTTATTTGAAAAATATGAAAGATAGGAAAAAAAGGTTTAGCTTGGCTAAGCCATATTTAAAAAGCAATAACGCGTTTTTTGACATTTCCTTGGGTTTTTTTTTATTGCCATACTGACCAGGTTTCGCCAAGGCTACACAGTTATTTTGCCTATCTTTTTCGAATTATATAAAATTTAAATAAAAAATTAATAAAAAATAAAAATACGTGCCTCGTATTTTGTCATATATTTTTCATTAAATCAAAAAAACCGGGCGGTTAAAAAAATAAATGTTGTCCATTGAACTTAAAATAGTTTGAAAGTGTAATGATTCAGAACTTCTGTGTAAATGTGGTTTTTTGTAAAAACTCTTTCATCATTTGCTAAATGCCCTTGGCCATTATATTCGGAAATATAAAATCTCAAACCATCGAATGATCGGACTCTACTTGCTGCGACGTACAATTGACCATGTGTAAAAACTGGCTGCCTCAATAAAATTCCAATTTTTTCGAATGTTTGTCCTTGAGACTTATTTATTGTCATCGCAAATGCAGGTATAATTGGAAATTGAGTTCTTTGAAAGTTAAATGGTAAAACAGTACCGGAATATGTTAAATTTATACGTGGAATCAAAATTCTCTTATTGCGTGCGGTTCCAGTTAAAACTTCGCAATCAATAGCATTACGATGCATACACTTGATGCGCATTCTTGTTCCATTGACTAATGCTTCCTTTGTATTTAAGTTTCTGATCAGTAAAACGATGCAATTAACTTTCAGTACTAACTTATGTGGTGGCAAACCACTAATAGTCAAAGAATTCAAAAACTCTACTGGATAGTTATTGATTTCATTGTCATCATCACAAATTATTTTATCGTAGCTATGATATGTTTTCTGTTCACCTGGTATTCGATTAAGTATATCAGTATTAATAAAAGTACAATCATCATTTTTAGGTGCTAAAATAACTGACTTCAATATGTTATCTGAGAGTATGTTTTCGGAAATATTTCCATACACCTCATTAATAATATTATTTTCATCTTCTATTAATTGCTGAGGTATTTCAATAATATTTTCACCAAACTGAGTGAATTGTGGGGCTTCATCATTGCCAATTTTTTTCAAGAATTCGACAAATTCTATTTCACTTGGTAAGGCTCTCATATTTTGAGTAAACGTTACTTTATGAAAATAAACAAATTTATGCCAACTCGTGACACAATTTTCAATTAAAGTTGCACGTGATCCATGTGGGACAACTGGTAAGATTTGCCGAAAATCACCGCACAGAAGTATCGTTTTCACTCCAAATGGTTTATGTTTATCATTTTCATCGCATAGATCCTGCAATAATCTATCTATGATTTTCAACACTTGCAGTGGGCACATAGATATTTCATCAGTAATTATCAATTGTAACCCCTCTTTAAGTATGACTTGTAAAAAAAATTTGTTTTTTGAAAAATATATATATTCTTTTTTTTTCTAAAGAGGGGCCACAAGATAATTAAAACTAGGCCTAGAGAAGCCAAAAATGCGCTGGATCCAGTGAGACGGGACTTGCAATTAAAACTCACAAAATTAACAACCAATAAAATCTTATTATTATAAACAAACTCATTATATCTCCTTAAAAATGTTACTTGAAAAATTAATAAATAGAAAATTCATATTCTATATTTTCCTTAAAAAATGTTATTTGAAAATCAATAAATAGAAAATTCATATTCTATCTTCTCCTTAAAAAATGTTACTTGAAAATCAATAAATAGAAAATTCATATTCTATCTTCTCCTTAAAAAATGTTACTTGAAAATTAATAAATATAAAATCTATATTCTATATTCTCCTTTTAAAAATGTTACTTGAAAATTAATAAATATAAAATCTATATTCTATATTCTCCTTTTAGCCCTATATCTAACCCCCAAAAATACACACGAATATACAATACATATACACGTTCCACAACACAGGACAATTACAACTTCTATCATTAAAATCTTGCCACACCTTTTTCACCCCATGAGGTACATAATTAACAATTTATAAATATCCTTGCACGTAACACCTATTGCAAAGTCTTAATACCTAATATGTGTATAACATATTATATGTGTATAATAAGATATGTTTGTAACACCAGTGGCCCCAGGACATACTAAATTCAGGAGTTGGCATAGTGCCTGATACTATTATAAAGTGCTCCCACATTGAGCACTTAGACTTGGAGTAATTATAATTAGAATCCAGTAAACACATAAGTAATCATAATCAATTAAAAGAATTTAAATATGATAAATTTTGTTAAATATTGAAAACAGTAACGTGTCATAATGCCTTATAACCTTTTAAAATTAATTTGGCCCAAAGGCCGACATGTTCCTAGGCAAGATAGTGCATAACTCAACCTGTCCCAAGAGCATGTTCAAGTCTGCATGAAAATCCACCTATACAGGATTAAACTGGTGACCCGACTGAACTACCAAAGAAACTTCTATCCCTATATGACCCAAACTAAATATAAAAATGTGAAATTAATGCATAAAATGAAAACTAAATTTAACCAGTGAAATTACATGTTGATTGATAGAATTATTAGCACTAAGGTAACCCTTCTACTGAAAACAAGAAAGAAATTTACAGGCCTGTGGTAAGCAGCCACAGATACATGCCAACCTCTGGGCTCACAGTTTATACAAACAGAGTTACAAAATGTACAAAAGATTCCCCCCCAAGTCCACGCACTATTCTGTCCCGTTAACCGGGTACCCAATTAAAATGTTTAAAGATTAAAGTCATTGATGTAGTGTGACTATATGTCCATGGGTTCTAGTGGGTTACATCCCACTGTATAAAAGTAATATGGTTTGGTGTCACCTGATTTATTCCATGGTGTGAAGTTGTGGTATTCTGGTCTACATGTTAGTGTGTTTGTGGCCTGTCCTCGCTATTCTCCTCCGACAGATGAAGTTCAGAGAGAGTCTAGATGTTCATGTTCAGGATGGAGCTGTTCCTCGACTTGCAGCGAGGGACCCGCAGATCTGTTTCAATTTAGCCTGCCATAGATGGAGATGGTGCAATTAAAAACTTCTTTCTGTCGGAGAAGAAATTCCACGAGGCGTTTGGTTGAAAGACCAGCAAAAGAACGCTTTTAGAAAAACAGTTCCGGCTTTTCTCAACTCGCAATCAGCAGCGAGCGCCAGAGCGCAGCACCAATCAGGCATAGCTTAATAACCTCATTACAGTATTGTATACGCTACTGCTAAATACAGTACAGTATTTTTTGTCAGCTTTCTGGTTAAATACCGTACACGATTTTTGATTATTCGCGCCGATATCAATTAATCGGCACACCCTCACCCCAAAAGGGCAACATAGTTGCCCCACACTTAGACAGAGGACCAGAACAAAAAACTCCTCACAACTGCTACCATCCCCATGCGACCCTCTCCGCCATGCCAACCCCACAGGACCGCCCCAACACGTCACCCTCTCTGGTGACCACCAACTACTTCTACTGGTCCCACTCAAATACTCGTCCGAAGACCAAACAAGGTATCACCCACCTTGGTATGTGAGTGACCGTACTACTCCTCTTGTCCACCTCTAGGACCGAACAGCCACATGCACCAACAAGGTATCTCCATCCTTGCCATATGGCTGGCCCACATCCCTACACTAGGGCGGACGGCCCCGCTTAGCCGGACAGAGAAAACCGCATAGAGGGCATGCGAATATCAATCCCTTCTCTTACTCTTTAAATACTGCGTAACTAGCAAGGGGGTTTACTACAGCACGGCATCGTCTAACAAACCCACTTAATCCAAAAATAACCTACCAGGGAAAGCGGCATGGCCCCGACCCTACAATAATCAACAACAAACTACAACAAAGAAAAATGAAAACAACACCACCCTATCACACTCCATCATAAAACGACAAACAACCTACCCTCGACAATATCTCGTATCCTTTCTGATATTTTTCTTTTTTCCTTTTCCTAATTTTTTTTTCTAATTTTTTGTATTGTTTTTTATTTTATTTTGTTTTTCTAAGGGGAGGGGAAGGAAAATCGGGAAGATGAAACGGGGCAAGGATCATTAAAAGGTCAATAGCTAGGACTAAGGGTAAGGACATGGTTCCCTCCGAGAATAAGGATGGGTGGAGAAAACCAAGGCTCGCGGAGGCAGGGGCGCAACCCTGAAGTAGACGAACACCACTGGGACTGTGGGGAACATCTACCCGCTACCCGTTAACCACTTCTTCTCACCTTTTTATGACAACTTTTACGTATTCGTTCCTTTTGGACACCTCTCTCTGAGAAACTATCTCGTGTTGAGCTGTACTGATTTGTTTCTCCTGAATTAGAATCAAGGCAACTTACCTGACTACTTTTACCCCGATTTGGATTATCCTCAACCTCTAACTCCTCTGCTTCTACCTCCCCTGGTTCTCTTTCTTCCACCTCTTCCTTTTCCTCCTCTACACACTCCAAATCACCATCTCGACACTGCACATCTTCATCCTCTAGTTGCTCACCTGGTCCGCATGAAACTTCTTTCCATTCCTCGGAATCCTCAACACTACTTACAGAAAGCGTCTGCACATCTTCACACACTACATCATTCTCACTCACACACTCCACAAAGCTGCCACCCAATTTCTCCTCAACTTCTACCTCATCTACTTCTACCACACTTGCAGCATGGACATCCCCTTGTCCATCTGCACCCTCAGAAACACTTGCAGCCTCCCTAACACTTACACTTATACTCCCCTGCGTAGCATGTGCAGACCGCTCTTCTGCCTCTTCCTTCGATTCCTCTTCTTCACCACTTTCAGCAACTACAACGTCCTCAACATTTCCCAACCTGGAGTCCAGCTGTCCAGGTCCATGTGCAATGTCTAAATTAAATTCTACTGATGATGGTAAAGCTCCACCATCAAGTGACTTTTCATCTCCCAGCGTAGGCGATGATGATGTTACCGGATCTGGATCCGTCATGAACTGAGATGGAGATACCGGAACAAATTCTGCGGCATCTCGATTCAACCATGACGTCCTCTCCGAGTCCTGTAATTCGGTATCAACAGACGTGTTCTTGTCGTCTTGTATTGATCCACAGAAGTTATTTCGCTTTTCTTCTTCAGATTCACCTTCTTCATCCACAACTCTATTAGGCACTGGTAATTCCTCTGGAAGCTTAAAAGTTTCTTTTTTCTCCCAATAGGAATAACGCCTTGCTACAGGCTCCCTACTTGCCGATGTTGGTTTACTAATATAACTTCTTCTTTCCCTGTTAATTTCATACTTATTTCTTTTCTCTGCTGTAACCGTTGCTACCGTCTTCTCACTTGTCACCCCCTTGTAGCCTCCATTACTTCCGGAATATTCACTTTTTCTGACAGTCTCTTGTGTTCTTCTCCAACCGCCATGTTTGTCCTTTTTAGCTCTTCCTAACAGACCACTGGAGTATTGGACATCCGTAGCAGCTCTTCCCCGGGACTCGTCCCCTGCCTGGACAGTCTTAGAAACCACACACAACCGGTACAGATCCGCGGAACAACGTGGAAGGTCCGCGAATATCAAACGCGATCTCTCTTGGGGATTCAGTCCTTCCAGAATTGCTTGTATTACATCCGTCTCGGGCATCCCTAATCTTAATACCCGGGCAGCTTTCCGTATGTCGTGCACGAATCCCCCAATGCCTATCCGTTGGCCTGTAGGCGATAGAATAAATCTAACTTAAGCTGGGAACGTCGTCGATGGGGTATGAAGAAATCGAACAATTCCCCATGAAAAGCGTCGACACTGCCGCCCCAATGCAGAGTGTTGGTGACCAACCCTGCCAATGAACCCCGGCAATACGGGTATATAAGGGACAAGACCTCCCCATCGGATACACCCGGGAAATCTGCCAACTGCAGGACAAGATCCAAGAAGACCAGCAACCCGTCCTCATCTATTCCATCTACCACCGAAAGTTTCTGGAGAACTCCTTAAAGGGGGTGGGGCAATTTCTGATAGCATACCGCCGCCAGAATTGCACAATTCACAACACACAATCAACAAAACATAATTCCCACAAAACACCTAACACCCTACAAAATAATGACAATAATAACACAGGAATCAGAAAAAACTCGAGTACTATACTCTTCCTTCGAGCAGACTGCGGGTCCCCCTACCGTTGCGAGGACCCAACCCACTTATCTGAACTTGCTCTCAACAACACTACACATTAAGGAACGCGACACACACACTAACACACAACATGACAAAATTACCGACCAACAACAAATTCTCATAACATTTGTAAAAACTTCGGCTCCTGTATCTCGGAGGAGACCGACTGCCGATCGGGCCATACCGCATAAATAAAACGCCTCCCCTATTATGGGCAAGGTAAAACGCGAACCATATCTCCACCTCGGCCCACATCTGCAATAATTCGAGTTTCCAAGGAATTTTCCCCCCTAGAATTTCACATCGCGTGGCAACCTACAGTTCAACGATACCAACAGGTGGGCAAGTATATACACATATAATACACAAAACCTTAAACCTAACAAGACATAGGTACTTATAGATATAGGGACTCCTAGAGATTCTTCTAAGTTCGATTCGAACCCTGGACGGTAGCGCGATGATTTTATTTTTCTAGGTTGGCTAATCTGATTTATATATCGCATCAACGTTCGCGTGATTGTACCTTGCCCAGTGCGTATCAAACGCTCGCGGCGGTCATACCGAGCCGAGCTCAGCTTTCGCTGTCATTGTCGACATTAAATGTAGGCTTTAGGCCCTTACATTCTCGCTTATGGCCAACTAGCGCCATAATTAACTTGTGTTCTCGCTTATGGCCGACTAGCGCCATAGCTTCATTCTAATATAAATTCGTATTAATTCAATATGCAGCATTAGCCAGCCTACTTCAATTTTTACAGCTGTAATGTAATCAGTCAATATTAAAACTATTCGTATACAGTCCACTTCTTTTTATTTCTTAATGTAAGTTTAATTCATTCTACACATCATCTTCAATCACCATGGAAGACCAGCCAACAGAATATATAATTTAAGAAACATAATTTTCGCCCACTTGGGCCCAACTAAGTAATTCTTCCTGTCCACACTTGTGGAACATTACTTTTATTCATCAGTTTCGGTCCACTCGGACCGGGACCATCCATTTTTTGGTCCACCGTACCTGGATTATAATCAGCATTTTAGTCCTCACGGTGCGCATCATCCATTTTTTGGTCACTCCGGACCTGGATTTCCATTTAACATCTTTTACATCTTTTTCTGGCCATCACGGGCGGATTAGCACATCAGCTAATGTGACCGTGGCGTGATTTGCGTCGCCATTTCGCTCGTCATCTTCGGGCAACGTAATAGCAAGTTCCTGCCGGCTGCAGTGCCTCAAAGTGGTCATCTTTGCCAGCTGTTCACCATCATCACCAAGGAGCCGACGCTGCGGGAAGTCGCCAACCAGGTACCACCAGCAACAGTAAAAAAGTGCGTAAAAAAATGTCTGAAGAAGGCCTCAAGGTGCTGACCAGAAAGAGAGGCGGATTAAAGTCCGCGATAGTGCGGATACAATCCGCGGTAAATTCTTTTGATATTAATTTAACTACAAAACATTTTCTGACTGTAAGATTAGAAAGTCTTAAGAGCTTAGCCTCGAAGTACGACGAAGTACAGTCTGAGATAGAGCTTATCAGTAAAGACGCGAGCACTGCTCAGGCAGACCGAGTCGAGGTTGAGGAAACGATATACTCAACTGAGGCAAACATTTTACAACTCCTTGACACTTTTAATACTCAGACTGTGCCTCCTGTACTATCGACGCCTGTGCATTTAAAGCCGATAAGTTTGCCCTGCTTCTCAGGCAACATACTTGAGTGGCAACATTTCTATTCAATTTTCAATGATCTAGTGCATTCAAGATCAGATTTAACGCCAGTACAGAAACTGCATTACTTGCATTCATCGGTGAAGTGTGAACCATTAGACTTAATTAAATCATTACCAATTTGTCAAGAAAATTATGTAATAGCGTTGAACTTGCTGTCCGAGAGGTACAATAATCCATTTATATTAGCCAAATATTATGTACAGAACCTACTTCAGGTTAAGTCCACAATAAAGGACTCAGTTCAAAGCTTGGTGGAGTTTACGAATACTATAACGTCTTCCGTTAATTCACTGGCGGCAATGAAGCTGTCCGTAAACCTATTTGAGTTTATTACCATACAGTTGCTCTCCACCAAACTTGACCCTATTACTTTAAAACGTTGGAAGGAGTCCATAGACCCTGACAACTTGCCCAGTTTTCAAGACTTTACGCATTTTTTGAATTTGCGCCGACAACTTTTAGAAAATACAATGCCAATTGAATCCGGACAGCAATTCAACAAACCTAATGTAAAACCAAACAATAAATTTGAGAAATGTAGCTTAAGAAATACTGCTGGCAGCAGTACCTTTAAGAGTTATCACGCAGCGGCAAGGCATTATTCATGTGTGTGCTGTAAATCTGACCACCCGCTTTACATGTGTAATAATTTTCGCATATTAAGTGCCGCTGAGCGGGGGCAATTGGTTGCAAATCATAAATGTTGTATTAACTGCCTTAGAGCAGGTCATTTGATAACAAATTGTAAAAGTAAACAGGTTTGTAAAGTTTGTTCAAAGGGTCACCACACCTTGCTGCACGCTAATAACGTGCCGAAATCAGCAGCTGCCAGCAGTAACTATTGCTCATTCAAATTACAGTGTAAAAACAATGTACTTTTATCCACTGCGGTTGTATATGTCATTGATCAGGCTGGCAATAGGCATAAGGCTCGGGCACTTCTTGACGCCGGGTCCCAGATCAATTTTTGTACGAAATCATTTGCGAAAAGGTTGCACCTTAAACTAACCCGATCTAATATTCCAATTACAGGAATAAGCAACACAGCGTGTTGCGCTACTGACATTGTTTCTGTGCGTATTATGTCTCGCTATCAGAGACATAGTTTCGAGGCCAAATGTGCCGTCCTATCTAACTTAACTCATAATCTGCCTTCAATCTCGTTTGACATCAACCGGTTCCACATTCCAAATAAAATTTTTCTCGCCGACCCAGATTTTAATATATCTTCACAGATCGACATACTATTGGGGGCACAATTTTATCTGGATTTAATATTAGCTAATAAGTACACACGCGGACCCAACTTCCCTATCATTCAGGAGACAAAACTGGGTTACATTTTGGCCGGCAATCTGCCCAAACACTGCCACACCCAGGGTCCTGTTGTTTCGTTCTTGGCAAGGAACAATGACAGCTAAATCCTGCAATCTCTCGAGAGATTTTGGGAGGCAGAAACGATCCCCGGCGATACCCCTAATAGCGAGTCGGCTTGCGAAGAGCATTTTGTGCGCTCAACTCAGCGCAACCACGAGGGTAGATTTATAGTGTCGCTCCCATTCAAATCTGATAATCCTCACTTGGGGGAATCTTACACAAGTGCCGAATCAAGATTTTTAAGCTTGGAGCGTCGATTTAGGCGCGATGCCAAGCTCGCTCGCGACTACGCGGACCTTACCAAAGAATGTAAGGATCTTGGGCACATGACACTCATCGATCGCAATCGCTATCAATTTAGTAGCGTCAAACACTTACTACATATACTTATGTGCATACTTATACATACTCATATACTTAATCTGGCTTTGTAAGCTTGGTTGGGATGAACCGATTTCCGGTCAGTCACTTTCGGATTGGCATTCTTTGTGTAACAAATTAAGTCTGATTGGTAAAATAGTGGTCCCGCGATCTATTCGTTGCAACCGTGAGGCGGTTACAGTTCAGTTGCATGGTTTTTCGGATGCGTCCGAGAGAGGGTTCGGCTGTTATGTGTATATTGTGTGTTTCATTTATCAAGATGCTACTGCTTCCTGTCGTCTCGTGTTCAAAATCTCGCGTGGCTCCCCTACGCCAAGTGTCATTACCTCGCATCGAGCTCTGCGCTTGTTTGTTATTGTCGCGACTCGTATCTAAAATTATTCCTGCTCTTCATTCGTTTATTGATGATGTACATTTGTATTCCGATTCTATGGTGGCTCTTTACTGGATTCATGCGCAGTCTACGCGTTGGAAAACATACGTCGCTAATCGGGTTGCTGAAATTCAGCGTCACACGCAAACTTATACCTGGCATCACATTGATTCGCGACGCAATCCTGCTGATATTATATCCAGGGGGTGTTTCCCGGACGTTTTGCGCGATTGCTCGCTTTGGTGGCACGGTCCTGGCTGTCTGTCTCAATCGTCAGAGTCTAATCCTTTCCCATCTTTCGTACCGGCCACTCCATCATCTTCGGAAGTCACCGCGGAAGAGAAAACTACACATAACCGTTCGCTAATGTCTACCCTGGCTGTTGACTTATCGTTGGACTTTTCCTCGTTACACCGGCTGACACGTGTATACGCTTACTGTTTTCGTTTCATCAGAAATGTTAGACACTCATCTGCGGACAAACTTTCGGGCGATTTGACCCCTGCAGAAATTCATCAGTCTCTCAATTTCTTCATAAAACAATCTCAATCGATCCACTTCCCAGGCGAAATTAGTTGTCTTCGGAACGGATCTTCTGTTTCCATCAGAAGCAAGTTGGCTTCTCTCGACCCGTTTCTTGACGACTCTGGAGTGATACGCGTGGGCGGACGATTGCAGCATTCCCAGTTACCTTACGATTCGAAACATCCTATCGTACTACCCCCATCGGCGCATGTCACACGCCTTATCATCGAACGCGAACACATTCGCTTACTTCACGCTGGTGCTCAGCTCGTGCATCATTCTCTGCGTCAGCGTTGGTGGATTGTTAATGCCCGGCTAGTCATCCGTTCCATTATTCGTAAGTGTCTCAAGTGTATCCGGTTCAGCGCCACACAGCAGGTCCAGAGGCTTGGCATTTTGCCATCCCCTAGAGTCACTCCTTCAAGGCCGTTTCTATTTTGCGCGGTTGATTATGGTGGTCCCTTCATGAGTCGTCATGGCGGACAGAAGTCTAGAACTCTTACTAAGGCGTACGTGTCTCTGTTTGTTTGCTTAGAAACTAGGGCCATTCACCTGGAATTGGTGTCCGACCTTACTGCCAGCGCATTTATAGCTGCTTTACGTCGTTTTATGGCACGTCGGGGTATACCCAGTCAGCTGTACTCCGACAACGGCACGAACTTCAGGAAGGCCCGCACCATCTTACATGACATTTACAACTTTTGGCACAATAAGGATGCCATCACCTCGATTAAGTCATTCACATCCTCTCAGGGGATATCATGGTCATTTATTCCGCCCTCCTCACCTCATTTCGGTGGCCTTTGGGAGAGCGGCATCAAGAGTTTGAAATTTCATCTGCGGCGCGTGGTAGGCAAATCTATATTAAACTTCGAAGAGTTCACGACCGTTTTGTCTCAGATGGAGGCATGTTTGAACTCTCGACCTTTATTTGCTATTTCCTCGGATGTTAACGACCCGGTGCCACTTACACCTGGCCATTTTTTGATTTGCGCGCCCCTAACTGCGATTCCTGACCCAGACCTTTCTCACGTTCCTGTTTCTCGTCTTGGTCGTTGGCAGCTGATTCAGAGGTTTGCCCGGACATTTGGAAGGCGTGGTCTCGCGATTATTTGCACCAGCTGCAACAGCGTCACAAGTGGAGGTTTGCCAAAGATAATGTTTCCATTGGTGACTTAGCCTTGATCATTGAGGATAACTTGCCTCCATTAGCCTGGAAATTTGGCGTGATCATCGCCACATTTCCCGGCCCAGATAACTTGGTTCGCGTCGTGGACATTCGCATGCCTACGGGTGTTTTGCGGAGACCAATACATAAATTATGTCTATTGCCAGCGCGAGACGAGATTTGACATTATGGTTATAGCGCAATGCGGCTTTATTCCGCCATTGGCTTATTATTTATTACGACCATTTGGTCAACATAATTGTGATAGATTGTCACAATATTTTTGTCAACTTTGCGTCATGGCACGCTTCTGATTATTACAGTTCTGGTGATATCTTAATATTTGTATTGTATGTTAATTTTTGTGGCATACTATGTCACACATTTTCATTGATGTTATGGGGTGTATTGCATGTCTTTGGGTGGTCTTATTTATGAAATGTTATTGCATAATATTCGCATGTTTTGCTGTTAAGTAACCATGCATTCATTTCTTTGTATGGTTTCTGATAAATATGTACTATTTTGGGAATGTCTTAAATTGTTAAATTGTTTCTGTAATTTCGGTATTCTATTGTTGTTTGACATTACAATTGTTTATATTGTAATTATTCAAGTTATTGTTGTTGTATTCACATAAATTGTGTCGATGTAAAAACTATTGTAAGCGCCTGCCGTCTGTAACTGTCTCGTCTAATTTATTCACATTGTACTTCATATTTTATTCATTTTTGTAGGTAAGCATGCATAATTCTTTATTTAAAATTATGACATACATGTCATATCTGGGCTACATTCAGCATCTAGCTTGCCCACACATTGTTACATATTGTAAATTCCTGAAATTTCAGGAATATCATGTCTAGGTCGATACATGTCGCCCTCCTGAATATACAATAAAACATGCAACTGCAACATGTTCAACAACAATTTTGTTCATGTAATGAACTCTCTGTACAGGTCTACGGACCTTAGCTAGCATTAAGGTAACTCTATGACTTGCATATTATGTATTTTCCTTTCATGTTTTATAATGTTACATACTGTGCACACTTGTGTCAGTAATAGTGGTTAACCAGACTTATTGGTACATGAAACAGCTGTTTGCCAAACCTTGGCCTACAGTCGCCTATCTGCATGCTTATCTCTAAACTAGCGGCCGATTGCCGTTATCTAATCTCAACTCAAGGTTCAACTTAGCCTTGAAGCTGATTCTCGTTACTAAGAACTGCACTATTTTGAATTAAATTGTAAATGTATTCTAATTTATTAAAAATGTATTAAAAAATCTTTTTGATTTTTGACGGGCAGTTTATGGACGGTAGCGCGATGATTTTATTTTTCTAGGTTGGCTAATCTGATTTATATATCGCATCAACGTTCGCGTGATTGTACCTTGCCCAGTGCGTATCAAACGCTCGCGGCGGTCATACCGAGCCGAGCTCAGCTTTCGCTGTCATTGTCGACATTAAATGTAGGCTTTAGGCCCTTACATTCTCCCTTATGGCCAACTAGCGCCATAATTAACTTGTGTTCTCGCTTATGGCCGACTAGCGCCATAGCTTCATTCTAATATAAATTCGTATTAATTCAATATGCAGCATTAGCCAGCCTACTTCAATTTTTACAGCTGTAATGTAATCAGTCAATATTAAAACTATTCGTATACAGTCCACTTCTTTTTATTTCTTAATGTAAGTTTAATTCATTCTACACATCATCTTCAATCACCATGGAAGAACAGCCAACAGAATATATAATTCAAGAAACATAATTTTCGCCCACTTGGGCCCAACTAAGTAATTCTTCCTGTCCACACTTGTGGAACATTACTTTTATTCATCAGTTTCGGTCCACTCAGACCGGGACCATCCATTTTTTGGTCCACCGTGCCTGGATTATAATCAGCATTTTAGTCCTCACGGTGCTCATCAAAATGCTTCCTGAGTTTGCAAGCCCCGTCACACCCAAAGGACCCAAGGGTTGACCCTAATCTCAACCACGCTCTGCTACCAAATGTAACCCCTCTTTAAGTATGACTTGTAAAAAAAAATTTGTTTTTTGAAAAATATATATATTCTTTTTTTTTCTAAAGAGGGGCCACAAGATAATTAAAACTAGGCCAAAGCCTAGAGAAGCCAAAAATGCGCTGGATCCAGTGAGACGGAACTTGCAATTAAAACTCACAAAATTAACAACCAATAAAATCTTATTATTATAAACAAACACATTATATCTCCTTAAAAATGTTACTTGAAAAATTAATAAATAGAAAATTCATATTCCATATTTTCCTTAAAAAATGTTACTTGAAAAATCAATAAATAGAAAATTCATATTCTATCTTCTCCTTAAAAAATGTTACTTGAAAATCAATAAATAGAATATTCATATTCTATCTTCTCCTTAAAAAATGTTACTTGAAAATTAATAAATATAAAATCTATATTCTATCTTCTCCTTTAAAAATGTTACTTGAAAATTAATAAATACAAAATCTATATTCTATATTCTCCTTTTAAAAATGTTACTTGAAAATTAATAAATATAAAATCAATATTCTATATTCTCCTTTTAGCCCTATATCTAACCCCCAAAAATACACACGAATATACAATACATATACACGTTCCACAACACAGGACAATTACAACTTCTATCATTAAAATCTTGCCACACCTTTTTCACCCCATGAGGTACATAATTAACAATTTATAAATATCCTTGCACGTAACACCTATTGCAAGGTCTTAATACCTAATATGTGTATAATAAGATATATGTTTGTAACACCAGTGCATACTAAATTCAGGAGTTGGCATAGTGCCTGATACTATTATAAAGTGCTCCCACATTGAGCACTTAGACTTGGAGTAATTATAATTAGAATCCAGTAAACACATAAGTGATCATAATCAATTAAAAGAATTTAAATATGATAAATTTTGTTAAATATTGAAAACAGTAACGTGTCATAATGCCTTATAACTTTTTAAAATTAATTTGGCCCAAAGGCCGACATGTTCCTAGGCAAGATAGTGCATAACTCAACCTGTCCCAAGAGCATGTTCAAGTCTACATGAAAATCCACCTATACAGGATTAAACTGGTGACCGACTGAACTACCAAAGAAACTTCTATCCCTATATGACCCAAACTAAATATAAAAATGTGAAATTAATGCATAAAATGAAAACTAAATTTAACCAGTGAAATTACATGTTGATTGATAGAATTATTAGCACTAAGGTAACCCTTCTACTGAAAACAAGAAAGAAATTTACAGGCCTGTGGTAAGCAGCCACAGATACATGCCAACCTCTGGGCTCACAGTTTATACAAACAGAGTTACAAAATGTACAAAAGATTCCCCCCCAAGTCCACGCACTATTCTGTCCCGTTAACCGGGTACCCAATTAAAATGTTTAAAGATTAAAGTCATTGATGTAGTGTGACTATATGTCCATGGGTTCTAGTGGGTTACATCCCACTGTATAAAAGTAATATGGTTTGGTGTCACCTGATTTATTCCATGGTGTGAAGTTGTGGTATTCTGGTCTACATGTTAGTGTGTTTGTGGCCTGTCCTCGCTATTCTCCTCCGGCAGATGAAGTTCAGAGAGAGTCTAGATGTTCATGTTCAGGATGGAGCTGTTCCTCGACTTGCAGCGAGGGACCCGCAGATCTGTTTCAATTTAGCCTGCCATAGATGGAGATGGTGCAATTAAAAACTTCTTTCTGTCGGAGAAGAAATTCCACGAGGCGTTTGGTTGAAAGACCAGCAAAAGAACGCTTTTAGAAAAACAGTTCCGGCTTTTCTCAACTCGCAATCAGCAGCGAGTGCCAGAGCGCAGCACCAATCAGGCATAGCTTAATAACCTCATTACAGTATTGTATACGCTACCACTAAATACAGTACAGTATTTTTTGTCAGCTTTCTGGTTAAATACCGTACACGATTTTTGATTATTCGCGCCGATATCAATTAATCGGCACACAATGATGATGAATTTATGTAACGTCCATAGCTACTATTTGCGGTAATATTCGCTACAGAATTTTCCAAAATGGGTATAGGCAATTTAAACACATTGTGTAAAGTTCTACCTCCAAGTAATAGAGTTGAAGCTATGCCACTGAACGCTGTTGCAATGCAACTAAGATTAAGCGAATTTAATTTGTGAATGATTGCTGTTTGTGTGAATGTTTTTCCACAACCTGCATGAGCGGTTAAACAAAAAACATTAGATCCAGTATCATGGTGCAAAACTTCATGATCAATTAGATTACGCTGTTCAATATTTGCAGTTTCATAATCCTCACAAAACAGAAAATCTTGTTCTATTGGATCAATAGCATTTGCTTCGTCTGTTCTCTGCGAATACGTGGGGACTGGTAAACCAAGTTCCTGACATGACAAATTATGAACATTCAAAATATCTTCAATTTCTAATAGAGCTGTGTTAAAGGATACTTCTTCGTTGTAATCTCTCAAAAAATCTTCACTAAGATATACTTTAAATTCATTCCATAATGCCAATGCATTGGCTTGCACATTTAATGCACAAATGTAACCAAATAAATTTTGCATTTGTTTTGGTGAATGTAATTCTTTTGCTTCATTTAAACATTCGCGCCATTCATTATCATTTGAAGCAATGCCGCGAGCATGGCACGCTTCAACAAAAGAAGTGTATATAATTCCATTGTATGTTCTAACATCCTCAAATGATTTTGAACCACAGACATGTAATAAAAGCAATCGTAAATGGAAAAGTTCGATGTCTTTTGGTGATATTACATATATGCATGTAATGATTTTATCACCTCCACGCCTTCTCTTCTTCCATTTTTTTCGGGAATCTTCCCACACATAATGCAAAGGAATTTCAATATACTTATATTCATTCGCTGATGGATCTGATCGATTCAATTCAAAAAATGCTAATAATTTTGTTTGTCTTGCATTTTTAATTGCTTGACGTTCTTGCCCTTCTCGAATGTAAACATTCTGTCTACGCGGTAAATGAATGTCAAGTCTAACGATGACATGTGATTGAAAATGCATTGGTAATTCATAGATGCGCCATACAGCTTCAGTTTATCCGACATAATGGCCATTTAAAAAATTTTTAACTTCATCAATTTGTATTTCTTTACCTGGTTCATTTCTCTCTGAACCTAATTCAACAGATGCACTGTCATAGCCTTCATACACGTATTTATAAATGTATTTAACACTTTTAACTGTAGTGCATACTTCAACATATATATGGCAATTAAATTTGGCAAGTAAATACGGATTGTATGGTACAACATAACGATTGTCGAGGCAACTACCGCGAACTTCAGCATTAATACCATTATCACGCCTTCTGTATAATGGATATCCATTTAATGATTCACATGTAAATTCATTAAATCGTTTTGGATAATCTTTTGTGCATTTTCCATCTCTCATACATACAGAATTTGGATTAAGTACACCGCATGGACCATGCATCATGTGTTTTACAACATATTCATGTGATGTAGGATGTGTTTGAATGTTAGGAATCTCCGCAGATACAACTTTATCAATATCGGTAGCGTTAACAATTTTATCTTGCTCATTTAAAGAGAGCAAAATGTGAGCATGAGGCAATCCTCTCTTTTGAAACTCAATTGTATAAATGAGTGCTTCAACTTTACCGAAGATTTTTTTAGTGTAAGGCCTTAATTAATGCTTTCAGTTTGGACTTGAATACATGCACAACAATATCAGGTCGAAAATTAGCTGACTCACCTACACCAATATTGCTAACTATTTCAGGCCAACATGGATTGCAAGTCATTGTAATAAACAAAGGCTTCCGAAATGTTGTACAATTGACATTGCATTGTAGCGGGTCAATTTTTGGGTGTTTTATTTTAACCGTTTGGGGCATTTATATATTTTTATTCATTTCGTTTTCGGTCGGGAGCCTTATAAAATAATGTAAAAATGTATTATTGTGCAACGTATTTGGCAGTATAACAGAACAGTGAAACAAAGCAATAAGACGCAGGTTGTTGTTGAGTAATGCGGCTGAAGCATTTACCCCCTTCAAAATTCTCAGAAATCTGTACTTGTGTAACAGCACACAGATGCAACTGTATCACCACAAATTCGAGTGACGCATCCAGCCAAAACAGGATGTCCTGGGACGAACAAAATCCAGAAATGTGCTTTTTGAGCGGCAGGAAGTCGCATTAAACTCCGCCTACTGTTGGTGACATCAGCAGAGCAGACGCCAATATTGTACTCTGGTACCACACATATACCAGCTATAATCCATGCATAAAGTGGTTACGCCACCACAATTAAGCACAAACGGCGACTAAAACCTGATGGCCGTGACTGCTCATTTCCCGCGACTCAACGAAGCAACAGGTACCTGTTACGTTCTCGGTGACGGAACAGTCGACATTAGTCAGAGACGCTAAGCGGTTTACGAGAAGCAGCGTACCGCTACAGACACCTACAGTTTCGTTTAGGGCCTGGTTGGTCGAGTTTTCCTAAATGTAATTAATTCATCAGGACCGACCGGGACCCAAGAAATTAATCAAACCATCACAGCGAAAATTTTATTACCTAGGAGACTGAAAACATGTCAAGACGAAAATTTTCGGAAACTTGGAACAATAACCACGTGCGTGGCCGGTAACGCGATAGTGCGGTTCCCGAGTTAAACTGACTTTTCTAAGGTGTTGAGGGGTTTATAAAAATTAGGTATAAATGTGTGAGTGAATTGCAGGCTGGGCAGTCTAGTCGTAAGTAGTAATCATTAAGTTACATAAGTTATAATTACGTTTTAAACAGACAAAACATAAGGAAAAAATGTATTAAAGTTTCAAGCAATATACAAAAAAGTTTTATCTGTACACATGGTTGTTGAATAATCACTAATTAAAAATAACGGTTACACCAGATAAAATGTGTTAGACTAAGTTATTTCGTCATTACCACTGTCTTATTTCTGTGTTGAAAAAATTCGTCTAAACGTTCCGGAATCCTTCTGAATTATTAATTGGGTGGGTCAGATTGCTAAATTGTCCGTTTTATTAAGGTAGAGTGTAAAGGTCTCCATATCTGTCCTTCAAAGATATAGGTGGCGACTCTGTGCTTCTGAGGAAATTTCTGCAACAGGTAAGTCCTGGTAGTGGTTATGTTTATTTTATATATTTCGGCTCTTTTTTATTGTTACAGCATCTAAATAATTCTGATACATATTTCTTGGAGATCCATTGAATGAAGATGGTAAAATTACTCTACGGCCAACATTATTGGCATTGGGGTTCAATTCTAAATAATCTGTTAAATTGTTGTAAACTTCAGACCTAAGACTTGTTTGATTTTGTCGAATGAAATGTAACCTTGTGCCCTCTGTTCTCACATACATATCCACTATCCACTGCAGAAATAATTTTTGTGAATGGTGCAACATGCTAAAATCTTCTCTAATTGCAAGTCGATAGGCTGCATACTGAAGCATGGTTAATTTATTTCTGGGCACTCTTGAATTAGATGTAGTTGGTACATTATGAGAAATATTGATATGCCAGCCATATCACCATTTGGAAAAAGTAATGGATACGCTAAAGGGTCCAATGATGAATCCAAAACAGAGATATTTTTAATGGTACCATTAACTTTTGAAAACGAAACCATATTTCATTCAAAGGGTGGCTCACCATCAACTGTACTAAATATTACTGCTACATCAGTTTGAACTGCATCATTATAACGGCGTAGATCTAAATCACGATTTACTTTAATGAGCATACAAATTTCTTTATTTTGATTTTCAACTCTCTGACAATGATCTTTCATTGCAATGAATGACCGAACGAAAGGATTAATGCGTTCCAATTCAAGAGAGATTTCGCGCATTATATTGTTATTGCATATTTGATTATAGTGTTCACGTAATCTATAATTGACAGCAGTGTCAACATCATAAAACTATAATTGCGCATAACATGGTGAGCGACCATATCCAGCAGTCATTGGACCTGATCTGTGATAAAAAACATCATGTATTTTAAAATGATACACTCCACGCGTAACTGTATCCTAAATTTTAGCTTCTGAGCTAACCATAGCAAATGATGGTTATTTACGAATGTTTTCAAAATAATTTTTTGACTTTCTTTTTATTGAAGGTTCATTTGAAGTAAGTCCATCATACAATGATTTAAAGTATTCATTTTGACTTAAGGCCGGTAATATTGCTTTACCCTTATGACAACATGAAGTGAATGCAGTCCTTTCACCTAAAGTGACCTCAGATTCGAAATGTTTTGCATTGCAAAACCTGCATTGTAAATGCATTAATCCACAATCAAAAGTATTAAAATTTCTTGGAATGACATTCAGTGTGCATTTAAATGTATCCCTCAAAATAATTTCATCATTTTGTATACTATTTACACTATTTAAATTTGCATTTGGTCTATTATCATTTTGACTTTCACGCGAATATATATTCCTTCTTCTTTGTCTCTCACTCCGACCTGTCAATGTTATACTATTTACACTATTTAAATTTGCATTTGGTCTATTATCATTTTGACTTTCACGCAAATATATATTCCTTCTTCTTTGTCTCTCACTCCGACCCGTCAATGTTCTATGTCGAGGCATAATGGAAGTAGGTGCGAATATCTGAATGTAAAAAAAAAAAACATGTAATGAAATTACTGAAACTAAGATTAGACAGGGTTTAATTTAAAAATAATAAAATGTACTCACTTTTTTGAAACCACCAATAATAATTAGGTGAGAGTAAGTCAATTCAAATTGCTGCTACAAAATTTCCTTTTGCAACAGGTGTATATTAAGCAAGCTGTATTTCACTTTCAACTGCACATTAATATATAAAACACAGATATCTAATATACAAAATATAAAATAAACGCTTTTTGCCTTGACATACACTCCACAGACTATTGAAAAAATCGGTATGGAGAACCATACATGACTTCCATATTCTAAGATTTATATTTAAAATCATTTTCGAAATGAAATATTACCATAGAAACTACTTCTTTCTACTTACTGCTTCAGCCTTAACCACAGTACTGTGGTCACTAACGTATACCACCTCACGTTATCGTACTCGATTTTCACTGATGATGGAAGTTGATGGCATTGCCGAAACGTCTGGTTTTGTAGAAAACATTGGACTATGGCCAAATATCCCGGGAAGGAATTTTAACAAAAACTACTTCTTTGTTGCCGATAACATTGTACACATATATTATGTTACGACACAATTAAGCCAAATCCCGTACCAGTGATAGAAAAGATAATTCTTGATATAAAAATACTTCATATAAAATAAAATGTATAAAATATTAATATTATGACACGACGTACGACGATATTACCCAACCCAAGTGATTGATCCAACAACATAAACACAAAGAAGGGAACTACGAATCATACTCAAGAAAAAAGGTGATAGAACAAACAATTATGAACTAACAAAGGAAGATATGAACCCAGAACTAAAGAAGAATCCAAGGAAGAGAACAAATCCCTACGATTAAACAGAAAGCAAATCAGATGAGAAGAGGAGAACCGAATCAAGATGAAGACTATTGAAGATGAAGACGACGAAGAAGAGGAAGAACGAAGAGAAGACAGATTAAACCCAAGGGGAGACTAACACACATAAAAAGGGGAAAAATAGTATACTCAAGGATAGAATACGGTGAATAAACCGCAAATAATTATTTATTGTTGAAACAAATATTATTGTTATAATTGAATTAACCTATGTACCCATTTTAAAGACAATACGATTGTAAAGTAATGTAATGTAGAAAAAGTACACTAACACAGTTAGAAAGGTTAGATTTAACCAAAAATAACTAACCTAATATTATTAATAATAAATATTATGCTAGAAAGAAATAGTGAGAAATGATAGGAGAAAGTATAGGGATTACCCATTAAATAACACTCAATACAAACAGTGAACCAAAGTGAAGTGCATAGTGAAGTGTAAGTACCCTAAAAATAGTGAAAGTGTATGTTAAGCATTAAAAATGTAATGATAAGTAAGAAAACACTTTGTAAAACAGTGATGAACAATCAATGATTGGAGTGACCTAGTACACATTTATATAATTTAAAATAATTAAAAATAATATTCCGAATAATAATAAAAGAAGCATGTAATGTTATCCAGGGAGAAAGCCCAGACAAAAGTAATTTGTGTTAACATGGTATAGTAGAATAGAAATAAAGTTTTGTTGTTAAAATTAAGACTACAATGAATAAAACACCCCATGTTGAAAGGGGAATTAACTTTCATAATTTTATAAGAAGTGATGATGTTTATCACCCTAGATTGTAACAAAAGAAAGGAATCAATATAAGAACTAACAATAAATAGTAACTTGTAAAGAAAAGTTTAGTTCAATGTTATGAAGGGGATATGGCTGAAGAGAACCTAATTATTATATTTTAAAATATGTGTAATGAAAATGTATGTTGAATAGTAGTTAAAACACGAACAAATATGATAACTAAGTGAAGCCCATCAGGCTGAATTCAAAATGTAATTTAAAAAAGATACACCAAAAAACCATCATGGCTAATCTTAGCTATGAAAACATCTAACTGACAGAAACATTCAAATGTAAATTGTTACAATTTCGCAAGAAACTTTACTAATCTAAGACCAGTAAATGGCCAGTAATTATATGTCAATCATTTTAAAACAGAAATATTATTATAAAAGTTTAATTTAAGTAAGATATGTAATTTATCAGATGTCAAATATTTAGACTAAAGTTAATGTATAACAGAATATAACCTTATGAGGTATCATTGTAAACCTTGAAAGGAAAGAAAGATAATAGTGATATCATTTATTACCCCAAAGGAATTATAAAGGAATAAAACCATTAGGAAAATACTTAATAAATTTGAATAAAAATTCAAATATCTTAACAATGTCTTTGAAGGAGTAATTAACCAATCCCAGGATTGCGGTTACTATGGTAACAAGCCGTTGAGGGCTTATTTTCCGTTAAATAATTGAGACTCGAAAAAACGACGCGTGGGTAAGTGGCACGCAAAATTGGAATGATTGAAATTTTAATTTAAATAGTTACTACAAGTTTCGAAAGTGAACCAAGATGACCAAAGACGAATAGATGTCGACCTACCAAGAATTAACGATGTCCTGGAACCAAATTAAATAAATTAATTATCAAAAAACCCAAGACGAGATTGAAAAGATGTTGGAAGCTTAAAACCAATCCAAATTGGCCGAATATCCACTAATATGATGACTACACTTCAACGCAATCTGAACCGATAAGTATCGAATAAATTCCTTAATCCCAAAAAACCAAATTACTTAAATTATTTTCCGAATGATAAAATTTCTCACTATTGAACAAATATTATTTTCTTTCAAAGGTGTTAATGCATAATTTACTTACATAAAAACATTTTATTAATCAAAATATAACCTCAATTAAGAGGATCATGTTGTAACAAAAATACGACACTACCGAACAATTTGTAAAAACACATTATACTTTCTAAGTACGCATAAGGTATGGTAGTGTACTTTTTTCATGTAACCAACGTTTATGTCTTATTTCATAATCCAAAGAACTCCAGATTTTAAACATAGTAAAATATTGTATGAACTGACGCCATATCGGCAACGGAAAGTGTTTTACAATTTTGCCAACTCTGAGATATTTTTGTGTTTCATGCTGTAAGCCGGAGCTATTTGTTATCAAATTATTTATAATCCTTTTGTTATATTAATTAATGATTGAATTTGTATTAAACTCACAGTACCGAGTATTACTATCTTTTTATTTCATAGGATGTTGTAGAGTATATGTGTGTTAGCAAGTTTTATTCACGAACCAACTAGCGCTCATCACGAGTGGTCGAGACGGCAACCTGTACAGTGGCGGGGACCATTCGAACGCCACAGCTGTCCATGCTAATAACACTTATTATCTTAGAATTTAACTATTTTAATTGTTTTAGTAGAAACAATTTGGCGCCACCCGGGATTCGCAACCCCTATGAATTAACAGGTAGGTTGTACTGGTAATGTTGACAACGCTACAGACTCCAGTAGTGACGTCGATTTATGTAACGACCGGTGTGAGGCAAACACACTACATTCACACTAATACACAAAATAAACAAGTGTGACACATTTTAACAGGTACGATCTAGTTCAGTTGTTACATATTGACGAACCCAACGCGGGGCTTTAAGAATAAAGGAAGTACCCATATATAGTTGTTACAATATATATAAAAAATATGCATAAAATTAATGGCTTGTATAAGTTAATGATTGATCTCCATTAAGTAGTGCTCAAGTTTCCAAAGTTTTAATATTATGATGTCCGTAATTAAAATATCAGAGCAGATTTAGTGTGAATGAGGGTACACTGTGGACAAAAATTGTCCACATTTCCTATTGAGCGTTGCTTAGAGTAAAGCTGCGAATCTACAGTGTATGTTTCACAGAACAAACACACAAAAAAAGGAGCGCTCCGAAGTCACTCATGGACCCTCAGCATCTTGCAGAGGGTCATTCCCTAAAGACGAAAAGTCTGTCTATGAATCGTTCCTCTGTAAACACGTACAGTTACACTGCCCAGCGATCCACAGGAAGCAAATTGATGTCCATTTTTTCGGCTTGCACGCGTTATGTTGGTGTGGGTTTCGGCACTTTCCATTTAAAAAGCGTGCAAATGTAAGAAAATAAACATGAGTGAGGCCAGAAATAACGTGAATTGTGTGTGTGTGTGTGTGTGTGTGTGTGTGTGTGTGTGTGTGTGTGTGTGTGTGTGTGTGTGTGTGTGTGTGTGTGTGTGTGTGTGTGTGTGTGTGTGTGTGTGTGTGTGTGTGTGTGTGTGTGTGTGTGTGTGTGTGTGTGTGTGTGTGTGTGTGTGTGTCTTACCTGCCTTTTTATTGCTGTAGGCATAATAATAAAATGGAAATGTAAACATTACATAACTGAGATATGCTTACCTGCCACGAACGATATATTATTTTATACATGGAGGAGTTCAGTGACATACATACGTACAGAAGAATTATATATTAAAAGATATTAATTCATACATAATTTACATTAAAATGAAAAAATTATAATTTTATTCCCTGGCAACAAAATTATTTTATTTTTAACAATTACCATTGTTTGAAAAAGTTTAAATGAATTTTCAAGTACTTTACTCTTGTTAAAATGTAAAAGGTTGCAGGTAAACTACCCCTTCCCCTTAACCGATCTTCACCAAAATCAAAATTCCTAGAGTCCTCTACAATTCAGGGATGTATGCAAAAAATTATTTGATTCTGTTTGAATTTGCGGCTGTTATCATTTGCCATAGAAAATACGCTTGATAAAAAAACGTTGCAGGTAAACTACCCCTTCCCCTTAACCGATCTTCAGCAAAAACAATAGGTCTTGAGTACTCTACAAATCAGGGCTGTATGCAAAAACTTATTTGATTCTGTTTGAATTTGCGGCTGTTATCGTTTGCCATAGAAAATACCCTTGTTAAAAAAATGTTGCAGGTAAACTACCCCTTTCCCTTAACCGATCTTCACCAAAAACAATAGGTCTTGAGAACTCTGCAATTTAGGGCTGTATGCAAATAATCTTTTGATTCTATTTGAATTTGCGGCTGTTATCGTTTGCCATAGGAAATACCCTTGTTAAAACATAAAACGTTACAGGTAAACTACCCCTTTCCCTTAACCGATCTTCACCAAAAACAATAGGTCTTGAGAACTCTACAATTCAGGGCTGTATACGAAACATTATTTGATTCTGTTTGAATTTGCGGATGTTATCGTTTGCCAAAAAAAAATAATTTCTCTTGATAAAAAAAAACCGTTGCAGGTAAACTACCCCTTTCCCTCAACCGATCTTCACCAAAAACAATAGGTCGTGAGTACTCTACAAATCAGGGCTGTATGCAAAAATTATTTGATTCTGTTTGAATTTGCGGCAGTTATCGTTTGCCATAGAAAAAAATCTACACACAGATAGACAGACAGACACACACACAGACACTTTTCGGAAAACGACTTTTTTTCATGTTTTGAGTGTAGTACAATCAGAATCTGCAATAATCTCGAACACGATTTTTTTGCCATCACCATACTTCCATTCCTTAAGGAATATGGAAGTAAAAATTATAATTTTATTGCCTGGCAACAAAATTATTTTATTTTTAACAATTACCATTGTTTGAAAAAGTTTAAATGAATTTTCAAGTGCAAATGAATGTTTCATTTTATTTAATTTAATGTATTTGTAACACATATTATATATAAATTTTAGGTTTCTGCACTCCTTCTCCATATAAACTTTAACTATGCCAAATCTCACACTCCTCCGTGCGCGCAATATGCTTAAAAAGGGGTACAAAGTTTTCTCTTCACGTATTAATATATAGATAATATATAATATAAATATATAATATGTAATATAATTATAAAAATATAAATATATATAATATGTAAAGTAGTAATGTAGTAGTAATGTAAAGTAATGAGTCCATCACAAAACTTGAACACAGGCATAAATTCAGTATATACAGAAAACCGACTACAACTGACACACTAATCACCCAACTCCTCCAATCACCCAATACAACACAAACTAGCTGCCTTCAGACCCATGATACATAGACTTAACAACATCCCCCTAGATGAAAAAGACTACAAAGATGAACTAAACACGATAAAATATCTAGCAGAATCTAACAGATATGACAGAACAATAGTTAGTAAATTCCTACACAAAACACAAAACAAACAACAGACAAAGACAGAAAACAACAAATTCATAACACTAACATACATCAATAAACAAACTGAAAAAATAGCCCACAAATTCAAAAAAGCAGGTAACAGAATCGCTTACAAAACTACTAACAAAACAGAACACACACTATCAAAACACACACACAAAGCACAAAACAAATTCGATCTACCCGGTGTTTACAAACTAAATTGCAACAAATTCTACATAGGCCAGACAGGACGTAGCTTCAAACAGAGATACATTGAACACACAAAGGCACTCCACTCCACTACAGAATCCACCTTTGCAAACCACCTCATTGAAGCAAACCACACATACAAAAACATTGACAATAACATGAACATTTTACACGTACACACAAAAGGCCGAAAACTAGACACTCTAGACTAGAACAATTGGGAATATACAAACACATGAAAACAAATAAATACGACATCCTAAACGAACAGACACAATTCAAATCGCACGCATTATTCGAACATATCTCACCCCACACACACAACATCGATCTTTTGAAATTCGATTCTGTCGCCCACAACAGGACGGACAGCGCTACCAGCGGCAACCTCTGAAGAAGCCTTTTAAAGGTGAAAACCGGTTCAGGTTGTAAGGTAAAACTTTATGTTTTTACTTATAAAAACCTTTGTGTTCCGAGTCGGTAATGTAATAGTTGTATTTAAACAAATTTAGTTAATGTTTTTGTAATATTTACTTTTGTGTCACATGTTCAACGTTTTAATTTTGCGCATGTGTTTTAATTAGCCTTAGTGTCATTTTACCCTGAATATGGGACTATAAACTTAGAACAGACTGACCGTTCATTAATGGTTTCCAACAATACTTGAACTAGGTACATATTTAACTCATATAAGCTATTTGTAATTTGGAGTCATACACAATGACTAACAAAACATCTTCACAACTTCCAACAGTTCAGTATTACGTTGACAGTAGTAACAATTTAAAACTACTTTTCTTTACTACAATCTACTCTTTAGTATTTATTATTATTATTATTATTATTATTATTATTATTATTATTATTATTATTATTATTTACTACTCTTTAATTTCTCTTTTATTGGAAGGGTATCTCTCATATTTCTCATTCTTATTAGGTGTGGCAGTAAGAAACTGTAGCATTTAAAGTGACCAACTCTAATAATACAGTATAAATTTACTAATACTAATTGATAGTAGAACATACGTATCCAGATTATATTTTCTCTTATTGCTTCTTGACATTTTCATCCTTGGACTTTAAAATAATTATCAAACTGAATCCATTTTCATTACAAATACCGAGTATGAAAGGATAAGTAATGATCCAAAACTCCATGTAAAAAGAAAATTAAATATAAGGGAGTATCAAAAAGTAGTCTTAAATATTTTTTATTGACAAAATACAAATATATACCAATAAAAATTCATTATTACTTTTCAATATAATCCCCTCTGCATTCAGTGCTTGTGGACCAGTGATTTAGAAGAGCTTTGATTCTGTGAGAAAAGAATCTTTTGGCTACTGCACAGCCATGCATGCATCACTGTTTTTAACTTACCGTCTGTAGAAAATTTCTTGCCTTCCAGAGCCTCCTTAAGTGGTCCAAAAAGGTTATAATCACTTGATTCAAGGTAAGGTGAATAAGGAGGATGTGGAATACACTAAAAGTAAACATCCAACATTTTTGCAGCTGTTGCACAACATGTGTGCAGCTGTGCATTGTTATACTATAACAATACACCAGAACTGAGTAAACCGCCTCAAATTTTGGACCTTGTTGCGGGTTTCAAATGGTTCAGAAGGAGGTCACAATAAATTTCACTGTTCATTGTTGATCCTCAGATCAAATAATGTTCCAAAATTATTTCCTTATGGTCCCAGAACAGTGTGAGCATCCAGTGTGAACATGTTAGTGATTCCTCAAAATAAATATAATTATTTCACTACCGACTCGGAACACAAAGTTTTTTATGGGTAAAAATGTAAAAGTTTTACCTTATAGCCTGAACCGGTTTTTGCTTTTAAATTTCCTCAAAATACTTTTTTTAAGGCATTTCTGAAGTTATATCACCTTTGCCAGTTGACGGAGTTGCACGAAATGGTTTGGTTTTGGTAAACTTGAATATCGTCATTCCTTGCTTGCTTGATTAGTTTCCAGTTGAGAATAATGAACACATTTGTAAACAGTAACTATCCACTGCAGAAAGTCATTTCCCTCAGTTTCATACCATTGTAATAGAGCTCTACAAGCATCAACACGAAGATCTTTCATGTCAGGGGTGAGCTACCTAGGTACCCATCTACTGGAGACTTTGTGAAACTGCAGCACCTTGCTAATTATGTGATGTGCTGAACCATAACTAACTGACATTATTTCAGCCACTTTTTGACTGTCACCCGCCTGTCAGCTCTAACAGCTCACCCACAATCTCAAGAGTAGTCGCAATTTTTTTGCCAGCCAGAGCAAGCTGAATCGGTCACACTTGTTACACCACTTTTAAATTTCCTGTGCCACTCATACGCTTGTTGTAATGATAAACAGCTTTCCCCATACTGCTGTCGCATTCTTTGATGAATATCAACTGGTTTCTCACACTCACTGTTCAAAAAACATATAACTGCACACTGCTTGTCTTTGGAGCAAGTAGCAAGCAGAGGCATCATCTTTACACTACTGCCTTCTCCTTGTAAGATGCTCTAGCTTTCTACTGCACCTGTCAGCCAACTTTCAAACTATAAGTATCAGTGGCAACAACTTACAAGACTAACAACTGCTTGATGTTTTAAGGCACTTTTAAGGTTACTTTCTTATCCTCCCTTGTACTTGTGTGTTTACTTGGAAAAACATGAAGAACAATATTTATTCTTGGGTTTTGTTGTCTATGACATATATCTATCAACTACCATGGAATGCACTTCTTCAGCTTCAGAACATTATATTTTCAGACAAAATTTTAGTTAAAGTTTATCTGGCCTGAGTTAAATTTTTCAACTTCTTCTTACAAACTTCACCCATATACAGGCAAAAGCTGGTTTAGGCTGAAGTAAAATTTAATTAAAATTTTGTCTAAAACTATGGTGTTCTGAAGTTGAAACAGTTCATTAGATGTACAATGTATACTACCCATTTTTTTTTTATCCATGAACTTTTGCTGGAGTGATAACACTCTACTTAAAAATGTACAAAATTTAGTTGAGGTTGAGGCTGAGAATATATCTCAACACCACTGTCAGGTGCCTAGCCATTGAACATATGGCTTCAATAAATGAGAAAATGTGGGAATGGTGACACAGTTAGTACTGCCATGTTCTGCATGCAGCACTTGATGCATACTCTTAGCCTACCTTCTGCAAGTTGGCAGTAAAAAGACACATGGATAACCCAAATTGCAATGGATATACACTATGAATGTCAATCTTCAAAGTACAAAACTGAGGCCAGAAGACACAACAGGCTGCACTATGCCATATTCATGTATGCCATATATTGAAGCAGACCCAATTCCAATGGAAAAACACTAAGAAGAAGAAACAGAGGAAGAAGAAGTCTAAAAGTCTCCCTTAAATTTATAGGGAAACTTTGGTCATCTTAGTTACATTACACCTTTATGCAGCATTCTGGATGTGGTATTAAGTTTCAAATCGATTAGACCAACATTGGCAGAAACCAGTCATCTACACTATACTTGCACACTGGTCACAAGCAGATGATGACTCTAATTCTAAATGAAAACTAAAATTCCTTCTACGGATTTGAAGCAATAAATCTGAGTTAAAATAGCAACTTAGATGGTACTATGTTTCTGTGTACATCACACTTTGTGAATTTTGGAAAAGACACTATGAATATAGACAATGTGTTCAGCAAACATAAGTGAAGTCTGTATAATATTTACCTTATTTCTTCCGTCGTGTGACTTCGTTTTGCGTTTTGATTTGATTTTACGCGTTTCGAGACATATGTCTCATCATCAGAAATAAATAAAATAAAAATTCACTCTTGCGAGGTCGTTACATATTAAAATACAAATATTCGAAAACAATTACACACATACCCGCTTTACTTGAGTGCGCACTCGAGTCGGACCGATCGGACACTGATTATCAATAGCTACCGTGTAGACAGGTTTATTGCAGTATCCTAGAGCGGGTTTGATTTAAAATTTAAATAATCGTTTAACACGAAGTCACGACTGTGTGCGTCATTGTATGCCCTATATATCTCAAATTCTTCCAAGGCGTTCATGTAAGTGCCTTTATTACAAAAATGCATGGGTTTCAAGTTGGAAACAAAGCTTGTATATTTCTGATTTTCGTTTATCAAGTGACGTGCATAGTTGGATTTTACATTTGATGGTGTTGTCTGACCCTTCAGATTGTTATTTTTTTAAATTTTTTTCTGATGATGAGACATATGTCTCGAAACGCATAAAATCAAATCAGAACGCAAAACGAAGTCACACGACAAAAGAAATAAGGTAAATATTATACAGATTTTGTCAATAAGTGACTTGGATACCATTTCAAACATGTCTTTCAAATAAGTGAAGTGACTGCAATTGTAATGAATTATTTGTTTTCCTTATACACTAGAGAGTCAGTGATCCAAACTAACTAGGCCAGAGGTTGTTTTAATTAGCAATTTGTTTGAATTTTGAAACATAAAGTAACATAACAATAATAATAATTATTATTATTACACCGAATAAAAATGAATTTACGTGCAGTAAAATAATAAATAATATAGTTGTAGTTATGTGTTTTCATAAGGAGATTACACAAAAAAAAACACTATAATACACAATCACAATATATGATATAGTACTTAATTTCCAGTTTGAAATTGGGCTATTTGGTCAGAAGCATATCGGCACTATAATTGTTAATTGTAAATAATAGTACAATATCACGTGTACAGTAGTTTAGAGGAAAACTAGATTATAACATGAAATAAAAGGTTACACACATTTAAAATATATCAAACAACAAAATTTCTGTCTTTGAAAAAGGTCTTCTTGCAATGTTGTTCTGGTTAGTGACTGTTTGGATCTTTAATACTGGAGCATCAATGATCTACTCTCTACGTATGTAAAGGCATGTAAGTGATTCCTCAAAATATTTTTTTAAGACATTTCTGAAGTTACATATATGCATATACTGCATATCTGCCAAATTATCACACTAAAAAACACAGATCAAACCTTTTTTTAAACCACACTGCATGCACACAGATATACTCTATACACATGAAGCTATATACCATAAATTAAAGTTTACTTACTTGAGTACCCTGAACCCATTCTTTGGCCTTGTATCTGCCTCATCCTCTGTCTGGCAATGTATGTTCTCTCTTCAAAATCCTATTCGGTACAACAACAAAAAAATCAAATATTAGTTTTATGTTAATGAATATTGTTTACTCCTCAAACCACATATTAATGTATTTTTTATTCTTTCATCATAATCATCATCGTCAGAGTATTATTTTATTATATTTTCATGTTTTGAATAACTTTATTTTGTTATTATTATTGTAATCAGAAGACTGATGACCAGAGTGGGCCTAACAGGAGGAAGCTCTTAATGCCTGTTGTGCATGCCATACTTTTATATGGTTGTGAGGAATACTATTATTACAGAGAAAAGAACTAGTGTCAGATGTTGGGGTTCTTACAGACTTGAAGCTGCTCGGCCTCAGCATGTTGACAGTGTTGTCTCCAAGGTAAGAAAGAATATGGGCCTCATTGAGTGGACTAGCAGGCATTTCAAGAGTATGGTATTCTGTGCCACTCTTTATGCGTCGTTTGTAAGAAGTCACCTAGAATATGCATCTGGAATAGGAACTGTGTAACTGTGTTTACACTAGCAATTCTATAGTGTTGAGGGAGTTCGGAGGAGTTTCTTGCCATGAACAGCCAACAAGTTTGGATTATTGGATCATGAAGTGGAGATTTAAAAAAAAAACTTTTAGTCTTACTCCATTTTGAACCAGAAGAACTCACACTATTTTTCTCACAATGTTCTTCATAGACTAGTGGACTGCCTATGAGTATTGGTTTAAAAGTACTCATCTGTGCAACTCATGCAAAACTTAGATTTACAGGTGATCCACAGGTTCATTTAATGCAACTGACAACTTCTATTATTATCAGCCTCAACTGCTGTGTTGACACACAGCAATTTTGCATAGTAGAAAAAGGTGAGATTCTCTGACTTGCCTTTCTTTAATTTGTCACACCCATTTGGCCAAGTAGATCAGTTATAAAACTTAACTTCATGTTGCCATTTTTCTCATCAGTTTCACCTAAAATTGACTCAAAAATAACTCAGAGTTATTATTTCTAATAAGCGTGATATACCACGGTTGGAGATAAACTCTATCATACTTGATACCCTATGACTCTATTAAATAATAAATAATAAAATTTTAATCTAACAATTAGTGTTCCATAGTTGGAAATAGTACATTAAAACTCAGACATGTCATTGACAACAAAATCTAATTATATACTACCACTGATAAATAAATTGTTTAGCTAAAATAATCTCTAACAAATTGAGTTACTCACATAGCTCTCCCCACCCATCAAACATATGAACCATAAAATTGTATGAAAAGGATAAACAAAAGTTGTCAGAGTTTCTTATTTTTTTTTTTTTTTTTAAGCTCATACCACTGTCCTTTCATTTTTGTGATTTTAACGGGACAAATGGGCCGAAACAATGTTTTAATAATTTTCAGTAATTAACAAGGTATGTAATGCTTTTATAAAATCTATTGTTTGGAGGTGCGTGGAAAGCCAGAACAAAGGGTAAGCGAGTCACAGAAAACACGCGTGGCTTACGGCATAGAAAGGAACACCACGTGTTTTAATGTAAAGCGAACTTCCGGATTCGAGAGACGTCTGGAATCTTCGATGTTTGAAGGCAGGAAACGGGGGGACATCCAGTGAAGCCTCATGGTCAATGCGCACAAAGCTCGTATAGTATACACCTACGAGCCCAACTCGCCACAGTCTCCAGCTAACCTTCAGATCGGACAGTCGCAGTGAAATAGTGTCGGGAGGCCTATGCGTGTAAGTACGGTAGACCTGCCCTAAAGTTAAGTAAAAGGGAGTAATGAAGTATTAAAAACATTTTTAATAACGCAGCAGTTCAGAACAGTGACGATGGAATAAAAAGAGTTTTAAAACGTTTGGTGTTCGATGAAAAAGAGGACTTGGAACATAATAGTGCACAACAATTGGATACAAGTACAGCTAAGTGCAGTGTAAAAGCAAATATTTTGGCCAGAAGCGAAGCAACACAATAATAATAAAGAGCTCAGTAAATGGGGGTGAAAAAGATATGTATAGAGAGTGAGAGAATGTGTGAAAGAAAAAGGGAAAGTACTGGTTTGTAGATGATTTGTAGATAAGAATTAGCTTATGAAATTTTATGCTTTATAATTGTTTATAGTAACATATAAAAAGAAAGTTAGAAAAAGAGAAAGAATTTAAACAATGATCATAATAAATAAGATTTGTTGTTAGCATAACCATGTGTTAGAGTAGTTATTACGCCTAATTAGCATACCCTATATTCTCTGCCAAAAAACCTGCCTAAACGAACCTGTGAAAGCTTCTGAATGAAGGGAGATAAATTAACTCAGTTGTTTTAATGGGAATAGTGTAAAAAGGTTTCCACATTCCCTTTTTCCAAATGTGGTGGTGACCTTGTACAATTTGGGATCTTCTGGTTTTTATAAGGTAAGTCGTAAGTCAGTTTGTCGGAATCGGGGTAAGTAGTCTTTTTGTGTATTTGTCAAAATTACAATAGTTACAATTGGTGATCCCTGCCAGGACACTTATATGAATTTTCATATAAGTTGGGCCCGCTTTTTGACAGGAGGAAATAGGGTTGGTAATGGCCATAAATTTAAATTTTTCGTATTTAAATAATTTGTATAGGTTATATACATACGGAATAAGGTGCCTATAATAGCACATTGTGTTTAAGATTGTTTTTTATTTACATATAAAATTTCATTGATAGAAACAGTTAATTATATTCATTATTTAATTACAAATAATTAAAATGTAAGATAATGAGAATGAAGTTAGTCTGATTGACTCAGCTATGATGAGTGATTCTGGAGTTCAATCAACTCCAGTCTCAACAAAAGAAAGTAGTAAATCTGATGATAAAATGATGAGTTTTTTTGTGTAAACAGTTTAATGAATTAAGGGATGATATCAATAATCGTTTTGATGTTAATGATGAAAAGTGGGATAAGCGTTTGAACGAATCACAAAAGCAGTTTAACGAATTAAGGTCGTTATATGAATAATCGTTTTGATGTTAATGACAAAAAGTTTGATAAGCATTTGAATGAGATAAGTGAGTCACAAAAACAATTTAATAAGTGTCTGGATGCTATTGACGAACATTTAGACAGCTGTCTAAATGCCTGGGAGAAACAAATACAAGATAATGTAAATAACATTAGAAAAAGAAAGGAGGAGTGGAAAAGAGATACAGGTAAGTGCAATGAGAATAAAAATAATCAGGTGATAGACGACAAGGTAAGTGATGATGTTAAAATAAGTGATAATTATAACGATATCACAACTAATAATGGTTATGTAATTAAAGACATAGTAATAGAGAGAAAAAGGGGGAATAATAATAATGGTGATATAGTTGAAAATGGGGTATCAGAGAGTGATACATTGAATAATAGTAGTGATAATGAGATTTTAATGAGATTAGAGGGTAATGAGGAGGTAATAGTTGTTGATGAGAGCGAAAGAGTGTGTAAGGAGAGTTTAAGTGAGTATGGTGGGCAGAGGGCAAATTTTCCCTGTGGTGTAAGTGGAATAAAGACTCCACAAGTGTTTTATGAGGACGAAGGTTCCTCCAGGGGAGATGTGTGGTCTCAAAATGGTCCCTTAGTTTTTTGTGTTGATGTACCTGGTAAAGCCAGAAGGTGTATTAATAATGTTGTGTTGCCCTTTGCATGGAGTGAGAGAGTTCAGGAGGGTTGTGAGAGGTATTGTGATGAGAGAGAGAGAGAAAGAGAGATATAGATATATTTAAGGTTAACAGAGGTTATAAAGAATTAGTAGAGAGGTTAGATATTGAGATAATTGGTGATATTAAGTACTTACCTTGGGACATAATTAGTATAGATGATGATAATGTTGACTATGAGAACTTACCTTGGGATAAAACTGGTGTAGTAGCAGACGTGAATAATGATGAGATTATAGTGTACCTAATAGTGACAAAAAATACTAAGGGCAACTGGACTATACCCAATGTAGACATGACATATGACATAATAATGTGGAGTAATCCTGTAGATTATTATGATGGTATTGTGGAAGAATTTGCAAAGTTGAATAGTGATTATATTGGTAGAGGCAATATAATAAAAAACAAAAATGAAATGTACTTATATAATATAAGACTGATTTTTGACGATGGAGGTTAGATGTATTGTGTTGATGGAAACATGTGTTGATGGAATTATGCGAGTGTAATGGTTTTAGAAAATTGGCTTGATAATGTAATGATTTTGGTAAACAATGACATATGATATGATGCAGATTGTATATAAATTTGTACTGGTGTTAAATGTGTTGTGTATTAGGTTAGGTTATGTTGTTATGCTAAGGTATCAGACGATACAGTGTGTTGTATGATGTGTACTCAATGATAATAATTCTGATTGAGTGTAAGAGGATTGATTGTTAGTAATAATTGACATTTAGGTAATTATGAATTTTATTATGAAATTACATTAATTTGAGATGGTTTAATTAATTGAAAAGGTGGAAATTTACATAATTAATTTGAAAAAATTTTTTAGATTTAACTTGTATAATGAATTTGATTAAATAATTATAATTTGATGATTAAAGTATTGAATAGAAATTCAGAGTTGAAGTTATAATGTGACTGTTGCAATATTCAAGGGAAAATTAAAACTAAAGTTGAGTAATGTTTGTAATTTTTTTCAAATTCAGAATTGAAAGGTCTATTTCAATGTGATGGTGGTAATGTATTGTAAGATGATGAATTTATGGGAGGTACAACATGGTTGTATAAAACATTTATAGTATGGTGTATTTATGAGTGGTTGAGGATTAAAAGGTTATAATACTGCTAGTAATGGAGTACTGGAGTATATTTTTTTTATTGTCTAGGTATTTGTTGTATTGAATAATTTTCTATTTTGTATAATCATATTTTGTATTGTATAAAGATGACAATAGTAATCTGAATTGGTAATTGGAGTTGAATCTATTTGAATGAATAATTGGGATCTTTAAAATGAAGTCTTTAAAATAGAGGATTGTATTTGTAATGAGATTTGAAAATTATTTTTTTCTAATTGGAATTAAATTGAGAAAAATTGGTTTCTAATAAGACTTTCAAATGTATATTAATGTTATGTATTCTAAACAAAATGAATTATGTTAGCGATAAGGCTATATATATATATATTGTAACGATAGGGTTTCGGCGTCTCTGAAAAAGTGTATATGTTGTGTGTTCGCCTCACACTGGTGTCGTTACATCAATGTTTTGCGCTAACGAAGTCCGCAGCGATGTTTCAAATTACCAGTACAACGCGAGTGGAATCCTTACCTGTTATTCCATAGGGGTTTATGAATCCCAGATGGCGCCAAATTGTTTATTTAAAACAATTAAATTAATAAATAACGTGACAAAAGTGTTTTAAGCTATGACGGCCGGGAGTATTCGAATTTGTTCCCGCCTTCGTACGACCTACTAAATCAAGCAGGTAGTTTGTCGAGTTGCAGCGTGAGCGCTGGCCGTCAATTCTGGAAGTTCGCTAAAATGCACAAATTATACAATACACTTCCCTATGAAATAAAAACAATGGTTACACTCTGTACTAGCTTCTTTAATTATTGATTGGTAATTATTCAGTTTGACAAGAAAATTATATTTGGTTATTCAACAATTTTGCACCAACAATTGATATGAGAACAATCTCTCTAGGGTTTGGCGAAATCGATTTTGGAACGGTTCATACGGCCTAAGATGGCTACAGTTTAGTTTGTTTACAATCTGTTCCGTTTAAAATCTAGGTTCTTTTGATTATGATAAAAACATTAATTATGATTATAATAAAAAGTACACTACCTTACATTATTCGTACTTAAATAATATAATGTGTAGCTACAATTTGTTCCTGCTGTGTAGTAAAGTGTGTTTCAAAAGTTGCAGTTTAACATTAGGTTATTTTCTTAATTAATAAATTTTCAGTGTTTGTTTATTTTACTTAATCTTTGAAAGAAATTATATTCAGTTTATAGTGAGAGTTCAGGTAACTGTGAGAAATATTTAAAGTAAGTTTATTTCAGGAAATTGGGTAATTCAATGATACTTATCAAATCAGAAGACTTGTGATAAACCGTTGTTCAGGTGAAATAGAATAGTCATCAATTTTGAATGATTTGGGCTGCTGGCATCTTTTTCATGTTAGTTGTGGTAATTTCTTTATTTAATTTTTATTCAAATTGGTCCTTGGCATCAGTTAAATGTTATTGCTACTCGTCTTCTTCTTACTTGTTCATGTTTTTGAATTATGACTACTTTTTATACATTTAAAATGAAAATTTAGGCCATTCAAAATCTGGCGTCTAATCTGCATGAGCGTCACTTATAAATTAACGGAAAATTCATAACCAACGTCTGTTGTCATGGTTACAAATTAATCCTGATTGTTTAATCTTGGCTTATAACCATTGTTATCAAATTTGAATTTTTATTCAAATTTACTGTATATCTTCTGAATGCTTTTATTCTTCTGTCTTCCTTCCTGAGTATTAAATATTATCACTACTGTTATTATTTCCTCTCAAAGATTGTTTTGATATCCCATAAGGTTGGGTTCTATAAAATATTAATGTTTGTAACAATTATGTTAATATTTATTAATTACATTTCTCTTTTAATTTAAGTTCTTATTCTAACATTTTCTTTTAATATGATTTACAAATTATCCTTGGCTGGTTACTCACCTTGGATTTGTTAATTTCCTTGTTGATTTTATATAATTTGTAGTTATTTGTTTTTGACAGTTAGGCATTTCATAGGCCTAAGCAGCCATTGATTATATTTACTTATTTTATACAAATTATATCTCATTTTATTCTAATGTGTTTTGTTTTGTTATTATAATTGATTAGTTTATTTGTTGGTGTGTTTTGGATCTGTTTTTCTCGTATTTTTATGTTTCTATTATTTTCTATATAACTGATTTTCTAGTGTAATTAGAACTGTATTGTTTCAACTTCTTATTTATCTATTTTGCCCTTGTTAACAATATGGCTATTACTTACTATTAATACATAACATCTAGGCCTATGGTCTGTACAATTCCTCCAGCCATATCCTATTCATAACTTTAATTAAACAATTTTTTAACAGTTATTAGGTAAAGTTTGTTTACAATTCATTTCATTCTTTATTATTGTTTGGGTGATAAACATCATCACACCATTTAAACTTCCTTAATTGATTATCCCTTATAACCTGGGGTGTTTATTGATTTCATTTTTAATTTCTTATTTCTTAAATATCTACCTTCTATCCATGGTAACACCAACTGTTTACCCTTCATGGGATTCTCCCTTTTAAATACTATTGTATATAAATAAACTTAATTTCTTTAACAATAAGATTCTTTTTTAAATAATACTGTCATCATCACTCTTCAGTGTTCATTTCATATTATTACCGTAAGTGTTTACATCTAATACTATCGTTAATAACATTCTTAGTTATTAATATGGTTCACCATTAATCATTTAGTGTTTATTATAGCTTATTTATTAAACGTTTTTTGATTTATTTTAAGTGTTTATAAATGGGTAATCCCTATAATTACTTTTTCTTCGTCACTTAGTTAATTTGATTTTCTCACCATCTCACTATCTCTCTCTTTATAAATATTATCTATACTATTAACAAGTTTATGTCTTTATAGAGTTTTTATCACATCTAACTCTAATTCTTGGGTTAGTGTACTTTTATTTTTCACATTACTTTATTGGGTTTTATCAAATTATTTATATTTATTTTTCAATCGATAATAATAATGATTTTATACATTGGTTAGTTATTGGTTTCGTTTCCAATATTACATTTGAGTAATATTCTCAATATTACATTGAGTCTGTGTTTTCTCATTCGGTTTCACTTTATTTCCTTTATACTTGGTTAGTTTCATGTTCATTTTCCTTCTTCACTTTCATCTTATTTTGTTTCATTTTATTTTGGTTGTATGGAGTCATTCACTTCCTTCAATTGGTTTTATTCTTGTTTTGTTTCGTTTTTCCCTTCTCCTTTTGTTTCTTTTTGTTTGGTCAATCACTTTCTTATTTGGTTTCGTCTTTTCCCTTCTTCTTTTGGTTCTTTTTATTTGGTCAATCACTTGGGTTAGGTCATGTCGTCGTTTGTCGCATCATTGTCATTTTATTTTATTTTAAACATTTTATTATACGAATTATTTTTTATATTGTAGCTTCATCTTTTTTATCCCTGGTATTGGGGTGGCTTATTTGTGTTGTAACAATATATATATATATATATATATATATATACTAGCGAGTACCCGGCATGCGTTGCAATGCCACACAAAGAAAGAAAGTGTTTGTATATATATAATATATAAAGACTTCGTTCTCGTGGTCTTCAATTTAATGCGATAATATATTTAGAACAGAATCTATTCCATTGGGTTGCCATAGTAACCAGATCTAATAAGTTAGTTTTTTAAGACTCCAAAGGACCCCCCAGAGGATCGTATCGAAAAAAAAACACCTGTCCTATGTTGGTTCTCCCGTTGCGTAAAATATTTGTGCCAAGTTTGGTTGAAATCGGTCCAGTGGTTTAGGAGGAGATGTGGAAGACCCCAAAGAACCCCCAAAAGAACCCCATAAAAAAAATACCTATCCTATGTTCGTTCTCCCTTTGCGTAAAATATTTTGTGCCAAGTTTGGTTGAAATCGGTCCAGTGGTTTAGGAGGAGATGTGGAAGACCCCAAAGGACCCCCAAAAGGACACCCCCCCGAAGTATCATATCGAAAAAACATATATCCTATGTTGGTTCTCCGCTGCGTAAAATATTTGTGCCAAGTTTGGTTGAAATCGGTCCAGTGGTTTAGGAGGAGATGTGGAAGACCCCAAAGAACCCCCAAAAGAACCCCATTGAAAAAACACTTATCCTATGTTGGTTCTCCCTTTGCGTAAAATAGTTGTGCCAAGTTTGGTTGAAATCGGTTCAGTGGTATAGGAGGAGATGTGAAAGACCCCAAAGGACCCCCAAAAGGACCCCCCGAAGGATCATATCGAAAAAACACATATCCTATGTTGGTTCTCCCATTGCGTAAAATAGTTGTGCCAAGTTTGGTTGAAATCGGTCCAGTGGTTTAGGAGGAGATGTGGAAGACCCCAAAGGACCCCCCAATGGACCCCGTCAAAAAAAACACCTGTCCTATGTTGGTTCTCCCGTTGCGTAAAATATTTGTGCCAAGTTTGGTTGAAATCGGTCCAGTGGTTTAGAAGGAGATGTGGAAGACCCCAAAGAACCCCCAAAAGAACCCCATCGAAAAAACACCTATCCTATGTTGGTTCTCCCTTTGCGTAAAATATTTTGTGCCAAGTTTGGTTGAAATCGGTCCAGTGGTTTAGGAGGAGATGTGGAAGACCCCAAAGGACCCCCAAAAGGACCCCCGAAGTATCATATCGAAAAAACACATATCCTATGTTGGTTCTCCCGTTGCGTAAAATATTTGTGCCAAGTTTGGTTGAAATCGGTCCAGTGGTTTAGGAGGAGATGTGGAAGACCCCAAAGGACCCCCCCAAAGGACCCCATCGAAAAAACACCTACCCTATGTTGGTTCTCCCGTTGCATAAAATATTTGTGCCAAGTTTGGTTGAAATCGGTCCAGTGGTTTAGGAGGAGATGTGGAAGACCCCAAAGGACCCCCCAAAGGACCCCATCGAAAAAACACCTACCCTATGTTGGTTCTCCCGTTGCATAAAATATTTGTGCCAATTTTGGTTGAAATCGGTCCAGTGGTTTAGGAGGAGATGTGGAAGACCCCAAAGAACCCCCAAAAGAACCCCATAAAAGAAATACCTATCCTATGTTCGTTCTCCCTTTGCGTAAAATATTTTGTGCCAAGTTTGGTTGAAATCGGTCCAGTGGTTTAGGAGGAGATGTGGAAGACCCCAAAGGACCCCCAAAAGGACACCCCCCCCGAAGTATCATATCGAAAAAACATATATATCCTATGTTGGTTCTCCGCTGCGTAAAATATTTGTGCCAAGTTTGGTTGAAATCGGTCCAGTGGTTTAGGAGGAGATGTGGAAGACCCCAAAGAACCCCCAAAAGAACCCCATTGAAAAAACACTTATCCTATGTTGGTTCTCCCTTTGCGTAAAATATTTGTGCCAAGTTTGGTTGAAATCGGTCCAGTGGTATAGGAGGAGATGTGAAAGACCCCAAAGGACCCCCAAAAGGACCCCCCGAAGGATCATATCGAAAAAACACATATCCTATGTTGGTTCTCCCGTTGCGTAAAATAGTTGTGCCAAGTTTGGTTGAAATCGGTCCAGTGGTTTAGAAGGAGATGTGGAAGACCCCAAAGAACCCCCAAAAGAACCCCATCGAAAAAACACATATCCTATGTTGGTTCTCCCGTTGCGTAAAATATTTGTGCCAAGTTTGGTTGAAATCGGTCCAGTGGTTTAGGAGGAGATGTGGAAGACCCCAAAGGACCCCCCAAAGGACCCCATCGAAAAAACACCTACCCTATGTTGGTTCTCCCGTTGCATAAAATATTTGTGCCAAGTTTGGTTGAAATCGGTCCAGTGGTTTAGGAGGAGATGTGGAAGACCCCAAGAACCCCCCAAAGGACCCCATCGAAAAAAATTCATAAACCTTCGCGGGCGTGCGCACAACAACTCACCGAAGTTTCATCGCAATCGGATGAATGGTATAGGAACGCATACGGGACAAAGAAAGAAACAAACATTCATTTTTATGGATATAGATATATATATATATATATATATATATATATATATATATATTGTTACGACTTTGACGTCACAGAACAATCTATGTGTTTATCGAACGTTTCAGAGAGATCCAGAATGTAAGCGTGTGGCGTACGTGTTTGTAGACGCATTTACAAGAGTTCTCGATGCCGCCAGCCATGCGGACTGTGTCAAGGCCGCAGTTAATTACGTAGTTCACATGAGAGATAAGACCCAGTTTGGAAGCTTCTGGTGTGTGAGAGGGACTATTAATACATGGCGGTAGTGGCCCTAGTTTTCAGTACAGCTGTGATATATTTGAAGAGCGGTTCGAGTTATTACTGTGTACGTTCAAGTAGTTATTAGTGAAGTGTTGCGTTTTATAATCGGATGGTATAATTGTAATACAACTGAGTTTTAATATTAGTGGACATTTTATTGGGTGTGAACAATTTTCATTTGATTTGTTGTAGAGACTGTGTTGTTAATTACGAACTGTTTTACTGTAACAATTAAAGGTGTGATTAGTGACTTAATTGGTGTCTTGTACTTATTTTGTTTCCACTGTACCTACGACGATCGAGTAGACCGTCGTAACAGTGGTGTCAGAACTAGGATAAAACGGTTAACAGTGGAAACAGTGGACACTTTATACAAGACGAGTGTAATTCGTAAATAATCGGTAAACAATGGATGCCAGTCAGATGATGGAAAATTTACAGGTGCTGCTGTTACAGACGGAGAAATGACAGGATGAGAAATGCAGGCAGGAGGCGGAAGAAGCAGAAAGACGACAAAAAAAAAGAATGAAGACAGGAAAGAGAAGAGGCCGAGGAACATCAGAAAGCACTAATGCTAGAAACAGAAGAAAGACAAAAAGAAGACTGAAGACAAGAAAAGGAAGAAACAGAGGAACGACGTAAACGTGAAACAGAAGACATCAAGGAGTTAATACAGCAGCAAAAGCAGACACAAGAACAAACCGCTGCAGAGTTGGGTCTCCTATGAGGTGTGGTTAATAAGAAGTTACTAAAATATCGGAGGTACAAGAATCAATGACATTAAAAATAGCTGAAGTAGAAAAATCTGTCTCGAGTGTTGAAGAATCGATGTCTACAAAAATATCTGACGTAGGAGACTCCATGTCTGAAGTAGAAAAATCTGTCTTGACTGTGGAAGAAACTATGTCAACAAAAATATCTGCAGTAAAGACTCGATTACAAATATAAAAGAGCAGATTAAAAATGAAGTTGAGCAGTGTCTGAAATTACAACCAAAACAACTTTGTGAACAGACTGTACCAATGATAAAGACAGAAAAAGACGCAGAAAATAAGTCAATAGAGAAAGTAACTTTGCCTGCAGTAGGGACAGTTCATGTCAAAGCTCCAAGCTTTGACGGAAGTAGTCACTGGGCAACGTACCTCCGCCAATTTGAAGCTGCTGCATGTGCAAATAATTGGACAGAGAAAGAAGAGGCAGTCTCACTCGTTCTCGCATTAAAAGGACACATGGCAGAACTACTACAGAAAGTGCCACTTGACAGCCAGAACATCTATCCCGAGTTGATAAAAGCTCTAGAATTACGGTATGGTGATAAACATTTGCGAGATGTGTACTGCATCCAGTTGAGAGCAAGGCGACAGCATTCCGGGGAGAGTTTTCAAGAGTTTGAAGCAAGTATCGACAGACTAATTAGACTGGCCTATCCTGAAGCGCCAGAAGATTTCCAAAAGAGTTTTGCAATGCAGACATTTACTGCCGGTGTTCGAGATAACGAACTACAGCAAGTGTTACAAGTGGCAAGACACCAGAACAGTGCGGACGCCCTGGTACATGCTTTGCAATTTGAGAGGCTGCCAAATCAGCGTCTGGTTGGACAAGTCATAAAGTGTGCGTGCTAAAAGATCGCGACGGCACAGACGATGAGGAAGAAGAACGAGGAACAGAGACTCGATGGTCGGCGCCACAGAATAAAATAAGAAAGGATGGAAAACTGAAGTGTTATAGATGTGGGAAACCTGGACATCTACAACGAGATTGTCGGGTTAGAATTCAGCAGCAGGGAAACGAGCAATAGTCGGTACAACGGGGCGTGTGCTGACTAACTGGAGGAATGAAGCCCCTACACAATACACAATTTCTACACTTCAGAAAAACAGCGGGAGTTTGGTAGTTACCGGATTTGTTCAAGAAAGGCCAACCTCGATTACAGTTGACACAGGCGCAAGAGTTTCTTTTGTGTGCCCCGACGTGGTGAAAGATCTCAAGCCAATCTGGTGCTCTTGCAGCTTGCGAACAGCTACTGGACGGCCTGTAAAAGTGTATGGAAAAGCGGAGATACACCTACGCCTCGGTCGACTTGAGTTTAATCATCAAGTACTAGTTGCAGACATTGTAGATGAAGCAATTCTTGGTGTGGAAGTTATGAACGCATATGGATTTATAGTCAACTTCAAGAACAATGTCTTGAGAATCGGAGGTGAAGAGGTAATGCTATCAACAATGACGACAGCAGAAAAATCGATGGATGTCATAAAACAAGTGGCTGTAACTGTTCCGCCAAACTCCAAAAAGATCGTCATGGTTAGAACCGATGTAGATACTAGGGGCAACCAATGCTCTATATTCGAACCCCAGGTAGTCAGCACACCGGGCATATTAATTGCCAGAATTTTAGTAAAACCTGACAAAACCGGAAATGTACCTATTAGAGTGGCGAATATTTTGGATCAAGCTATCACTTTACAAAGCAATACGCTCCTAGGCAAATTGACTCCTGTGGCCTGGGTAGCCGGAATGACGCAACGAAGATCCAGTGCTTCGGATAATTCCAAATTACCAGAGGAACTGCAAGAATTATTGAACAGATCTTCTAATGACCTCTCAAGTGGTGAGGTAAAAGAACTTAAGACAGTTTTTAAACGAATTCAAAGATTGTTTTGCAGTTCGGGGACAGTCACTGGGAAGAACTTCTCTTGTGCAACATCGCATCAATACCGGGGACACAACACCGATACACCAACCTCTTCGAAGGCCTCCATTATCTAAACAAGAGGAAATGTCTCAGTTAGTACAGGACAGGTTGACAGAGGGAGTAATCGAACCTTCTTCAAGTGCTTGGTCTTCTCCTGCAGTGCTGGTAGTGAAGAAGGATGGTGGATTGCATTTCTGCGTAGACTACCGGAGGTTAAATGACGTTACAAAGAAAGACTGCTATCCATTACCTCGCGTTGACGATACACTCGACACGTCCGGAGCACAGTGGTTTTCCACGTTGGACCTGAATAGTGAATATTGGCAAGTGGGTCTTCATCAAGAAGACAAGGAAAAGACTGTTTTCTCGACCCCAAGTGGCTTATTCCAATTTAACGTCATGCCATTTGGACTCTGTAACGCACCGGCAACATTTGAGAGATTGATGGACCTGATACTCCAAGGCCTGACATGGAAAACTTGCCTTGATTACTTAGATGATGTCATAGTGATCGGGAAGACTTTCGAAGACCATTTGGAAAACCTTAAGGAAGTTCTAACTAGAATTCACAGTGCACAACTGAAGCTGAGCCCAAAGAAGTGTTCTCTATTCCAGAAGGAAGTACAGTATCTGAGCCATCTGGTTTCGGCATCGGGTGTTAGCATGGATCCTAATAAAGTAGACACCGTAAGAGACTGGCCAGTTCTGAAGAGTAAACACGAAGTTCGGAGTTTCCTGGGGTTATGCTCATATTACCGACGTTTTGTGAAAGGCTTCGCTACTGTTGCTAAACAACTACATGAGCTAACTGAAAATAAACGAAATTTCCAGTGGTCGAGAGAGTGTGACCAAGCATTTCAAACATTGAAGATTGCATTATGTTCGCAGCCAATTCTCGCTTTTCCAGCTTCCGAAGGGAAGTACATCGTAGACACAGACGCAAGAAATACTGGTCTAGGAGCAGTTTTGTCTCAAGTGCAAAATGGTGAAGAACGAGTAATAGCGTATTACAGCAAGACACTTTCTAAACCGGAGAGAAATTATTGCATCACAAGGAAAGAGTTGCTGGCAATCATCCGAGCGTTGGAGCACTTCCATAAATACCTCTATGGAAGAGAGTTTTCACTACGTACCGACCATGCCGTGCTTGCAAGATTTAAAAATCCGGAAGGACAGTTGGCAAGGTGGCTTGAACGTTGTAACGTGACATAATATAGCACAAAACTCACTAATATAATTAATGGAAGAAAAGCTGAAAACTGAAGGAAAATAAAGGGTTATAACATGAAAAATGATAGCACAACACTACTAACTAAAAAATGACTAAGACAATGACAAGGACTAAACCCAATAGATTGGATAAGGTGAGACAAAAAACAAGGATGCATCCCACAATATGACTACAATTATGAGAGCCCAAATAGTAACTAAATAATGTATAAAATAAAGGTACAAAATTAGATAGGGCAACAAATAATATGTAATCTATATGAAATACAGATGTAATCTAAATGTAATATGTTATTTAAAGAAAAGATAAAAGAAAGAAAAATGTAAATCCCAGATATGAATAAAAAATTATAATGTTAACTAATAAGCTAGCAAAAGCAAATAAAATAAAATAAACCTGAGCAACAATAATTATTAGTAAAGAGGTGATAAGTGAAAAAGTGATAATAAATGAAAAACCAGTGTATAGGACCCTAAAAAATTCAGTTACAGGAATTCAGTTACTTATAAGGAAGTATTAAATAATTATATAATTCATTTTGTTTTAATTATCATATAATGCTAGGGGATAATTAAAAACAATCAAATGTTATGAGTTAAGTTAGTTTGTTTCATTAGTAATGTTTAGTAACCTAATAAATTACATAAATAACTATAAAATATTGTTAAGAGAATAGGGTAGAGGAATTATGAAATCTAGGCATTAGGCTTAGCATTGATGAGCAGAATTTTGTGAATTTTAAGATAAAACAATAGCCAATAATAAAATAAAGTGTAGAATTTGTTTAGGTATCAAAGTAAAAGTGTAAGGTACAAAACTCGATAGATAATAATTAGTTTAAATGTAATTAACTAAAGAAATACCAAACTGAAAAAATTAGAAATGTTATAAATTGACCAAAAGTAACCATGAGTGGTATCAAATTAATCTGTAAACAAAAAGCAAAATAATGGTGTTATTGTATTTAATATTACAAATAGCATAAGGAAGTTATAACACTTTAAAAGATTTTGATGATTTTGAATAGAAAAACGTTTAGTTTAATATAACAATGTTATAACTTATCAGCCAATGGGAATTAGAGTTTCATAGAGAGTTGCCATGACAACAAAAGCTTGTTACATAGGGAACCGTTGGTAAATCATTATTCCATTATTGAAGTTTGAGTAGGGTGGATGTATGAAGCCCACTAAGATATAAAAATAAAGAAATCAGCCTATTTGGTCTAAAACATTGATGAAGAAGATCCAGTTAATAACCATAATAAAACTAATGATGAGAAGTAAACCAATTCAACACAAGATATAAGAAATATTCTGTAAAAATCGCTGAAGAAGACCCAGTTCAGAATTAACAAAGCTACAGAAGGAAAAATAGAAGAACACCTAACTGAAACTTAGAACCTATATGCGCCAGCAGGACTGAGGGAACTTAATCACCATAACTGGACCATTAACACAAATTAAACCTGAAATTCACGGAATTACACCAGAAGGGACAAGCAGCAGTATTCCTGAGAAGGGTTACCCAAGATAAGCAGAGACGAAGAAGCGTTATGTATAGTTTAAATACTTCACTGAAAAAACACTAGACAATCCACATTAATTGAATAAAACTTTTCACTTCACCAATCACTTTAATAAACTTTTTGAACTTAATTTTATTTCGTAAACACCTCTATTAGAATAAATATATCACTTCAATTTGAATTTTTCTGAATCTGTTTTAAAAACGTGAGGTTGCTAAGTATAAAATAACCTATTAAAACACTAGTTCACATAGCGGTAATTTACTATTAATATTTAAGTATATCACTTGTTCAATAGTAGTTATAAGGTATATTGTAAGATTTGGTACTTTTATTAGTATGTAAAACATCCTTTTCTGTAGTCCAACGAACTTTCCCCTGAGATTTACTTAAACGAGAAAACATAAACGCCATCGCAGCGTCTACATACGAACTGAGCTAGCAGAACAGCCAACTACGAAAAAGTAAACATACCGGCGCAAGATTAAATATTATATTTTGCAGAATTTGTAATTAACGACCATATCCTGAACTGTTAATAAATCCTCGTACTCATTTTAACTGTATGTTTGATTTTATTCAAAGTAATAATACATAAGTTTGAGCAAATAAAAATATAGAATACATAATAGTTGACGAAGTCGATTCGCTAAGCAGTGTTGGTCAACCAGATGGCGAGGCAGAAAATTCAAATTGAACGGCGAGCTGGCGAGTAGATGTTCGACTTTCATAAGTACTTATAAAACGTAATAAACGAATCGTTACAAATTGGCGCCCAACGTGGAGCTAGAATTAATTAATAATTCCTGTAATTAAATCCAATAGATTCTAGTGGCGACTGCAGGAAAGCGAAACAGAAAATGCACACAAGAGGCAAGTCTAAGCTACACACAGCGAAGGCCGAAAAGGAAACTGAGATGTTAGAGAAGGAGGCCGAGAAAGAAGTCAGAACGGAATAAAGGGAAGTAACATCGGTTGAAGATGTGGAAGAAATATTAACTCCTGCGGAACCTACAAAACCCACACAACAGGAGAAACAACCAGAGAACATGACATTACAGGACATGATAAGGTTAATGGGCGAATTCAGTAAAACAATGGAGGATAAAATAAACGAAAAGTTAGACAAGAACAAAGAACAAATTAACGAAAAATTTGACAGTACCAACGAGAGTACTAAAAAAGACTTAAAACAGATAATTAACAAAAATAATGAAACATTAAAACAGGAAATGAAGGAGGAGAATAAACTAATAAGTGAAAAAATAGATAAAAGTAACGAGAAAACCAGCGAAACCTTGAAGCAAGTGAAAGAGGATATTGAAACGCTGAATAATAAAATAGAAAACAACCATGAAATATTACAACTACAGTTGAAAGAGAACAATATTCAGATGGGTAAGAAAATAGAGGAACAAATGACGGAATTCCGTATAGAAATGAAGGGTCAAATGGAGGAAAAGACCAACAAAACAGTGTTACAAGTTCGTGAGGAAATATTAAGCAAAATAAATGAGGCTGAAGATGAAGGAAAAAAGAGGGTTGAAGGACTCCAGCAGGAAACAACAGAGAAGTTCGAGCAATTTAAACAAGAAGTGCACCAAGTCCAGAAGGAGGCCAAGGTGGAGATAGAGCAAGTACAAACAAGAGTTGAGGAGAGATGCAACCAGTTAGATGCGTCTGTAAACGAAGTTAACGGTACCACAACCGCCCATGAAGAGAAGATAGAAGAATTCCGAGTACGAGAGTTGTGCCTCCAGGAAGAAGTCAACGCATTGAAGGATAGACCATATATCAGTTCCCATATCCCATGCAGCGAAAACAGGGAAATAGTCAATTTTAGAAACTATAAATGCAACCCCATAGAATTCTTAGAGCGAGTTGAAGAGAGCCTATCCAGAACCCGGGAGACACGGAGGATAGTAATTAAGGGCATGCTAGATGAGATGTTCAAAGAAGTCCATGACAATTGGTGGACGGCATTATGGCCGGACATCCAAAACTTCGCCGAATTCAAAGATCAATTCAAGAATAAGTACTGGTCCGAGGCTACACAACATGTAGTAAGGAATAACATCAGCAACGGCCGATTCGATCCGTATTTAGGACAATCTCCTACAGCGTATTTTTTGGGTAAAGTCAGCATAGCAAGAAACTTGGAGCCAAACATCCCTGAAGAATGCCTGGTAACGCAGCTGGCCTACCATTATGACGGGGAGATTTCTAAGAGTAGATTGAGCGGACGAATTAAGACCATCCAGGATATGGCAGCTTTATTGGGGGAATACGAGCGAGAAAAGCATTACCTGCAAAATCGACAGAGGAATAGCCCAAATAATCGAAATAATGATTTTCAAAACCACCAAAATGGAAATCATCCACCGGTAAATAACAACTAGAACAATATTAATAGTTATCGCAACTTTAACGCTAACAACAACTATCAATGCACAAGTAATCAATATTACCACAATAACAATGGTAACAATAATAACAATTATAACAGAGGAAATAATAATAGGACTAAGGGAATTTAATCACCATAACTGGACCATTAACACAAATTAAACCTGGAATTCACGGAACTACACCAGAAGGGACAAGCAGCAGTATTCCTGAGAAGGGTTACCCAAGATAAGCAGAGACGAAGAAGCGTTACATATAGTTTAAATACTTCACTGAAAAAAACACTAGACAATCCACATTAATTGAATAAAACTTTTCACTTCACCAATCACTTTAATAAACTTTTTGAACTTAATTTTATTTCATAAACACCTCTATTAGAATAAATATATCACTTCAATTTGAATTTTTCTGAATCTGTTTTAAAAACGTGAGGTTGCTAAGTATAAAATAACCTATTAAAACACTAGTTCCCATAGCAGTAATTTACTAATAATATTTAAGTATATCACTTGTTCAATAGTAGTTATAAGGTATATTGTAAGATTTGGTACTTTTATTAGTCTGTAAAACATCCTTTTCTGTAGTTCAAAGAACTTTCCCCTGAGATTTACTTAAACGAGAAAACATAAACGCCATCGCAGCGTCCACATACGAACTGAGCTAGCAGAACAGCCAACTACGAAAAAGTAAACATGCCGGCGCAAGATTAAATATTATATTTTGCAGAATTTGTAATTAACGACCATATCCTGAACTGTTAATAAATCCTCGTACCCATTTTAACTGTATGTTTGATTTTATTCAAAGTAATAATACAAAAGTTTGAGCAAATAAAAATATAGAATACATAATAGTTGACAAAGTCGATTCACTATGCAGTCTTGGTCAACCAGACGGCGAGGCAGAAAATTCGAATTGAACGGCGAGCTGGCGAGTAGACGTTCGACTTTCGTAAGTACTTATAAAACGTAATAAATGAATCATTACAACGTCTGCAATAGTACAACTTCAAGGTACAACATCAGCGGGGGCGCCTGCATGGTAATGCACATGGCTTATCACGAAGACCGTGCCCAGAAGACTGCCGACATTGCCACAGAAAGGAAGAACAAAACTCAAGCGAACATGTCAAGCCATCACTGTGGATTTCGTGGCTGACGGCTGGACAACACAAGAATGTCGACAAGAACAGATGACTGATGAAGACATTGGACCGATCTTGACAGCAAGAGAGGAAGGTCGCTGCCCGGATTGGCAAGTTATCTGCCATGGTTCTGAAGTGCTGAAGGGCTACTGGGCACAATGAGAATCTCTCACCTTAGAAAACGGATTGCTGAAAAGGGCTTGGGAAAGTGCAGATGGACGAGACGTGGTCATGCATTTGATAGTTCCCTGAAGTAAAGTGCCATCTGTTTTGAAGGAGATGCATGATGGAACATCTGGAGGCCATCTTGGTGTTAACAAAACCCTTGACAAAATACGGAAGTGATTCTATTGGCTTCATCTTTGCCATGATGTAGAGGAATGGGTTTGGACGTGTGAAATATATGCTGCAAACAAGGGCCCACAAACCAGAAGCAGAGGAAAAATGAGACAGTATAACGTTGGACTAACTTTCGAGAGAATTGCCATAGACATTGCTGGACCACTCCCAGTTACTGACGATGGAAACCGGTACATCATGGTTGTAGGTGACTACTTTACTAAGTGGGTGGAAGCCTACGCAATTCCAAATCAGGAGGTTACCACTGTGGCAAAGCAGTTAGTTCACAACTTCTGTTGCCGTTATGGAGCCCCTATGGAAATCCATACGGATCAAGGGAGAAATTTCGAATCAGGAATGTTTAAAGAATTATGCCGTCTACTCGGAATTCGAAAGACCAGAACAACGCCTCTGCATCCTCAGTCGGACGGGATGGTTGAGAGATTCAATAGGACACTTGGACAGCGTCTTTCGAAGGTTGTTGACGAGAACCAAACAGACTGGGACCAACGTATACCACTATTCCTCATGGCATATAGATCATCAGTACACGACACAACTGGCATGACTCCAGTAAAATTGGTGTTTCGGCGGGAGATTCGTCTTCCTGGGGACTTCGGATCACCTGATACTCAGTCCCAAGAGCCGCAGAACTAATCCTCGCAATTAGAAAACCAACTGCGAGAAATGAATCGCTTGGTAAGAGGACGGCTGAAGATTGCCAGTGATAAAATAAAAACTCAGTATGACATTCGCAGCAATAGTGTGGGTTTCCAAGAAGGAGATCAGGTCTGGTTGTTCAATCCAAAGCGCCGTCGTGGTCGCTCACCTAAGCTTCAGTCTAACTGGGAAGGTCCCTACACTGTGGAAAAAAGAATTATTTATTTATTTATTATCAAAATACCCTTATACCATACTGGTGTCTGGTAAAAAAAAAAAAAAAATAACAGTGTTGTTTATCGGATTCAACAGGAAGGACAGCAAAAGTTCAAGGTCGTCCACCTAGATCACCTGGCTAAGTACAACTTTAGAGATGGTTTGCCAGTTCGGGATGAACAGGCTTAAGGAGAAGGTAGTGTTACGACGTCACAGAACAATCTACGTGTTTATCGAACGTTCCAGAGAGATCCAGAATGTAAGCGTGTGGTGTACGTGTTTGTAGACGCATTTTGTGAGAATCTTCTCGACTGTGCCGGGCTTTGCTCGGGCTTTGCTCGGGCGCTCGGACTGCGTCAAGGCCGCAGTTAATTATGTAGTTCACACGAGAGATAAGACCCAGTTTGGAAGCTTCTGGTGTGTGAGCGGGACTATTAATACATGGCGGTAGCAGCCTTAGTTTTCAGTACAGCGGCGATATATTTCCAGAGTGGTTCGAGTTATTACTGTGTACGTTCAAGTAGTTATTAGTGAAGTGTTGCGTTTTATAATCGGACGGTATAATTGTAATACTATTGAGTTTTAATATTAGTGGACATTTTATTGGGTGTGAACAATTTTCATTTGATTTGTTGTAGAGACTGTGTTGTTAATTATGAACTGTTTTACTGTAACAATTAAAGGTGTGATTAGTGACTTAATTGGTGTCTTGTACTTATTTTGTTTCCACTGTACCTACGACGATTGAGTAGACCGTCGTTACAATATTGTAGACGAATAAGGTTATATGTGTATTCAAGTATGTAAGATAAAAAAATCAGGACTTTGATAGAGGCAAACCAGTATGTCTAGGAGGAACCAAATCGGTTAAGGATATGGAATGGTGAAAGGCCATTTGTTAATGTTTTTACTTGATTGTTACAGAATCTGGGTGGTACTGTGGAGCAGACCTGTAATGGCCAGTGTGTCAGGGCAGGGTCACCTAGTGCCTGTCTGGCTTTATGGTGTTGGGATCCTGAGGAAGGAAGTCCAGTAAAGTCATGCAGGTGCGGCCACAGCCACCGTATTAGGGGGGTGAGTAACCCACAGTTTAATAAGGAAATAAGGGGGATCGTGGTGCCATATCCTAGCTGATCCTCTTAGGTTTAGGCAAAGAGAGTTTTTATGTTCTTACATAAAATCTCTCTTGGGGAGGGGGTACTGTCATGCGACAAAATGGGCCGAACCATTGTTTTAATAATTTTCAGTAATTAACAAGGTATGTAATGCTTTTATAAAATCTATTGTTTGGAGGTGCGTGGGAAGCCAGAACAAAGGGTAAGCGAGTCACAGAAAATGCGCGTGGCTTACGGCATAGAAAGGAACACCACGTGTTTTAATGTAAAATGAACTTCCAGATTCGAGAGACGTCTGGGATCTTCGATGTTTGAAGGCAGGAAACGGTGGGACATCCGGTGAAGCCTCATGGTCAATGCACACAAAGCTCGTATAGTATACACCTACGAGCCCAACTCGCCGCAGTCGCCAGCTAACCTTCAGATCGGACAGTCGCAGTGAAATAGTGTCGGGAGGCCTACGCGTGTAAGTATGGTAGTCCTGCCCTAAAGTTAAGTAAAAGGGAGTAATGAAGTATTAAAAACATTTTTAATAACGCGGCAGTTCAGAACAGTGACAATGGAATAAAAAGAGTTTTAAAACGTTTGGTGTTCGAGTGAAAAAGAGGACTTGCAACGTAATAGTGCGCAACAATTGGATACAAGTACAGCTAAGTACAGTGTAAAAGCAAATATTTTGGCCAGAAGCGAAGTAACACAATAATAATAAAGAGCTCAGTAAATGGGGGTGAAAAAGATATGTATAGAGAGTGAGGGAGTGTGTGAAAGAAAAAGGGAAAGTACTGGTTTGTAGATGATTTGTAGATAACAATTAGCTTATTAAATTTTATGCTTTATAATTGTTTATAGTCTGGGGGCCCGCCAACATATGAGAGGAATTATTAATATACTTCTATAACTTTCTGTATGGCTTAATTATGATTAGTCTACTACTTTTTCCGCTATGACAATTTTCGCGATCGATTTCTTCTCTTTCCCATTTTTCCGAAACATGTCGATTTCCCGTTGTAAGGAAAATTTATTAATATAATATTTTTTCTAATTGTAAACAATAGATAATTGATTTAAACTCGCGAAAAAAAAATTGTCGGACAAAAATTTTGATTTGTAAAGGGTGCTAAACATGTCAAAATGACGAATTTTTAAGATTTATTGATATTCAGCTGATTTTTTCAGAATCAGTTATTAAAAGTATGTAAAATTGAAAAATGACATTGTCGGACAAAATATATTTTCCGATTTTCCAGTCCGACGCCTGAAAGTCGTCGCAGCCATGATGTCACAGTATTTATTAATATTTGTCGGACTAAGAGAGTATAGGTTTGCGAGCTTATTACCTTATCTGTGATGGACTGGTCGGACAAAAATATCGGTTTATACGAATAGTCGGAATAAAAAATAAATATTGAGTAAATCAACCAATGAACCCACAGCATTAGCTTTAATTGCTCGATCATCTCTCTCGCGTCCGCCCATAACGCGCGCTGATTGGCCGATTTTTCAATTTTTAATGCTAAATTACGGAAAAACTATTGCTCATAGAGAATAACTGCATTTAGATAGTTTTATTTGGATTTTCAAGCTCTATACAGTGGTATATAGCGTTATATGTCTTTTGTATACACCATGTATACATTTACATATAAATTTTTATAAAATGGTAAAATATATAAAATCAGTTTTTCGGGTTTTTCACAAAAAAAGGAAAATTTTTCTGTCCGACAACTCATCAATCATGTTCTGATTTCTATTTTATAACAAAAAAAGCCAAAAAACCGTTTATTAATAAATTCATAATTTGTGATTTATGGTCTCCAATTCGCGTTATTGAAATAAAACTTATAGTTTACCTTATTTCCTTTCCATCTTGCGACTTCGTTATAATGTCATACACGACATGTTTCGGGAAACATGTTCCCATCTTCAGGTTTAAAACTTCTCGCTCTCACATGAAGAACTTGTCAACGCAAATAAAAAACTTTTACTAACATCATTAAAACACACTACATTAATAAAATGTCACAACGTACTGCGCGAAGAATCATTGCGCATTGTTCGGGTTCATAATCGCAACTGTTGATTTCTCATTTGTCTGTAATCTGATAAACATGTTGTAACACAGTATTGTACAAGCTGTTTGAGTTAAACGACAATTGATCGTTGAGCACTAGGTTTTTTTGTGTTCTCGATGCTTTGTAGATTTCGAACTCTTCTAAAGCGCTCATAATTCGCCCTTTGTTGCAAATATGCAACGGTTTCAAATTTTTGGCGCAACTAGTGTATCCGTGGTGATTATTGATCAAATGTAACGCGAAGTTGGAGGTAGTATATCTAATGCTGCCCTTCGGTATGTGTTCACTAAATCTATCTTTAAATTTTCTCCCTGTCTGGCCAATTTAAAACATCTCACAATCATCGCATACAATTTTATACACACCCGAGTTATTTTCAAGTTCTGAACGTTTATTATGTCTGAAGAAATTCCGTAAGTTATTTGTGGTTTTAAAAAATACATTAATGTTTAGTTTTTTAAATACGTTTTTTATAATGTGTGGAAGTAGATTAGTATATATTCAGTCGCGATGAAAGCGTTCTTTGTATTATTAGATTTAATCACTTTATTTGCTTTGGATGATGTATGTTTATGAATTAGTTTGTCTATAATTGTGTCTTTATATCCATTCCTTACGGCAATTCATATTGAGTCAAATTCATTGCCATAAGAAATGGATATAAAGACACAATTATAGACAAACTAATTCGTAAACATAAATCCAAAGCAAATAAAGTGATTAAATCTAATAATACAAAGAACGCTTTCATCGCGACTGAATATACTAATCTACTTCCACACATTATAAAAAACGTATTTAAAAAACTAAACGTTAATGTATTTTTTAAAACCACGAATAACTTACGGAATTTCTTCAGACATAATAAACGTTCAGAACTTGAAAATAACTCGGGTGTGTATAAAATTGTATGCGATGATTGTGAGATGTTTTACATTGGCCAGACAGGGAGAAAATTTAAAGATAGATTTAGTGAACACATACCGAAGGGCAGCATTAGATATACTACCTCCAACTTCGCGTTACAATTGATCAATAATAACCACGGATACACTAGTTGCGCCAAAAATTTGAAACCGTTGCATATTTGCAACAAAGGGCGAATTATGAGCGCTTTAGAAGAGTTCGAAATCTACAAAGCATCGAGAACACAAAAAAAACCTAGTGCTCAATGATCAATTGTCGTTTAACTCAAACAGCTTGTACGATACTGCGTTACAACATGTTTATCAGATTACAGACAAATGAGAAATCAACAGTTGCGATTATGAACCCGAACAGTGCGCACTGATTCTTCGCGTGGTACATTGTGACATTTTATTAATGTAGTGTTTTAATGATGTTAGTCAAAGTTTTTTATTTGCATTGACAAGTTCTTCATGTGACAGCGAGAAGTTTTAAACCTGAAGATGGGAACATGTTTCCCGAAACATGTCGTGTATGACATTATAACGAAGTCGCAAGATGGAAAGGGAATAAGGTAAACTATAAGTTTTATTTTATTAATAAATACCGTGACGTCATGGCTGCGACGACTTTCAGGCGTCGGACTGGAAAATCGGAAAATATATTTTGTCCGACAATGTCATTTTTCAATTTTACATACTTTTAATAACCGATTCTGAAAAAATCAGCTGAATATCAATAAATCTTAAAAATTCGTCATTTTAACAGAGTTTTAACTTGAATCCTGTCTATCACAGTGACCATCTATGATGTTGCTAGATTTTCCACCAATCAGAAGGTCTGAAATTTATTTGAGTACGTCTGCCGAGTACGGATGGGACACTTCACTTTGAGGTCTTGTCATAGAAGGACGTACTGACTGTCGCGAGTTTTTCGTGTCAGGACAAGTCTATTTTGTCCGACAATTTTTTTTTTGCGAGTTTAGTTCAATTATCTATTGTTTACAATTAGAAAAAATATTATGTTAATAAATTTTCTTTACAACGGGAAATCGACAAGTTTCGGAAAAATGGGAAAGAGAAGAAATCGATCGCGAAAATTGTCATAGCGGAAAAATGGTAGACTAATCATAATTAAGCCATACAGAAAGTATTAATAATTCCTCTCATATGTTGGCGGGCCCCCAGACTATTATAGTAACATATAAAAAGAAAGTTAGAAAAAGAGAAAGAATTTAAACACTGATCATAATAAATAAGATTTGTTGTTAGCATAACCATGTGTTAGAGTAGTTATTATGCCTAATTAGCATACCCTATATTCTGTGCCAAAAACTCCGCCTAAACGAACCTGTGAAAGCTTCTGAATGAAGGGAGATAAATTAACTCAGTTGTTTTAATGGGAATAGTATTAAAAGGTTTCCACATTCCCTTTTTCCAAATGTGGTGGTGACCTTGTACAATTTGGGATCTTCTGGTTTTATAAGGTAAGTCGTAAGTCAGTTTGTCGGAATCGGGGTAAGTAGTTGTTTTGTCTATTTGGCAGTATGAAAGCAAAGTTACATGTTATATATATTTTTCTGTTACTGACAAAGCTATCTTGTCAGGGACCTAATTAAAACCAGTTTTGTCTATCATATTTATCAGAAAACAGTGAATCTAGAAAATGTTCAGTCTTTACCTACAATAAATGTTAATTAAATCAGAAAATGTAAGCCTCCCTTGTGATTTCACTATCTAGTTGTTTCAAACCAGCGCTAAACCTAAGGTCCGTGTACATATGAATATATGTACAATGTGATACACTACACTATTCACTATAGGTTACGTCCAGGAAACATTGACACCAGTGAAACAGTCACTGTACACTAACACAGAAAGAAAGAAAATAACACTTGATATATATGGACAGCTATGAGAATCAGAGGAAAAAGAATACCTAAGAAGTGTTAGCTATTGACCAAGCAACAGAAGACAGAGAGGAGGCAGTCAGCAACTAAAATGAATTCAAGAGTTTAAATAAATATGTCAGATTTAGACAGGAAGATTATCCATAACAGGCAACTATGGAAACTGTGGTAAGATGTGGTTGGTACCACAGAACCCACATAAAATGACGATATTTTATTATTCATACTACTTGTGTAAAGAATGTAATAATACCTCTTTCTAAACTCATCATTTCCAGTCTTCTACAAAACTGAGCAACCAGAACCAATAGTCACACAATGCAGGTTTAAAAAGAAGATGACAGAATATTGAAAACTTCAAAAAGACATAAAAGACAAAGGAATTGACAGAAAAAACAAAGAATCCAAACAAAATTTTTTTTAAAGTGTTCAAAACAAGAGTGGAGTAAGACCAGTAAATAAAAGCGTTTATCTCACCTGTGCAATCCTATCACGAAGAGCTTGTTGAAGAACCGCTGAATGTGGTATCTGAGGCAATTGCCGTTTCTTTGGTGATGTAATTGGTGTGGCAGTGGCAGATCTAGACGAAAACCTTGGAACATATGCATGGGAAGGTAATGGAGCACTTTGATGAGGTCCCCTGTAGCAGATAAGGTTCATGTGTATACGTTTTCAGGTTCAAAGAAATTACATTACCAGTGTTTTATTTATTAAATAATCACAGAATTTATATTAATATTAATTTAACTAAATGAATGAATTATTAAGTTTACTTTATTTTGTTAATTTAATTATTATTAACTCTTTTAACTTAAGTGTGAAGTTGTTAAATGGATGAAAAATGCTTATCTTTCTAACAGATAGTAAGATCTAATTGCTATATTAAAGCTTGTTTCATAAGCGATAATTCAGTTGATAGAACTACTCCCTCCTCTACCATTATAGTAAACAGCACCCTCCTCCAATAATTTTATACATTTTTTAAATGTACAATTTTGTACACACATACTGTGTATGTTACGTTGTAATTTATCATTTGTAAGTTATAGACTTCTACTATATTTAAAAATTAAAGGAAATATTACTTTATTTTATTGTTTAATTAAATGAATTTAATATATAGAAAGCACTGAATATTAAAGTTATACTTTTAAGTTACAATATTGCAATAGAAAAATTGTTAAGGAAGTCTAATAGGGATAATACTACTATAACACATTCTCTGATGGCGATAGACTTGTTATAAATTGATTTTGTTCTTCTTTTTGTAAAGTAGTTATAAGTTTTGAATTAAGATATGGGTAAAAAAATAAAGTATGTCAAAATACCCATAATTTAATACTCTTTCATGTCAAGTGCAATATTTGTGTATAAGTGTGTGGGTGTGCGCGCGTGTGATTCACATTATATTTAATAACTTCTTTAATAATTGACATTTCTTTTTGAAATTTGGACAGGGTATTCTCAGCATTGAAGGCTACATTTTTCATATACTCAGTTCTCAAAAACTATAATTTTTATGTTTTTTTTTATGAAATCAATTTTTCTTTTAACTCGTTATCTGCAATAGGGTAATAAAATTTGTAAATTAAATCTAGACAGGCCTTTGCAGAATCGGACAGAGTTTTAACTTGAATCCTGTCTATCACAGTGACCATCTATGATGTTGCTAGATTTTCCACCAATCAGAAGGTCTGAAATTTATTTGAGTACGTCTGCCGAGTACGGATGGGACACTTCACTTTGAGGTCTTGTCATAGAAGGACGTACTGACTGTCGCGAGTTTTTCGTGTCAGGACAAGTCTATTTCTATGTGACTTAGTACTTTGGTAGATGATACGAGTTTATTGTATTTGGATCCAATCAAAGAACTCAATTACAATTATAATAGATTGAATTTAGCGCTTTTCAGGCAAAGTGGAATATTTCTGGTTTAGGGCAGCAATACTGACCACGGTGTTACTGAGTTTTATGCGAGAACACTTAAAGAATCAGGAGTTTGTGTAAGCTCAATCTATTAGAGTTTGTGTACACACGATCTATTAGTAACCCATTTATAACCCTGAGATTAATTTTATAAACACTAACACCCCGATAATCGCAGTGCATGCGTGCGTGCGTGTGTGCGCGCGCACGTGCGTGTGTGTGTGTGTGTGTGTGTGTGTGTGTGTGTGTGTGTGTGTGTGTGATGTAGCAGTGTATGATGTAGCAGTGTATGATGCAGAGGTCAGCGAGCGATGCACGAGGAGTGAACGACAGCAGAGCACCGGACATCTATAATACTGTTGGAATTCTACGATCAAGTAACAATATATTTAAAATGAACCCAATAGACTCTTTTACTTAAAAGACACTTAAATAATAAATAATTTTATGTTAAAAACTGAATAAGACAATAATAATTATTAACGTGCTAGTTAATAAATTTTTCCTACCTCTGGATATAGACTCTATGTTGATAATTTCATCTAACCTATCTATGCAATAATAATTTGTTACGCTGCAATATATAAACTTACCAATTTTTTTTTAATCAATTTAATGTCTAATTATAAATTTGCCTGAATTGACAGTAACAGTGATAAAAATACACAATAAAAAACATATTTATACTCTCACAACTCCACTTATCTGGTTTCCACAGTTCTGACACCATGTCACAAGGACAGCATGGAACGTGTTCTTAGAACAATAGAATACATAACCAGATAAACTGATAGTCACAGTTTTTATTAACACTTTTATAAAACAATAATGCTCAAACAACAATTTCCTGTATGTTATATAGATATCCAATATGCACACTACACAACAAATTAATAATAGTGTGCGAGTTAAATGTTTTTCTGGTGAACCACAGATAACAAACCTGGGATACTTGGGTATTCTTGCATATTTGCTAAAGTAATCTGTGATCCATCATTAAATGAAACCACTATTCAAAAAAAAAAAAAAAAACAAACAAATGCCACATACCAGTCACTATAAAACAACTTACAGAACTCGCTGACTGGTCCACCTACATATGCTCAGCAAAGGTAAAATGTGATGTAGAATACAAGGTTACAAATGTTTATACATTAAGCTAAGACCACTTGTTGTTTTTCATGTGGATTTTCAGTGCGAAAAATTTTAGAAAAATGGGTCTCAATAACTTTATGAAAGTGGCCAAACTTGGAATGATTTAATGCCAGGGTTTGAGGGAAGTAATGTATACCTTTAGGATTACCTACTGGAGAATGCGCCATGGTCCATTTGTTGGCTAAATTGACTGGTTATCCAGATTTCTGATTGTAAGTATTCAGTCTTGTAGAGATGTAGATGATCAGTGTTCTAGTGTAACATAATTTTTTAATTTAACCTTTGACACTTTTCAATGACACTTTTAAATTACAATTTTTACTTGGCATAACATTAACATGAATGAGTCAAAATGAAACTCATCTTATTATAACTGTAAGTTTTTGTTCTGCATTAATGCATTCCTGCATTTTGTCATTATTTTTGAGATGACATCTTTAAGCACAGATAAAAAGCATTCCAAGTCTACTAACTGACACTAGTGATTTTTAAAATGATCAAAAAACTTGCCTTGATTTTTTTCACTTTATATATGCAAAAAAATATGGGTCAGGTCCAACGTTATTTCTGTGATATCTACATTGACATCAATGAACAACTAACACAGCACGTAGTGCAACAACTGGATGTGTACGTACTGAAATCTCATTCATAAATATAAAATCTACACAGTTTTAAATGTTTGTCAGTTTATACTCCAGATCAATCTAAAAAACATGCACATGTGGCCACAACAAGATTTCCGGTCATGTGAGAAAATATATAGACAAAACATACATCTGGTTATAAATGTTGCAGGACTTCCAACCACATGAAAAAACGCAAGCACAGCTGTAGCCTTAATCAGGGGTTTCAGGTACATGTGAGAGTGTACTTGTTTTTGATATATAGTACCAGTACAGAATATGACTTGTCTACCTGTTGTCTCAGTAGTACAGACAGGTTTTGCATACAAGTTCCAGTATTTATGGTATGCTACTGTAACAGTATTATGCTAAATTAAAAAAAAAAAGTTAAAATTGCATACTTGTAATGATCTTTACCTGTAATCAGGTGGTGAAAGGCTACGATGTGGACTTTTTGATCGAGACCGGCAGTCCATTGGAGCAGCTGATTGTGACCTCTGATTTGCTACAGGCTGTAAAATAATTTTACAATTATTGTATTTGTGTTAAAAAAATGTATGGTAGCTTTACAATAAAAACCATATAGGTACATGTATGCGTGTGCATGCACACACGCACACACACACACACACACACACACACACACACACACACACACACAGAGGAATATGTAATATTAGACAAATAAGACAAAAGCAACACCCGATACCATACACAAGAAATTATAAAGTGATAAAACAAAATTTTGCACACAAGCAAAAACATAGTGACACAAGCATTTTATTCACAGTGTCTTGCTTCTTTACTGTTATACTCCTGACAATCTCCAAATAACCATAATACAAACATTATATTATACATAGTGTAATATATATGATAATATACACACATTATATTATTATACACACATAATATATGGATACTATACTTTCCCTATAGCGTTTTGGTTATGATTTAAAATCTGTTGATTTCTTCATGTAATTTTCTCTATCCATAAACTAATATTCATTTTACATGTAGATTCAAGGCTGTTTGTTTACTCTTTAAAGTTCTTTTAATTCTTTTCAGATCACAGACAAGACTGCCATGCCTTCCTTGCCCTTTGACAGCAAGCAGGGAACAAGTAAAGGTGTATGTACAGTCTTCCCATGATAAAAAAATGAAGATACTTTTGAGGAATAACATGAAAATGAGTGTTCAAGTGAATCAGTGTAATTTATAATTTTTTCAGAAAAATAATATGGGATTGCGCTAGTAAATGTAAGTCAACATTTTTTTACAGACCTAAACTAGCTGTTAAAATCCACAAATTTAAATAATATGAAAATCCATAATAATAAAGTGCTTAACAAGCAATTTTATTTATACAGATACACAACTACAGAGATAAATATATATTGTAACAAATATAATATGTATGGTTCTTAAGCTCCACATTGTATGCGTCAATTTGTAACAAATATTTATAAGAGGGTTGAACGGTAAATTATTATTCTACGGTTGTATTCTGCCGCTCGCTCCCTCTATGCATGCAGTCCCAATGACGTCACTCGGAGTTGCCAACAGTTGCTCCGTCCACTGTGCTATGTTATAGTAATTCTTAATTGAAACAGTATAATAATGCAAAGATAACACCAAACAGATATATTCCTTTTAACGATCTTTATTCATATAAAACATTGATTAATTACTTCTCGTTTTCTTTACTGTAATTACAGATTATGACAAATTATGCGTCTTTATTCATAAGTTGGTAGTAGCTAAAAATATTGTGCTATAGTCGGCCAACCAAAAATGATGCTTTTCGTTTTATTTCTATTAAAATAAATAATCTCAGGGCGTATTTGGTTCGGAAATTATGGTTAAAGAAATAATACAACTCTTAAAATCAAAATACATACTTCACAATATGAGGATATTACAAGGTTTTGATGTGTATAGTGCAAACTGGTAGTCGTGTATGTGTTACTCACTATTATAGGTTATGAACAGTTTAGATGCTTATTAGTTATCGTTAAAGTTTTTATGGTGTTCAAAAAAGGTGTAAAACTCAATTGGTGTTATTTTCGAGTGTTCTTTAGTGTTGGTGTAGGATAGTGTCTGTAGTTTTATTTTGTTTAATTCCTAGATAGTCGTGTACACAAGTGTTGGTGTTGTCACATAAGATAATAAATTGTTCAAATTCACCAGAGCCTCTTCTTTATTCTTCCAGGACGAAGATAGGGTCCAAGTCTTCTTTGCTTCTTCTCCCCGGATCTAAATTCTTCTCAATTAAATTCTTGAAGTTCTATTGTTATTATAACATTTTGTATTGACTATACCAATTCGTCTTACAAAGTCTGCTATGTGTTTTCACTATTTTAAATATAATTATCTGAGACGTTTTATTAACGCGTCTGTCTTCAATGATGGTTGTTAAAGAAGTCCTATTTTATTTATCTGAATTTTTGGTTGCTAAGGTAAAACTTGATATCTGGTTGGTTGATTCAGATGTACATTGTCATACAAATTCATTATTTCAATGTCTGAATTAGGTCAAAACTTTTAAATTAGTATAACTTTTTTGTACTGATTGGGAATTTAAAACTAATAGCATCATTATTTTGGTCTTAACATTTGTGACATATAGACACCAAACATGCCTATTTTTGCTTAAGAAATACTGATGTTACATTTTTTGCTATCTGAATTTTTCTTAAATAACTTAAAACTGATTATTTCGATTCCATATTTGTTGTGTATACTATTAACTATAAACCTATCCATATTACATTTGTTTTATAAAATTCTAACAGTATTTCCTAAAATTTACAAAATTCCAAAGTTTTTATAGGCCTATGTCTTGACATGTTAAATTTCTATTTTCTCTTATTGTAACACCTATTAATTATGCAACTACCATCAAAACTACTCCCTATAACTCTATTTGTATTATCATTTAAAAATATAACAATAATTATTACAGTAACAACATAAAAAAACAATTCACATTTTGTGATTAAACAATTTGTATATGTCTGGTTGCATACATCCTGCATAAGGCATATCATACACTCATAACTATAAATATCATCAACACAACTTAATCTTTTTTTTTTTTTTAACATAAACAAGGAAAGTTTAATCATTTAATAATGATTTTCTATTTTTTCCATTCTTCCTAGGTAGTTCAGCCATTGCTGTAGCCTACTAGGTACTTTTTCTGTTTCTTTTTTATACATTTGAGAATTATTATTAGATTATACATTATTTTCTTGATAACATTACGTCCATTACTATTTACACTATTAGTTGCATGTTTCCATGTATCTATAATAATTGTTTTGTTGTATTATTTCATTATATCATTTAGTTAACAATTTACTAATATATTATTTTACATTATATTGTATATTTGGGCCTATCATCCCTCAATTTGTATTTTGATTATTTTTATATTTTGATACATTTAATAAAACCATTTGTTTACTTATAGTAATGGTACATAATGCTGTCTGTCTTCATAAATATTATTCTTGTCATTATTTGAAATTCATGTCATCATCGGGGTATTTTGCATCACTTTACCTAAACATTAATTTGGGTACGGTCAGTTATAGTACAAGTCAGTCTAAAGTAGTTATTTGTTCATCTTCACTATCATTTTTAAAAGATATGTTTCATCTTGTTCAGTTTCTTATCCATGATCTTCATTAAATCTGGTACGATATCAAGCTATGCCAAATGTAATGTTACAATATATATATATATATATATATATATATATATATATATATATTACAACGATATTTATGTGTATAAGTTGCATAATATATGTTGTATGTGTACAAATTTACATGTAATTTAATTTGTATAGCCCCACGTTCTTTGGGAGCCATATTATACAACGATACAACGTTGCAAATATAAATTTATTTGTGTTTGTGGAGTTCCACGATCTGGGACGCCATATTATGCAACGATATAACGTTGTAAATATAATATAATTTACATTTGTGATGCTCCACGTTGGAAGCGATAATTAATATGCAACAATACGATATACATAAAATAGGCGTGACTGGTCTCACGTTCAAGATTGACAAATTATGTAACAAAATAGCATTTAAATTGGGTTTCAGGTGTATCTGCAATAAGAACTCTATGTAACTTGTAACGGTACTTCAAATTTATTTGATATTAATAAAATTGTGCACTTAGCACTTGCTTCGACTTAAAACATTTGTTATTATTTGTTATTATGCCGTAAGGCTTATGCTATATACATCCTTACTGACTAAATATTCTATTCTACTAATTATTGTATTAAAGAAAAATCTCATTTTCAGACTACTCAGTCAATTAATGTGTTTCAAAATATCAATATTTAAATATCTTTTTATATATTGTAATGTACTCAAAATATTAATAGTTATTGAATTTATCTTTTGTTTCTCAGTACTGATTTATATCAAACACTAATTGTTTTCATTTAAATTCTTTGTATTCGTTTTATTTCAATACTAATTTGAGCTCTTGTTACGTTAATTGTATTTCTAAAACATCTATGATTTTAATTCTACTTTAAAATAAACATTGGCTCTTACTTTTAAATAAAACAAGAATGTCTTTAATTGTCTTTGAGTTCATTGTTCGATTAAGAGATAAATAAGTTGTTTATCACCTTATTGTCGTCAATCATACTCGATAATTTGATCAATCTGTAGTCGTCCTCGTATCGCACTCCAGCGTCCTCTTGCCCAGCGTTGACTCGCCTCTTGTCCAGCGTCGACTCGCCTCTTGTCCAGCGTCGACTCGCCTCTTGTCCAGCGTCGACTCGCCTCTTGTCCAGTGTCGACTCTCTCTTCTTGTCCAGCGTCGACTCTGTCTTCTGTCCAGCGTCGACTCGTTCTTCTTGTCCAGCGTCGACTCTGTCTTCTGTCCAGCGTCGACTCGCTCTTCTTGTCCAGCGTCGACTCGCTCTCTGGAACTTCTCCTCGTGCTGTTTCTGACGTCAATGGATCTTCTTATGTGGATCTTCTTATGTAATTTTGTTATTATTTAAAAACAGTTGGTTTGACAATCGAGTTACATAACTGTATGTAACTGGAAGGATGAAATTATTTACAAAAATTTAAATATTCTGTGTGGACGGGCAGAAGCTCCCGCTGCACCGTGGATGATTTAAGAAAGAGAACCACTGTAGCTTGTGTGTCCTATTTATACCCATGTCTTGGTCGACACCTGCAGCGGTACGAAATCGACATGTCAGAAACTGTCTCTGGATTCAGTTCCCCCACTCTTTGTCAATTTCGCTATTTCTTATATTTCTGCGAATTGCAGAGTCCTGTAATAAGTATACTATTATACTTATCTTATAACTATTTTTACAATACATGTTCACCGTAATTTTGGACATTGCAACTTAACCCTTTCGATTTGTACACAGTTATTTCACTATTACACTCGTACGGTGTGGCACTTTCACATGGTTTTCGTAAACAGTATTTAGTAAATTTTCTTACATTTTATTGTGTTTTTGGATTTTACTCTTTAATTATAGTTTATGAATAATTACGGAAAAACAGTAATTATGCAATTATTCATCTTGGGGTGGTAAACTCGCCTGCATAGACCTGCGTTCACACACACTAGCAAAATACTGGTGTACACACTTTCAGTAACATTTGTGTGTGTGTGCACGTCGATTCAGGTCGAAACACCTGTTCATTTTTTTGTCTGAGCCAAGCTTGCAATCCCTGACATGCTTATTTCTAATATATTATTAATTATTTACAGTTTATTAGGTATATTTAAATTTTTATATTCAATGCTCAGTACATCACTTATTTGTACTGTCGCAATATACAGTATATATATATATATATTTAGCATACCTAATTTTATAAACTTTTTAACTTTTTTAATTTGATAAGTTCTTCTTTTAGTCTCTTTTCAGTAGCTGTTTATTTGCCATAACTTTACCTTCTCTTAATTTTAAGAAATGAAATTAGTAAAAAGGGAGAAAACACAAAATAACTATGAAATTTTATTATTAAACTGTTAAACCTTAATTGTTAGTAGATTGTTTTCATGCTCTACACTTTTCTTCCATCACATACATGGTATTATGAAAACCATAATGTTCTTCAGCAAGGTGTTTACTAACTGAAGGAAAAGTATGGAAGAATGGGGAATAAGTGTTAATGATGACACATTATACTCAATGTATTTTGATGACCAAGTCACAGTTACAGAAGATGAAAATTATATATATACTATATGTTACAGAAACTGGACAATGAGTACAAACATGGAGCTGGTAATACACTTTGATAAATCAGGATATATGGTGATAAGGGGGTTTAGGAAGAAATTTACAGATAGAATACAAGTCCTTCGTTAAGTTGGAACAGACTTACAAGTGTACTTAGAATCAGTAATATGGAATCATCATGAACACTAATTCCATGATGGTATAAATATGGATGTCGCCTACATGCCAGGCTGGTGTGCTTCTACAGTACTGTTATAAAGCTGGGAAAATCCCCCAAAAGTGGCAAGAAGTGAATGTCATATCATTATATAAAGGGGAGGTAGACATGAATGTGAAAATTATGGGAGTTTTATATTATTAGAATTTTACAGCATAATGTAAAATTATTAAACTGTATTGAAGAACTTTGAATTTTAAGTTAAAGGTGATGAGGATCAAATGGATTTCAGGTAAGGAAGGTCAACATTTGATGCAATTTTTCTATCGTGACAAATCATAGAGAAGCGCCGAGAATTTAACAATCAAAAACATATAGCATTCATTGATTTTGTTAAAGATCATGTTAGTAGATCAAAATAATGGAGTGAGGAAAGAGGTTATCCACTACACCTGATTCAAGTAGTATACAGTTTACACAAAGGCAAACAATTTAATTATGTATTAATTGAAAGAATTCACTACAGCATGCGGAATGATCATAAAAAGCACCTGTTTTGATCATAAAAGAATCCACTTAGGGACATGGAGAGCCCCTGGGACTGATCTAATGAATCAAATTGATCATGTTCTTGTTAGCAAAAGACATGCAACCTCTGTAGTAGACACTAGAGCAATGAGAGGTCCAAACTGTGATACTGATCACTATCTGGTGAGAGCAGTGATCAGAGAAAAGCTAGCTATGATCCAAAAAGATAAAGGAGAGAAAAGAATTAAATGGGATGTCGATAAACTTAAAGATGGTCAGTGTTGTGGTCAATACCAACTAATGATAGCTAACAAACTTGATAAGGAAATCAATAATATTGAAGAAAAGTGGGCAAACATGAAAGAAGCTGTTATAGAGGTGGCTAGAGAGATAGTAGGTGTGAAAAGGAGAAAACAGTCCGAATGGTTTGATGACGAGTGCAGAGAAGCTATACAAAGAAAGAATGAATACAGAAGGAAAATGTTGGAGAGAAACACTAGACAGAATAGTGACCGATATAGAGCTAGCAGACACGAGGCAAACCATTTATGTAAGAAGAAAAAAAGAGAATACATGAAGGAGAAGGTGCACAAAATAGAGGAATTATCAGAACAGAAGAAAACAAAAAACCTGTATAATGAGGTAAGAAGTATAAACAGAAGTTACCAACCAAAGCTAAATATCTGCAAAGACAAAGATGGAAAACTAATAGCAGAAGACAGGCTGATCCTCAACAGATGGGCTGAATATTTTGAAGAAATATTAAATAAGCCTGACACAATGGAGACTGTAGAAGAGAATGTAAGAATAGGTCCAGAACCATATGTAGAAACTCCCTCAGTTGAGGAAGTGAGAAGAGCAATTAATCGACTAAAGAACGGGAAAGCGCCTGGCGAAGATCAGCTTAGCCCTGAACTGATCAAAAAAGGCGGTGGAGCACTAACTGCACAAATTTATGATATAGTATGTAGTGTATGGGAGGAAGAGACAATGCCAAATGACTGGAAGACTGGAGTAATATGCCCAGTTTTTAAAAAAGGAGATAAAACTGTATGCAGCAATTATAGGGGCATAACACTGCTAAGCTGTGTCTATAAGATATTGTCCATGATTCTCCTTGATAGGCTAAATGTATATGCAGAGGAAATCCTAAGTGAACATCAAAGTGGATTTAGAGCCAACCGGAGCACAGTCGATCAAATTTTCGTCATGAGGCAGTCACTCGAAAGATGTTTCGAGTATGGTATTGACATCCATATACTGTTTATAGATTTCAGGCAAGCCTTCGATAGTGTAAATCGAATAATGTTGCGAATAGCACTGGAAGAATTAGGAGTACCTCAAAAGATTGTGAGACTGGTACTGCTCAGTCTGAACGATTTCAGGGGTAAAGTAGTTCTGGGAAGAAACAAAAGCCGAGATTTTACGGTTGGTACTGGAGTAAAGCAGGGTGATGCATTATCTGCGACCCTCTTTAACTTGGCACTACACTATGCTATAAACAAGATAGACTTCAGAGGACACATCTTCAAAAGGACGAGGCAACTAGGAGCATATGTGGATGATATTGTGCTGATAGCCAGGAACAAAAATATATTAAAAGACACCTTTATTGAAATAGAGAGGGAAGTGAGCAGGATTGGTTTGGAAGTCAATGAGGCTAAAACAAAATACATGAAAGTGTCTGCGAAGGAAAATAGAGAACTGCTAGACCTTCACACAGGCCATTACTGTTTCCAAGGAGTTGCAGAATTACCTAGGTGTGATTCTGAATAATGAAAACCGAGTGAGCAGTGAAATAGTAAATAGAATCATAACCGGCAATAGAGCCTACTATGCAAACCAATCATTCCTGAAATCAAAGCTTCTAACTCCAAGAACCAAATTGATGTTATACAAAACACTGATCAGACCTGTTGTTACTTATGCATCCGAGACATGGACTCTTGTAAATAAGGATATAAGTGCACTAAGAATTTTTGAAAGAAGAATTTTGAGACAGATATTTGGACTGGTGAAGGAAGGGAATATGTATAGGATCCGAAATAACGGTGAAATAAATGAGTTGATCGGTGGACAAGACCTGGTGAGACACATAAAATCAGCTAGAATTAGATGGCTGGGACACGTATTCCGTATGAATGTTACGAGGATGCCCAAAACTATATTAAGTGGAACGATACTGGGCAAAAGAAGAAGAGGAAGGCCTCGAAGAAGATGGCAGCAGGATGTGGAAGAAGATCTAAGAAAGATGGGCATTAGGAACTGGAGACTGAAGGCAGTGGACAGAGATGAGTGGAGACGAGTCGTAGCGGAGGCCAAGGCTCACCATGGGCTGTAGTGCTGGAGAGTAGTAGTAGTAGTATTAATTGAAAGAAAACACATGCCAGTTACACAAAAATTTAGGGGTTACAAAATGGTGCCATATAGGCCTAACACTTTATAATATTTATTATGCTTTGAGTGAATGGAAAATATTATTTAAGGGAGATATAAGGCTGCAATATGTCACCTTGCACATATGAGGTGTGTTCAAAAAAACTATTTGTGTAGCACATCAACCTGCGCATATAGTGAGCTGTACAATTAAGTGCTGCTAGCAACAGGAGCTGATCCCGGAATGCCATTATCTGTCATCATTATCAGTCTTCGAGTTACACATGCTGTAGCAGGCACGAGCACACACCGTCCGTCGGATTTATAACAAAGTGAGAATGAAGCTTTTAACATAACATGTGTTTATAAAATGTTGCTGCTGACTTTGTAAAATCCTTACAGAGCAATTCCCATTGCATTCCTAAGTTGTCATTACCATTTGCATGGTACGCAGTTGTCGACCGATTTCAAAACAGGTCTCTTTCTGATCGTCATTCAACAAACACAGTAAGAATTTTTCAGCGATATGATACACTTAAATTTTTCTATCAAAATTTTAAGTTTTTTAAGATTTTATATGGATGAGCATTCTCTCAGCAAGCCTTGGCAGTTAAACAATGATTTACAATAATTGTGGTAATTATTACCACATCACAAGCTCTCTTCCCATGATCTTCGACGTTCCTTTGATCTACAACAACCATTATTTTTGTTGTTTTTGCCCTCTTTAAAAATTCTTAAAATAATCGTTTGGCTCATGCAAGCCTCCGTGTATGCTCAGTTCAACAACCAGAATGTTTCTGTAAAGTTTAACCTAGTTTTGCCACAAAATTTCATACACACCCATTGTTCTTCAGAGTCTTTCTTAGTCCCTTTGTCATTAATCCGACAGCCAGTGTCCGCATATCCCCACTCAATCTAATATAGATCAAAGACCAGTGCTAATAGCAAAAAATAATAAATGGCAGTTTGTTGTCAAAAACTATCGCTAGGTGTGCCTAAAGGCGTAGTGCATTGTTTGTGTGTTATTAAAAAAGTTCAGTCTTTAAGGATTACAGCATTAAAAAAAAAACAAAAAACAAAAAATGCCATACTTGGGTAATGACCCAGTTAGGACAAAATTAGTTACGGAAGGTCAAATATTCAGCACTTCAACTACCTTGGATATAAAATTTCATATGGATTCAACAATTATCATGAAAACAAAGTCAATAAGTTTGGTTATATTTGTGGTATAATAAACTGACATTTTAAACACAAAACATTAACAGACACAAGAATTAAGATGTATAAAATGATTGCAGTGCCGACACTGCTTTATGGAAGTGAGTATGGGTTCTGACTTAGAGACAATATACCCACACACAGGAAGTAGAGATGGAATTCCTTAGAGTTGTGAAGGGAAGAGAAGACAGGATAAAAAATGTGGACATTCTTACAGAATTAAAAACATATGGTTTGCAGGAAAAAATAACAGAAAACAGAATAAGGTAAGTGGATCACATGAACAGAATGGACCTAGCCAGGTTTCCTGTTAAGCCTTTATATGCCATCAGGAAGAAGAAGAAGAAGTCTTGGAAGGCTAGGGAAGAGATGGTTTCCATAACAGTCAATACTGTTTCCATCTCTGCTTAATACTTGAAGTGTAGAAGAAGAAAAAGAAGAATATGAAATTAAGGAGGTGATAATGAAGACATTAAACATCAAGTAGGCAAAGGGAAAGTAGCAATATAGAATATGGCAGTTTCATTCAATTCTAGGGAATAAGAAAATTACAAAGCATGTAAAAAGAAAACATAGAGTGGTAGTAGAAAGTATTACACTACACGGATCAGAGGTGTAGGAAGAGATTTCATGGAAAAATTAACAGAAACTAAGAGCGATGGAGATCAGCTTGTGGAGAAAGAGCTGTTGTATGAAAAGGACAGATAGGGTTAGAAATGAGATGATTAGAGAGAAAATGGGGAGACACAATCAAGGGTTGACATTTAAGTTTGTATAGGCCCCTAAGAATGATACCAGATGATAGATGGCGATCAAAAATTTAGCACTGAACCTACCCAACAGAAAAAGAGAGGTAGATCTCAATTCTCCTGATGTGGTGAAGTGAGACAAGCAATGCAAAATAGATACACTCTTGATCAAGGCTGATTAGTAAGATAGAAGTAGGTGGAATCTTGAATACAAGAGGCACTCCATCCAAGAGAGCCATTCACAGTAGTAGTAGTAGGATGGAAAACTAACTGTCCATGCTGTTACTACAACTTATTACAACTAACGTTAAATAGATCTTTGCTAGGGCATCCTTTTAAATCACATAGCGTTTTATCAACACATAATTAAAGTTGAATTTATTGATTTAATACTGCTTCAACTGTTTTTAGTGACAGATGAGTTTTATCACACATCCATTAACTGCTCATGGACATTAATGCTAGCTCATATCCACAACTTATAAGTATTCACAAAGCCTGAAAACTGAGACATTTTTGTGTTCCAATTTTTATCCTCCACAACTGGAACCATGTTTAAAAGAAACTATAGCAAGTCATCTATTCTAAATAATCTGCTTACCTTTCTGTGTGTTTCGTAAGGTAATGTATGTGTTTTCAAGGGTAATGTAGTGATTCGTTTCCTGCCTTGTGGAGACATATCTCTGCGTGATCGATGTTTATCATGCATTTCAATATCAGGAGGTGGACTAAAACAAAAAAACATTCGCTAGTAAAAATCCCATCACATGCTTGATAATATCAATACTGTTTGTATTATGCTTATTGCGTGTATTCAAAGTATTCTGACGTTTTACATTATTTTAATCAGTAAAGCATTCATTTACATGGCATTTTCAAAATATATCAATATTTCATTCTGTAATGAACATTTTGTATAAAATGTAGAAAGATTTTCTACTTTTAGAAACAATATTACTAAACAACTACCAGTATACAGTAAACAACTGATACAAATGATACTAAACAAAAATTACACGAGTCTTTTTGATAACAAAAGACCATTAAATTTGTAAAAAGAAGCTTAGTCTTGGAATAAATTGACACAACTACAATTTTAAATAAACGGGTATTATAAAATGCAATTTCAAAATTTTTGAAGCATTAATGTGATACTTAAAATTAAATGTTATAGAGTGGACTATAAATCATAATAAACTGTGGAAATTATATGAAAATATCAGAACTAAATAAAAAATAATAATGAGAAAAATACTAAATATTTAGAATTAATATTAGGCAATTACCTGTATTAACGTCCATCTTGTGACTTATTTGGTTTTTCCCCTAAAACGACGCGTTTCGAGAATAAATTCTCATCATCAGGTTCAAATTCTATAAAAACATCAAATTCACCCAAAAGGGGTCGTCAACTAGTTAAAATACACAAACACAAAAAACACCACACATGTTTATTTTAACTAGTTGACGACCCCTTTTGGGTGAATTTGATGTTTTTATAGAATTTGAACCTGATGATGAGAATTTATTCTCGAAATGCGTCATTTTAGGGGAAAACCAAATAAGTCACAAGATGGACGTTAATACAGGTAATTGCCTAATATTAATTCTAAATATTTAGTAACGTGACTTGGAGACAATTAAAACAAAATGAAATGAAGAAAAATACTGTTGGAAAAAATCAATTTATAGAAGTAATGAAATTTATAACGTTAAAATTGAATGGTACTCAATTTTAATCAGATATTATATAAAATAAAGATTATTAATTGATTATTAGATTAAGACATGCAAGTAACATTGAGTTGAAGTACTGTTAGCAGCAAGCCTAGCGGTGTTCTTCAAAACATACAACAGGTCACGTACAGGGTGAAGAATCATAAAAATGTATTGTACTAAAAAAGCAATAAAGTTTAAGTGAAAGCAAGAGAAAGCTGAGTGTTCAAACAATACAGTCTGTTAGAAATAGAGTGAGAGGTTAGAGCGAGAAAGCATAAGGTAGCATATCTCCCCACTTGTTTGTATAAGTTTGGCATGCGCTGTTTTTTGGCGAATGAAAGAAAGCGTCATTTTTTTACTGGGTGAAATTAGCTAGTTGGGTTGGAGGAAATCAAATATCGTGGTACTTGAAACCAATGGGAACGCGATTTGTAAATATTGAGTGTGGGTAAGGATTGTGTGTGTATAAAAAATGTAGTTCAAAAATTTGTCGGGAGTCTACGGAGAACATTACAGCTATCAGACTCGTCACCGGGTATTAAGTCGACGAAGATTTTTTTTATTTATAACTAAACTTGCGATAGTTAGTATGAGTACAATATTCGTATCGTGCATTAATAGTATTAAAACCATTATTGCAATGGAAGAAATATAATAAGTCAGAGTAATATTTAGTAATATTATAAAACTAAAGAAGTAAATTCAAAAGAACGTGCCGGAGAACCGTTGTGCAAGAAAAAAAGCAGTCGATAAATCAATCAACAGGTACGGTAATACTAAAATCAAAGTAATCATTGTGATAAATATACTGTAACTTGGCGATAAACTATCATAATCCACCATCAAAGATAATCTACCATGTGAATCGGGAAGTTACGAAGCGTTGAAGTGTATTTGGTATGAATTACTGGTATTGTGAGCACTTAGCTTAATAACATATTTACTAAGGTGTCAGAATAAATAGTAGTTATACACTAATTACATTCTAAATCAGTAAGTAGATGTGAGCTGTGTAGTGAAAGTGAAACCTAGGTAATTAAAGTGTTAGAGTCAACAAGGGTCGACAACAGGATCGTCCGAATCGCCGACAAACGCAAAGCTCCAGGATCGCAGACTCCGAGGGAAGGAATCACCAACACAAACGGAATTCAACAAACAAGTCAAACAAATTTGAACATTAAAACTCATAATAATTCATGTATCTTTTGTTAAATCTATTACTATTGGCAATTCAATCTGTCTAAGAACCTACTTTCAAATGAGAATTGATGTGAAGCTAAAAAATTCAATATTGTGAATCATTTTAAGATTGTATGTAAATTTGTAATGTGTAAATGAAGAGTTTATTAAATTTAGGATTCATTCAATTCAAATTGTGTTAATAATCATTTTGATTTAATTTTAAGAGTCGCCATCAAAGCAAGAGTTGAGAGCTTAGTATTAGTGAATTACACCTATCTTTTGCTAGCTCTAAGCTGCGAGGGTGGTTTTTGGCGCCCAAGACCGTGGAGCTTATAAAGACCAAATCCTAAGTTAGGTAGTATTTGGAGCCCATTGTACGGCTTAATTTGTAAGCTAAACAGACAATTGATTTGCAAATAGAGTATAAGAAAAGTAGAATAAGAAACGTAGAGAATAAGAATAATTTTGTATGATCACACGAAGCAAAAGTAGACAAACGAAATACATACAGAACAACACAAACAAAATAAACGACAACATGAATACAGAAACAGAGACAACTCAGAATAGCGAAAGGGAGTTTGATATTAACAACCAGTTAGGGGATCAACATACACTCGCTCAATTAACAGTGGAGAATCAAGAGTCAAGGACGTGGGGACAGGACCACGAAGAAGTAGAAACACCAAAAATAACACCAGAGATACAACACAAGGTTAGACCGAGATTAGCACAAAAAACAACAACAGAAGCACCTAAAGACCCGGATATGTATGCATTACTACAACAATTGTCACAACAGATGTCACAACAAATGACACAGCAAACAAAATTATTACAAAAACAAATGCGTGAACAGAAGTTAGAACAATCACAACAGACGAAACAATTGCAAGAACAAATATCGAAACAATCACAAAATTCAGAACAGTTACAACAACTATCACAACAGATTACACAACAAAACCAGGTCTTAAGAGACGAAATAGCCACACAACTCAGTGAATTCAAAAAAGAAAACAAGGAAATTTTGCAACAATATAAAATAGACACCAAAACTATGATATATGAAGAGATTAGTACTATTAAGGATGAAATTAATAATAAGTTTAGTGATAATGAAAAATTACGGAAGGAAATAGACGATAAGCATAGCAGTGACATGAAAATTATAAGCAAAAAAGTAATAGCGACCAATAAACATTGTGACGAAAGTATTGCTGCTCACAAAATAGGGGCAGATAAATTAAAAGAGTTAGAAAGCAAAATGGATAACCATTCGGGCGAAACGAACCTCAAGTTGCAGCAGTTACAAAACGACGTTCGGACGAAGATGGCATTGGTAAACGCGTCACTTGTCACCCGAAGCGATGTCAACGAGCAGATAAAAGAAATCAAATTTAATGGATCCAGCGAGTTCCCGATGGAGTTGATCAAGGAACTAACTGAGCTATACCATCAACATTATCACGACATCAACAATGTAACGGGGCTAAAAGGAGGGTTTTTTTTATTTTATTAAAAAAGCATAAATTTGTTTTCATCTGTGTGGCCAGCTACGTGTTAAATAGAAGCATTATCAAACAAAGGAGCTGCAAGGCACAGAACGATTACAATGGAATGTGTCGTGTTGTCCACAATGGTTGAATTCTCAGAACTTTAATACTGTGTAATGCGCACAAACGCACAAACATCTGCGGAGCGCATAACCGGCGCTTAGCGAAGTCGAGCAAAATGGCTTTTTGTGAATTCTGTGTGCCATGTGCTCAGAAACGGACGGATGCAAGATTAAGGACACACCTTTTCAGTGACGTAAACCAGTGGACACTAGATTTCGTCTACTGCCAACACACGTAAATAACACGTAGAGGGTGTGCTGTGGCTATGACTTTAGCACCAACAGGCAGTGAGTTCCCGTGTTGAAAAACTGTGGAGAGGGGAAAACGAGGAAGCGTCTGCACAGTTTATCTCACCTACAGGCCGTATGCGGTCTGGTTAAATTTTATTAAAATGTAATCACGTACGCTGAACTCACCGGTGAGAACCCGGAACAGTTATCTGAAAAAAGTGATACAGTAAATCCGAATGAAGTGAAGTGAGTGAGTCGAGAATGAGAGGCGGTAAATTGAAAAAGATGGACTCATAACTTTTGGACAGTAAACGAAGACTTGGTGCGGGCCACGCAACGAGGCCAGAGGAGACGCCGTTACACAAGTAAAAGTATTCTTATCAAAAAATTTAATTATGCCAAAAAATTAATCAATTAAATGGGGTGGAGGTAAAATAGTATGTGAGTTGAGCGTGAGCATTACTGGGCCGTCTTAATAGTTTAATTAGTTAGTTTGGTCAGTTCTTTAAGTTACAGTTTGCAACTAGTTATTAGCATATTGGTCATGTAAAAAGTAACCCAAGTTTTTGTAATTCTTTAAGAAAAATAATCGAGATGCAGAGTAGTAGTTTTTGAGTCGAAAATGAATATTAAGTAAAGTTAAAGAAAGTAAACAAAATATTGAAATGAGAGAATATAACAATAAGTTCAATGTCGCATAATGAGTAAATAAATACATCCATTTCTGAAAATAATTGAGAGTAAGATTTATTGAAGAGTGTTAACCTAAGTCACGCTTATTCTTCACGAATTCGTGCGAAGGACCTGGGACCCGAACAAGGTAAGAGTTGTATTTTATTTTTTAAACAATTATAAGGGCTATTAAGTAGTAGCTTCTCAACAAAATCGCATGGGTATCGAGACATCTGGAAGGAGAGGCTGCAATTTGGTGGCGGTTAGTCAAAGATAGTGTTAACAATTTTGCGGGGTTTACAGAAGCCTTTAGTAATAAGTATTGGAATGACGTTAGCCAGGAATGGGTGCGAGACCAGTTGGAATTCGGACTGTACCACTCAGAGACAGGGATGTCTACAATCCAGTACTTAGAAAGAAAATTGTTGGAGAATAGGCAGTTGATTCCGCCCATCTCAGATAGACATTTAATCAGGAAATTGGCAAGACATTACCCGCATGAGATTGAGGTAGCTATTATCACTCGTGGGGTAAATACAATTACTGAATTTGAGCAAGTGTTACTGGAATTCAATCACTTACGAAACGGCAGTAGGTCGATGAACCAAAGACCAGCTGACAGCTGGCTTAAAAGGAATCAGTGGAAGCATAGCAGTGAAGAGAGAGCGAGAATGACCGAGCAAGACGGAAATAATGAAGAAAGAGCACAATACCCTCGACAGGCGAAATGGAAAAACCAGTTCAAGGCGGAAATTAATGTCGTTTCGTCAACAAGTAATGCAGTTAGCAAGGTTGACCCAACGAGGCAAAAACACTAGAGAAAGCATGTAAATATGTCTTAGATTTAAATGATAATATTAAATATGTAAATACAACTTTCTTAGATATTAGGGATGACTTGATAAGTGATGATAATAAATATGTTAGGTTAAGAAACAATAAATGCCTGGAGATTCAAATAATGTTGAACGGCGTGCCAATTAACGCATTGGTGGATACTGGCAGCCAAATAAATGCGATTTCAGAACGTTGGTTTAACAGTAATAAAAAAGATCTGGGGAAAATAGAGATGTTAAAACTATCTAATACCATAATTAAAGGAGCCACGGGCGGTAAATCTAAAAGAATTACACAGCAGGTATTGCTAAATGTGCAGGTTATAGATTTACAGTTTGAAAGTGTTTTTATAGTAGTGCCGGACCTGGTGAGAGAATGTATTTTGGGTGTTGACATGTTGGTGGAGAGTGGCTGTGTGATAAACCTCAATAATAAACAACTAATAATTAAAGAAGATCCTACCCATGGAGAGACAACCATAGCAGAAATATTACAGGTGGAGCTGGCAGCAGAAGAAGAAGGCATCATAGAAGTTATCAACCAAAAAATCCAGGAAATTACAGATTTAACCAACTGCGACAAGGAAGAACTACGGAAGATATTAACAAATAATAAAACAGTCTTTCGTGAGACACCAGGGTGAATTACAACGTATTGCCACACATTTGAAGTGACAGATAAAACTCCATATTGTCAGATGGGTTGGCCAATACCAATGAGATATCAAGATGCTGTGAGAAGTGAAATTCGGAGGATGGAGGAGCACGGGGTGATTGAAAGGGCACAAAGTTCATACATAAACCCGATGGTTACTGTGATAAAGAAAGATCAGACAGTAAGGTTATGTTTGGACGCTCGGAAGCTTAATTCGGTCACTATGCCAGATTATGAAGGTGCAATCCCGATAAATGAAGTGCTGACCAAGTGTGGAAATGTCAAAGTAATGTCTACTATTGATTTACAAAGCTCATTTTGGCAGATTCCTTTACATCCGGAATGTAAGGATTATACTGGATTTTTGTATGAGGGCAAGTGCTACCGATATACTGTAACTCCATTCGGCCTAAAAACCAGTTTAGCCAGCTTGACACGCGGATTGGACCGAGTACTATCTGACGAGGTGAAGAGTTTCAGTATCCTATATGTGGACGATTGCCTATGTATTTCAGCCAGTGTGGAAGAGCATTTAAGACACCTAAAAATTTCGAGATCTGAAACAGGCAAACCTTATGGTAAATTTTAAGAAGTCACAGTTTTTTCGCAAAGAGATCAATTATTTAGGATACTGTTTGACTACACAGGGAATAACAGCTGCTCCAGATAAAGTGAAAGCTATACAAGAATTCTGTAGGCCTAAAAACCAAAAACAACTTAAGGGATTTCTGGGGTTAACGAACTTTAATAGCAGGTTTACAAACAAATATGCTGAAGCTACACAACCGCTGCTGGACTTGTTCAAGAAAAATTCAAATTTCAAGTGGACTCAGGAAATAGATTGACAGTTTCAAAGGGTTAAGGAGTTGTTTATTGAAACGGTAATGCTCAAACACCCTGACCTAAATAAGCGTTTCTACCTGCAGACGGACGCCAGTAAATATGCTATCGGAGGACAACTTTATCAGCTGGATGAAAATAATGAAATCGGCGTGGTCGCGTTCACCAGTCGCGTGCTACAAGGCGCGGAGCTGAATTATTTCACCACGGAATTAGAGTTGTTGAGCGTCGTCCATTGTCTGCAAACGTTTCGCACGTATGTATTTTGGAGACAGTTAACTATCATTACTGATAATAAGGCTTTGATATTTATCAAGAAGTGTCACCTGAACAATTCACGCATCACCAGGTGGATTCTTGCGATTCAAGATTATGATTTCGATATAGTCCATTGCAAAGGGCAAGAGAACGTTGTCGCTGATGTCCTTAGTAGATATCCTGAGGACATGGACGCTGAGAAATCAATTGATCATACCGAGGAATTCGAAGTCAATAGTATCACTATCCGTATTAATAATGAGGTAAAGAATAAATTAAAAAATATAACATTTCACCAATTAGCAGATAAGAAATTGAAGTCAATATAGAAACTGTGCCAACAAACCCAGATCACCAGCTGAATGACAAATATGCATGGTACAAAAGCAAGCTTTACAGGAAGGACAGAGGGGCGTGGAAACTTATGTTGACAGCGGAGCTGAGCCGAACGTTGATTTACGAGCTACACAACGCCTATAGTCACGTAGGGAACCGACGTACCTACCAGTTATTCAAAGAGTATTTCGCGGGAGACTCCATCAACAAGATTACACAACATGTTATAAAAACTTGTCAGATATGTCAGAAGAGTAAAGACTTGCTTGTCAAAGGATGCTGGGAGAGACCCAACCCGTCATTCCTAAGTCGAAGGGAGAATTAGTTAGCATCGACTATTATGGCCCTTTACCAACTTCAACAGGCGGTGTCAAATATATACTAATTTATGGTGGATAACTTCACTAAATTTGTAAAACTCTACCAGTTAAAAAAGGCTACCACCACAGTCACCATAAATAAAATAAAACTGTACTGCGAAGAAATCGGTAAACCAGTCGCAATTTTGTCCGATAAATTACAAGTCAGAAATGGATAACCACATTACAGCAACTACGCATTAAACCGAAATTTACTGCCATACGAAATCCTTGCACCAACCTGGCAGAGCGAATCAATTGACAATTAGGAAACATGTTTCGGGTGCTAACGTCAGAAAGACACTCTAAGTGGGCTAGATATTTAGGACTAATTGAAGCGTGTATCAATCAGACATATCACGAGACCATTGAAACAACGCCATACGAAGATCAATGGGGAAGAAAACCAGAGCGTGATTGGGCCAAGTACGTAGATAGTGAAATGGTACCAGCAAATAAGCCAGTTGATACAAAAATATTTATTTAAGAATTAAGGAGAAGGGTAGAAAACGGACAGAATAGATCAATTTAGCCAATAAAATTACAAAGTTTCAGGTAGGTGACAAAGTGTTATTACGAGCATACGGTACCCAATGTCAGATTTAAATAAAAAGGTAATTGGAAAATCTTGTAATATTTTCGAAGGTCCATATAAGATCTGTAAGGAAGTCGGAATGGCTACGTACCAACTCGAAGACATTCAACAGCCCGGAAAGATTTGAGGAAAGTTTAATATTAGACAGCTTAAACCATATTATGAAATTTAACACACATTACACAGAGACAAAAGGTTTTAAAAAAACAAAAGATTAATAAACAGATTGTAAGAACACAACTTTCACAGATGTATATGTAATAACTTATAAGTAAATGTTAATAAGACTGAATTGACAAAATGTCGAAAGGCTAATTAATTAACATTGTATTGTATGTATAGGATAAGCTTTCAACTAGATTATGTGTATAAGAAAGTAAGTAATATCAAGGGAAAGTATTTGTTTGTAACTATATCATGAATAGCGGGACATGGGACCCAAAGAGGTATGTAGCTTTTGACAAGCAGGTAGCACAAACCAGTTGAGGATTTTGTTTGTAAACAAACTGTGGGCCCAATGACAATGTAAACAGCTGATGGATGTAAAGGGTAGAGAATGGAGTAATAAAAGAAATTACTAAATGTACCGTAGTATATGTAAATAAAACTGACTTGTAGATATATAATTAACGTAATATGAATGTAATAGGTGTAAGAATTTAAAAAACATTGCAAAGGGGTTAAATAAATGTAATAAGATCCATTTGAAGGACGCAGCAATAGAATCCTCATCAATTTTCTACAAAAAATCTTATACGATTCTATTGGGGGACTAATATAACGTTAAAATTGAATGCTACTCAATTTTACTCAGATTTTATATAAAATAATGATTAATAATTGTTTATTAGTCTAAGACATGCAAGTAACGTTGAGTTGAAGTACTGTTAGCAGCAAGCCTAGCGGTGTTCTTCAAAAGAACACACCCCTGTCGAGGTGACTGTCTGACAGGGAGAAAACATACAACAGGTCACGTACTGGGTGAAGAATCATAAAAATGTATTGTACTAAAAAAGCAATAAAGTTTAAGTGAAAGCGAGAGAAAGCTGAGTGTTCAGACAATACAGTCCGTTAGAAATAGAATGAGAGGTTAGAGCGAGAAAGCATAAGGTAGCATCTCTCCCCACTTGTTTGTATAAGTTTGGCACGCGCTGTTTTTTGGTGAATGAAAGAAAGCGTCATTTTTTTACTGGGTGAAATTAGCTAGTTGGGTTGGAGGAAATCAAATATCGCGGTACTTGAAACCAATGGGAACGCGATTTGTAAATATTGAGTGTGGGTAAGGATTGTGTGTGTATAAAAAACGTAGTTATAGAATCGGGAAGTTACGAAGCGTTGAAGTGTATTCGGTATGAATTACTGGTATTGTGAGCACTTAGCTTAATAACATATTTACTAAGGTGTCAGAATAAATAGTAATTATACACTAATTACATTCTAAATCAGTAAGTAGATGTGAGCTGTGTAGTGAAAGTGAAACCTAGGTAATTAAAGTGTTAGTGTCAATGAGGGTAGACAACAGGATCGTCCGAATCGCCGATGAACGCAAAGCTCCAGGATCGCAGACTCCGAGGGAAGGAATCACCAACACAAACAAAATTCAACAAACAAGTCAAACAAATTTGAACATTAAAACTCATAATAATTCATGTATCTTTTGTTAAATCTATTACTATTGGCAATTCAATCTGCCTAAGAACCTACTTAGAATTGATGAGAAGCTAAAAAATTCAATATTGTGAATCATTTTAAGATTGTATGTAAATTTGTAATATGTAAATAAAGAGTTTATTAAATTTAGGATTCATTCAATTCAAGTTGTGTTAATAATCATTTTGATACCCTGAGATAATTTTAAGAGTCGCCATCAAAGCAAGAGTTGAGAGCTTAGTATTAGTGAATTACAACTATCTTTTGCTAGCTCTAAGCTGCGAGGGTGGTAAATTATATAGACTCTCTAACGAATCCCAACAGATCTTATTTGTGGATGGATGACAATCTAACAAGAATAAGAATTATGAAAGAATAAAGAATAATAAACTAAGTCTCTCTTCTGCTGGTGCCGTAGCAGCCCTATGTGAGAACATGTTGCGTGCATGAACATGTTACCATTGGTCATGGTTCCAAGCCACATCATCCAAATTTTTAATACCCAGCTTCCTCAGATCATCTTCAGTCCTATTTATCCTCCTTAGTTTAGGTCTGTCTCTAGTCCTTTGTCTACCCCTTCATACGCCATTGTGCTTTAAATTTCTGGTTCACAATTTTCTGTAGAAAAATTTAACAATAATTTCCCTTGAAAAGGGTGTGAAAACAGATGATTCTATTTGTAAAAAAAATGAATGTAAACGCAAAAGTGCTGTAATCTGGATTTTTCAGTGAACTAAATATGTGAGAGATTATGTTCTAGGTCTCGCAGTTCGCAAGTTTTATGTAATTAAATTTCTATGAGCACAAATAGACATGCCCCAGAAAGGGCGGGCAATGTATCCAAAGTGTGAAAACTAATTAATGCAAATTCATCTAAGATAAGAATCAGAATAATTCAAATTTTTCTTAGGCAATTTGGTGTTTAACAAAAGTGTGTTAATAATTGTAATGAAAATAATAAACTTGCTATAGGTTTTTAAATACAGTACTAATGTTAATTCATGGAACAGAGGTTCAGGGGAGTTATATAAAGTATAACTGATAGAATAATAATATTCTGTTATCACATGTAATAATTAGTACAAGCAAAATAATTGTCACAAAAACCAGCTGGTCATCATGGAATATGCACACAATAGAAATACCAAGAAACAGACAGGGAATATCTAACTGAATTAGAACAGTTCAAAAGCTAAAAACCGAGTGAAGAAGATATCGAAACAACAAAAAGAAAGCATACCCTGATGATGGCATGAATTTTATAGACAGAGAAGGAGAGCTCTCATCAATTACCTCTAACCTAGATTTAGAAATGACGATAATTATTAAAAAAATCAAAACTCAGATTATTTTATGAACAAAAAAGTTGTATTTATGGACTCAGGGGCTAGCACCTTGAGAGTAATGATATTGTAAGGCTGTGGTTCCCTTGTTGTGGTCTAATTTATTTAATTCATTTTATATTAGAGGCTAAAAAACATTATTTTTCAACTTTACCTTCTTTCTACTGAAGGATAGCAATGGGACTTGGAACTTGTATAAATTTCTGTTGTCTACGTGGCTACATAAACATCAAACCTACATTCACAGCCAAGAAAACATTAGTTATGCATTGTCTGGAGAATGAATAGCATAAAGTGTGAGTTGTACAAAAGATGTGAAAAGTAGTCTGGAACTGGTGTTATCAAATGATAATAGACTGGATAAGAGATACTACAACTTCAAAAGAAAAACAAGTCTTATAATAGGCCTTGAAACAGTACCAACATTATACTTTGCAATTAGATTCAAAGAGAAACACATTACTTCAAATTCTCATGCAATTGTAAGAAATAAGAGACTTTAGCTTAATTACCACAGCTAAGAAAGTGGAGTAACAAGAATAGGTAGCCCTAGGAGACCCTAGAAATGGGCAAGATACCCAAATGTAAAGCAGAAATTATATTTTTTTTAAATGTAATGTAAACTTTTTTGTAAAAATGAATTATCATTAATATTTTGCAAGTCACCTTGTAGAACTTCCAACACTGCTTATAGATGCTCCGTCAGCAACTCTTCTTTCCCGTGCATCATCTAAATCTGAAGGATCAGAATCAGAAAGGCGTGATGTTGTACTAGGTGGTGATAAATGGTCTGTAGGTGTCAAGGCCAAGTCTATGTCTTCCACAGCCTGATTCCACATGTAAAGAAAATATGTTAAAAAAACATGTGTGTAGTGTTGTGTAATAAATTTAATACTTATATTAAATATTTATTACTTTATAGTTATATATTACTGATAACATGTCAGTATAAATACATACTTAATTTAAAAGTATTAATAATATTTTCTTTAATGCCAAGAGTAGCAATATTCAAAAGTTCAGTGAGGAGGGTACAGCCCACTACTTTATGAAAGTTCAGTAGGAAGATCATGAAAAATATTTTAAATGGTATCAATTTATAATCACCGCCTTTTCATATGCATAGTAATTGTAAACATCAGGGTGACCGAGCTTTGCTCGGTTTTCACATTTATTTATAAATATACAGATTTAAAAAAACATTATTTATTATTAATTATTTATTTATTTTTATTAATTATTTATTTTTTGATATTTACTTTCATATATAAACATATCGATACTACGCCGTTTGTGTTTATTGACAGTTTCTGTTATTGGAATCACAATTATTTAATACTTCTTTCCATACAACGATTCTTGTATGGCGAGGATTTTCTGGTGGTAAAAGAACTTTTAAGCCACTTCGCCTTTTGACTCTGGAAAATGCCGTGCATAAACACAGGAATTGATAAGTGAATTCCCACCACTTCAAATGTTTGCCCTTGAGCCTTGTGAATAGTAATAGCAAAAGCTGCTCTGACAGGAAATTGATGCCTTTACATAGTGCACCCAAGCTGACTTTTGCTGGAATCTATTGTAATCCTTGGAATATGAACTTCTCGACCTGAATATTCACCCGTGATAATCTTGGCTTTAATAACGTTATTACATAATTCAGTCACGACCAATCTCGTTCCATTGCACAGCCCTTCAGAGACGTCCAAGTTTCGTAAGAGCATTATTTACAACAACGTATAGAGAACACTTAATAGTTTAGATTATGTATATACCTCAGAGAATGCAAAAAACACAACAGCGTATAGAGAACACTTAATAGTTTAGATTATGTATATCAGATAGATTGTACAAAAATCGTTGCGCAGAAACCCACAATTGTATGTCTCAACTCTTAGTTTGTTTATTTACAGTCATAGCAACATCTGTTTATATTATTTATAAACATCGATACTGCGCCATTTAGGCGGCAGGTTAAAGACCTATAAAGACCCTACGGTATCGTTAGAGCCGTTTCCGAGAAAAAAAGGACATACATAGATTAGATTGTATGTCTCAACTCTTAGTTTGTTTATTTACATTCATAACAACAGCTATATTTATTTATAAACATCGATACTGGGATTGTATGTCTCAACTCTTAGTTTGTTTATTTACATTCATTGCAACAGCTATTTTATATTATTTATAAACATCGATAAGATCTATTCTTTATGAACAGAATTAAAATTAACGTTTTAATTTCAAATAAAAAATATTTTTTTTAAATATTTGTTGCTGGGTGACAGAGTTATAACAATAGCAATTGTTGTGTGAATATTTAAACCTACATGAATTAAAATGTATACTTAAAAGACCCTACGGTTTAGGCCTTAGGCGATTTTTGCGGAAAATGAGACCTAGCCCTCGATTTTTAGTGTCCAAATACGCTTAAGTACCAAATTTCGAGAAAATCGTTAGAGCCGTTTCCGAGAAAAAAAGGACATACATACAAAGATTGCTCGCTTAATAGTATAAGATTCTTGTGTTATACACTATACAATCTGATGTGCCAACAAGTTATGTTGGCAGTCTCTTTTGAATCATACTTTGTAATCAACTCCTAATAAGCAGTCATAGTAACATGTCACACAGTAGTGCAAAAACACCAGTTAAAATTTTACCAGAACAATTCAAATACTTTTGTGTTTAGCTTATCAGCATATCTACTGTTTACATTGGATCATTAAAACAGTTTTCATTTGTAGACTTACACATGGTTAGAACTTTTGATAACAACATTTTTTCAACTGACAATGACATTTTATTGTTACTACTGTTAACACCAAATATTTAATTATAAGTGTAATACTACTGACTCAGAACACTAAGTTTTTTATTGATAAAAATGTAAAATTTTTATCTTATAGCCTGAATCAGTTTTTGCTTATTATAAGCTTCATGTTCTGAGTCAGTAGTATTATAATTAGTTAATCAACGGACACATCATGGACAACAAAATCCAAGAACCAAATATTTTGCCCATTCTGTGATTTGCTATAGCTTTAAAGCTTTAAATTCTGTTTTACCATCGAGGATATGACATCACAGAATGGGAAAACGTTTAGTGTTAACAATAATATCTATAAAAGTGATTTCAACTGATAAGTATTGTTATTAAACCATTACCAGGTTTATGTTTAATTTACGTGTTAATGTACATTAACATGTAACATTTGCAGCTCTTAGAAGAAAACCACTGTTTTATTAACTACTGACAATGTTTACCTTACAACAGATTCTTTGCTGTTTATGAATACTGTCATGTTCAGTTAATACCAACTGCTAGCTAAAATATCTCCATTGTTCTAACAAAAATGTCATCAACAACAAACAACATACCAGTTTTCACAATCTTTGCTAAAATAATCTTCATACTTTTCACTGTAAATTCTTTGTAACATTTAATTTTATACAAACACTGATATTCATAAATTTATGTATTGTGTAATATTAATAATACTTGATAATCTCAAGTTTATTTCTGATTTTATTGAACTTAATTATTTTTTAAAAGTTTATCCATATTATTTAATTTTCTTTTTAATATAGCAGATTATAGGATTACTTTGTACCAGTCAAATTAGGTTAGAAGCTACAAAATTCCATTGCCAACTGTTTTATAATATCACCCACAACACAGTCACCAAAAAATTTTGTAGTTCTAAACACAATGTAATCACACCTTATAATAACTGCTACTTATGATGTTGTCTGAATCTTCCCTATCATTCTGACAGTTACTACTACAATTTTAAAACAGGGAATATATTAACGCCCTGTAACATGTACAATAAACTGGAAATTTTAATGACTGTGTGTGTGTGTGTGTGTGTGTGTGTGTGTGTGTTGAATTTAATTTCAAAATACTAAATTTCTTGAAGAAATTAACCAATAGAGAGAGAAAAGAGAGCAATACATACACACATTTCTTTGGGAATGATTATATGCATTTTTTAGAGGAAGAATTCTTTAAAAATTGAAACTGCAGAGTACAAAATTGAAACAGTTTATGTAAACTCTTAGAAAACCAATTATAATAAAATGGTAAACTGTTCAACCTAAGCACTCAAGTCTACTCTTGAACTAAAAGTAATTGTTATTTGTATTACTTGTTCAGTAATTGTGTTAGTTGTTTTTGCAGGAGATTTATGGAGATAATTCACTGATCAAAATCCAGACTACACATTATTCAAGTAGGCCTAACCACTAGTATATGCAATTATTTGAATTGCAAGTAAACTAGGGATATCTATTTACAGTTAATTAATAACAATATACTCCACTTTGTATTACTAAATTGGTTTAAGATGAAACAAAATTTGAGCAATATGGCATGTAGGGATAGGGAAGCCAACATCTATTTATTCACAAGCAGTGCAATATAATGACAAAACATACTAATTAAAGAACAAATCCAAATAAAAACCAATTTATTCTAATGTTACATAATATCACTAGTCTGTGATGATAATAATGATGATGATGATGATGATGATGATGATGATTATTATTGTGTACATTAGACATGGCTGGGAAGTTACTGGAGAAACTCATCAGGACAAGACTGGCAACGACGATAAAAAATGCAGGAGATCTAGGACAGGAAGATCAACAGTGGACACAATACAGGAAATGTGTGAGGGTGTCAGAAGAGCAGAGGACCACAACCATCTCTCAGGAAGGATTGTGCTGCTGGTGACACTGGATGTTAAAAATGCGTTCAACAACATGAGGTGGAGTGACATACTGGAGGCATTGGACCATGACTTTTGTGTGCCTAGGTACCTGATGTGGATGATGGACGATTACCTCAGGAATTGAGTGCTGCTTTATGGAATGCAGGAAGGATAGCAGTGGCTGGCTGTCACAGCAGGGGCAGCCCAGGGTCCAGTCCCAGGACCAGACCTCTGGAACGTATCCTATGATGCTGTTGAGGATGGAGATACCAGAAGAGTCATGTTTGATGGGGTATGTTGATGATGTAACAGTGCTCGGACCATCAACCAGGCCCAGATCAAGCTCAACAGGGTGATGCGATTAATCAACAACTGGATGCCATTGCACAGCCCTTGGCAAGACAGAAGTCGTGGTCTTGACTAAGAAGAGCAGTGGTCTCCACTGTAAGACCAGTATGAGTCAGAAATGTTGTGGTCGAGTCAAAGTCAGTGGCGGAGTACCTTGGAGTGATGATCAAATCCAAGTTGAGCAGATTAGGCAGACTGTGCAGAAAGCAGTGAAGGAAGTGATGGCACTTAATCAGTTTATGGCCAACATCGGCAGCCTGAAGTCAACCAGAAGAATTATGATGGCAGGTGTCCAGTCAGTCCTGCTGTTTGGAGCAAACGTGTGGGAAGACTCCTCGAATCGTAAGATCTACAGGAAGGAACTAACCCAGGTTCAAGGACGAAGTGGTCTTTGAGTTGCATCGGCCTACCACATGGTTTCTGAGCCAGCTGTCTTGGTCATTGCTGATGCTGATCAACCTTCTCACCAAAAAATATAAGATCGCCTTTCAGAGGAAGAAGGAGGTAGGTGGTGAAGCTGAACACCAAGAGGCACGAAGCCAGAGGATGGAGAGCTGGTAGATAGCTTGGGAGCACGTGGAGCTAGGTCGCTGGATAAGGAAGCTCATCAAGCAGGTGCAGTCATGGACAGAGAGGAAGCATGGTGAGATTGACTACTACCTCACCCACTTTCTGACTGGACATGGGCATTTACAATCATGCCTGAAGAAAGTTGGAAGGCTGAGTCATCAGAGTGCCTGTACTGCCCAGAAGCCGTGAATGATATCAGCTATACATTCTTCGTCTGTGACAGATGAGAGCAACATAGATCGTTGCAAGAAGGTATTAGGCAGGAGATAACATTGTTGAAGCAGTGCTTTATGGGGGAGGACACCTGGAACTGTGTCGTATGCTTTAAAAGAAGAGATTCTTTGGGCGAAGAAGATAGATTTCACAATACAATATAGAAGAATAACAAGTCAGTTGTGAGCCATAGGGCTGAAGAACAATTAATAATGTAATGTGTCAAACAGTTCCAGGTTAGTGTCCTAGAAGAGAAAAGGGAGGTGGTTTTTTAGTGGGTTGGGTACAATACCCAAATCTACAGACTCTGGAAGCATGCACCCTTCTGGACACTTGTACAGCAAATTTTTCCACCTGCCTTTGTAAAAAATGTATTATTATTATTTATATTATTATTACAATGTTTAAAAAGGAGCATTTTCCCATTTAATGAGCAACAATGACTTTTTGTTTATATATTTCTGATGTTTCATGTACTTTACATTTTACATATAGTAAACAAATGTGTGTCCTCTAATTTTCATTATTGTTAAAATCCATTAAAAATTATATTAATAATTTACTGTAAATAAGTCTTACATGTGGCATAGGAATGTCTTCATGCGCACTCAGGTAGAACCAGTCTGGCTCGTTGTCTAATAATGCCACACTAAGTTCAATTACAACCTGTAAACAGCATGTTCATAACATGAATGTAAAACTAACCCTGTAATATGTCATAAACTATACTACAAAAATACAGTTACATACTCAAGCTACTAATATTAGACATTTTTCTAATATCCTCTTCTTACAATATCAATCTGCAGATTGATGGATGCCCACATTCCAAGTCACCGGACCATTCTGTTGATCACCTCTGTTTAGAATTACTATATCTACATGGTCTGACAATTAAGTTCACGAACTCATAATAGAAAATATGCTACATACGTTATTGTTGAATACCACTGTGGTCATCTCAAAGTACTCACCTTGGGGAAGCTATACACCGATGCCAGTGTCCACTCCACCCTTCGAAGCAGTTTTGGAACTCTTTTCTGCAATGGCCTTCAGAGCTGCCATCATATTAGCCTTAATGTCCTCAATGTCATCAAAATGTCTTCCTTTCAAAACTTCTTTGATCTTTGGGTCAAGAAAGAAGTCATTGGGGGCAAGGTCAGGTGAGTATGGTGGGTGGTCTATCAAAGTTATTTGCTTCCTGGCCAAAAACTCCCGTACAGACAGAGTTGTGTGCGCAGGTGCATTGTTATGATGCATGAGCCATGAATTGTTGGTGAAAAGTTCCGGTTGTTTGCGTCTCACATTTTCATGCAACCTTTGCAGCTCTGCCAAATAGTACACTTGGTTAACTGTTTGTCCTGATAGTACAAATTCATAGTGAACAATTCCTCGGATATCAAAAAATTTTATCAACAACATTTTGATTTTTGATTTTGATTGACGTAGAGAATCAGGTGACTTCCACTGGGCACTCTGTTGCTTTGTTTCAGGGTCATACACAAAGATCCAGGTTTCATCACCTGTGATTATTTGGCCCAAACCATCGTCTTACCTCTCCAACAGTTCTGAAGCACAGGTCAACCCTCCTTTGCTTTTAATCACTGGTAAGCTCCTTTGGGATCATCTTGGCACACACCTTGTGCATATCAAGGTCTTCAGTTAAATAAATGTTCCCCTATAAATGTTCACTTGGTCTTCTGCTGTGGATCTCACGGTCAGTCACCGATTTGCATGTGCAATTTGACAAATTTTGGCAATGTTTTCATCTGTTCAGCTCAACACTGGCCGCCCTACCTTTCTTCATCAGTCACTTGTTCCCTCCCCTCAGAAAACCATTTAATCCATTTGTACACCACTGTTTTCTTCATGCCATTCTCACCGTACACCTGCACTAACATTTCCCATATTTCAATCCCATTCTTACCCAGTTTCGCAAGAAATTTTATGTTTGTTCATTGCTCTAATTCCAGCTCAGACAGTTTCATGTGACAGTACACACACACAAGTATAAACAACAGTACACACCACTCGGCACAAATCCGCCACATGTCAACACAAACACTGCTGTGAGACACTGAAATACCAAGCAGAATGATCACTGTTGCACACCACTATATAAAAATTATCCCGATTAGCGCTTTCAAGCTTCACAGCTCATCGTCAGATCGGAACAGACAGAAATTATGTGAAAACAAACCCTTCACCCCTCTCACCCCACCCTGCTCACACACAACAAGCTATAATATAAATGTCCCTTCCCCACCCCCTAAACCCTGTCCCACCATCTGTACAGTTACATATTTTTCTAGCAAATTCCTTGTGTTTCAGTGTTGTGTGTGTGCATCCTTTTAAACTTACCCTCTTCCTCTCCACACACGTGGGTCAGTCACACACCCTTATTTTAAAACATCCAATTAGTACTATGCAATATAATTCTTAATCTTATCTATCTGTCCTCTATCATTTACTTCTTAATTATGTTATAAAATATTTCTTCATTATCAAATTTAATTTTAATATTAATTAAATTGTCTAACCCTTTTTCTCTTTTTTCAATATTTCTAACTCCTCTCTAAGCTTCCTTTCAACTGTGTTATTTACTACTTTTACAATTTTGTATTCTTCCAAAGGATTAACAAACTTATGGTTGTCTTCTATGATTTGGTCTTCTATATGTCTTCTAACACAAATTTCTTCATTAAACGTTTGAAATACCAAGGCTATGAAATATCACAGAGCTGCTTGTATAGTGTTCCCCTCAGTGCTAAACTGAGGCGAGTTCGTGAAGTTAATTGTCAGACTTTGTATTTGCAGCCACATGATCCAAGGAGCACTGGAAAAGAGAGCATTTTTGATACCACATCAGTAACTATTGTGCTTTAAATACATGTTTCAGCCAGTGATATTTCCTTCAGATGAATCTTCCCACATACAATTTTTCTCACAGTATTTTCACCCTATCTTTCCAAAAAAAGCCTGTGTGTTCTCCTACAGTAGTACATGTTTCATAACAGGTTTGTGTTCCCTAATCATGCTCTACCTTGTCTTCCAAATGGTCCATGATTCTGAGCCATAAACAGTCAAAAAACAAGCCTCATCTTTTTCATAAACTTACTTTTGTTGTTCTTCTTAGGTTTAATGTAATTTATAAAATACCCATTAGCTGAGACTCTACTGGCCAGGTCACAAAATTCATCATGGTTAGTAAGCATAGTTAATTTAAATTAATTAACTGTACCTGCTGTTAAACATCCAAACTAAGCAAAAGTAGTGCAAACATTATACTCAAACAAAATGAAACCTGTAAAGTAGGACCTTGAGAATTTTGTCATAATTTGTTCACATTTTCATATGTTTCTCTATACAGTAGAACTTGGCTAATTCGAACGTGCATAATTCGAATTCGTGGATAATTCGAACTTTTACCGTGGTCCCTTGAATATCCTATGTAAAACCATGCAAAAACATCGTCTGTAATTCGAATTTTTTTTGGTTAATTCGAAATAAAAATTTTGCTCTAACTACAAAAAATCGCCTACAGTATGGGCTAGACCACGTAACAATAGAGACACGACTGGAAACAGACAAGCAGGCATCGCCCTTTGTGAACAGACGCTTGTCCTTTGTGTCAAATTCGTGGAATTGCCGTCAGTATCTGGCGATGACACATGACTGGCTCGTGTAACGGTACCGTTCGCCATTGTCCCTTGTTCCACGCCTTGTCAGTCAGCCACCCTCACTGTTGCTTTCAGTTCAGTCTGCCTGCATTCGTGGAAGTGTTAAGTCTTTTTGAGTTTCTACTGTGCGAGCTGTGTCCTGTAGTGAGAGACCGTTCCTTTCTTTATACAGTACTGTATATACAGACTGGTTTGTTTTAGTGACGCTTATTGTGTTGTGTGTTCATCATAGCCCTTTCAAAACCAATACGGACCCAATACAAATCATTGACATTTGCCGAAAAAGTTGCCGTTATACGGGAAGTGGAAAAGGGACAAAAAAAGAAATCTGAAATTGCCAAGGAATTCGGGATACCGCCAAATACGCTGTCAACGTATCTAAAAAATAAAGAGAAGATTTTGAATAGTGTGTGTAAAGCCAGCGACAAAGATAGGAAAAGAGCGCGAGGACCAGAAAATCCCGACGTGGATGAATGTGTAGTGAAGTGGTTTAAGTAAGCAAGGGACAAAAAAATTCCAGTCAGTGGGCCCCTCGTCAGAGCCAAAGCTGAGGAATTCGCATCTAGCTTAGGGAAAAATGATTTTAAGGCCAGCACTGGTTGGCTCGATGGTTTTAAAGAAAGGAATGGCATGTCTTTCAAAACTGTTTGTGGGGAAAGTGGATCTGTTGACGTTGAAGCTGCAAATTCATGGAAAGACGATTTGTTGCAAATGATTTCTGATAGAGACGCTAAAGACATTTTTAACGTAGACGAGACGGGATTATTCTTCAAATGCACCCCCGACAAAACACTTGCTTTTAAAGGAGAAAGTTGTAGTGGCGGCAAACACAGCAAGGAGCGCATAACACTTTTAATCGGAGCAAACATGGATGGCTTGGAAAAACTGCCTTTGCTAATGATAGGGAAGTCAGCCAACCCACGTTGTTTCAAAAATGTAAAAACGAAACCAGTTGAACATGAATCAAACAATAAAGCTTGGATGCCAGGTGAAATTTTCGAAAGATGGCTTTTGAAAATCAACAGGAAATTTCAGAATCAAAACAGAAGAATCGTCTTGTGTATTGACAACTGTACAGCGCACAACACTATTCCTGTGATGGAAAATGTAAAGGTTGTGTTTTTCCCTCCAAACATGACTTGAGTAGTTCAACCTATGGACCAAGGTGTAATAAAAAATTTTAAGCATTTTTACAGACGGCTTGTGGTCCAAAACATTCTGTCAGGTGCTTATTTAGATGAGCACGAAAATATCAAGATTAACATCCTTCAAGCTGCCCGCATGTGCAACAGTGCTTGGAACCAAGTTACGCAAAAAACAATTGCTAATTGTTTTCGTAAAGGTGGTTTCTGCCACATTGAAGGTGAAGAGGAGAATAAAGCTGCTAGAGAAGTCGTACCCACTACGGATAACTGGGAAGATGTTGGACATGACGCAGGCATTCGTTACGAAGAGTTTGTAAACATGAATGAAGACTTGGCGGTGTGCGGTGAACAGACAGATATGGAGATCGTGGCTGATGTTATGAACAAAAGAAATGATGGTACATCTTCAGATGAAGAAGGGGACCAGCTAGAACTTCCAGAGATACCGATTCCAACGGCTTCACAGGCATCAAATTACATTCAAGACTTGAGACGGTTTGTTGAAGGACAGCAGAACGTAAGTGACGCTATTTTCCAAGCACTTAATAAACTTGAAGAGTTTACTACAACTCAGTGTATTAACTGCAAAATGCAATCAAAAGTTTCTAGCTTTTTAAAAAAAACTGTAAATGCTATATTGTACTGAAACATGTTTATACGTTTGTAATACATATGTATAAGGAAATTGTTTAATAAAATAACACATTGCTTTACTGAATTTCGGTTTTTGATTTGATTTTTCTACCGTTATTAAAAGTTTTCCTAATTCGAATTTTTTGATAATTCGAATTTTTTACTGGTCCCTTCAGCTTCGAATTAGCCAAGTTCTACTGTATTTTGCTCATACTACAGGATGATCAAAAAGTTTCTGAGCACCTGATTACAGTAAAAAAAAACATAAAAATATTTTTAATTTTTTCAGTCACTTACCATGATCACATACTTAGTATTAAAGATAACAGGTTCTTGTGACTTTGTGTTCCACTGACTCTAGCAGTTGGCTGCGCTGCCAAGGAGCCATATTGAGCCAACTTTGTTCAGTCATGGGCAATTATGTTCTTACTGGATCATGTGTTTTGGTGTGGTGGAGAATACACACCGAATGTTCACCGACAACACCAGGCAAAAATATGGCACATTATAAACCAATGCAGCAGTTGATTCAGAAATTTCAAGAAATATCAAGTTCTGTGTATAATGCTACCAGATCTTGAAGATCATCAATACTGGCACAGAAAAGGTGTTGGATGTCTCATGTGCATAGACCACAGTCTCAAGGAGTCCATCAAGAAACTATGGCAGCAGGTTGGCAACAATGACATGGCCCATATGGCTTTAGAAACTCCTTAACCGTATGCCCTTACAAAATTAAAACTACATATGAATTGAAACTTGGCAACAGTATTAATCAGATATTACACTCTAAGCAACTTTCAGAGTTTCTGGACAATGAAAGAGAGGACATTTTGAATTTCACACTTTTCACAGACAGAGCATGTCATAGTATGTAAACAGTCAAAACTCACACAATCCTCACTGTGCCGAGTCGAGTAAGATCGGCGAGAATAAACAAAAAATCGTGTACGGTATTTAACGAACACGTATTTAGTGGTGGCGTTTTGCCGTACTGTGTTTAACAGAAATACGCACACAATCTACATTCGGTAAATATGCTGCGCCCGACTGGTGCTGCGCTCTGGCGTTCGCTGTTGATTGCGAGTTGAGAAAGGGCAGAGAAAGCGTTTCAAAACCTGTCTCTTTTCTGGTCCTGCATCAAACAGACGCATTTTCCCGTTCTCCGACAGATTGAAGTTTTTAATTGCACCATCTTCCATCTATGGCAGGCTAAATTAATACAGATCTGCGGTAAGTCACGGCAATATACTTATATATATTAATCTGTAGTTGTGCAAAAAGAATTTGTTTAATAAGTACCGATATGAATGAAATCAGTTAACCTATCACGCCACGTGGCAAGTTGTGAAATGTGTAATTTTGAGTAATTTAAATGTAAATTTTATTGGTAATTATAGTAATACTATGTTAATTTCTGAAGTCTTGACTAAGGCACCGTAATTGAATAATGTTAACCCAGAGGGGTTGTGATGGTACAATTCTGGTGCAATATTAAATTAATAAAACATGGTACAAAAGACTATAATTATTGTATTCATTTATTTTTAACAATTTGGTAATAATTATTTAAATATTCCATAATCCCTGTGAAGCTGTGGTGAGTGAACTATATAAATATTTTATAACACGCATATGTGAATTGACAGGATTCTGACCGTTTTCAATTGCAAAACAACAAACTCAGCAAAAAACGTAGGTCACATACTGAGATAACGAGACGAGCCCTGATGACGTCAGCGGTACAGAATGTATATTTCTGTAAACAACTCGAGGCTTGGCTCTATGAACAATAGCTTGATGACGTCGCTTTCGCCCCACCTACGCAATGTGAAACAAAGAGTCTTGGTCATTTTCTTCTAGAGCGTGAACGTAGCCGGCCGGCAAGGGGGTTCACCGGGTGTAAATTTTAATTTTTACACCAACAGAAGTGGTTAACTACAAAAGTGCTTAACAACAGTGACACCTTACCATTCGGTAAGGTGTAATAATTCCGAATGTGACCGGTAGCGAAATCGGTAAACTCGCGGTGTGCGATGTTTTTACCGAACAAACAACCGCAGCTAAGTAGCTGTAAAACTTGGTGAGAACGTTCCAACATTCATTCATTCAATATAATAATGACCAGTAAAAATTTTAATATGAGCTCAATAAATAAATAAATTGTACCAGAGCGTGAGAGAGAGAGAGAGTGCCTTAAATTTTCTAAATGCTGGGTTGTGCTATATATTTATACGATTTCAATGTTTAATAATCATGTTTCATAATGTTTCATGTTTACTGTTTATTTTGGAGGGTTAAAATTTTGATGTTTGATAAACGCCTCATGGCGTAAGATGTACTTATACGTATATAAATAAATTGGGTAATATCACTGGTAACAATTTTAAACAGGTATTATTATTTCAAATAACAATTTCCGCTATCATATCGTTCGCTTAACCCGAATTCTGGCCCACAAAATAAGCCTTATATCATATGTGGGTAATTTCCATCATGGCGCCCGTAATTGTACAATGTTTATTGTAAAAGTAGTTAAAAGTATGTGACGCAAAGATGTGTCTTATAACAAATGGCGCCCTTACAGCTGGACAATTATATAAATTGTATATAATATAAGCCTACAAAGTAAGCGGAAAAGTTATCTGAGGTAATAAACACAATTTTTTAATATGTAAACATAACCCAAATTTTACGAGGTTATGTTATAAGATTGTATGCATGCGTGTATTATAAATAACAAACATGAGTACTAATGACAATATTACAATAGAAATCAGTACAGCTGATGTAGATTTGACTAGTGAGATGGATGTTCAACCAACTCAAACTAGTCAGATTGACGAGGCAAATACGCCTGTATCTGTTGTATCTGTAGAGACAGAGAAAGTCGCTACATCCATTTCAACTAGGTCAGAAAGTAAACCAGATGGTACAGCTGCTTTGATGCAGTTGATATTACATAAATTTGATGAACAGAGTGTAAAATTTGATAATTTTGACCATAAATTTGATGAACTGAGTGTAAAATTTGATAATTTTGACAAAAAGCTAGATGAGCAGAAAAATGAAATCTGAAATAGTTTTGATATCAAGTTTCACGAATTAAAAAACGAAATTAAAAGTCGTAATATTAATCTTATTAAGCAGTGCGATAAAGTGATTAAAAAATTGGATGAGAGTTTAATTCAAATAGAAAATCAGAAGGTGAGTAGTAGTGAAAATATGATGAAAAACGAAGTACTGATTAATAAGGTAAATAACAATGATAATTTGAATAATGAATTTACAGGTAGTAAGAATATAATATTAGAAAATGATAATGAAGGTATTATGAGTGAAAATGAGGTGTTTGAGTGTATAGAGTCAGAGAGAGAGCATGGAGAAAGTATTTTTGTTAAAAGGGTGCAGGGGTTAGAATTTTCTTTTGATGTTGTGTTAGGGGGTGAAGAAAAGTCTTCACGTATTTTTAAGAAGGACAAGAGTTCCTTATATTTATATTTGGGAGATGATAGGTCTACAAATAAAGTTTCTTGGTGTTTTTGTGTACCTCATAAGTGGTACAGTAATTTTGAGTTAGTGACCCCTGCATATTTGGAGAGAGAGAGAGTGTAACTTGGTGTTATGGTGAGAAATATATTAAGAGAGAAAGTGTAGAGAGGTATTGTGAGAAAAAGGAAGTAATAAAATTTTTTACAGTAAATAGAAAGTACAGAGAATTGGTAGAAAGGTTAGGAATAGAGATAGTATATGATTATGACGAATACAAACCTTATAATGAAATTGAAATAATAATAGGTGATGATAATAATGGTATCAATTACTTACCTGTGGTAGAAAATTATGATGATAATTACAAGATGAATAACAAGATTATAACATATGATCTTACTAATGTAAACAGAACCCTACTCGTTCTTGACTTGATATATGAAATTGAACTTGTGAATAAATATGAAATAGTTGATGATTATTATGAATATAATATTTCTAATAATAAAATTTATTCATTAGACAATAAGACAAGTAGACCTAAGATTAGGATGTTATTCAACGATGGAGGATAGACTGTTTTAATGGTGAAATGAACATTTAATATATGTGAAAAGTGGTATTGAATTGGACTGCATATGGACTGATTTTGATAAATGACACAATAATGAAGTTGGATAGTATATTTTTCATTGTTTTATATGTATTTATGTCAATGTATTTATGGGTTTTGACAATTTGTGTGTATTACAGGTAACTTTATATATTTATGTTTTAATAATTGTGTTAATAATTAACAATTAACATCTTTTGTTTAACAAGTTTAAATAATTGAATAATAATTAAAGAGTAATTATTCTTTATTACTGAATTAAAATGGTACAAAAGGAAGTTGTACTAACTGAAGTTGTAAATTATTAATTGTAATAGAAAGTTTCTAAGGAAGTTAAATTATTAATTAATATGTAATGAAGGTAATTACTAATGAATAATAATAAATGATTAAGTAAGAATATAGATTTGAAAAGTGAGATGTACTGTTATGAGCAGGTGAGAGATGAATTACAATTGTCAATGATTACAGTAAAGTAGAATGTTTAAAAAGGAATAGAGCCTGGGTATAAATAGAGGCATGTGAGTTATTCAATTGAAGTAAATGGAATTAGATAGTTAAGAATTTTAAAGAAAATAATACAAAGAAAGTATTAGATATTTAGGGACACAGTAGTTAGTGATTATTTGTAGAGGTGAGTAAAGTAAAGGTTAAACATATATTTGCTGTTGATGATATTTTGCAGTGGGGGTGAGGTGATAAGGAGTAGCCAACGTATAGCGTTGTGGCAGGTAATAGCATAGTTTTAGGGAGTGTTTGCCGAATTTTTTGGAAGGGCAAAATATTATGAATGTATATAGCCAGTTAGGGAACACCCATCTCTGTACAAAGACGCGCGGTGCTATAGGATTTATCGTCGGAATGAAATTAGTAAAGGTGTTTATAATTGAGATATTGGTGTCATGATAGGTAAATTTGGTTGTTAGTTAGAGAAAGGTGAGTAAGATTATAATAAGTAAAGGCATAGTGAATACAGGAGTCACCCAGACTAAACAATGATTAGAATGTGAAAGGTTAGGTAGTTAGGTAGGTAGAAAGTTCAGAGTATAGAGGTAATAGGAAATGAATAATAAAATAATAATAATATTATAATAACAATGTAATATGAATACTAATAATAAATTTGAAATGAATTTTATAATTATAATAAATAATTGATGTCTAATTAATTAATTAATTGAAATTGTAACTTAAATGATTTAAATGCAACTTTAAATAGAATATGCAAATTTTAATGCAATTCTTAACAAGATTAAATATGAATTAACCATTTCAATGTATTACTGTATTAATATAAGGATAATGTGTATTATTATGTAAAATGTTATGAAATTTTAACATGATGTATAGGAAATAGTGTGTGTGGAGGAGAAAGAGGGGTAAATATTGTTAACAGCGCCAATTATTAACTGTTAATACTAATAATAATAATTTTAATTTCAATAAGATTTTATTAATTATTTTTGTTTTTTCTATAATTTGTTTTTCTCCATGTTTGAGTAATATTGGGAATTTATATGGGGATTTCCATGTTTTCATTTATAATTAAATTAAATTCTTTTTTATATCAATATTTGTTTCTTTTATAATTACAGTAATTATGAAACAGAAAGAGTTAATTATTATCGATGGGAATCGAAACGATTTTTATAATTCAGGGTAGTCCATAAAGAGAATGGCAATTCTTTGTAATTCTTGTATGTTACATTTTTATATTATATTTTTAGTAGTTTAAGCAAACCCAGTGCTTATTAACACAAACCAGCACATAGCTAAGGGGAACCAGATCAGTTAAGGATAGAGTAATATACCAAGCCACTATTTTGATATTTTAATTTATTGTTTCAGTGTTTGGTGATGTTATGACGGCGGTCCTGAGCTGGCCAGCGCGTCAGAGCAGGGGTGTTACGCGCCTAATTGGCCTTATGGTGTTGGGATCTCGAAGAGAAGTCCAGTAAGGTCATGCAGGTACTGTCATCGTCATCAGACCACGGGTGAGATATTGATTTTCTTTTATATAAATTGTAAGGGGGTTGTGGCGACATATCCTGGCTGATCCCTTTAGGAAGTATGAATGGGTCAATGAAAGTTTTTATGCTTCGGCACAAAATCTTTCATTGAGGGGGTTTTGTGATGGTACAATTCTGGTGCAATATTAAATTAATGAAACATGGTACAAAAGACTATAATTATTGTATTCATTTATTTTTAACAATTTGGTAATAATTATTTAAATATTCCATAATCCCTGTGAAGCTGTGGTGAGTGGACTATATAAATATTTTATAACACAAAAATGTGAATTGACAGGATTCTGACCATTTTCAATTGCAAAACAACAAACTCAGCAAAAAACATAGGTCACATACCGAGATAACGAGACGAGCCCTGATGACGTCAGCGGTACAGATTGTATATTTCTGTAAACAACTCGAGGCTTGGCTCTATGAACAATAGCTTGATGACGTCGCTTTCGCCCCACCTACGCAATGTGAAACAAAGAGTCTTGGTCATTTTCTTCTAGAGCGTGAACGTAGCCGGCCGGCAAGGGGGTTCACCGGGTGTAAATTTTAATTTTTACACCAACAGAAGTGGTTAACTACAAAAGTGCTTAACAACAGTGACACCTTGTAATAATTCCGAATGTGACCAGTAGCGAAATCGGTAAACTCGCGGTGTGGGATGTTTTTACCGAACAAACAACCGCAGCTAAGTAGCTGTAAAACTTGGTGAGAACGTTCCAACATTCATTCATTCAATATAATAATGACCAGTAAAAATTTTAATATGAGCTCAATAAATAAATAAATTGTACCAGAGCGTGAGAGAGAGAGAATGCCTTAAATTTTCTAAATGCTGGGTTGTGCTATATATTTATACGATTTCAATGTTTAATAATCATGTTTCATAATGTTTCATGTTTACTGTTTATTTTGGAGGGTTAAAAGTTTGATGTTTGATAAACAACTCATGGCGTAAGATGTACTTATACGTTGTAACGTACCGCCTCTAATCAAAGGTTTCCGCCTCTCCAAGAGTGTAGGGCAATTACGGGTTTAGTTAATTCAGCCCCACTGTTGTAAGCGCCAATTTGTAACGTGGCGGTTATTTAGCAAAACGTCCGTCTTATTCAAGCCCCAATGTTGGGTTCGCCAATTTGTAACGTACCGCCTATTTTAGGTGTGAGTGTGACGTCCGTTTTTTTACAGTCTCGGATCGGTCAGAACACCCCTTAGCAATCGCCACTTATGAACTATAAAGACTGAAGTTTAAATAAAGTTGTTGGTAATGTTACTCAAACAAAGCAGAAATCGAGTGTGTGTTATTTGGGTCAAGTAGGGACGTTGTTTAGCCTTATTTTGAAGAGAGAGCAAGTACCGTTTGTTTACCTTCGGTTTAGACGATTTATAAATTTTTCAAATATTCGCCGTGAACCGAATCAGCTGATTTTGAGACGAGTCTCCAAACATAGGTTAACCAGACGACACTGTGGCAGAATATGACCCGGTGGATCGTCTTCTTCTTATTTGTTCTGAAACTTATTACAACTACCCACTACAAGAAAGGCAACACATTTGTATTATTCAATACCATTTTTTCAATAATATTTATTGTTTATATCATTGGTTTTCTCCCTTCAGCCACAATACAAATATTACAATCGATAGTTTCATTAACTAGTAAATGATATCGACTTCATTGAGTAACAAGAAATTGTCATAAAAATATAAAGGTTTGAGCGATTTTACAATTTTATCTTTTGTTTAAACATCAATCAACATATAATTCTTTTAGTTATTTTCCCCAGGGTTAAGGGTAAGTTCTTTTTGTTATGAGATGGTCAGAAATGGATAATTATACTACGCTTTACAAATATAGAAAAAATATTCAAAAATTTGTTTATTTCGCTTAGTACGTAGTTCTGGAAATGTCCGTAAGAGAGCAGATGGCGTTTGTTTTTATTAAAACATGTGGTTATGTTCTAATCATTATGGACTACACGACCATTCCGTTGGAGGTTTCTTCGTTAAATATTAAAAAGAATGTTTATATTACCTCTCTTCTTGAAGTTCTTACTTGGGTGAAGCCGCTCCTCAGGTGGTGTTTGTATTTTGGTGGTAATTTCACAACCGTCTGGCGAATATTATCTCGTTAAAACTCGAATTCTGCTAGGCTATGCCTACTCGTCCAAAAATGGTTTTTTGTTCACTGTTATTATGGAGTATAGCAAGTTAACATTGATAACTAAGGTAGTAATACATCTTGTTTATACTGTTCTTTAATTTTGTAACAATTTTGTGCTTTTCAAAAGGTTCCAAAAGGATATTTTAATAAATTTTTATCTCATCATTTTGTCAACTGGACAGGTTTTAATTTCAAATTCGATTAACAATACTTGTTATTTTCGTCACTCTTAGTAACCCATAATTTTTTATATCTTTTTATTGGTTCTGCTATTTACTTTTTAATATATAGGCAGTTTGTAATTATTATAAATTTATTTTTGATTTACAGAAAAATAATTCTTTTTAATTTTGGTTTCTTTCCCAATTTGATTTACATAATAGTTTTCTGTTTATTTTCTTATACCTTTGGATATAAGTATTTAATATTTTTATTAACTTTAAATGAATTTATATATTTATTTATTAATCTCTTATAGTATTCTTACACTGGACTATTTTCTTCTGCCATTTCCCTCATACAGTATTATTTTAATTTTTATTATCATTTGATATTTAAATCTTTTAAGTTTTTAACAACCCTGGGTTATCTTATACGATAAAACAATTATTTTATAAAATATAAAATTAACATAGGTACTACACAATATAAATCCTACAATAACTAAACAAAATACATAATTAGTTAGTAGCATCATGATCTACTATTATAGTTTATAATTCTCACATTTACAGTACAAGTCTGTAAGAAGTTCCCTTCACCTTCACATATTACCTCATTGGGTACACTATAACTCACTTGTCACTGTATATCACTTTAATTATTTATAATGTTTAGTGATACAATTTAATTTTGAGCTCGTTATAGTTTACCCATTTCTGACCTTTATGGTATTATAAGAGTTATCATTTATTGGGACCAGGTTATGTACCGTTACAACGTATGTAAATAAATTGGGTAATATCATTGGTAACAATTTTAAACAGGTATTATTATTTCAAATAACAATTTCCGCTATCATATCGTTCGCTTAACCCGAATTCTGGCCCGCAAATAAGCCTAATATCATATGTGGGTAATTTCCATCATGGCACCCGTAATTGTACAATGTTTATTGTAAAAGTAGTTATAAGTATGTGACGCAAAGATGTGTCTTATAACAGGGTAAAGTTTATAAATGTATACATGCCAAGTGGTGAATCAAGTTAGTATGAATAATTAAGTCACCCCAAATTTATTGAGAATATTAAAGAAAGAGAGTCATAATAAAAATATAAAGTTTTAATAGAATTGAGAATAATGTAAAGTCAGAATAATATGAAATTTAACTAAACTAAATTTTTTCCAAGATAGGGCCATATGCCAGTATAACCTGTTGCAGAGTTTGTCAAACTTTCATTTTAAGTAGGCCTAAAGTTGGGTTGAATATTATAAATGGATTTTGGTGCGTGTGAGGTTTCTGGGGGAATTAGTTTTGGGAACTTATCGCTGATAATATTTTGTATGCATAGGGTCCCTCGCTGCAAGTCGAGGAACAGCCCCAACCTGAACATGACCATCTAGACTCTCTCAACTTCATCTGCCAGAGGAGAATAGCGAGGACAGGCCACAAACACACTAAAATGTAGACCAGAATACCATAACTTCACACCATGGAATAAATCAGGTGACACCAAACCAATTTACTTTTTTACAAGGGATGTAACCCACTAGAACCCGTGGACATATAGTTACACAACATCAATGACTTTAAGCTTTAAACATTTTAATTGGGTCCCCGGTTAACGGGACAGAATAGTGCGTGGACTTGGGGGGGGGGAATCTTTTGTACATTTTGTAACTCTGTTTGTATTAAATGTGAGCCCAGAGGTTGGCATGTATCTGTGGCTGATTACCATTCAGACATGTAAATTTCTTTCTTGTTTTTAGTAGAAGGGTTACCTTAGTACTAGTAATTCTATCATTCACCATGTAATTTTACTGGTTAAATTTAGTTTTCATTTTATGCATTAATTTCATATATTTATATTCAGTTTGGGTCATATAGGGATAGAAGTTTCTTTGGTAGTTCAGTCGGGTCACCAGTTTAATCCTGTATAGGTGGATTTTCATGCAGACTTGAACATGCTCTTGGGACAGGTTGAGTTATGCACTATCTTGCCTAGGAACATGTCGGCCTTTGGGGCAAATTAATTTTAAAAGGTTATAAGGCGTTATGACACATTACTGTTTTCAATATTTAACAAAATTTATCATGTTTAAATTCTTCTAATTGATTATGATCACTTGTGTGTTTACTGAATTCTAATTATATTTACTCCAAGTCTAAGTGCTCAATGTGGGAGCACTTTATAATAGTATCAGGCATTATGCCAACTCCTGAATTTAGTATGTCCTGGGGCCACTGGTGTTACACACATATATATCGAGTTATTAGGTATTATGACCTTGCAATAGGTGTTGCGTGCAAGGATATTTATAAATTGTAAATTATGTACCTCATGGGGGTGAAAGAGGTGTGGCAAGATTTAATGATAGAAGTTGTAATTGTCCTGTGTTGTGGAACGTGTGTATGTATTGTATATTCGTGTGTATTTTTGGGGGTTAGATATAGGGCTAAGAGAAGAATATAGAATATAAATTTTATATTTATTGATTTTTTCAAGTAACATTTTTAAAGAAGATATAATGAGTTTGTTTATAATAAAAAAGATTTTATTGGTTGTTAATTTTGTGAGTTTTAATTGCAAGTCCCGTCTCACTGGATCCAGCGCATTTTTGGCTTCTCTAGGCTTTGGCCTAGTTTTAATTACCTTGTGGCCCCTCTTAAGAAAAAAAAAAAATTCAAAAAAAAACCCTTTTTTTATGAGTCAATACAAGACTTAAAGAGGGGTTACATCATAAGTCCCAAATGTCACTTTTACATCATAAGACTATGGGTGTTTGGGTTGGAAATTTGTGCAGAGGCATAATTGAATCCCTTATTTTTCTTTAGTAGTCGTCAACTCCCAACAGTACTCAGAAAATATTCTGTATCCTTTAATTTTACACGTGACAGAAGATGTAATAAATTGTCAAGACCTGCTTCCAGCAGAATATGGCTCATCCAGCGCATAGTGTATAGCATTATTGGACAGTGTGTTTGCATTGGCCTCCAATATCTTCAGATCTTTCTCTGCCCAATGGTTTTTTCTGATGGAAAATTTAGTGAATATGAACAGTCACTATAAAATTGATGATATCATGATGGGCATCACATAATACATTCGAAATGTAGATGATGCTACACTAACACACCTTCACGAATTCTTTTTGGTAAGTCAACAAATATCTCCAAACTAGTTGGAAATACTTGAACATTGTTGATCATGGTAAGTAATTAAAACTATTTTAGAGCACAGAGACTTTTTGTTTACTCTGTATTTTAGCCAGTTTTATAGTTCTTTAACTTACAAAAAGTAAATATTTCTGAAGCGGCATTTGCAAGTAATTTTATTCTTCCATCTCAAATGAGAAAGCATTACAAAAGAATGTAAAACATTTCTGAAAGAGAACGGAATAGATTTTACACAAGTTCTAATTCAGAGAAATGACAACTGAGGGAAAATGGAAGAAGCAAAAATCAACAAAAGTATAGACAAAACATTGTACTATGCTATGAATAATAAAGTTTTACAAATAAGAAGGAAATCAGACAATAAAGCGAATACAAAGATACTTAAGGTTTGCTCTGACCCCAACATAGACTTTGTAAAAATGAATGTATTTTAATTAGATGTTTTCTAAGCTTCGTTCACACTTGTTATAGTGACAAGCTTTAAAAATAAAAACGAAATAAATATATCTTAAATTTCAGTAAGCTTTTACTGATAAATTTCTCTAATTATTACAACAAAAATTACTTATAATCAAGGAAAAATAACCTGAGCAAACAATACAGTCGAAACTGGTCAATGTTGTTGCACTTCTTTATTGGTACTTTACTATTAAAATTAATTGTTGTTTATTATTATTAAAATTATTCACTTACTAAGATTATTCACGGTATAATTGATTATTTATTTATTACCTCTCCAAGAAAGTGGTTGGCACCATAACGGACGTAATCCCATACAGTGATTTCAACTATCCTCAATTTTAAGTCTGCCCTTCTGACAGAAGAATAAACAAAACTTTGATTCCAATTTGGATCGTTTGTATTTGCTAGAGTCTTTGTTCTACGTTTTGATTTCTCACTGTAAAAGCAGCATATAATATATACATTATTCCATTGATTTTGTTCAAATAAAATTAAAGAGGTGATTCTTACAGTATTTTAAATGATGTTTGTTCCTTGTATTAAGTGCACATATTAAAATATTATTTCAGTACAGTAATGTGTAAACTTGCAATACTATATTAGTATAGCGCCATACCAAAGTATGGGCAAAATATTACATCTAAATAAAAAGTTCCTGTACATTGCAATTTTCTGGATAAGAAATAAAGCTTTATGATCAGATTACATATTTAACACTCACAAAACTATATTATTATTACACAGAACACAATTATTTTATATAAAAATCTTTTAAATATTAACCTCACTGCCTGAAACAGTTTTCACTCATACGAGCTTCATCAGAGGCTGCCTTTAATGAAGCTCACAATGAGCAAAAACTGATTCAGGCAGTGAGGTAAAAATTTTAAAACTGTTTATCTAAATAACTGTGTTCTGTGTAGTAATAATATATTTTAGTTTAGTGATAACACTCAAACATGTCATGGACAACAAAATCCAAAAACAAATTTAACATTAACCAGTACTCGTTACATTAACAGTGAACCATAAACAAACAAATGTAAAGCTCTCTTTACAAATTTCTTAAAAGGATGAAACAATCTTGTGACAAATATACAGTTAAAGAATGCTTGTGGCAGGAAATGCGTTATTTCAGAATAATAAAGATGCCTGGACACTCCTATTATTGTTAATATTGTACCATCATGGATCCAGCTTAACTGATTCTTTTTGTCTGCTGATTGGCTTAATTTCATTAACAATTTGTTAAAAATTTATTGACAACTTTCACCGTGCCACCAACTGCTCAAAGAGAGGTCTTGTACAAATCTGAAACAGAATTTACTATAACATTTGGACTGAACAGAAAAAAACTTTGGTTGATGACAAAAGATGGTGCATAGCTATAGTCAGAAGTTGAATAGGCTTAGATCAAAGATTGAATAGTGGCCACTGAAAGCAATTAAACTCTAATAACCTATCACAGCATCGTGAATAAGAGTGTGTTATAGTGCAAACATACAGCATAATACAGTACGCTTCAAATGTAGAATTCCAGTTCACACAAAATACAGTTATCAAATTACTGACCCTTATCAATGCCAAACCATCATTTAATCTAGATCAATTCACAACACTATTTCATAAAATAATTTATCAATTGGTGGCTTCACTGCTTTGTTCAAAACATTAACGAGTTGAGCAGACAATTTTTGCAGTATTCAGTAAGTTAATATATTTTTCACTGACAATGATTATTCATCATAAAGGGCTGATTAGACATCCTTGACTCAAAAATAAATATGGTAATGACAACACTTATAAGATTTCTGTATAGTTTTTATATATAAAATCTTTGAGAAGAGCAAAGAAGGATACATCCATCTCTACAAGCTAATGAAGACCAGTAGAAAAGATTAACCACTAAAGAACTTTAATTATAAAAAAAGTCACTTCTTCCAATAGAACATTAACTTTCATAAAATTTTGTTGAGCTTTCATAAAATTTGTAATAATTGTAAACTTACAAAAATTAATAAAATATATTTTGATACGAGTAATTCACCATTATACAGTATTTTATAAATTGTTTTTTTATTGTTGTATTGGAGTGTTAGTCATCTCAAATATTTCTACTAGTAATTTTGTACAAACCACTATGTTGTCTTTGGTATTGATGAGCGCTTTCGGCAGTCAAGCCATCTTCAGGTCATTTACCAACAGAGAAATATGAAACTGTTCACTTCTTATATACCGTTCTACTGGACCTTTCTAGCCCTGCCCCTGATGGAGTAACGTCTTACTTAGCTCCACCACAACTGCTACAAAAGTGGTAATGTAAGTCAACCCACTATGGGTGGAGCTAAGTAAGACGTTACTCCGTCAGGGGGCAGGGCTAGAAAGGTCCGGTAGAACGGTATATAAGAAGTGAACAGTTTCATATTTCTCTGTTGGTAAATGACCTGAAGATGGCTTGACAGCTGAAAGTGCTCATCAATACCAAAGACAACATAGTGGTTTGTACAAAATTACTAGTAGAAAAATAAATTGTTTTGTTTTAATTTGTAAAGTCAGTTAAGGTAATACATAACATTTCCACCACTTCATTTCATTATTGGTTTCTGTATGACAATATTCCTTCTGTTCCAATGTTATAGATAACCATTACAGGTGTAAAGCTAGAGTTGAAAGTTATATAGTTCTCTACCTAAATATAACTTTTGCAAACAAATTACTAGAGACTAATATTGGCATACAGATAAAACAATTTAATTCTATTTAATTCTAACATTCAGATTCAGACATTGTTTCAAACATATCAGTCAAATTGTTTACTTTGACTTTACTAACTTTAAAGTTTAAACACATGAAAAGCCCAAAGTATGAAAAGTACATTTAACACAAAAGTAAATATTTATTTACATATTTAAATTGGCTAATAAATAAGCAACTAATATAATTAAATAATTTTTTAACTAAAAACTACAGTGAGATCCTAAAACGCACTTCTTAGCTTCCATTAACCTTGTACATATTAATACATTACAATCTGGATAACATACAAAATAGTGGAAAAAGAATTCCTTCAGAAGTGAAAGTTCCTTCTATTAATATGAGTATAGTTTCATCAATTAACTTAAATAGAAATTTCAATATTTAATAAATTAAAATTTTATTTATTATATTGTCATTCACAGTCTATAAAAACAATCAATACTCCAGCTAACTTAAATTGTAATGATATAAATACTCTGTGATGCACTTATTCAACTAATTTTTGCAAAAAAATCTATGTTTACAAACTGAACTTTTGTAAAAATGTATGTTTCAAAGTTGAAAAAGTGCAGTACATATTATTAAACAGACACACTATGGACAACAAACCTAAGAATTCAATACAAATAATAATTATTATTCTCTTACCTCCTATCAGGTAATAAAAAAAGTTTAGCGTAAGGATTGCGAGGTTGGCCATTACTGCGAGGCATCAATCCTGCAGCACAAACCAATGTGACTACCAGTTGTAAAGCTCCAGAGTCGAACCATAGTTTAACCTGTTCTCAAAAGAGTGAAAGGTGTTACTTTAAAAGCGGGTTTTATAACAAGTAAATAACAAAAACTACTACATAATAACACAACTAATGGGATACAAAAAGGTATATAGTTATTTATTGATTGATGACAATTTTAGGTACCACTTAAACAATTTGTTGATGTAAATTTGTAACAACAAAGTCTACATGACAAATCTGATTTGTATTTTCTATATTCAAATGTGTGTATGGGGTGTGCTTATAAATTTATATTCAGAATACATTTTAAAAATATACAGTTTTTAAAATAAAATTATGTAGGTTTAAAATATTCCAGGCTTTTAAGCCATGGCTGGTTGTTTACAAATCTTCTGCCAAAAGTTTTGTAAAGTCATGTCCATGACAGTCATTTGCAACAGCATAACAGATAAGGTCTGCAGTCTGTCCAGAGCTCACTGGAAAGAGCAATAAAAACCCCTGTTGTTGTGTTGCTCACTGCTGTGAGCTCTGAATGGATTCTACATGCTGCTGAGGATGGTTGCCATGGTGTAGACAAAATGTTTGGCAAAGGACCATGTAAACAACTGATGATGAACTACTAATAAGTCAGAAGGTTTTACATATATTGACTCTGGCTGTGAAAACCTTTATAAGAGACAAAATATTAGCATTCTCTTGAAACCCTGATAATCTTCATTTGTGATTGATCATAATTACCCTAACTTAAACAAGATTTATTTAATATTTGATGGCATGTTACAGACACAGTAAAATTATTTTTATTAAACACTTCTTTTAATAACTGATTGGCAACAGCTTTTAAAGTAACAACACATTTGAGTATTTCGATATTGATAGCACTCAACGTTTGGTAGCACACATAATATGAAAGGGGAAATTCCTCTGCTGACTGAGAGTACAGAAAAGAGGGACTTTTCTCTTTTAATCAAATGTACATACCACAGAAATCGTTATATGTATACATTTCTCTCTGTCTGTCTGTCTGTGTGTGTGTGTGTGTGTGTGTGTGTGTGTGTGTGTGTGTGTGTGTGTGTGTGTGTGTGTGTGTGTCTGTGTGTGTGTGTGTGTGTGTGTGTGTGTGTGTGTGTGTGTGTGTGTGTGTGTGTGTGTGTGTGTGTGTGTGTGTGTGTGTGTGTGTGTGTGTGTGTGTGTGTGTGTGTGTGTGTGTGTGTGTGTGTGTGTGTGTGTGTGTGTGTGTGTGTGATTTTAAAGTTTCTTGCAATTATAAAATTAATTATTTTATGATATAAACATTACAATTCTGGCACTTGATAAGTCTTTCACAATGTGAACAAAAAATGTACACATACACTGATATATTACACAAACAGTTGGAAGGAATGGAGCAGCAAAAAATGAAAATTTTGAGATCACAGGTAATGAGACATTGACACATTAAAGTTAGAGATGAGTATTACACACACACACACACACACACACTCATAGGTTCCTACATATCATAAATGGTTGCTTTGACAGTTCAGAAGCCAAAATGTGTATTTGTGATGGTATAGTAAATCTTCTTAATGTTACATTATCCTCTTTCAAAATTGTGTACATCCAAAACTAAATTATCATGATCATTGTAAGATTTTTTTTGTAAGATCATTCAGTAGCTACAAAATGTACATGTATCCCCATGTACAAGAGTAGTTCAGTAATTTCTCAGCCTGACAAAGATAGCAACAGAAGTAACAAATGGCTATGATTGCCGTTCAATCTGTCAGATGGCACATATTAATATTTAAAACAGTTGTATTTACTAGTTTGATTGTTGTGATCAAATAAAAGTAAACAGGCTTGGTGTTTTTCAAAAACTGAATCTTGGACAATAACAAAATACTTCATTATAGAAGGTTTACTGCTAACAGTAACAAAAAAAAAGTTCAATTCTACTTTGGGAGACTCTTCAAGCCATATTGAACCATTGTTTCAATATAAAGAAATGGGCTTCTAAATTCAAACGTGGTTGTTGATCCACTTGTGATGACGAATGTTCAGGTTTCCCAAAAACATCTACAACTAATGAAAACATTGGAAAATCCACAGTGCCATGTTATATGATCAATGGGTGAAAACGCTTGTGTTTGCTCACATTGCAGATGTCCCAGTAGTCATATTCACAACACATTACACAAACACTTGCACATGATAAGGCTCTCAGCATAATTGGTGCCATGTTTGCAAACAGTCGATAAGAAATGCATTTGAATTAACATTTGTCAGCCGTGCTTGGACACATTTAAATGCAATCCAAACAAGTTTCTGTAACAATTTATTACTGTTGATGAAACATGGATTTACCATTGTATGCCAGAGACAGAACAATAAGAGGGCATATTCCAAAGTAGGAGAACGCTTCCATTAACCAGAAAAAAGACAGTGTCTCTTATTAGAATTCACTGGGTGTGATGCTCATTAACTATTTAGGGAAAGGAAAATCATTAGCAGAGAGTATTATGTAACTCTTCACAAGCAACTGAGTTAGGCTATTAAGACAAAACATCCACATTTTGCATAGAGAAAAGAGCTTTTCTATAAAGACAATGTGCCCGATCACACTTTTTGTCAATTGCAGTTGCAAAGCTTCATGAATTACTGTCATGTGTATTGTACTCACCAGATTTAGTTCCTGGTAATGTTTGCTGTTCCTGAATATGGAGAAATTGCTTGCTAGAAAAAGGTTTACTTCAAATATGGAAGTATTTGCTGAGACAAATATGTATTGCAATGAGTAGAATATGCATACAAATTAGTACTGGAACTCTAAGCATGTGATAGCATGTTGAAATGAAAAGTTGTACAAGTAAAGACTCCAGGTTTGGACATTCTATGCTAGGCAATAAGGGACATGTTCAAATTGTTAATTTAAGTAATTTTTAGACAGTAAAAAACAGTTACTGTTGTGAAATGGTGCAGAAATGTGCATAGGCATATGGCGAGTGCGTGTGTGCGAGAATATTTTATTATTTTATGGATAATAATAAGAAATGTATTAAATTAAATAACTCTTGTTAAAGTGGAAATTTTGAAATGAGACTTGTACCAGAATATGGCTAATAAAAAGACCTATCGAGTGGCAGTATTTGTTTGTAATTTAAAGAACTGAATCTATGAGTTTTTTAACAAAGAAATATTTATGACCCTGTAGATAAGTCATAAAATTATATTAGTTTTTTTGACAAGCTGTAATATGTTTTTGAATATTTTGTACGTATTAAACATGCAAGAATAATTTTATCTTGGCTTCAGGCACAGGGAAGAGTTATGAATTAGCCAATCAGTGTATAAGAAATAAGCCAGATTTTCAGTCAATTTCTAATTTATAGTCAGTAAATAGTCTCTCTTTGACCTTGAAACGTGCGGATGTACTGCTGGAGTATGAAGGCGTGCGAAAACACGTTAAAAAGAGCCTTTACCACAGTACTGTGGGCCTGACGTTAACAACCCGTGTTCAGTGGTCTCAAATTCTTTGAATTCCACTGATGATGGCAGCCAGCGGTGCTGTCAAAACATTTGGTTTGTATGAAAACAGAAAGACCACAGCCAAACAGCCTGGTAAACACTTTTAATACACGTTCAAAAGTTCACAAGTTGATTTTTAAATAGTGCTAATCCGGAAAAGTGGAAGATTGTCCATATACGGATTAAAAGACACTTGAAGTCTGCTGGATTGTGTAAGCTCAGTACACAAAATAAATAATGGTGAAAACATTTATTAACTACAATTTATAGAACTGCTCAACCCAAGAACGACCCTGAATGCCGGACACCAGGAGGAGCTCACGTGTACACAGAGTCAACGACCCACACCTGTATTCCAGATGGGATCATCAACATCTCAATCTGCAGTCATCGTAAAGGGAAGTGACTTTTTTTTGTTATAACTTAAATAAACTTATGAACTAAAGGGACAAAAGAACTTACAAACAAAGATTTGATTTCTTGGATTTCGTTGTCCATGACGTGTCCGTTACTTAACTAAATATCACTATAGTTTTGACGACTCGGAACACTAAGTTTTTTATAAGTAAAAACGTAAAGTTTTACCTTACAGCCTAAACCGGCTTGTTTTGTGTTTTGTGTAGGAGTTTACTGACTATTGTTCTGTCATAACCGTTAGATTCTGCTAGATATTTTATCGTGTTTAGTTCGTCTTTGTAGTCTATTTCATCTAAGGGGATGTTGTTAAGTCTCTGTATCATGGTTCTAAAAGCAGCTAGTTTGTGTTGTATTGGGTGATTGGCACAGATACGTTGATGACATCCTAATACTATACAGGGGAAACAAAAGACAATGTGAACAGTTACTATCGCACATAAACAAAATCATAAAAACATAACCTTCACTGCCGAATACGAACACAACAATACCATAAACTTCTTAGACCTCGCCATCACAAAACTAGAACACAGGCACAAATTCAGTATATACAGAAAACCAGCTACAACCGACACACTAATACACAACACCTCCAATCACCCAATACAACACAAACTAGCTGCTTTTAGAACCATGATACATAGACTTAACAACATCCCCTTAGATGAAATAGACTACAAAGACGAACTAAACACGATAAAATATCTAGCAGAATCTAACGGTTATGACAGAACAATAGTCAGTAAACTCCTACACAAAACACAAAACAAACAACAGACAAAGACAGAAAACAACAAATTCATAACACTAACATACATCAACAAACAAACTGAAAAAATTGCCCACAAATTCAAAAAAGCAGGATACAGAATCGCTTACAAAACTACTAACAAAACAGAACACACACTATCAAAACCCTTGCCCAAAGCACAAAACAAATTCGATCTACCCGGTGTATACAAGCTAAATTGCTCAAATTGCAATAAATTCTACATAGGCCAGACAGGACGTAGCTTCAAACAGAGATACATTGAACACACAAAAGCACTCCACACCACTACAGAATCTACCTTTGCAAACCACCTCATTGAAGCAAACCACACATATAAAAACATCGACAATAACATGAACATTCTACACGTACACACAAAAGGCCGAAAACTAGACACTCTAGAATAATTAGAAATATACAAACACACAAAAACAAATAAAAACGACATCCTAAACGAACAGACACAATTCAAATCGCACACATTATTCGAACACATCTCACCACACACACACAGCTTCGATCTTTCGACTAACTATCCTGTCGCCAACAACAAGACGGACAGCGCTACCTATGGCAGCCTCTGATGAAGCCTTCTAAAGGTGAAAGCCGGTTTAGGCTGTAAGGTAAAACTTTACATTTTTACTTATAAAAAACTTAGTGTTCCGAGTCGTCAAAACTATAGTGATATTTAGTAAAGATTTGATGTAATAGATTGTAAGAGAAAATTATTTTAATTTGTAGTCAGGTCAACAGAGAGAGAATAATTAGTTTGCTTTTTCATAAACTGTATTAAAATCAATGTAGTACAATTTTGTAGTCATATCGTTAATAAATCTGATAGCATTCCAATATACGATTAACTGACTACTTATTCTATGCAACACCTGTACATCGCAATGTACTTTGTTTGGACCAGAACAATCAATATAGTAAATACAGCTGTTTCAAACAGTACAGTATGCCATCTGAAGGTTTGAGTTTGTGACCAATCATAACCACTTGATACTACTCATGCTATCTCTGTGTGAGGTCAAACACTTTTCAAACTACACTCATAGTTTTCTTGAATGGTATAAACACTTAGGATGGTTCAGTTTTCTTTATACAATAGAATCAAACAGCTGCATATGCGCTATGCATATTTTCTTTACTCTTAAGTCCAGTAAGCAAACACGAAAGTGGTGTGTGTGTGTGTGTGTGTGTGTGTGTGTGTGTGTGTGTGTGTGTGTGTGTGTGTGTGTGTGTGTGTGTGTGTGTGTGTGTGTGTGTGTGTGTGTGTGTGTGTGTGTGTGTGTGTGTGTGTGTGTGTGTGTGAGGGGATAGACAAACAGTCGGAAGCATCTACACAATCAGTATAGGAGTATGCCATGGCATTACAATTCATTCAAAATAAGAAGTCAGTAGTTACACAATGATAAGATACCAAGCAGACAACTGAATCTGAAGATATTAGACCAGTGACAACACATGGTTGCAATGTCCTAGATTCTAACCAGCAGATATGAATGATTCCACTGAATATTTAAACATACAATTTTTAGAAAACTTTATGGTCTGTATAAACTGAATTATTTTTTATGGAGAACAAAATCATGTGGAGCATGATTTGATACACATGAGGGTATAAGATATGTAATGGTTGAAATCACTGAGAAAGCTAAATCAGCCCTCCATAAATGAGGCCTCAGTTGTGAAGCCAACAGAAAATATCAATCAATGATATTTGGGTTTTTAGGATTGGTACTGACAGCTGAGAAGTAGCATTATGTGAGATCATTCACATAGTATTATGAGAAGACTAACTGTGTGTATGTGTGTGTGTACATTGTCCCTGCTTATGTAAGTAATCTTTGCATTTTTCAAATCAGCTTTACTGAGCTGTTATGAGAATTATGCCCCTCTTTCATGTCCTCTATTTGCTGACTTGCCAGTGTAGACTAGAAACAACAGTCTGTTACCTCCTGAGACATTAGATAATAATAATAATAATAATAATAATAATCATCATCATCATACCCTAAGCTTAAATGATCTAGAGCAGGTTACTATATTCTACACTTTAAAAAAACATGCCTGATATATGGGGACACACAGTGCTTGAAACGTCAGGACCTTAAAGTGTTAAAGACTCAAAGTATTCAAAGGTTTCCAAATAAGGGGTTTTATTCTCTTGCAGAAATATAACATAATAACAAAATATATTTTGTTTATTAACCAATGATGTATTATTAAAAAAAAAGCACACATAGGTTGTAACTACATTACATAATTTCAAAATTTTTGCATGTTTTATAATCAACTTCCTAACAAACTCTTTTACTCAATGTAAAAGAAATCTGTATTAGAATTTAATCAATTTTACACCAATTTAATAAACATTTTTATAAAACTTTCACAAATTCCAAGCAAATTTATTACCCCAAACCACAATCCTCTTACACTGGTCACTTTTGTGATGGCTTTGTAGCAGCTAACAATCAATTAACATGGAATGTTAATGTTAACAATCCTCAACTGGAAAGAAGATAATGGCCACACTACATGCCGTCAGAAGTCACAGAACCACATTACAGTAAACAACACTGTCAACCATAGATTAAAGTAATGTAAGTGTAGTAGATTACAAGCTGTGAAGGTTAAATGCATTAAGAAGATATTCTGAACTGGGCAGTCACTTGGACAAAGTCACGACAGGTTGAACTGACAATATTTCTCATATACATAAACATAAATTTCTTGTTAGAAACCCAGGTTACAATCTCTTCCTAGAATATCCTAATTTTATGCACGAATACTGTGGTTGAAACTCACTGGTCATGAACATGAGAAACATACATTACTACAGCAACCTTATAGCAAATTCCTCATTCTATTTTAAAATTTTATCCAAAATCATTCTAAAAAAGAAAAAACAAAACTATAGCTGTTCTACCAAGTTTAACTTATACGATACTTACTTATGAGGAAAAATTATTATATTACATTATGAGAATGGAGATGAAATGTTTGGTGGGTATTGTACTGTACATATAACTCACCCAAAACCCAATGTAAAGCAAACAGATTAAAAACTATCCAGAACAAAATAAACAACAAAAGAAGAACATGTAAACAGGGACATAGGATGAATTAGGATTAAAATAAGGGAATAAAATAAATTATAATTAATAAGTAATGTATTATAGAAGAAACGAAGACACAACTAAAGACAAGACAACATTGACCCAAATACCCAATAGATCAGACAGTGAGAAGAAGACTACAACACCCATAACCAGAAGAGATTTATTAAGGAGGATAAAAGAATCAGTGCGACTCGGGAGAATAAAATCAAATCAGATACAAGAAGGAACTAATAATGACAAGAATAAAATAAACCATGAGAATAAAGTATTATTAACAGTGACGAAGCTAGTAGTTAATGAATGGGTAGGCAAAAATCTTATCTTATATTTTTTTTTAAGGAATCACTAAAAGGATGGTGGTTCAAATCGGACGCTGAGGTAGAGTTTGCTGTAAGCGAATGGTTCCACAAACAGCCGTAAGAATTTTACTAGCAGGGAATCTACAGGTTGGTGCAACAGTGGAACTCATGTCTTAATGTTAATGGAGACTTCTTTTAAAATTGTTGAATAAAAAATGCTTTACAGCTCTATATGTGTTTCTATTGAACAATCCTTGTATTAGTCATACACAATAATAAAACTGATTGAACTTCAAATTTTTAAACTTGATTAGTTTCTATATATATGTTTAATGTTACAAATAATTCAAATAACAATCTTGATCATCTGTTAGTTCAGCGGAATAACAGGGACACTTTTAATAACCGCATAAAATAAACACACTTATAAACAACACAGCGCGCTTTAACTTGAATGTTTGGACCACAGAAGTGAGGCATGTCTCAACGCTCTATGTGTACAGCACGGGACAATCCCCCCCTCCCTTCACTTCCCTATCACTCTGGCACATTGCTTACATACGATATATACAAAAAACGCAGAGGCAAGTTCAGGTTGCCTCATTCGCTTTAAACGAGCTATGCCGAGTCTCAACTGTCACCATCTAACGGTCGCTCAGTAAAGCACGTTTCGGCCTAATAAATTCGACAGTCGCGGTAACAATGTATAATCTTTACGTTATGTAGTTCATACGTATTTATAATTTTTATTCTACAGAATTTTTTAGGGTATGCATTGCCTCAATTGCCTCCATGTAACTTCGCCACTGATTATTAATGATAAAGAAAATAGAAGTAATATAAAAGTTGATTTAAAACCCTAGGCTGTGACTTGACACTGACATAAAACTATTAATAAACGGACTTCAATGACTTGACAGTATAACCCGAACTAAAAGGTAAAACACTGATAGTAGAAATTAAGAGGGAGAGTGAATATAAGAATTGTAAATGTATAAATTAGTAATGTATAAAAATGACAACTAGATAATGTCCAAAGGACTAGTTGAAATTATAAAGTAGAAATAAAATTATAAAAGACAACTATTAATCAACGGTAAGGTTGAGATAGTAACAAAAAGGAAAGATATAACTATAAACAATAATAAACAGCATTAAGTAAATGTAAAAAGTCAATGCAATAAGTAAATAACTAAATCTAAGGTTCAACCATTGTTGGGGATCAAGTAAGAACATAACCTAAACTGGCCAACACGAGACCTAAACTAAGCAAACTAGAGACTATAATGAGCATTCCATTTACAAAAAGTCATAATATAAAGGAACTTGTGTACAGTATACGTGTAAATTAACATGATCAAGAGTACAACATAGTATGGGTACCTTGAACAGTAAAAAATCACACATAAAACAATGATAAAAGAGTAGGGACCCAGTCCATGATATTAACTGAGGTGTAAAACTATTCATGTGAGGCAAATCAATGTTTATTGCCATAAAATTAATAATAATGATGTATATTATATGTAAACCATAGCTGATACTAGATGCAGGAAGTTTTAGATAAATGCCAACAAATGTCAAAATACAAGAACAGAACTAAACACTGCCAAGCATTAACATTCCTATAATAAAACTGATACAAACTAAACCTAATCAAAAGATGAAGGTGGAATATCAAATAAGAAAAAATGTAACACCCAAATATACTGAATAATAGTCAGAGAAAAATGTAAATAAAATAAAATAAGACAATACTAGCTAGTACTAATATAATCAGAAGTGGTAATGATTAGTTCAGGATAAATGGGCCACAACAAATATGGGTTACAAACCCATAATATTATAAAATAACTAATAAATAATTAGCAAGGCAATAGACCAAGACTCTAGCCAAAAGTAAATTAATTGTTATGAATAATAGTTAAATAATAATGTAAAAAAAACTATTGTGCAGTGATGATAAGCTATCACAAAGAACAAAAGTGAAGAATAATAATGTAATAAATATAAGAATCCTTAATATAAGAAGGGAATAAAGACACAGAAAAAATATTGAAGTAGGGTTAACGAATAGTGACAATTTTAACGAATTACTGCATAAAACTTTAATGAGAAGGGGTGATAGTTGATAACTAAATAAAAATGATAAGTATTTATCAGAAAATGAACATTATAAATAGAATAAGGTAGAAAATAAGATATGTAAATAGTTCGTAAGAAATAGTAAGAAATTTATTTTGTTAATCCTTATCAAAACTATATGGTGTGGGTAACCGAAATAATCATGAGAAAAAGACAAAAACGATGATAGTAATGAAAAAAGGATCAGTGTAGTTATAAATGAATAATTTAAATTATAAAAAAAGAATTACTTACAAGACCTTGGGCGTACAATGGGGAACCAAAAACTCAATGCCTTGAACCCAGTTGGATGACGCCAAAGAAGCGTCTATTTTGCCGAGTGATACCGAAAGTACACGAAAATTATAACAATTGGCCAATCAGGGGCCGTTATTAATTACTAGGTACAGGATCTTGACACAGGTAAGATCACCAGTTCATCTCAAGCTTTCGACGCAGACTCCACGCTGGTCACCTAACCAAAAAATACTGAATTGATAGCCAATAGCTGATTAAAGTGTTCTAACCTCGAAACACGGAAGTTGAGGTTAGGTCGGATGTTGGCAGAGTGAAAGTTTTCTTTAACCAGTGGTCTAATCCGGAGTATGTGTGCATAGGCAGTGAGCGATAATGAATTATTAAAATAATTCAATTCAAATAAAAAATTGTTAGTTATTGATACTCCAAGAACGACTTAGTATGCAAGTATAAGTGACAATGACAAAATATTTTAAAATAGTAATTCAATAATTAAGGAACGCTATCAGCGAAATTAATTAATACAATTAGATCAATTATAACCCAGCATAGATTGGAAAAATATTTTAATAATTAAATCAAACAATTGATAGTGAAGGATTTAATCATCAACAAACTTTAATTTTATAATTAATTCAATGGACTTGTCAAAATAAGAGACATTAATAGTCAATGAGGAACTCAAAAGAAACCTTTGACCTATAGTAGACTAAGCATTATATTTGTTGAGCATTAAGCATTAAAGCATTAAGATTCTAACTACATGTTGTTCTACTCCTCAACCCTAGGAGATGGTAATTTTCAAATACCTGTTAACTTTGTTTGTATCCAATCTAAGAAGATATATGATGAAGTTTATCACTAGATTACATTTATAACCATATTGCACGGAGATGTTAGCATAGTTAAGGAAGTTTTAATTATTTAAAGTTATGTACGTTAGGTTACAATGAACCCAATTTAACCTAAAACTTCAATAATAATCACGTGTTCAATGTTTATGTTTTTGTTAAAGAATTTAATAATGTTATCACTCTCCGAATACTAATTATAATAGTACTGCATTGTTTTAAATTGTGTGTATCTTGCAGTCTAAAAGAACCTGCTTTATTTATTTAATAATGTAACGAAATGTTTAACGTCCAGAATGACAAATAGTTCAATTCAGTCTTGTAACCCTGAGATACAATTATTTTAAAGAGTCCATCAACAACATTGAAATTTAAAAGAAAGTAAACAATATTATTGTATATAAATAATCATTAAAAATGAGTTCAGAAAATAAAAAATTAATTCATAACCAATAAAAGAGTTTGACTGTTATTTTACTAAAATAAGACGTTGCAGCTTAGGTGAACGGCATCCATGGTTGGTAGCAGTGGTGGCGGCAATAAGTTGATTTGAATAATTCTAACTATATTACTAGCAATGCACATCAGCATTACTAGTAACCCACCATCACAAGTAAGTATCTGTGTAAACCAATACTTATGTTTTCAGTGAGAAGGCACACCAATTGGTTCATCATAGCGACGAATGAAGAGCAAAATTCGAATATGAACTCAGCGAACCCGAGCAACAAAAGAACCAAATTATTTTAAATGAAACAACATTCAACCGAATTCATACTAATAATAATATTAACATTTTAACGAGAGAGGATCTTGTCTACTTTATAGTATGCAGGTAAAAATTTCTTGTTATAAAAAAAATGTTTACCTGCATACGTCCACCAACATTTCTATTTGTAAGTGGAGGCATGCGTTGGGGTCTGTGGGACCCGTGGAGATCAGGAGAACCAGGTGATGTTACAAGCACGCTTGGTTTGTCTTTTCTTCCATCAAAGATATCTGCAACAAAAAGTAAATGCAAACCATAAGCACTGATATACTGGCACCTTTGTATAGTCACATTGTAAACAAAAGAGTAAACATGAAATTTTAACCAGACGTTTATTAATGGACTCTAAGGCACCATAGAGAAAAATCATAAAACAAATGTGTATACTATTCTATAAATAGCATTTTAGCTATGGTAAGATAATTTATTTTTTTGTAATTAAAAAATGTATAGGCCTACACCACTATTGTACAATGCTCAGAATACAACAGACAAGACAACTGATGATAAAGAACTATAACACGTATTCCTAGTTTGTAGGACAGACAGAACTCATAAAAAACTGGAGTTCATGTGTGTTTCAGGACCTAGAAATATTTACTTAAACACTATGTAACCTATGAGCACCACAAATAAATTTTTAATTCTTATTGAATGCATGTTGCATAAATTATAAGTATCTTTATAAGAATTAAGTACAAAGCTTTCAGTGACTGAATTAATTGATATTTGTACAAGAAACATGGATGTACTAAGGAATGAAAAAGCTACAAAGTTACATTTACTAAAACTAAAATCATATACTAAACTTATATGCAGCAATGTGTGATTCTAATCAGAAACCATAAGTCACTGTTGCAAGACGTCAGACTTCTCACACTACTGAAAGAAATTATTTACAACACATCAAGATAATTATTACATTTCTAAACCTAAAAACAATTACATAAAATGTTCACTATGTGCTGACGGTTATTCTGCAATGACAGCTCATTAACCTTTAACTCTAAAGGACTGTAATGAATGATTCAGGTTAATGGCATCCATACATACACATGAAAGTTGTTGTGGGCAACATAAATTTCTGTTGTGGGCCAACTCTACTTGAAGCATTACTAAAACACCTATCACTTACTTGGTAGGATAAAGATATACCGTATATACATATGTATAAAGTTTAAAATGAATTCACTAAACAGATGCCTCAGCAAAGCCGTATTTCAAATCTGAAACTAAAACGTGTTAATTACTAAATACAAACTGATTAAACTAAAACTATGGACACACTAAAAGCATTACTTTTTTGTTAGTTCTAAAGGCCGTGTCTATGAATGTGCTTAATACTTTCACCCAGACCTGTAAACAAAGTTATTAGCAATTTAAAAAATTATATTATTATTATATGATTGTAAATAATTTATATAAAAAATGTTTAATATTTTTGAGGTAACAATACTCACTTTATGCCATATAAACAAGTGTCACTGTAAAGTGTCAACAGATTTGATAAAAACTTCTTCAAACATCAGTTAGCAAAGTACATCCAACAATGTTTTTAGTTTTTTTTTTTTAATTTTATAAAGACTGCTGTTGTAAATTAAACAAAAAATTATGTTACAACCATAAATTAAGGAAAGTATTGTAGATGATCTGGCAGTAAAATTTTCTTAGTATTTAAAAGCAATTATTAATTTAAGTAATTTTCTACTGTACAAAAAAATTGAGCATTTTGTATGAATCTGTGTGTGTGTGTATGCGCGCGCATGTGCGTGCGTGCATATATGGATGTAAATAGAAAGGGTTTGTCTGTAGACCTGGATATAGCAAATTCTTATTAAAATTATCTGTATATTTGGAATATGAAAATCAAAACATACTGCATTATCCAATTGAAAAATGTATAATATTAAATATTTTACAAACTGTAAATAAGTAACTCAAAAAGAATCTAATATTTTAATACAGATTTTAAAATTGTACAGCTTTATTCTCTTTAATAAACATTTTTGTCTATTCATATTGTCTATAATCTTATAGAAACAACAGACAGGAATGGTTAAAGAAAGTTATGAATGACTTAATGAATGTGACAATTTTTATTTCAGCATTCCACTCTACAACAATCTAAACACTGACACAACACAACATATTTACACAAATATATATAAAAAAAAGAAGAAAAACAGATCTGTAGAAGAAAATCATCCCTACTTCAGTAATGAATTTACTAAACTTTTTGTGCATTATATCATGTCTACTTTATATTTTTTTGTCTGTACCTAAAATAAACTTACAATCATATAACAATGAAAAGTTTTCTAAACAAAAGCTACAATTATAAACAGAACAACCAAACAACTACAACTGACACAAACACTAAACATAATTTTAAAAAATTAAAAATGTGAAAAGCTAACCAATAAAAATGGGTAGAAGAAATATTCCATGTTCATATATGAAGGGAAGTTGTATAGGACAGAAATATGATGAAAATGAGGAAATGGCTAATCTGAAATAGAAGAACAATACGTATCTTTATTACAAATGAATTTATTGGAAATTTACAAAAAGACTTGTAAATTACAATTTTCAAAAAATATAAACAACAGTATTTATAAAGCTCACATCTTTTTAAGATAATGTCAGTGTAACGAATAAGTTGTGTATGCTGATAACATATTATCTATATTAGCAACAATATAGACATCTGTCAACAGAATGACTGTACTTAAATGGTAAAAAATAAAAAGTAATTGCTGATATGTGTTGATAGGTTAGAGAGGCCACTGGGTCTCAGCATACTTAAAAATTATTATAGGGTATGCCAATAAACTATCAAATTTTTAACACACACACAAACAAACAAAGAAAAAACAACACTAATCTGAAATATTTTACTGTAACAACAGAGCCATACAGAGAAAAAGGAATCGAAATGACTGAAAAGTAAAAAATTCTTAATAACCTGTTCACTGTTTTACCATAAAAGTAATCATACAGCTCTCATACACTTCTCAATTAAGAAGTCATTGACGGTAAACCTAGAGACCTGAGACCCATCCAACCTCAACATAAGGAAATATTCTCTCACTGATATCCAAAGCATTTAGCTAGAGTAATCCCTTACAAATCCCCCCCCCCATCTATTACTAGATTATTCACATATTATTAGATTACTAGATTATTCTACAGACTCAGCAAAACATGTCCAGAAGAATTATGTGAAAAAGATAAACGCAACACACACAGAGTGCTGTCCTGTTTCCTTTTTCTTTAGACTGGTTTTTGGCAATGAAATGTTTAAATGTTTTCTCCTTGTGAGTGTGAGTGAGTGAGTGAGTGAGTGAGTGAGTGAGTGAGTGAGTGAGTGAGTGAGTGAGTGAGTGAGTGAGTGAGTGAGTGAGTGAGTGAGTGAGTGAGTGTGTGTGTGTGTGTGTGTGTGTGTGTGTGTGTGTGTGTGTGTGTGTGTGTGTGTGTGTGTGTGTGTGTGTGTGTGTGTGTGTGTGTGTGTGTGTGTGTGTGTGTGTGTGTGTGTGTGTGTGTGTGTGTGTGTGTGTGTGTGTGTGTGTGTGTGTGTGTGTGTGTGTGTGTGTGTGTGTGTGTGTGTGTGTGTGTTGGAAACAGCAATTACCCGAATTTCCTTATAACTATTTTCAGGTATTGACATAATATATCTCAGGTACTGACATATGAAATATTAATGGTGATGTACAAGTCTGTTTACACTCTCTCTCTCTCTCTCTCTCTCTCACACACACACACACACACACACACACACACACACTGCATATGATCACAATAATATGTCATGGTTATTATTTCAAAAAAAACCAACTGTTCCTCTTTCTAACAATCAAAAAATTAATTAAATCAAATCAATTCTTACACCATACTATTTTAACTAGAATTTTTCACATAGTTCAAGATTTAATAAATTTAATTAAACAGTGCAGTTCATATAGTTCAAATTTGATAACAAACGTTACAGCAGAAATATTCAGTGCTGTACTCACAAGATTTTAACTCAAAATTGAAAATCAGTATTTTATTTCTTGTTTCATCACGACATGAGCTGATTTTAAAATCTATGCTTTAATTTTTCAATAAGGTTGTGTGTGTGTGTGTGTGTGTGTGTGTGTGCGCGCGCGCGCGCGCATACAAATCTATCTTGTAAAATATACAGAAACTTTGTACCTCCCAACTTTCAGATTCCATTTCTTCAATCATTAGATTTTAAAAAAATCTTTATCATGATTATTTTTGTTCAGTCTGCCATTTAATTAAAATGTTAATACTACATTAGTAACTCATGTTTTGTACTTGTATTCTTTTCTTTCTGTATGACATTTCTTCTTATCTCTGGTTTCTTAATTTTCTTTACAAAGCATTCCTGGCATATTCTTCTAATAATGTTACCATATAAATAAAGTTGCTTATATAAGGTAATCAACTTGTAACCTACAGAATACTACAAGAACCATCTAATACAATATAGTCACTTACAACTAGAAGAATAACAGTTATAGCTTAGAACGTAATGATTCACTTCGTTTCCTTTTTCTCTTAACAAACAAGATTTTTAGTTCCTATTTTATCATCAAATTGTTTTCAATTTCTTTGATAAAAATGTCAACAGATGGTACTGATAATCTCTAAACAAAATTGTTCCCTGTGTGTGTGTGTGTGCACGCGCACGCGCGTGCACGCAAGAAATTACATAAAGGTAGTTTTCAAGCAGAATTATCACTGTTGCACACCACTATATAAAAATTATTCCGATTAGCGCTTTCAAGCTTCACAGCTCATCGTCAGATCGGAAAATGTTGTGAAGCTTGAAAGCACTAATCGGAATAATTTTTATATAGTGGTGTGCAACAGTGATAATTCTGCTTGTGATTTTAACCACTAACACAACTTTCTTCATTAAACTTCTGTTAAAAGGTATTTTTGTACACAGACAAAAAGGTTCAGAATGCAGTAACAAAATGTTGCTTTTGTGATAGCATAATGTTATTATTGCTCGCTTTGAGAATTCAAACTAACCAACCTTGCACATCTTTACACATGTACATTACCCAATTTATATCAAATCTCATTAAGAATATTATATTAAAAAACATTTTCCCTGGGCCTACTTGATTTTGTTCACATGCAGAAACATGTACTTTACTTTAAATCTTAACTAATTATTATTCATTCTTCATTTTTAAGGTTTTAGAAATCTGTAATTCATTATGCTATTAGTGGATATAAAAGCCAAATTTGGTATAACACAAAATGTTTTAGTAAGCAAATTATAAATTATAACTATATAGAAGTAATCATAATATGTTTACCATATTGAATTTAACAAGAAAAAGAAGCAGAAGAAGAATTAAAACCTTAAAATCAGTAATTTAAATAATTTGGTTTACACTTGTTAGTTAAATATAGTACCGTATAAATCTTAATTAAGATTATTTAACCTCATGACAACTAATTAAAGAAGCAAAGTTACTTTTTAAAAAATCAGTTTGTGAATTGTGACCTACCACATAAGTACTGTAATACTTATGACTTCACCATTTAATACAAGTCATTATAGGAAGAAGAAGAAAATAAAAAATTAAATAAAACCCAAGTATAACAAAAATTAGTACTTTCCCAATAACTGTCCCCTTGTTAATTTTCTATATTTTGATTATGTGATAGTCGTTATTGATATGTAGTGAATAACATACCATTTTATTAAAATAGTAAAAAGTGTGTTCATTTTATGGTTTATGTTGTTTTTGGTTGTAATCATTTTTCATTGTCATATATTTGTGAAGTGTTTCTAGCAAATAGGAGTGGGTACAGTTGGCTAGTGCTGGAACCTAGTTGGTATGGTTATTGGAAAAGTACCTAAAAATTATCAAAGTAACAGTAATTAGGTTGTTTGGTTAAATTTAAACCAATATTGAAGTCCATTTATGTGGAATATATGAAACCATTAGTTTTCTATTCTTGTGAAAAATTAAACTTTAAAAACTGTCCAATTCATGAAACCTCTACAAGGCTCCAGTAATTCAATAACAAAAACAAAAATTAATAAATAATGCCAGATTAAGGATCATCATTGTACATGTGAACACTGAAAATCATATACCAGTTAAATGTACCGTATTTATGTTCTGTCAGTACATTTACCGAACATCTGATTTATTTAGAAAGATAATAAATGGCGACAGACATTCTCTTATGAATTCTGATTTCATCATTACCATAAAAAGAAATCATACAGCTTCATGGTACAAACCATTCTTCTGAACTCTGAAGATAAAAATTTGCCCACCAGTGGATTCAGAGACCAACTTAACGTCAACATAAGTATCATATATGTTGATAGAGTTCATTGAAAGAAAAAGAAAAATTTATTTTTAAAGTTTTTGGAGTAGAGACATGTTTCAAAAAAATAAATCCTACCTACTATCAAAACAAATCCTATTTTCGATATAGACTGTCAACTGATAAATAAGACATACTGGTACGTAATATGTCAGTCAAAGTTAAATTTTGTATAAGTAAAATTACCTCTAACAATCTCCAACTTGATCACCAATCAGAATTTAGAAACTATGTTTTCCCAAGATTTTGTTTTATTATATACGTTTTGTTGTATTTTACTGCACACATAAATGTTGATTAATAAAATGTCATGTCACTAATGATCATCGTGGACTTGACAATAAACAATGTGTTCTTTTGAGTGATTTTATGCCACAGCATGTTAACCACAGTGAGTTTAACCTTCAGTACTGATATTAATAATATACATTGAAAAAAACCCAAGCTGTGTAATAGATGACGCAAATTAATTTCAACCCAGTGGTCTGCACATTATCAAGTGTACTTGTAACAAATAGTCTTTGATATCCAGTCAAACCTAATGACTGCAAACTTTGCAAATACTATATATTTAACCTATATATTTATTAAAAAAAAAGATTGACTTTGATGCAATAGAACATAAAATAGAAAAGGTTTTTATTAAAATTTTGATTTAAGAACAAGTGAATTTTCAGATTTAGTGCAACTGTTTTGCATAGGCAGTCTTTACATATTTGGTATTTATGGAAATGGAGTTGCTTAAGGAATATGTCATAAGAAGTGTCTATGCATCTAGGTCAACTTATTACATTTGTAAACAATGATTCATATGCCTGAATGATGTGCACTCTACATAATGTCTTCAACTGAAAATGACTAATTGGCATTTTGTCAATTTTATTCAACTTGTATAGTAACTGGTTAGCAAGCATGCAACAAAACTTAGCCTGGAGATGTAGTAATACACAAAAGATATAGTCTATGAATAACCTATAGTATATACCAGTATCTATAACACTGCCTAATCAATCAGAATAATTTAAGAGGTGATCGAAGAAAGTGAGGTACATAAGTACAAGCTAAAAGCCAAAATGCAAATTAGTGATTGTTAAAACTACCATGAAGCATAATGTTCACAAATATTTGATAAAGATGTGCATCATCTTTTCAAAGGGCATTTACAACTCTTTGTGGGCTTTAACATACATACATTGTTCCATTCTGCTCTTCTTTCCATTAACCTTATAACAATTCATTGTGAAAGTACAAATATCAAATGACACATTCCTTTTCAATTTTAGTGAGTTGTGTACTAAACCTAATTCAATGCTATGCACTAATTTTTTCCCACTACATTTCTAAATTTAACTATTTATACTATTAATCATTAGATCAGTACATATTCAGAAATTCAGCAGGTAATTTTTCATTCAGAAAGTCAACTGTATATTTTATTAATCTGTGGATTAATATACTTCCAGAAATTCAGTTACCACTAATCTTCATAGTTTATGTCGCATAAATATTAACCGTTTTCACAATATACCCATGAAATTATAACTATCAAAACATTTACAATATTTCTTTAGTTTCAGCTTTATACTAAAAAACATTGAGTTTGTTCTGATCTCACCATAACTCTGAACATCACAATATTGTTTAGTTTTATGGAACAAAGAACTCTCACCAATTTGAGAAAGTATTTGAAATAAATTACATAATGCTTCAAAATATAATGATAAAACTACAAATATGTATTATTTTAATTCTACAATGATCATGTTTAGCTTATAAGATCATTAACATGTACGATACAAATTTATTTTACATGCTATCTAATTATTTATATTATACAAAGTGTTGCCACGGTTAAGTATTCCATTCTCACTAAAATCTCTTTCATTACCATAAAAAAGTCATTTATCCTATACATCTAAATCAATTAATCTGTTGTGAATTGAGTTTTCCGATGCCTGTAATATAAAAAACATAGTCATAGTAACTTTTCTACATATTATTCTAACCTTTATGAGGTGGAGTTGGTGAATCATATGGTTGTCTCCAATTGGATCGTCTATTTCCAATATACCTAGATACAATTAATTCAACTTGTGGTTCGTGTTTGGATTCTGCAATAATATCGTACACTTCTTGATAGCTTTTCCCTTGTAACGATCTTCCGTTCCATTCTAACACTTCGTCACCTAGACAACAGGAAAAACAACACATACTTTAAAAAAATGTATACTAATGCTAACTGTTAGCGATCTGACAGTAAAGTTCTTCAGTTAATCATATTGTGTCTATTGTGGCAGTGTATAGAAAAGCTGATCATAGGGAATCAAAGATCACATGTGGGGGGGGGGTCCAAAGTTATGTGAAAAATTTTGATAATAAAATTCAGAATTTTTTCCTGGCAACACCATAACAATGAACACATTCACACAGGACTGTCTGTAAGAGGTTCTTAGTATGAGGAAAAAAAATCAGTGTTAGATTACCCCCCCCCTCCATCAGGGACTATTCACTAAATCTTGCTCTGCGACATCATCTTCTTTTCCCAAAAATAAAGGAAACACATAAAATGACAAATTTTTGAGACATTTATGATGACATCTTTAAAAGTAATTCCATAAACTCAGTTCCAAAGATGCTTTGAGAGGTGGATAAGGCCCTTACATCAATTCAAAAGGACTTGAACAAAATTCAGTAATGGGAGGGGGACATGAAAATTTTATGTCATCAAGTTCAAGAACTTTATGTCAGATCTAGTAAGTTCTTAGAGCATGCTAACATGATGATATACTGTACACCCGAATTCATAGTTAATATATACTAGTTCATCTGTACAACTTACATGTGTACATCTACTTGTAATATTAACAGTCATATTGTAAATGTATTTCACATCATATAGAAGTGTGAACATTCTCATATATTGTGAAGACACAATATTTTAAAGGACTCTAAAGTAACAGCACAAAATATACGTTTAAAGTTTATATCAAATTTTAAAGAAAAAAATAATTTATGTAAATAATTAAAAAACAGTCTTAAGATAGACACAATGTAAAAATAAGTCTACAATTTTGTTATATGTATGTAATTTAGTTTTATGTTTATATATAATTTTAATATCTGTACTGATAGCAACAACATCAGTACTCACAAAAATTAAATCATAATTTAAAGGTGGAGATAGTTTATGAATAATGGGATATTATATGCACACTGTAAAGGTACATCATATGGAGGAACTATAGGCTTTGAAGATGCCAATTAATGTTATTAAAAATTACTGTGGGAAATAACTGGCTGACACCCAAAAATACAAAAAACAAAACGGTGAAAAATAACCATTTAGATACTACACAAAACATCTTTATAAATGAATAAAATGGTATACAATTAGCAAAACAAATAATGAACACAGCTAAGGAATAAAAACAAATTTATTAGAACTGGCATATAAAACAAATGATGACAAAAGATTCTAAAAGAACTTTAGAGAATAAAATTTCCAGCCAAATCTAGAGCATTTTATAACTAGTATACTGCCTGAAGTGCAGAACTCTCTCACTATTTTGAATTAAGTACATTTATTATTGGATAAACTTTGATATTAGATAATTTTTAAATTATCATAAAGATTACAAAAACCCTTCTATTTTGTTTGTTTAATAAAGTGATATTTCAGAGATAATCTGAAATTAACATTAGTTTGTTTCTAAAGTGAAATTGTAGAGATAAATACCATAAACATGAAAAATGACAATTGGTTTGTGTAAAAATTCCCTTTAGTCTGACACACATTGAATTTTAACAATATTTTAAAATTTTTGATCCCATTCTTGGGCCCTTGGATAAACAAAATTTAAAACTTCTAAAACTGTACACTATATTCAGATTTTTGTTAATCTTTTAAATTTGATATTCCACATGGAAGTTGTAATTTTATAAAACTTTGGCCCCACTTTTGGTATCCCAAAATTTTTAAATTTCCGAAACTCAACACTAAATTTAGATTTTAGTTAAAAATTCCTTTTAATTTGATATGCCACATAAATTTTTGTAATTTTCTCAAAATTTTGCCACCTCACATTTTTGCCTCTACTTTTCTATTTTTGGGGGGATCAACCTCAAAAACAGCAGGATTCTGTAGGGTAAAAGTATGGAGATGCATGCCAAGTTTTATCAAAATTGGATGATACATTGAAAATGTATCATGAGACATATCCCAAATAGATTGACAGACAGACAAATTCCAAATGGTTGAGTTAAAACTGAGAACTCGCTTTGCTCCTTCAACAAGTAAACAATATAATACTTTTAAAAAATGAGGGCATAATTATTTAACACAAAGCTCAACTAGTATGCTCCCTGAGCTGTAGAATTTTCTTGCTATTTGAACAAAGTACATTTATTATTACTAAATTTCAGTACTAAATAATTTTTCAATTATGAGAAAAAATACAAAAATCCCAATTTCTTTACCAATTCTTTAGTAATATAACAACTGTAGACCAAACAATAATACAATAAACACTAAAAATTTGAAACATTCATATTTGGGTTACAATTCCTTTTAGTCTGACACCTGCTGGATTTTTACAAATTTTTAACCTTTTTTGAGTGAGGCCCTGGGTCCCAAAATTTTAAAATTTCTAAGACTCAACACTACATTCAGATGTTAGTTAAAATTCTCTTTAATTTGATACCCTACACAAATATTTGCGAATTTATCAAAAGTTCACCCACTTGTTAGGCCCTGACATCCAAAAATTTTGAAAAGTGACCACTATATTCAGATTGTGGTTTAAATTTCTTTTAATCTGATATACCACATGAATTTTTGTGATTTTTTTCAAAATTTTTCCCCTCACACTTTTGCCTCTCACCCCCTATTTTTGGAGGGATCAATCTAAAAAACAATGGAGTTCTGTGAGATTAAATTCAACAGTTATAGTGAGATATACTCCAGACAGACAGACAGGCAGACAGACAAGTGTCAAATGGTCGAGTCAAAACTGAGAACTCACTTTCCTTGTTCAAAAACAGTCATAACTTGCATTACCACTTTAGAAAAACTTGGAGAGTACAAGGTAATGGTACAAAAAATTATTAAATATGAAATGAAATTACTGACTGGGAGTAAATCAGTCCTCTGCATAGCGATGGGAGATATCAATGCAATACTGGATGTACAAGAAAATATGACTAAAATAATGACAAAACATGCTTTTGTTCTCTAATTACTGAATAAACCATCTGATAGCACCAACTTCCAAGGATTAATATAGTAATATTCAGCAAGTAGCAACTGACTAGAATGAAAAAATACAATTTTGTTTTAAATCAGAAAAAGTAATGGATTGTAATAATTTTTGTGTGTTGTAATATTCATGTTTCATATAAATACCTATTAATTTCCAAGTCTGTATCTAAATTTATTCACTATTTTACAGGTGTTTGAAATTTATGTGTCACACATGTTTTGGAAAATGTGAAAAACAAGAATTGTTTGTTAAAATAGGGTTATTCCCAATGGAAATTCACAACAAAATGGTAAATGTGTTGGGAGATGCTGCAATGATGCTTCAAAAACAGTGGTTTCTAAGTGGGCACTCAAGTTTAAAAGTGGTCATACGAGCATTGATCAAAGTGCGACAACTGTAAATGCTGCACCAGCGTGTACTTAGGTTTTTCACACCAACTTATGAATTAAATGTACTACACATGCTCATGTGAGATGCCTACAATCTTAGCAATGTCATCCAGTTTAACTTGCTGGTTTCCCAACATCGTGAATGAAATTTTTTAAGTGATATTTGGAGTTGTTGACCTTTTACATATCCACTGCAGGGATCACCTTCAATGCTCGTACAACTACATATGCTGTTTGATTCTGTCCATTTTTCAAAATACATGTGACACATAAATTTTGATCAGCTGGTAAACAACAAACAAATTGGCAGCAGTACTTGATCTGAAATATGAATCTTGTAACACATGAAAATTTAAGTTAAGCATTTATTACACTATAGATGTTGCTCCACAAGCCTTTCAACTGACCCTCATACATAGTATTGATTTACATGTAGTCAGCTACGTTTTTTTTCTATTTAGTAATATATTACGTGTTTGGTACCCACAATGTTGTGTCTCTTCCTATTTTTCTAGCTCTCATAAAAACATATGGGAACATAAAGAGCAAAAAAGCCAATATGATATAAGAGAAAGAAGTGAAGCTTTTGGAATCATCCAGTAAACCTGTAGTCCAGGTTAGTGAGCTATTATACAAGCGGAATTATATAGTATACCATTGTTGGCTGAATCCTAGGTACCATAAGATACTAGTTAATTATAACTAAAGTATTATGAATGCCAATTTCAATTTCATCCTGAAAACATCATGCCTATTTCGTCTTCTTGACCTACCAATTCAAATTTGTCTTAGAAATAAAATACAGTACAAATATTCGACATGAGTGAATTACGAAAGAAAAAAAATGTGTAGTTTAAGGTACTGCATTTAGCCTTTAATGAAAGTTGTAATACCTGTAGTTTTCATAGAATTTAAAAGAAATTTTAACCACAAAATGAAGTAATATATTTCAGCTTGAAATTTGAATATAACAATCTTTAACTTTTTAATAGAGATACAACCAAATAACTGATAAGTGACAAACATTTTTTTGCTCCTTTGATTTTTCCTTGAAATCTCAAGAATTTACATGGTTTAAGAAGCTACTAGACCAAACAAAATTAGTGTTTACATGTGAAGTCATAGTGTATTGAAATGTTTTGTACAAATGCTGTTTCTATATATATATTCCTTTAAAATAAATAAAGCCAAAACTTACAGTGAAATATTTTTCATTAACATGATTTCAAATTTTTTAACTATGAGAATATATCCTATTTGTGCAACATTTCATGGCTTAACAAAAAAATGAATTTCTTTAATAACGGCTAAATTAAAATTGCAAAACTCAGTTTCCATTAAAAGGACTTCATATGTTCCACTATTTATTTAGATCACCTAATCAACATTTGGCACAGACTTTTTATTCTACAATACAAAATGTATTTTGGATTTAAATGGTGGCTCAAAAGCTGAAAATAAAACAGTTGTTCAGAACTTTTATTGTTTAACTACCTAATTCATAATTGTTATTTTACAGGAAAAAAAATAGTAGAGCAGATGGGATCTCAGTAATTTTTCTGATAATTGATATATTATCTAATATTAAAATTTATCTAATAATAAATGTTACAGTGAGCGAGTTCTGCAGATCGTCTTTTTGCAAATACTCTATGTCATAACATTTCCATAATCGTTATACTAGATCAGTTTACAATTTTCTCTGTTTCCCGAATTCCAATGTGCATTGAAAGTCCAGAATTATTCTACAATGGTGTATTTTTCTTTAAGAAGGTAGTTTTAGAAAAAATCTCTTGGATTTGCACTTGATCTGTCTTTATTATACAGAGCTACTTGAATGTAGTAGATTGTAGACTCTAAATATATCTTTTCTGACCCTTTTATAATATGGTGGTAATAGCTACTCATTACATATCCACAGATTTGGCATATTATAAGAAACATAAAAAACAATGGAAATTAAGAAAAACTAAACTATAATGTGGTAGTCTGCACACACACACACACACACACACACACACACACACACACACACACACACACACACACACACACACACACACACACACACACACACACACACACACACACACACACACACACACACACACACACACACACACACACAAGAATATAGGCCTATTATTATAGGTATTTATATATTATAAACTAAATGGAAATAATAACATTTCAAATTAACAAATCTATTTCATGACAAAATTTATTAATTCCATAAAAATGAAAATAAACTCAATACTTCCCCGTCCGCAGACAAACTACAGTACTGTGAATAGTAATAATATAATAACATATATATATATGGTTATAATTAGATGGGTGATTTAATTAGCAGTACCATACATGGATTGTTGCTGCAAACTCTGTAAAATCCCTTAAGCAAGTTTATGTTTGATTAACATATATGTATGTCAGGGTATCATGAAACAGGGCAGTAAGCCAGACCTCATGCGCGGATGTTAACATTATTAAGTCATGTACACACCATCTAATAACTGACATAATACTTTGTGTGTGTGTGTGCGCGCGCGCGCAAACTTCTTTTAAGTTATGACATTACACAATGTATGTACTAACAACAAAGAATAAAAATACAGTTACAAGTAACTTATCAACTTGGCTAGAAGAGCCAACAGCATCGCTTACATTCCTATATAATTTAGTGGTTCGTGAAGTTATGTTCTACATTGTCAAATACAAAAAATAGGTGCAATGGCTTAAAATAGTTGAAAGTTTTAAAAAACCAAAACAATTATATTAAAAGTATATTGTATTATAACAAAAAAAAGTTGATAAGAAATAGAAAAACTAGCAGTCAGTAAATCCAGCTTTACTTCAATTAAACAAAAATTAAAATATGGAAACTGAAACAAACAAAAAGATGTAAATCAAGGAATGGGAAACACAACTTGTGGAATGGTGAGGAACATTGTCTCTTGACTTCCCAACAGTCAATTAAAAAAATTCTACCTCATTTTATTTTCAAATTCCTCCAAAGTTGCTTGTACAGAGATATTGAGAGTTTCAAATTCAGTTTGAATTTTACATTCCACTTCAAGATAACCTCAACATTAATAAAAAAATCCAGTGAGATCATAAGGCAAAAATAATTCGTTGCATAGGCTGAAATATATCCTTTTGCTCTGTCCCCTTGCTTTTCTTGGCACATCTCTATCCTCACTAGATTGCATTATCTTTCCCACCACATACATCTTCATTCATGCATGGTGTGTGATTAAATTCTTCAGTGTTGTACCTTTCATGTCTGCCTAGGACACAGTACTACAAACAACGTAAATTAACTCTAGCTCTGCTTGGGCAAACTGTGAATACAATGCTAGAGAACCCACAGTTGATAAGGGAATTCTGTACATATGATACCATTGCTTACAGTCACCATAACAGATGAAAAGTACGAGGGACGTTCACGTCAATCCGGGACTATTAATTTTTAATAAATATAGAACACATTTATGATAGTAAAAAATACTTTTATTTCTCGATGTAATCCCCTGCTACATTTATCCCAGTGTTTCACTAGTGCCTGGATACCCCCAGTGTAGAAAGATTTGTCGTTATGTCGAAACCAAGATAAGACTGACTGCTTCACCTCATCGTCGCTGTTGGAATGCTGGCAAGGGCCCGAAGAGGTGAAAATTGCTGGGAGCAAAGTCCGGACTGTAAGGGGGTGTGGCAATAACTCCTAGCCAAGAACTTGTAGCGTGCATGTCGTGCGGTGAGCGGTATGCAGGGGTGCATTGTCCTGCAGAAACAGAACGCCTTAGTGATCACACCATGCCATTTTTTCTTGAGAGCATTGTGCACATCTTGAAGAACTTTGCAGTAGTACTCACTGTTAATATTGACTCCATGGGGTAGAAAATCAACGTGAATGATGCCATTTTTATCCCCAAAAATTGAGGCCATAACTTTGCCTGCAGTTCGAAATTTTTTGGGAGGTGGTAAGTCCACATGCTTCCACTGCTTTGATGCACGTTTTGATTCCGGGGTGAAATGATGGACCCACGTTTCATCACAGGTAACAATTCGATCGAGAAAAAGCTGGCCTTCTTTGGCTTTCCACCTTCATTCACGAGAAATTTCATTACAACACGCTGTTCCACATGTGCATTGGACGCCATGTTCTTTATGACTGACTGTTGTTATTGTTTAACATGTAAACAATACAGCGCACCATGCGGTAGTAGCTGACACTTGTCCTTCATATGTACGACCAAGAGAATGCACAGGAATCTCCATTTACACTCTAGTCTAACAAAAGTCCCGGATTGACGTGAACTCCCCTTGTATATCAGAAACCTTAAGCATTACACAAATACTTTGTTCCAGTATGGTGGTTTCCCAGTATTATTAACTGAAGTATTTGCAGCCTTTTTCCCTGTTCCAAAAAAATTATTAAAATAAATATTAAAATATTATCAAAATTTATATTAAAATATTATCAAAATTTATATTAAAATAAAAATATAATTATTGTTAATAATATTTTAAATAATTTATCATATTCAATCATAATTAACAAATCAAAATGATTATTTGTTAATTGATTTTAAACCTCTGAAGATACTGATAGAGTCAGTGAAACGTGCATCAGGTCAATTAAAACGATAAAAGTAATACACTCTACTTACAGAAATAATTACAATTTGATAAAATCAGAATCCTCCAGTAAACTCAAAGAGTTAATTACATAGAAATATTGGATAAAAATAATATATACATTACATTATTTTGAAGCTGTACAAAAATAAACTTTTGTGTAATGACACATAAATTACAAATTTAACAAGTACAAGTATTAAACATTTCAAAAACTCGAATATATATATATATATATATATATATATATATAAAATTACGAATCTCGTAATCGGGAATTATTAAAATTTATAATTTGTAGTAAAAATTGGTTGTTCAATGAAGAAAACTTTTGCTCTAAGTGTATCAGTGGTTCGGTTGTTTATTTATGTTGTGTGTTTTGTGAAGTGATTTCAGATATAATTTTAATGACTGAATTATTCTGCCTTGTTAATAATGAGGATTGGCTTGTTATTTTAATTCGTCAGTTAATCTGTTCGAAATTACATTGAATGTAGCGGTCGAGTTGTTCCAAACAATTCTCAACGTTCACTTCGATATTAGGCTTAACCCTATTCGTTGAGGTTAATCTTGGGTTTGTAGTTTCTATAGTTCCAACGACTCCTCGACATCTTCGTAATCTTCGTAAGTATAAAATAAATATTGATTATATCTTACCTTCAAGAAATAAGAACGCATGGATATGATTTATTAATATTATCGTTTAATCTTTGCAATTTAATTCAAGTTGATGGAATTTTGCATTCGATATACACGCTAGTAATAATCGATATGTATCTAAGGATTGAATAGTAAAAAATGGGTTAAACATATAATGTGGGAATTCTTTTGGCTGCTATGGAAGGTTCCATTAAATAATAAACAACAATATAGAGTACATTACAAATAATTCTAATACTTATAATCTAATGTGAGAGTTACAAAAAATATTCAGACCAACAAAATGTCTGGCGATAGTCAGTCCGCTACGTGCAGAGCATGCTGGTCTTAGAATGACATCACCATCATGGTTCGTCTCTGATAATGGATGAAGTTTTGTACCAATGTTTTTTTTTTTGAATAAATGTGTTCCTTGTACTCACTGATTCTTATATAATGTGTTTCACTTTATGAAATGTCCACTAGTGATTATTTGTGGTGTGAGTTATTGATGTGACCAGTGATTGTTCATTTTGGATTAATAATTTTGTCTATTTGAATAATGGTATTATACGTTACTTATACGTGGAAATTAACTGTGCATCTTCTTGTTAATCGCTTGATTTTTCTTATTGGTGTTCGTTCCTTTTGACGATGTGAATTTAGTTCATACATTCGGGATCTTCTATGTGGTTATATTTTTTCTTCCAAATCGGTTCCTGGGTTTTACAATTTAGTTACATAATCATTCTGTGAGCACTATTCAACTGTCTTCTTCCATGGATAACAATTAAGTGTAAGTTCTTCTTTCTGTCATCGGACTGACCAAAATTTCTTAAATTCTGATTGGCTCCTTATGCACAGTTCAAGGGTTATATGACCAATACCCCTTAATCACTTTATATTTTACAATTTTCCTTTAGCTTATTATTTTATCATTATTTACTAATGGTTCATACAATGTTTATATAGTTATTAATTATAAAATTACAAATAATTTGGTACTAAACATGTCTTGGTTTAGTCCTGTAAAATCTTAGTATTTAGTGAATTTTCCAGATATCTGATGAAACAATTTATAATGGTTGATGGTAGTTGTACTTTGACCCTTTGAGATACATTAATTTAAATTAATTAGTTAATAACATGAAACTCTTATAATATATAACAAAACTCTTAATACTACTACTTAGTTTAACAATTTTAATTTATTCACACTGTTTAACAATTAATTGTCTGTATGATAAATCATTTATTCCTACTGTAAATAATAACTGAACACTTTTTTATAAATAATAGTACACTATTAATCTATAGTTTGTGTACCGTAACTATTACTATTATGCCACCTTTTTTTTGTGTTTATCACCACTTTTATCACTGTAAGAGGTTGTGCCCTTTTTCTCTCTTTAGTTTAATACAATTTTGTGTAATACAGTTAATACAATTACTTTATTGAATTTGTACTCTTTATTGGATCTGCTTTGGTTACTCATTGCAAGTTATTTAGGCCTACTAGGGTTCTTTATTTTAAATTTGGTTTGTTTACTGCCCTATTCTACTGGGTAATTTCTAGCTGGGTCTTGATAGTATTAATTAAGTCAAAGGTTGATGTTGTTGAGTCATATTTGGTTCCTTACTGATTTTCAAAATTTTCTGTTAACTAGTTATTGCATTGTTTTGTGTTCCCTCTCTGGATAGGGTTTCAAGATTGTCATTATTATTATTTTTTACAGTGTTCTGTTTCGTTACAAAATGCCCCCCTTCAGAAGTAATTATTTCTGAACACTTCATTAGGTGTGAGGACATAATTACTTATGTTACCTTTTCTTTTTCTTCCGCGTGATATTTCTTCATAGATTGTTGATTATAATTGCCCTTGATCTTTTTTGAAATAGGGTCGGTTAATTCGTACGTGTTGTTCTTGTGGTTTTTTGTTATTGTATAGGGTCCTACGTAGAATAATAATAACTTCTTTGATATTCCTTCTAGAGTGATAGACAATTCCCTGTTCTTTAATAACATTTTCTCTCCTACTTCATATTTAATTATTTTACCCTTGATTTTCTGGTATTTGTTTCTACGTTTTTCTAGATTTTCTATCACTTGGTTATAAAATTTTAACTTGTTAAATTGGTACTGTTGAGACTTAGGAAACTTAATTAATTCTTGTATCTCTCTGGGTGGTTGTTTTTCATACATGGCAGTGTATGGAGTGCAATTTATTGATGGATGATATGCTAAATTTAGAAAATCTTCTGTGGCTGATAAGTACTTGGGCCACTTCCTTTGTTGGTGATGACAATAGGTTCTTAATATTCTACCAACTTCTCTCAGTACTCTTTCTGACGGATTGCTACTGGGGTGGTATACTGATGTCTTGTAACTTTTTATGTTCAGCTCTAACAAGGTATTCTTCCATTTTCTGCCTCGAAATTGTGTACCATGGTCTGTAACTATTGAGATGGGTGTTCGTATTTCTTGGATGTATTGGGTAGTTATAACTTCAAGAATTTTCTGCGTAGTTGCTCGACTGATTGTATACTATTTGGTGAATTTGGTGCAGTGGTCCATAATGATTATAATATATTTGTATCGGCTTATACCTTCGCTACAGGGAAATGGTCCGCATATATCAATGAATAATTTTTCTAATTTTTGTTCTGATGATATCGGTATCATTATACCTTCCTTCCTTTCATTATTAATTTTAACTAACTGGCAAATATTACAGGGTTTTATATAATTTTGTACTTTTCTGTGTATGTTCTTGATGTAACAATTCTCCTCCAATGCTTTCACTACCTTTACTGCACCCATATGTCCGTATCTTATGTGATATTCCAATACTAGTTCTTTCTCCATGATTCTGGGAATGATTACTTTCCAGTCTTCTTGGTTAAATGTATTTTTTATGAATAAGATACCATCCTGTTCACAATAGAATTGGTTTATTGGAGTGTTTTGTTTCTCCAAGCGTTCCTTGAATTTTATTAATTTTGGGTCTAATAATTGGTTGGCTCTGATATTTTGTAGTAATGCCTCCAGATCTGATCTACTTTTGAGAATGTTGTACACCTTGATAATCTTCTCTTTCTCTCCCTCAAATGTCTGGGTGTCCAGGTTTATTCGTGATAACACGTCTGCTATCACGTTTTGACTCCCTGGAATATATTCCCATTTGATATTATACTCCTGCAAGGCGAGTATCCACCTTGTAAGCCTGCTGTGACTCAGCTTACAACTTCTCAAAAATGATATGGACTTATGATCTGTTCTAACTGTTACAGGATATCATAAGATGTATGTCTGGAATTTACTACAAGCAAAGACTATACTTAACAGTTCCTTTTCCGTGACGTTATATCTTCTTTCACAGTGGTTTAATACCCGACTGGCAAAACTGATGACTAAATGGTTCCCTTCTTCGTCTTCTTGGTACAATACCATCCCAAGACTGACATCACTTGCATCACAGTTTAAGAAGAATGGGTGATTAAAATTTGGGTGATGAAGGACTACTGTCTCTAAGAATTTACCCTTTATTTGTTGTAATGTAGCATCTTGTTCATGTCCCCATATCCATTTGTTCTTGGAAGACAGCTGTTCCTGAAATTTAGATGTTAATGCGGAATAATTGCGTTGGAACTTCCGGTAATAATTACAGAGTCCTAAGAAGGATTGGAGTTGTCTCTTATTCTTCGGCTGTGGGAACTTCTGGATTGCAGTAATCTTTTCTTGTGATGGGGAAATCCCTCGTTCAGTCAAATTGAATCCTAAGAATTAAACCTCCTTCGCTATTAATTTGGATTTTTCGAGTTTTAGAGTTATGTTGTTCTCTGCTGACTTACTCAATACATATTCCACTCTGTGACAATGTTCCTCCCAGTTGGATGATGTAATCAACAGGTCGTCAACATAAACTGTGGTGAATTGGAGCGCTTCCTGACCCAGTACCTGGTTCATACACTGTACAAAATTTGCTACCGAGTTGACTAATCCAAAGGGCAGTCTCTTAAACTGGTAGTTTCTACCCTCAAAAATAAAAGCCATATATTGTCCTCTTCGGGTGCAACTCCACCTGCCAGTAACCACAAACTGTGTCCCATGTACTGATGAATCTTGTACCGTGGAACGTTTTTAGAATTTCTTCTATTTCTCCAGGTGACGTACGATCATTTAATATATGTTTATTTATTTCACGGGCATCCAAGCAAAGTCGAACCTGTCCGCTTTTCTTCTGTATCACTACTATTGGGCTAGTATATGGTGACTGGCTATGCTCAATTATATCATTTAATAACATTTTATTAATCTCAGCCCTAACCGCCTCCTTTAATGAATATGGTATAGGATAGGATTTCCTGTGGAATTCTGCTGGTTCTTTAAATTGTATTCTACACTGGAGTTTTTTACCTTTCCTGGTTCTTCTGAAAATACATGTTTATACTTCTTATATATGGTAATGAGAGCTTCTACTTGTTCTACTGTCAAATGATCTGTGCCTTGGTGTTTAAACTCTCTTATCTCCAGTAATTTACTGTTCCACAGGTCTTCATTTGTCATATTATAAATTATTTTTCTGCATTGAGTGTCATTCTTTAAAAAATTTAATTCCCTAACTTGGTGGTGGGTACGGTTTAGAGGGGCACCATCGCTTCCTATTAACTCTGACGTCCACACTGCACCTTCTGAGCTCAAGGACACTTTCTCCTTGCTCAGATCAATAATGGCTGAGTATTTCCTCAGCATATCACATCCGATTAATATTTCGAATGGTAGGCCGATTGCGACCAGACATATAACATTAACTGTAACACCCTTGCTTTCTAGTTCCAATGACACTTGCTTTCACACTGTTTTATTTTGACGCCCAGTGGCACCTATTAAGATAACATTATTGACAGGTATGGTAGGTATTGTATTTTTACTTTGTTTCTGTATTTTCTCCAGTTCAGTGTCATTAATAAGTGACACATTTGCACCAGTATCTATCATTACTCGTGTAGGAATTCCTTCAATTTTGGCGGTTATGTATAAAATGTCATTATGCTGGTTGGTTCTATTTGTCACCGTTTCCTCCAACAGTTCTTCTCGAAGATTCTTCAAATAATGATTGTAGATAATAGTAAGGTTTTGACTATCAGTCCTTAAAATTTGTGTTATTTTTATACCCAGTAGATAGGAGCAGTGAGGGGTTGTGAGGGTTTATCACTGCCTCCCCCCGTTTAAATTAATGCCATCATGGTTATTGTCCGGGCATGCCTGTTGATTTGCCTGGAATGTTGTGCTGGTTCCTGGTTGTTCACCTTCTTGGTTGTTGATTTGTTCACTCCTCCTCGGTTCTCGGAAGTCCTCCTGGCTTCGACTTTTTGCTCGAGTGTCCTGGTGATTCATCCTTCTGGTATTTCCTCTTCAATTATAGCTGTTGTCAAAACTGTTCCTCCGTGGCTGTCGATATCTCCAGTAATCCCCTACTTCAGCACTAATATAATTGATTCGGAGTCGGTATGGACGATTATTATTATAATTACCCTGATTGTTCCGATTGGCATTAACTTCTGGATTATTTCTAAAATTATTGTAATTTGGATTGGTCCGGTAATTATTATAATTATTGTTAATTCTATTACCAGGATTGTAATTTTGATTGGACCTGTTGTTACTATAATTATTGTCTGGATTGCGATTGAAGTTTACTTGCTGGTCATTATTCGGGGTAACATTTTGGTTGTGAATACGATCGTTGCCATTAAAATTATAATTATTTCGATTATTCATATTATTATTGTTATTATTATTCATTCCATGGTTATTATTTCTTGAACCGCACTGATCAGTTCGTTGTCTGCTTCGTTTGTAGTAACCCTCGTGCTCGTAATTTTCCAACAAGTCAGCCATTGCGTGCACCGTTTTAATTTGACTTCCCAGACGTGCTCTGGCAATCCCTGCATCATAGTGGTATGCCATTTTAGTTACCAGGGATTCCTCAGGTATTCTTGGCTCCAGGTGTCAAGCCAAACACACCTTTCCCCAGAAGTAAGTAGTTGGAGATGTACCTCTATTTACGTCATATCTTCCCTGACAGATGTTGTCCCTGATAATATTTTGAATAGATTCGGACCAATATTTTTCTTTAAATAATTTTTGAAATTGTGTATAGTCAATTATATCATTCCTGGTTGCTGTCCACCAGTTGTCCGTAATCTCCCTAAAATGCTCATCTAACATCTCTCTGATTGAGCTCCAGATAGTTATTCTATGTTTGTTAAAATGTTCATTTATTCTGGCTAGGAATTCCATGGGGTTTCTACGATAATTTTTAAAATTAATTCCTTCTGGGTTCTTGTTTCTGGAAATATGAGTGATATTATTTGGTCTGGTTCTGATCAATTCAATTTCTTCTTGGTTTTGGTGTACTTGACCAGTTAAATTATTCACTGTAGTGTTAATATTGTCACACCTTTCTCCGGTTTGTTTCTGTAAATTTACTAAGTTTTCTTGTTCCTTCTGTATTCCTTCTATTTGAATATGATTATCTTCTTGGACACAGTCTATTCTGGCATTTACCATTACTTGATTTTGTGTAATGGTTTCGTTAGCTTTTCTCAATCTCTTATTAGTGTCAGCTATTTCTTGCTTCCTTTCCTCATCGATTTTGTCCATCTTCTGGTTAATTGTATCATTTACCTGTTCAATCCTCCCATTAATTCTTCTTAAATTCTCTTCATTTATTTGTCGGAACTCTTCCTTCATTTGGTTATTATTTTCACTTATAGTTTGCCTTAAGGTTTCATTGGTACTTTCCTTAATACTGTCGATTTTTTCATTTATCCGTTTTAAATTCTCATTAGTGTCTTATCTGTTTTGGTCAAATCTCTCCTCTATCTGTTTTATTAAATTTTCACTCATTTTCTCATTTTGTACCCTTGAGTTCTCGTTAATCTTTTCCTTCATACCGTCTATTTTCTCATTTGTTTGTCTGTTATCTTCCTTGATGCTATCAAATTTTTCGTTCGTTTGCTTGTTTTGTTCCTCCATTTGTTTTAATAAGTTTTGACTCAAAATTTCATTTTGTTTCTTTGAATTTTCACTGAATTCCTCCTTGATGTTCTTCAAATCTTCCTTCATTTCTTCCTTCTGCTTCTTAAAATTGTCATTTGTTTCTTCCTTATTTCTATCCATTTTTTCACTCACACTGTTCATTAACTCCATTAATTTTATAAGATTCGGGTCTCCTCTATCTTCCTTTCTTGCTACCGTCTCCACATCCTCCACCGATGTTACTTCTTTCTCGGCCTCCTTCGTCCGTCTCAGTGACGACACCCTTTTATGCATTCTTATTGTTTTTCAGAACCTATAGCAGTCGCCAGCTAAAAATTAGGAGATTAATTTGCTTGTTTTTATTTCTTCACCTATTACTTCCCTAATTTAAGCCTCACTAGTTGGTGCGCCAATTTATTACGAATCTCGTAATCGGGTATTATTAAAATTTATAAGTTGTAACAAAAATTGGTTGTTCAATGAAGAAAACGTTTGCTCTAAGTGTATCAGTGGTTCGGTTGTTTATTTATGTTTCGTGTTTTGTGAAATGATTTCAGATATAATTTTAATGACTGAATTATTCTGCCTTGTTAATAATGAGGAGTGACTTGTTATTTTAATTCGTCAGTTAATCTGTTCGAAATTAAATTGAATGTAGCGGTCGAGTTGTTCCAAACAATTCTCAACGTTCACTTCGATATTAGGCTTAACACTATTCGTTGAGGTTAATCTTGGGTTTGTAGTTTCTATGGTTCCAACGATTCCTCGACGTCTTCTTAATCTTCGTAAGTATAAAATAAATATTGATTATATCTTACCTTCAAGAAATAAGAACGCATGGATATGATTTATTAATATTATCGTTTAATCTTTGCAATTTAATTCAAGTTGATGGAATTTTGCATTCGATATACACGCTAGTAATAATCGATATGTATCTCAGGATTGAATAGTAAAAAATGGGTTAAACATATAATGTGGGAATTCTTTTGGCTGCTACGGAAGGTTCCATTAAATAATAAACAACAATATAGAGTACATTACAAATAATTCTAATACTTATAATCTAATGTGAGAGTTACAAAAAATATTCAGACCAACAAAATGTCTGGCGATATTCAGTCCGCTACGTGCAGAGCATGCTGGTCTTAGAATGACGTCACCATCATGGTTCGTCTCTGATAATGGATGAAGTTTTGTACCAATGTTTTTTTTTTGAATAAATGTGTTCCTTGTACTCACTGATTCTTATATAATGTGTTTCACTTTATGAAATGTCCACTAGTGATTATTTGTGGTGTGAGTTATTGATGTGACCAGTGATTGTTCATTTTGGATTAATAATTTTGTCTATTTGAATAATGGTATTATACGTTACTTATACGTGGAAATTAACTGTGCATCTTCTTGTTAATCGCTTGATTTTTCTTATTGGTGTTCGTTCCTTTTGACGATGTGAATTTAGTTCATACATTCGGGATCTTCTATGTGGTTATATTTTTTCTTCCAAATCGGTTCCTGGGTTTTACAATTTAGTTACATAATCATTCTGTGAGCACTATTCAACTGTCTTCTTCCATGGATAACAATTAAGTGTAAGTTCTTCTTTCTGTCATCGGACTGACCAAAATTTCTTAAATTCTGATTGGCTCCTTATGCACAGTTCAAGGGTTATATGACCAATACCCCTTAATCACTTTATATTTTACAATTTTCCTTTAGCTTATTATTTTATCATTATTTACTAATGGTTCATACAATGTTTATATAGTTATTAATTATAAAATTACAAATAATTTGGTACTAAACATGTCTTGGTTTAGTCCTGTAAAATCTTAGTATTTAGTGAATTTTCCAGATATCTGATGAAACAATTTATAATGGTTGATGGTAGTTGTACTTTGACCCTTTGAGATACATTAATTTAAATTAATTAGTTAATAACATGAAACTCTTATAATTTATAACAAAACTCTTAATACTACTACTTAGTTTAACAATTTTAATTTATTCACACTGTTTAACAATTAATTGTCTGTATGATAAATCATTTATTCCTACTGTAAATAATAACTGAACACTTTTTTATAAATAATAGTACACTATTAATCTATAGTTTGTGTACCGTAACTATTACTATTATGCCACCTTTTTTTTTGTGTTTATCACCACTTTTATCACTGTAAGGGTGTTAAGTAGAAGAATGATCCGCCATGTGTGGACCAAAAAATGTTTAGAAGCGGTCCGAGTGGACGCAAAAATGTTAAGTGTGAAGTGTTCGTGATTTACTGTAGGTTGATTCGCCAGGATGCAGAAATGATGAAGAGAGAGTGGACTGTAATTAATACATTTATTTAATTGTTCACATTTACACCATAGAAATTGTTAGGTTTCACTTTTGACTAAGAGATTGGCTAATGAGCGCATCGTAAATACAAGTCGTATTACATTGAAATTAATTTGATGAAAGGGCCTAAAGGGCCATATATGAAGTGTTGGCCTAAGGCCTACATTAATTGTCGTGACAAGAAGAAAAATGTGACAGTATAGCTGCGGGCGCGAGCCGACCGCCGATAGCGAGCGTCTGTGACGAACTGTGCGGAAGCACGGACATGAATTGAGCAGATTAAAGTGCAAATTAAAAGCGCAGATTAGCCAACCTATAATGTAAAAATTACCGCGCTACTGTACATAAACTGCCCGTCAAAAAACAGTAGATTTTTTACTACATTTTAGTAACTTATTATACATTTTGGTAACTTATTATATAACATACAGAGTTCTTATTAATGAAAGTTAATCTCATAGGCTGCATTGAACCTTGAGTTGTAATCTTAGATAACAGCTGTACGTTAATGGTTTAGCGATAAGCATGAATAAAGATAAGCTATAAAGATAAGCGTTTGGTAGGCCAAGGTTGGCGAGCAAACTGATTTCATGCATGAATGAAAATGTAAGCGCTGGCAATGTATTGCCCACATATATTGTATGTATACAATATTGAACGTTATAAAACATGAAAAATACATAATTTGACAATGTTTAATAATGTATGATTGGAAACTCATCACATGATGGCCCGATAAATTGTAACCCTATGCAAGTCATAGATGGTTACCGTGAAATAGTTGAGGCCAGTAGACCTGTACAGAGTATTGCTTACAATGAACAAAATTGTCACAAATTATACATGTTTAGACGTAAATCTAGCATGGCGTCATAAATTTGAACGAGTCATGCTATACCTGAAGTTTCAGGAATTTGCAATATGTTGTTGTGTGAGAACAAGCTATAAATAGCTGACTGATTGCAAGCACATATGTAATGACATGTATGTCATAATTAAGTAGGAATGATAATTGTGCAATGTATAATCACAAAATACAATATAAAATAAATCTAGGCGTGGCGTGGTTACATACAGTAGACGCAAAAAACAATATGTTTTACATAAATGCAAGTTATATAATAAATATAATAAACACCAATTTAGTTAATTACAAATACGAATAAGCGCAATAGCATAAGTAACAAATACGACACTGTAGTTACAAATGTAATACATGAGTTGAACAATTAAGAAATACATTCATAGAACAATAAATCACACATATTAACAACTGTGCAAGAAATGCATACATGGTTGTATAACTGCAAACCATGCGAATATTATGTAACAAATTTTTATAAAACAATACCACCGAAAACATGACACATACCCAATACATCAAAATATAAATGTGTAGGACATAGTATGCCACACAAAATATTAACATATAAATACAAAATAGCAAATATACCACCATGAAACTATGATGAGTATAGAAACACGCAATGGCGCAAATTGTCATGAATATGTTGTGATAATACATATCACAATTAAGGTGACCAAATGGTCATATAATAAAGTAATATGCCAATGGCTGAGTAAAATAGCATTGTGCTAAATGATCATAATAATCTTGTGTCAAATCTCGTCCCGCGCTGGCAACAGACATAACTTATGTACTGGTCTCCACAAAACACCAGTAGGCGTGCGAATGTCTACGACTCTAATTAAGTAATCTGGGCCGGGAAATGTGGCGGTAATTACACCAAATTTCCAGGCTAATGGAGGTAGGTTATCCTCAATAAGTAAAACTAGGTCCCCAATGGAAACATTATCCTTAGCGAATTTCCATTTGTGACGCTGTTGTAACTGGTGTAAATAGTCGCGAGACCAAGCCTTCCAAATGACTTGGACAAACTTCTGGAGAAGTTGCCAACGTCCAAGACGAGAGATAGGTCTGGGTCCGGTATCGCCGTTAATGGTGCGCAAATCAAAAAATGGCCAGGCGTAAGTGGCACCGGATCATTTACATCCGAAGAGATGGCAAATAAAGGGCGAGAGTTTAGACATGCCTCTATCTGAGACAAAACTGTCGCAAACTCCTCGAAGGTGAGTATAGACTTGCCTACCACGCGGCGCAAATGAAACTTCAAACTCTTTATGCCGCTCTCCCAAAGGCCACCAAAATGAGGTGACGAGGGCGGAATAAATGACCATGAGATACCCTGAGAGGACGTGAATAATTTGAGTGATGAGGTGGCATCCTTATTATGCCAAAGATTGTAGAGGTCATGTAAAATATTGCGGGCCTTCCTAAAGTTTGTGCCATTATCAGAATATAATTGACTGGGTATGCCCCTGCCGGCCATAAAACGACGTAAGGCAGCTATAAACGCACTGGCTGTAAGGTCGGAAACCAATTCCAAGTGAATGGCCCTGGTTGCTAAGCAAATGAACAAAGACACGTATGCCTTAGAGAGAGTTCTGGATTTCTGCCCGCCATGACGAATCATGAAGGGACCACCATAATCAACCGCGCAGAATAGAAACGGCCGTGATGGAGTGACTCTAGGAGACGGTAAAATACCAAGCCTCTGAACCTGCTGTTTGGCACCTGAGACACTTGACACATTTACGAATGATGGAGCGAATGACTAACCTGGCATTAACAATCCACCAACTTTGACGAAGTGAGTGATGAACGAGTTGAGCACCAGCGTGAAGTAGACGAATGTGTTCGCGTTCAATGATAAGGCGAGTAATATGAGCCGATGGATGCAAGACAATAGTATGTTTAGTGTCGTAAGGTAGTTGCGACTGCTGTAATCGCCCGCCTACGCGTATTACTCCAGAATCATCAAGAAACGGGTCGAGAGAAGACAACTTACTCCTGATAGAGACAGAAGACCCATTACGAAGACAATTAATCTCGGCTGCAAAGTGGATCGACTGAGATTGTTTTATGAAGAAATTAAGAGCATGATGAATTTCGACAGGGGTAAGATCGCCCATTATTTTGTCAGCACTGGAGAGTCTAATATTTTCGATGAACCGAAAACAGTAAGCGTATACGCGTGTCAATCGATGCAACGAAGAAAAGTCCTTAGAAAGGTCGATAGCCAGGGTAGACATTAGAGAAAGGTTATGGGTTTGTTTCTCTTCCGCAGTGACTTCAGAAGACGACGGATTAGAAGGTAAAAAGGGTGGAAAAGGATTGGACTCGGAAGATTGAGACAAACAAGTGGGACCATGCCACCAAAGCGAACAATCGCGCAAAACGTCAGGGAGACACCCCCTAGAGATAATATCAGCAGGATTGTGTCTAGAATTGATGTGATGCCATGTATAGGCTTGCGTAAGACGCTGAATTTCAGCAACACGATTAGCGACGTAGGTTTTCCACCTCGTGGACTGGGCATGAATCCAGTAAAGAGACACCATAGAGTCAGAATATAAATGAACACTATTAATAAACGAATAAAGCGCAGGAACGACCTTAGATACGAGTCACGATAACAACAAGCAAGCGCAGAGTTCGATGCGAGGTAATGACACCTGTCGTAGGGGAGCCACGAGAGATTTAGAACACAGGAGATGACAAGAGGCCGATGAATCTTGATAAATGACTCTAATATAGATACAGCACCCAAACCCCTTTTCAGAGGCATCCGAAAAACCATGTAATTCAACTGTACTTGCCTCAAACTTGCAACGAATAGAACGTGGGACAACAATTTTGCTAATCACACACAATTTGTCACACAATGAATGCCAATCCAAACGTGATTGCCCGGAGATCGGTTTATCCCAACCAAGATTGCAAAGCCAGAGTTGCTGCATAAACTGTTTGTACAAGAAAACAACGGGACCGATCAGTCCAAGTGGATCGTATATGCCTGCGATAATCGAAAGAATTCTCCTCTTGGAGATGCTTGATTCAGCGGGGAATGATTTAATGTCAAACAGGATGAATCGGCAGTGTTATTCCACAGAATGCCCAGGGTACACACATTGTCCTGTTTGTTTAAGGGGAGTGATAAATTGTCATGACTTGCAACCACTCTGGGTTCATTAGATGCCCATTTATGCAACGTGAGACCGTATTGACTCAATAACGCACCTAAGTCAGATTTCAACTTGGTCAGATCAGAGATGGTGTCTGCACCGGTAAGCAAATCGTCGACATAGAAATCATTTGTTATAGCTAACACCGCATCAGGAAAAGAAGCTTGATGGTCCCTACCAATTTGAATAAGACAGCAAGTGGCAAAAACGAAGCACTAGCCATGCCGTAGGTTACCGTTCGCAATGCAAAGTGTTTAAATTGTTCAAGGGGAGAGTCACGCCACAGAATACGTTGATAGTGACAATCCCTTTCAGCTACGAGAATTTGTCGATACATCTTCTCGATGTCGGCGATGAGAACATATTTATGCATGCGGAAACGTAAAAGAATAGAAAAAAGGTCTTGTTGAACATTCGGGCCTACCAACAATATGTCATTGAGAGAAAGGCCATTGGTAGTTTTGGACGAACCATCAAAAACGACGCGGAGTTTTGTGGTCAAGCTAGACGCTTAAACACGGCATGGTGAGGCAGATAGTAAGTATTTGACACTCCTGAATTGATAGAGCAATTATCGATAAGCGTCATGTGGCCAAGATCCTTATATTCATTAATAAAGTCTGCGTATTCGCGCGCGAGCTTAGCATCATGCCTGAATCGGCGTTCTAAATTCAAAAATCTTGCTTCAGCATTGGTGTAAGATTCCCCCAACTGGAGATGATCGGACTTAAATGGCAGTGAAACCACGAACCTACCCTCATGATTGCGATGAGTAGAACGCACGAAATGCTCCTCACAAGCTGACTCGTTATCAGGTGTGTTGTCAGGGATAGTTTCTGCTTCCCAAAATTTTTCGAGAGACTGCAAAAATTTGACTGTCGTTGTTCCTAGCTAGGAACGAAACAGCAGGACCCTTGTAGCGGCAGTGTTTGGGCAGATTGCCAGCCAAAATGTAGCCTAACTTTGTTTCCTGAATGATGGGAAAATGAGGGCCGCGTACGTATTTGTTGGCTAAAATTAAATCCAGGTAAAATTGCGCCCCTAAGAGTATGTCGATTTCGGATGATATGTTGAAATTTGGGTCAGCAAGAAAAATGTTGTCTGGAATGTTGAATTGATTTATGTCAAACGATTGTGGGTTAATGCAGATAAGATAGCACATTTTACCTCGAAGCTAAATCTCTGATAACGGGAAATAATGCGTATAGACGCGAGATTAGTGGCATGACACGCTGTATTATTTATACCCGTAATTGGTATGTTGGATTTAGTCAAATTAAGCCGTAATTTCCTTGCAAATGATTTGGTACAAAAATTTATTTGTGAACCTGCGTCCAAAAGAACTCTTGCCTTTTGTCTGTTGCCAGCCTGGTCAATGACAAATACAATTGCTGTTGATAAAAGAATATTATTCTTGGATTGTAATTTAAATGAACAATAATTACTGCTACTGGCAGAGATTGAGTTCGGCACATTTTTCATGTGCAACAATGTATGGTGTCGTTTTGAACAGATCTTATATGCCTGCTTATTCTTACAGTTAGATACAAAATGATCTGATCTAAGACAATTGGTACAACATTTGTGATTTGATACAAATTGTCCTCGCTCAGCGGTGCTTAGTGCACGAAATTTATCACACATGTAAATTGGATGATTAGATTTACAACACAAACATGAATAATTGCTTGACGCTGAGTGATAACTCTTAAATGTAGTACTGCCAGTAGCATTTCGTGATTTATATTTATCAGATTTATTGTTGAGTCTTAAACTCGGCTTGTTGAGTTGCTATCCGGCATCGATAGGCAGTGTATTTTCTAACAGCTGTCTACGTGCATTTAAAAAATGAGTGAAATCTTGAAAGTTAGGAAGATTATCAGGGTCTATAGACTCCTTCCATAATTTAAAAGTAGTAGGGTCGAGTTTAGTTGATAATAATTGTATAGTAATAAGTTCAAATGAATTCACTGACAGTTGCATTGCCGCCAGTGAATTAACGAAAGATGTTATCATATTTGTGAATTCTGCCGAACTTTGGACAGAGTCTTTAATTGTCGACTTGACTTGAAGTAAATTTTGAATGTAGTATTTTGCTAGTATGAACTTGTTGTCATACCTTGCGGACAGCAAACTCAACGCTATCGAGTAATTTTCTAAATATCACTATAATATTGACGACTCGGAACACAAAGTTTTTATAAGTAAAAACGTAAAGTTTTACCTTACAGCCTAAACCGGCTTTCACCTATAGAAGGCTTCATCAGAGGCTGTCGTTAGTAGCGCTGCTCGTCTTGTTGTTGGCGACGAGAAAGTGTTTCGAAAGATTGAAGCTGTGTGTGTGTGGTGAGATGTGTTCGAATAATGCGTGCGATTTGAATTGTGTCTGTTCGTTTAGGATGTCGTTTTTATTTGTTTTTGTGTGTTTGTATATTTCTAATTGTTCTAGAGTGTCTAGTTTTCGGCCTTTTGTGTGTACGTGTAGTATGTTCATGTTATTGTCGATGTTTTTATATGTGTGGTTTGCTTCAATGAGGTGGTTTGCGAAGGTAGATTCTGTAGTGGTGTGGAGTGCTTTTGTGTGTTCAATGTATCTCTGTTTGAAGCTACGTCCTGTCTGGCCTATGTAGAATTTACTGCAATTTGAACAATTTAGTTTATATACACCGGGTAGATCGAATTTGTTTTGTGCTTTGGGCATGCGTTTTGATAGTGTGTGTTCTGTTTTGTTAGTAGTTTTGTAAGCGATTCTGTATCCTGCTTTTTTGAATTTGTGGGCAATTTTTTCTGTTTGTTTGTTGATGTATGTTAGTGTTATGAATTTGTTGTTTTCTGTCTTTGTCTGTTGTTTGTTTTGTGTAGGAGTTTACTGACTATTGTTCTGTCATAACCGTTAGATTCTGCTAGATATTTTATCGTGTTTAGTTCGTCTTTGTAGTCTATTTCATCTAAGGGGATGTTGTTAAGTCTATGTATCATGGTTCTAAAAGCAGCTAGTTTGTGTTGTATTGGGTGATTGGAGGTGTTGTGTATTAGTGTGTCAGTTGTAGTTGGTTTTCTGTATATACTGAATTTGTGCCTGTGTTCTAGTTTTGTGATGGAGAGGTCTAAGAAGTTTATGGTATTGTTGTGTTCGTATTCGGCAGTGAAGGTTATGTTTTTATGTATTTTGTTTATGTGCGTTAGTAACTGTTCACATTGTCTTTTGTTTCCCCTGTATAGTATTAGAATGTCATCAACGTATCTGTGCCAATATAGTATTTTATGTGAGTGTCTGTCATTGTTTGTGAGTATTTTTGTTTTTTCTAAGTGTTGGAGGAAGACTTCTGCTAGAATGCTGGATATGGGGGAGCCCATGGGTAGGCCGTCGTTCTGTGTGTAGTATTTATTGTTATAAGTAAAGTAGTTTTGTTTTGTGATAATGTTCAGAGTTTCTGTTATTTCATTGATAAGTTCGTCTGGTGTGTTGTTCTGTTTGAGTTTGTTTTGTAGGATGGTGATTGTTTCAGAGATGGGGATGTTTGTGTACAGGTTTTTAATGTCAAAGGAGGCTAATGTGGCGTTATGGGGGATGTGTATGTCTTTTATTTTTGTTACTAGGTCTGTGTTGTTTTTTACTGCAATGTTGTTGTCTATTTGTGTGTGTTGTCTAATAATTTTGTCTAGATATTTTGCCAGTTTGTGTGCAGGGTCACACACTACAACTGACACACTAATACACAACACCTCCAATCACCCAATACAACACAAACTAGCTGCTTTTAGAACCATGATACATAGACTTAACAACATCCCCTTAGATGAAATAGACTACAAAGACGAACTAAACACGATAAAATATCTAGCAGAATCTAACGGTTATGACAGAACAATAGTCAGTAAACTCCTACACAAAACAAACAACAGACAAAGACAGAAAACAACAAATTCATAACACTAACATACATCAACAAACAAACAGAAAAAATTGCCCACAAATTCAAAAAAGCAGGATACAGAATCGCTTACAAAACTACTAACAAAACAGAACACACACTATCAAAACGCATGCCCAAAGCACAAAACAAATTCGATCTACCCGGTGTATATAAACTAAATTGTTCAAATTGCAGTAAATTCTACATAGGCCAGACAGGACGTAGCTTCAAACAGAGATACATTGAACACACAAAAGCACTCCACACCACTACAGAATCTACCTTCGCAAACCACCTCATTGAAGCAAACCACACATATAAAAACATCGACAATAACATGAACATACTACACGTACACACAAAAGGCCGAAAACTAGACACTCTAGAACAATTAGAAATATACAAACACACAAAAACAAATAAAAACGACATCCTAAACGAACAGACACAATTCAAATCGCACGCATTATTCGAACACATCTCACCACACACACACAGCTTCAATCTTTCGAAACACTTTCTCGTCGCCAACAAGACGAGCAGCGCTACTAATGACAGCCTCTGATGAAGCCTTCTATAGGTGAAAGCCGGTTTAGGCTGTAAGGTAAAACTTTACGTTTTTACTTATAAAAAACTTTGTGTTCCGAGTCGTCAATATTATAGTGATATTTAGTTAAGTAACGGACACGTCATGGACAACGAAATCCAAGAGTAATTTTCATTACAAATAGGTAGTGATTTAATTAAGTCTAACGGTTCATTTTTTAGAGAAGAATGTAAATAATGTAGTTTCTGCACTGGTGTTAGATCGGATCTTGCATGCACCAAGTCCGAAAAAATTGAATGAAAATGCTGCCATTCCAAGATATTGCCTGTGAAGCAGGGCAAACTTATCGGTTTTAATTGCATATGGCCCGATAATACGGGAAGTACAGTCCGAACATTAAAGGTATCAAATAATTGTAAAATATTTGCTTCCGTAGAATATAACATTTCTTCGACCTCAACTCGGTCTTCTTGAGCAGCGTTTATGTCTTTACAAATAAGTTCGATTTCGGACTGTACCTCGTCGTACTTCGTTGCCAAGCTTTTCAAACTTTCAAGTCTTACTGTTAAAAAGTGTTTTGTATTAGAGTTTGTATCAAAGTTACTGACAGCTGATTGTATGCGCACTATTGCGGACTTTAAGCCGCCTCCCTTTCTGACTAACACTTTGAGGCCTTCTTCAGCCATTGTAAGCACCTTGAAATGATGTTAGTGAGGTGATACCTTGTGGGCGATGTCCTGAAGCGTCGACGCCGTGGAGAAGATGGCAAACACACAGCTCGGAGAGATGACTGCTTTGACTGACGTACTGAAGCTAGCAGGCTCTTGCAATGATGTCGTCAGGAGGCTCAAAGGCGACGAGCGAAATGCTGATCGAATCACGCCACGGTCGTATCAGCGGATATGCTGAGTCGCCCGTGATGGCCAGAAATAGGGGCAGAAAAATAATAAATGTGAATGATGTATCCAGAAATCCGGCCCGGAGGACCAAAAAATGTTTAGAAGAATGATCCGCCATGTGTGGACCAAAAAATGTTTAGAAGCGGTCCAAGTGGACGCAAAAATGTTAAGTGTGAAGTGTTCATGATTTACTGTAGGTTGATTCGCCAGGATGCAGAAATGATGAAGAGAGAGTGGACTGTAATTAATACATTTATTTAATTGTTCACATTTACGCCATAGAAATTGTTAGGTTTCACTTTTGACTAAGAGATTGGCTAATGAGCGCATCGTAAATACAAGTCGTATTACATTGAAATTAATTTGATGAAAGGGCCTAAAGGGCCATATATGAAGTGTTGGCCTAAGGCCTACATTAATTGTCGCGACAAGAAGAAAAATGTGACACTATAGCTGCGGGCGCGAGCCGACCGCCGATAGCGAGCGTCTGTGACGAACTGTGCGGAAGCACGGACATGAATTGAGCAGATTAAAGTGCAAATTAAAAGCGCAGATTAGCCAACCTATAATGTAAAAATTACCGCGCTACTGTACAAAGGGGTTGTGCCATTTTTCTCTCTTTAGTTTAAACAAATTTTGTGTAATACAGTTAATACAATTACTTTATTGAATTTGTACTCTTTATTGGATCTGCTTTGGTTACTCATTGCAAGTTATTTAGGCCTACTAGGGTTCTTTATTTTAAATTTGGTTTCTTTACTGCCCTATTCTACTGGGTAATTTCTGGCTGGGTCTTGATAGTATTAATTAAGTCAAAGGTTGATGTTGTTGAGTCATATTTGGTTCCTTACTGATTTTCAAAATTTTCTGTTAACTAGTTATTGCATTGTTTTGTGTTCCCTCTCTGGATAGGGTTTCATGATTGTCATTATAATTATTTTTTACAGTGTTCTGTTTCGTTACTATATATATATATATATATATATTCAATCACTTTCTGCTACAGTCCGTTTCTTGATATATATAATACATTTAATATTTATAACTAAATTTACCTCAAGATGTTATTTTTCCTTATCTGGAACATGTTTCGAGAGCTCCCGTGCTCTCATCTTCAGCCTTCGTGATCTTGTGTCTGGTGAAGTATTTATGTGTTGGCTGCTGGATGCTATTAAGGTTGTTTGTTGGTCTTTGGTATTTTAAAGTTGTATTATTGTGTGTGATTGTGGTATATGTGTTTGTATTTTGTGTATTTCGATGTTGAGTGCTTTGAATAGTGTGTCATGTTTTGTATTGATTTGTATTTGTTCAGGTATTAGTTTGTTTTGTGTTTTATGTTTGTATATTTGTAAATTTTCCCAAATGTTCATTATGGTGCCTTTGTGTGGTATATGTTTTATTAGTGACACATTGGTTATGTCTGGGAATTCATGTCCTGTGTTTATTGCATGTGCGGCTAAATTGGATTTATATATTTCTGGTTTTTTGTATGTGTTTAGGTGTTCAAAATAACGTTTTTTCAGCTGTTTTTTTGTTTGTCCTATGTAACATTTATTGCAATCTTGGCATTCAATTTTGTATATACTGTTAGTTGTTGTATTATCTTCGTTGTATGAGCTATTTAGATTTTGTAATTTATTTTTATTAGTTTTGTATGCTATTTTTATATGTGTGTTTTTAAATAGTTTTGTTAGTTCTGTCATTTTATTATTTATGTATGTGAATGTGGCCCATTTTTTGTTGTTGTTATTATTTATGTGTTGTTCATTTTGATTAATTCTTAATTGTTCAGTTTTTATTTTATATTTGATTTTATTTTCTATTTTGTTCACATTATTTTTATTCTATCCATTTTCATAACCAATTTGGAATATTTCTTTCTTTGTCAGTTTCTTGTTTGTTTAGGGGAATTTTGTACATTCTGTTAAATAGCGAATAGAATCCTGCGATTTTATGTTGTGGTGGGTGGTCAGAATGGTTAGGTATAATGATGTTAGTGGAAGTTGGTTTTCTATATATTGCATATTGTATGTGTTTGTTGTATCTTGTGATGGTTATGTCTAAATAGTTGATTTTGTTATGTTTTTCTTTTTCTTCTGTGAATTGTATTTTAGGATGTATGTTATTGATTTGTTTCAGTATGTTCTCTGCATTTGTGTTTTTGTTATTTGATACATATAGCCCATCATCTACATATCTTATCCATATGCCTGTTTGGCATAATAATAACAATAAATAAACAATAACAATAACAATAACAACAATAACAATAAACCTTAGAGTTTCTTCACACTCAAGGCAAACTGCAATGGCCATTGCCCAACATATATCTATTGAGTTAAGGAATCAGATTTTTTCTAAAATTATTGAACAAAATTCCAAAATTTGTATTGTAATTGATGAAGCCAGCACAGTATCAAAAAAAAGTGCATTGGTCGTTATATTGAGATGCGATATTTTAGGCTCAGATGAGCCAATAAACGTATTTGTTGATTTAAAAGAACTGGACTCTACAAATGCAGAGACGATTTCTGATATTTTACTTCTTACATTAGAAAGTTATGGCTTTAATGATCCCTATCTAAAGAAAAATTTGATTGGATTTTGCTCTGATGGTGCCAGTACTATGTTAGGTTGTAACTCAGGAGTTTCAGTTAGATTATCAAGTAAATACCCTGGTATAATAATTTGGCATTGTTTAAGCCACCGAGTACAACTGGCTCTTGATGACGCTATCAAATCTACTTCACAATTCAATCATTTCAAAGCATTTCTTGAGAAGATCTATTGCTTCTACCACACATCAAACAAAAATCAAATGGAGTTAAACAATATAGCCAATGATTTGGAATTGGAAATCATAAAAATTGGTCGTGTTTTAGGCCCTAGGTGGGTAGCGTGCAGTGTAAGAGCAACAAAAGCTGTATGGCAGGCCTATCCAGCCCTATATAACCACTTTTCTCAACCAAATCAGACAGGTTTGAAACTGCGAATGGAAAATTTGAATTTCATAGAGGACCTTGCTCTAATGACTGATCTACTAGAAGAACTGTCCCTCTTATCTCTTGCATTGCAAAGCCAGGATGTAACTGTAGTGAAAGCAGATTGACTGATCAAGAGATGCATAAGAGCATTAAGTATATTAAAAGACAGCAAAGGAAAATATGAAAGTCTTGTACCTACAACGATAAAATCAGATACCCATAAACATATTCCATTCAGTAGAAATAATAAAATTGTAAAATTACCAAGAAATCAACTGATACAAAGTGTCATAGATAACATGAAAAACAGATTAGGGAGTGAAGAAATGTGACATATAAAAATATGTTGTCTCTATTTACCCTATTGGACTCTACCACCTGGGCAAGTGAAGTCACACTTTCTCCCTGGTATGACGGAGAAAAAAAGCTTTATAAATTAAGCAATCTTATAAAGTTTGACATTCTGGTAAACGATTTTAGAGACCTAATTGATGACAGAGACATGCCTAACAAAACACAACCTGGAAGCATATTACAAGCTAAGAAAATCATGAAGGCGATTGCTATAAGCTCAGCAGAAGCAGAGCGCGCTTTCAGTTTGATGAATATAGCTACTGATCAGAGGAATGCTCTTCTTGTCAGCAACATCTCCCACTTGATGACCATAAAGCTTATAGGGAAACCTATATCAGACTGGGATCCAACCCCATTTGTGAAATTGTGGCTACGACAGGGGCACCACACAGCAACTGATACGAGAGTGAGAAGGAAAGTGAAGCAAGATTTTTCGAAAAACCAAAGTACCATTTGGAGCCTTCTGTAACATCAACCTACAGACATTTTGGCTATAAACTGAAGATTAGAAATTGTTTTTTGTTTCAGAATATAAAACAAATTTAATGTAGCTTAAGTAAGAATATATCATATTTTCTTTCTGTGTATTTCATATTACATCTTTCTTTCCCTTCCCCATAATACAGTTCACATCCAACTCGGTCTACAGAACCGGTTGTTAAATTTTTAGGGTGACGCCACTGAATATATAGAAAACCAACTTCCACTAACATCATTATACCTAACCATTCTGACCACCCACCCACTGATATAATAAAAACACTGTTAACAAAATAGAAAATAAAATCAAATATAAAATAAAAACTGAACAATTAAGAATTAACCAAAATGAACAAAACAAAAATAATAACAACAATAAAAAATGGGCCACATTCATATACATAAATAATAAAATGACAAAGCTAACAAAACTGTTTAAAAACACAGACATTAAAATAGCATACAAAACTAACAAAAATAATCTACAAAAACTAAATAACCCACACAACAACGATAATACAACAGCCAATGGTATATACAAAATTGAATGCCAAGATTGTAATAAATGTTACATAGAACAAACAAAAAAACAACTGAAAAAATGTTATTTTGAACACCTAAACCGCATACAAAAAACCAGAAATATACAAATTTAATTTGGCCACACATGCAATAAACACTGGACATGAATTCCTACACATAACCAACATGACACTAATAAAACATATACCACACAAAGGCACCATAATGAACATTTGGGAAAATTTACAAATATACAAACAGAAAACACAAAACAAACTAATACCTGAACAAATACAAATCAATACAAAACATGACACAATTTTCAAAGCACTCAACATCGAAAATACACAAAATACTAATACATACACCACAATCACACACAATAAAACCAATTTAAAATACCAGAAGACAACAGGAAGCCACAATAACAAACAACCAACACACATGTACTTCACCAGAAACAAAATCCGGAAGGCTGAGGATGGGTACAAAATGGTACCCGAAACATGTTTATAATAAGGAAAGAAATATCTTAAGGTAAATTCATTATAAAAATTAAATATAATATATATATATATATATATATATATATATATATATTGTACCTTTCCTCACTCTTATCAATAATATTAGTACATATATTTATCAAGATATATATAACAAATACCATAATTCGGTATTAGTGATACTCACCAATTTCATTAGCTGCCGGGCTCATTTTCTTCTTTTATAACTTGTTTTCTACCTAAGGGATACCAGGGTTCATGTACAGGAAGATTTTGAAACACAGTTGACGACACAAATGATAACCAGATATTCTTGAAATTAACCATCAAATTTAATTCAATCTAAGGTAGTACATATACAACCATGCGGTCAAAATAGTGACGTCATATGATATGACCCAAAACAAAATGGAGGCTACTTTTCTATCTCTTTTTATTCTCTCTATTTCTTTATCTGTTGAATTAATATCAACGTAAACTTTATTGCTGCAGCTTAAAATCATTTATTAATAGTTAATTAGTTACTACACAAACCAATGCCTTCGGCTTATGTGTTATGGCCATACATTCACTCATTCATTCTCACACATTCAACTTCAGACCCGTACATTCTTTTTTTATTATCGATTTGGTATTAATGAGCTCATTAACTATAAAAATGACAAAAGGAACTTCTCTGCTTATTAGGTGGTGGTGTCCATCCGTTGTTGGTGTGGGACGCCCATGGTGATGGCCGGTGTTCGCCTTTAATTCCGCTGAGTTTACTTAGATAGATGTGTGCACTGAATTTACATTTTTTATATATTTATACTGTTAAATAAGATGAGCCTTCATTGCTCCACTACTGTTGATAACATTTTTGTTAGTTAATTTAAACTATTGTTAAAAAGTTATACACACAACGATACATCGCTGTGGCTCCTCTGAAGAATGGCGTTGAAAATGAGAGCGAGGCAAGTGTAATTTCTTGCTTGTGTGTGTGTAGTTCTTACGTCATCCCGCTTTGTCTTGCTGGACAACGCCTCGTTGCACACATTGTACTCAGTGCGTCATTGTTCTTAGCGATGACGGACTAGTGTTATAGCCCAATCATAATGCATATTGTGGTACTTCGTCATAAACACCGCCATGGTATATTTTAATGTTTTCACGTCCACCGGAGACCTTGGTGTTTTACTCTGGCCGAATTTACGTTGTTCCGTTTTCCAGAGGGACAATGTACCTAACCATTCTGTATGTTTAAAAAATACATAATAAAACAATGAAAATACCCATAATTCCCATAATTCTGGTACTGAGTCAGTCTGTACTGTTACAAACCCCCTCAAGGAAAATTTTTTGTGTCGAAACATAAAAAAATTTCCTTGACTCATTCACACTCTCCTAAAAGGATCAGTCTAGATACGTCACCACAACCCCCTGTAACGTTACACGAAAAAAATTTTATCATCACTTACCCTTGGTCCTATGATGCTGGTCGCACCCTCTGACCTTACTGGACTTCTCCTGAGAGATCCCTACACCATAAGGCCATGAGGCACTCTACACTCCTGTTCTGACGCTCCAGCCAGCCCAGGACTGCGGTCACAACACCACAAAACTCTGAAACATCCAATACAAAAATTCAAAATAGTGGTATAATACACTTACATATCTACAACTGATATGTTCCCTTTTAGACGCATTGGTTTGTGTTCGGGCATTGGTTTGTTTTTTAATTCAAAAGTGTCACTTAACCACAACAAGACTTAAAATACATTGATTTTTTACCACCACCAAATTCAACTACTTCCTTGTAAGAAAATAAACAACATATATAGGCAACTACATATAAAACAATATATCAACCATTCTTTATTATACCCCAAAATACCTTCACCTAATTATTTCTATAAATTCAGCTTACAACTGTCATGGCAGACACTTTTTCTTTAAACTTTGTTGCTCAACTGATAATCATTTATCTATTTTGTAAATGGCAGCTTACTAGAATATTTTATTTAACTTCACTTTTAACTTTAAATTTTCAACTTTAAAATATACTATCTCTTAACACTTATTATCGTCATTACCCCTGTAACGACCTCCTAGCCACACACTCTATTGCCCCCCAACCGAACTGTAGTGCTCGGGTGCCTCTGCAAGAACTGTAATGGTGGAGGAATTATCATCTCCTTTGTTCTTGTGTTGGCTTCACATTTAAACAACAAGATATCATAATATCTACACTTACATAATTACACGCCCTTAAACGGTTCTACCACCGGTCTCTGCTGTTCCTTCTCGAACAGAGTGGCAGCCGCTGTTCCCTAGTTCCGGGTAATTTCCCCATGGATATACCCCCCTGTTAATTTCTATTCTACACCAATTTCAAGACAGCTATGGTCGAAGGACTTAAATAATGGCCATAGCTGACCGCTCGCCAAAACCACGATTAGTGCTGGTAAGGCAGTAATCGCCCGAAAGTCGGGGAAATTAATCTCATTTATATATTTTACACTTTACCAGTATTGATACACTGCACAAATAAAATCACATATAATATGAATTACATTCAAAGTGTACCGTGCATTACGCCCACATGAGGCCTCCGATGATGGCAGCATTCTATGTGTTGCTCATCAATCCATTTCACTAGCCACAGTAGTACATGTCACTACTGCCCTAGCCCCTTACTGCTACTTTACTTCTATTACATTAACTGCTCTCACAGTCCGATTTTGACTTATAATTCACTAACACCACTTAACTACAAAATACTCTTCACTCTTGCTCAAAAACAAGTTCGTTAATTATTTAAAATTTTCACATAGACACTTTACAAGTTCGAGCTTTACCTTTTTTCACAACTATATTCACTGCTATAACAAGATAGGAATGACAACAATGGATCACCTGCTCAGCTTACCTTACATACACATTTTTCTCTGTTTTCAGATGGAAAACCAACAATATTCATTTCTCTAATTATAACAATTTTAACATATTTCACCTCACACTTTCACAGAAATCTTTGTTACTGGAATACATATATTTTTTATTTTTATTTTTTTTTTTCAATACACAATTAATTCTCATTCACACTTCTAATCAAGTACCCCTCTCTTCTTTTTTTTTCTTTATTTTTATTTTTCTATGCTTCCCAGTATAATTTCAAATTGCTAGCATTTTGTGTACCCACTATTTCTTTAGTCTCCCTATCCTGTAGTACATAGGCATTCTGCATTTTAACTTCAACCACCTCATAAGGTCCTTCGTACAGCAGGAAGAACTTTTTAATTTCCTTCTCCTGTGCATTTGACAAATCGTGCCTCTTCACCAATACCAACTGTCCTATTTCATATTTCATCCACTTACCTCTTGTGTCGTGCCTATTCTTCCTTCTTTCTCCTTTGCTTACTAAGTTTTCATTTGCCAAACGAATCTTGATGCTCACGTCCATAGATGTACTCTCAGATGGGTAATCAAATAACTGTTCCAATATTCTCGGAGGACGGGTCCCTTTGACAAGCTCGTGAGGTGTATAGCCGGTGGACTCGTGGGTGGTACTGTTCAGCCAACTCTCTACCTTCTTAACATACAACGGCCACTCGCTGTGTTTAGCGTGACAATAGGCTCTAAAGATCCTGCCTATCTCTCTCATTACACGCTCAGCCTGGTTGGACTGGGGATGGTACACAGCCGTATGCTTCGTGATGATTCCTTCCCATCCTAACGTCTGACGCCAACGGCCACTGATGAATTGCGGTCCGTGATCTGATAAAATCACTTTCGGCTTACCCACTTGTATCATGTAATCTTTAGTCACTTTCTTACTCAATACCAGACTGGTAGCTCTTTTAATACTATACAGCCTCACATACTTAGAAAAGGTATCTAACATTACAAACACATACTGCACTCCTCCTCTACCCCTTGGTAACGGTCCGAACAAATCAACTGCAACCAAATCAAATGGTCTCTCCACTTTTATACAATTCATCTCCCCTTCGACTCTATAGTTCACCACTTTTGATTTCTGGCATAAATCACAACTCTTTAACAACCTTCTAACCCTTCTCTCCATATTTCTAAAAATACAAGACTCTTTCAATACATTCACACACTTCTTCGCTCCAAAATGTCCATACCTTAAATGACAATCCCAAATAACCTTATCCACTAACCCTTCTGGAACTACTAATTTCCACACACGCTCACCCCCTACTATTCTCTTAAACAATAACCCGTTATGAACCTGAAAATACTGATTATACTCTGATTCACTTACCTCCTTTTCTAAACTCTCTATCACCTTACCTGACTTGTCCTCTGCTCGTTGCATGTTCCGGATGTCTCTCATCTCTTCTCCAAAAATTCTATCCTCTTGGCTGATCTTAAAAATCTCGATTTCCTTTAAATCTCTACCTGTTCTGTTGTGCAGCATGTCTATCCTTGACAAAGTATCCGGTATCTTGTTCTCTGATCCTTTGATATATTCCCATTCAAAATTATATTCTTGTAATATAAGCACCCATCTGGTTAGACGACTATGAGCCAGCTTACATGTGTTTAAAAATGATAAAGCTTTGTGGTCCGTCCTAATTACTGTGCGATTTCCTAGAATGTATGTTCGAAACTTTCCCACGGCGAACACTATGCTCAATAGCTCCTTCTCCGTCGTCGTATAGTTCTTCTCTGCCTGGATCAGTGATCTACTTGCAAATGCTATTACCTTATGCTCCTTGTCCTCTCCTTCTTGGTATAATTCTGCACCGAGGGCCACATTGCTTGCATCCGTTTGTAAATAAAATACTTTCTCGAAGTCTGGGTGGTTCATCATCACCATTTGACTGAATTTCTCCTTTATCTCTTCAAATGCTGTGCGCTCCTTCTCGCCCCATTTCCATTGTTTGGTTTTCTGGAGTACTGCACTCAATCTTGTGGTTAACTCTGCATAATTCTGTTGAAATTTCCGGTAGAAATTACATAACCCAAGGAAACTCTGTAATTGTTTCACATTCCTCGGTTCAGGGAAACACATGATTGATTCTACTTTGTCGGGGTTCGCTGCCATTCCTTCAGGTGTGATAATAAATCCTAAAAATTTTACCTGTGTCTGCAGAAACGTTGACTTATCCCAATTCACGGTGAGTCCTCCTGCCTCTAGTTTAGCCAATACATATTCCAAGTGATCTATATGGTCTTCGAAGGTCCTTGATGCAATCAAAATATCGTCCACGTAGACCGTCAAAAAGTCTAAGTCTTTGGGTCGCAAAATTTTGTCCAAACACTTTATAAAGCTGGCGACGCTGGTGTTCAATCCGAAAGGTAGACGTCGAAACTGGTAGTTCTTACCATTAAATAAAAATGCTGTATACTTTCTACTAACCTTTGCTAGTGGAACCTGCCAATACCCAGATGTTAAATCCAACGATGTCATATACTTTACTCCACTGAACTTCTGGAAGATCTCATTGATAGGCTCTGGTGACTCTCTGTCGGGAATTATTATCTGGTTTATTTTTCTGGCATCTAGGCACAAACGTACGCGTCCATCTTTCTTAATTACTACTACAAGTGGATTAGAATAATGCGATACTGACCGTTCAATTATACCTGTTTCTACCATCCTGTCGAGTTCTCTCTGCACCGCGCTTCTTTTTGAGTAAGGGACGGGGTAGCTCCTTTGCAAGAACGGTGTGTGTTCCCTTATTTGTAATACACATTCATACCCTTTTGCCCTTCCTGGAACTTCGGCAAACACTCCTCTGTACCTCGCTATCACCTGCCATAACGCTTCACGCTGGCCACTCCTTACCACCTCACCTTCACTACAAAATTCATCCGCCCTTAACTCCCAAACAGCATCATTAATATTACTCTTTTCACTCTCCAACTCACTCATATATTCTGTTTCTAAACATGCACTTACCACGGTACCTAAATTATTCTCACTTACACCCTTCTGTAGTATTTTAACCCCGCACGTTCTAACTCTACCTATTATATGCTCAAATTTTACTCTTACCGACCGATCACCCCCATCTAACTCTATCACCTTATCTCTAAAATTTATAACAGCTTTCGTCCTTTGTAAAAAATCGTTACCCAGTATGACATCTAAACTTAACCCTCTTACTACCAAAAATGTGTTTATAAATTCGACATTATTTATTAGAAAATTCAAATGTATCTGTTTAGTGATTCTCTTACTTCGTACACCCGTGACTCCTATTACCGTGACTCCTGCTACTGGTAAGATTGGAATATCTTTGTTAGACTCTCTTAGTTCTGCTAAAATGTTCTCTGCTATCACGGAAATTTCGCTACCCGTATCTATCAAAGTTTTAAAATTCTTATTTCCTACAGTTACCTGAATCTCTGTCAGTCCTGCTCTCACCTCGCTGTTTGCATTGTTTTCTTCTTCCATCAGGTCAGCGACAATATCTGCTTTAATTACGTGGCTGTAAATCTCCTCAACTGGTTGGACCTCCTGCGTTTCCCTGAACAGTGGTCGGGTCCTAGCTACCACTGTCGTTTCTAGTTTTCCTGGTGTCTGCTAGTGGAGGGGCCTCGGTGTCCCTTATCTGGCCTCTGGTTGTTGTTCATCGCTCCTCTAGTGTCAGGTGTCTCTCTGCCTTGTGGTTTATCTCGTCTCTCCTCGTCTCTCCTCCGTTGTCCTTCTCTAGGCGTTCTACATTTGAAGCACTGTCGCCTGAATGGGAAATTCTCCTGTTGACACTTATAACATCTCCACTCACCTGGTTTATAATGGTTATTTTTATTAGTCACATTATGTTCATTGTAATTGTTTCTTTGTGAATTATACTCTATCAAATTCGATTTATCGTTACCCTGTATTAATCGCCTATTCACTTCCCTATCCCGTATACTCTGCAAAATATCAAGGACTTTCTCAAGTTCGCTTAAATTCGATATTTCTTTAGTCATTAATGTTATTTGCACCTCTCAAGGTAGATGCTTACTAACGTACCTTACAAAAGAATTAAAAGGGATTGGATGTTCTAAATATTTAACTTCATTGTATAACTGTGTCACATATAGTGTTATGTTATTGTTTGAATGGCTCCCGAAATTACCCGTTCCCATTATTTTACTCCTCAACGCTTCCTGTTCCTCCTCTGGCCAATATTTTCCCTTAAACGCTTGTTCAAACATTTCGTAATTACCCCACTCTATTCTGTGTGCTTCTGCCCATACCGCGGCACTACCCTTAAAACATCTGATTATTTTAGTTAACTGGATCTCCCAATTACTACTACTAAAATGGTGGTACTCCCTAGTTTGGTTAATAAATCGCATGGGGTGTATTGAGCGGTTTTCGTGACTGAATAATTCTAACTCTATTTCATTATACAAATCTCTCGTAATAACAACTCTTTCCGTATTTCCCGTTAAATTCTTTCTAATCTCCCCCCCCAATTCATTTTTCATTTTGGTTAAATCATTCTCCATTAGGTTATATCTATCATGCACATCGTTATAATTTTGCACACTTAAACTATCTATCTCTTTAACTCTATTCTGCAACATACTTATTTTATTTGTTGTATCACTTTCATGTTTTGATATATTACTATCTATTGTCTGAATACTTTTGGTTAGGTTTACTACATTTGATTCACATTGTTCTACTTTATTTTGTAAAATCTGAGTTCTCGATTCTAACTGCTTATTGACTTCATTCTTAGTTTTAATTTCTAACTGTTCTACTGTCTCTACATATTTACTTTCTACTTCTCTATTTTGTATTTCTATTTGACTTTGAACGGTTTTATTGATTTGTTTGACTTTGTCATCTAAATTACTTATCTTAGTTTGAACTTGCTCATTTATAATTTCTGTTTGTCTTTCAACATTATTATACTGTGTCTCTATTTTACTAATTTTCTTGTTGACTTCAACGTTTTGTTTATACATTTCATTCTCAAATTCTGCAAATTTCTCTTCTACTTGGTTTAATTTGGCATTCTGTAAAGTATTTTGCTTTTTTAACTCACTCTCAAAACTATCTAATTTTGCATTAAGCGTACCGTTCATTTGATTGAATTTGTCACTGATTAATGTGAATATATTTTCTAATGAGATTTTACTTTCAACTACTTTGGGTGTTGAGCTAATGTGTCTTTCCAATAAAATGGATTCTGTTTCTGAATTTTCTATTTCTATGCTATTGTTATTTTCTGCCATTTTGTATTTTAGTATTTAAATGGTTATTTATCTCTATTTGTATTTGACTACGCAATATACTCAACTCGTGTTTAACTATTTACCTTTAACAACATAACCTCTCATTCATTATATATCGTCTTCTGTGTTTCTCCATCTATCTGTTTTATATAAATTAATTTTATACAAAGTCCCTGTTCGGGCGCCAATTGTACCTTTCCTCACTCTTATCAATAATATTAGTACATATATTTATCAAGATATATATAACAAATACCATAATTCGGTATTAGTGATACTCACCAATTTCATTAGCTGCCGGGCTCATTTTCTTCTTTTATAACTTGTTTTCTACCTAAGGGGTACCAGGGTTCATGTACAGGAAGATTTTGAAACACAGTTGACGACACAAATGATAACCAGATATTCTTGAAATTAACCATCAAATTTAATTCAATCTAAGGTAGTACATATACAACCATGCGGTCAAAATAGTGACGTCATATGATATGACCCAAAACAAAATGGAGGCTACTTTTCTATCTCTTTTTATTCTCTCTATTTCTTTATCTGTTGAATTAATATCAACGTAAACTTTATTGCTGCAGCTTAAAATCATTTATTAATAGTTAATTAGTTACTACACAAACCAATGCCTTCGGCTTATGTGTTATGGCCATACATTCACTCATTCATTCTCACACATTCAACTTCAGACCCGTACATTCTTTTTTTATTATCGATTTGGTATTAATGAGCTCATTAACTATAAAAATGACAAAAGGAACTTCTCTGCTTATTAGGTGGTGGTGTCCATCCGTTGTTGGTGTGGGACGCCCATGGTGATGGCCGGTGTTCGCCTTTAATTCCGCTGAGTTTACTTAGATAGATGTGTGCACTGAATTTACATTTTTTATATATTTATACTGTTAAATAAGATGAGCCTTCATTGCTCCACTACTGTTGATAACATTTTTGTTAGTTAATTTAAACTATTGTTAAAAAGTTATACACACAACGATACATCGCTGTGGCTCCTCTGAAGAATGGCGTTGAAAATGAGAGCGAGGCAAGTGTAATTTCTTGCTTGTGTGTGTGTAGTTCTTACGTCATCCCGCTTTGTCTTGCTGGACAACGCCTCGTTGCACACATTGTACTCAGTGCGTCATTGTTCTTAGCGATGACGGACTAGTGTTATAGCCCAATCATAATGCATATTGTGGTACTTCGTCATAAACACCGCCATGGTATATTTTAATGTTTTCACGTCCACCGGAGACCTTGGTGTTTTACTCTGGCCGAATTTACGTTGTTCCGTTTTCCAGAGGGACAATGTACCTAACCATTCTGTATGTTTAAAAAATACATAATAAAACAATGAAAATACCCATAATTCCCATAATTCTGGTACTGAGTCAGTCTGTACTGTTACAATATATTGCAACGAAACACAGGATGATAAGCTATGCTGTTTGTATCAAAGCACATGGATGACAAGCATTTTCTTGTTTAAATTTGTTTTATGTAATATTTTGTCTTTTAGCCATAAGTTTTGTATTTAGAAATGGATAAGCATGTAGGGTATACTAAACTCTTCATAAAAAGGTGTTCTATATTGTCATGTATTTTTTGAGTGAATTTGTGCACGTGTGCGGGTGTGATAACGTGTGATTGCTATAGCTTCAGTGGTAGTAAACCGATCAATGTGAAACTTTGACAATGAATTGTTTATGTAAATAGCTCCAATTTATGTGTACTCTGTGGTTCATAACTATTTTAGAAATATGGTTTTTTTCAAGTGAAGAAATACTCAATTGTAACTCTTATGAATGATAGGGTAATAAAATATTTGTATATAACTAGGGTAATAAATAAAATTTGTAGATAATTTCCATGCAGGTCTTTGCTAAATTATACAAAGTTTTTCAGGAAATTCGTATATCTGTTTGTTCCATCAATCATGTGACTTGGGCTTAGCCAATCAGAATACACTAAATTCAGTAAGATTCATTCGTTTTAGAGTTAGGATGGACACAGTTCTGCTTTAGCATCTGCAAGGGGAAGTTGTGCCCGGTGAAGAGAGTTGTTCTCTTACGAACATAGAAATATCATATATAAAATAAACCTTGGTAATTCTTAACGAAGTTTTGCGTTAAGAACCAAGTGGGTAAAATAGTTAGATAAAATTTGTAATATAATATAGTGCTGTTTTTGTGTTAGTTTAAGATATCCGCTTACGGAAGTTAAAGACATTTCAAGATATCGTGGAAGGTGTACGTTTAATGCACTGCATTAATTAATACCCATATTAACCCTGAGATTAAGAAAATATAAAGTATAAATTAATAATAAACTGTACGAGTGAAATTTATAATCATTGTGAGTGAACAATTTATGAAGAAACTAATTAATGTTAGCAGTCAAACATAATAACGACGAGACTCCTTGAAATATCGCCGCTGGAGCCGCCTGCTGTAGAAGAGGATGACAAGATGAAGAGGACGCCAGGACAAAGAGGACACCAGGAAGGAGTGATGCTGAAGAAGAGGACGCCAGGATGAGAGCGACGAGAGGAGAGGAGGACGTTGCAGAGACCAAGTAAAATCGATTTATATTATCGAACAATACAAACTATTATTTCTATTATCAATACATGACAACTTATGATATAATATACATCTTTAAAAACTATATTTGTGTGTATAATAAATAATTTTTCATCTCCTCCATATTGACGTGTTTGTAAATTTCACATACTCACCATATCCTTATTAGTATAATCAAATTTGAACTGTTGCAATATATATATATATATATATTACATTTAATATTTATAACTAAATTTACCTCAAGATGTTATTTTTCCTTATTTGGAACATGTTTTGAGAGCTCCCGTGCTCCCATCCTCAGCCTTTGCGATCTTGTGTCAGACAAGATAAGGAAAAATAACATCTTGAGGTAAATTTAGTTATAAATATTATAACATCGCCAAATTCAGATTATATTTGATATCTATAAGTATATAAGAAATGCTTAAAAGTAATATATTTTAATAAATAAATAATGAAGAGAATAAAAATATAAAATGTAATTAAGAAAGAAGGAGGAAGAATAGTAAACCAAAAGTGATTTTTAAATAAAATTACAGACTAGACTGACAGACAAATGACTTTGACCTAACCCCAGAGATTGGCCTGATAAAAAACAAAATAAAGTGAATCAAAATGGAAGTGAAGGAGAAGAAAAATGAAAATAAAAGTGGAACAAACCAACTATAAAGGAAATAAGGTGAAACAAGATGATGAAACACAGACAAACAGTATAGAATAGGGAAGGGAGAAATGATACAATCAAATATCATAAAGGATACGAAACCAGTAAATAATCAATGTACAAAATAGACATTAGTATTGACTAAGTGACAAATGTAATTCATAAAATTCATAATTAATAAAACCCCGATAAATAAAAATACACTAACCCAAGAATTAGTAGTATAAGTAAGTAAGAAATCTAGAAAGACATGAACTTATTAGATATAAATAATATTTGTAAAGAAAGAGAGAGATAGTGAGATAGTGAGAAATATACTGAAAGTAACTAAGTGAAAAAGAAAAATAATAATAGGGATTACCCTGTGATGGTACAATTCTGGTACAATCATACTTTTATAAAAATATGGTCCAAATAACCATAATTATTGTATTTTATTCCCTAACTATTTATTTGGTAATAAATTTTGTAATATTTCATAATCCCTATAAAGTTTTGGGTGAACGGACTATATAATAATTTATACAACGCATATTGGCATTAACAGGATTTCGATCGAATTCGTTGTAAAACTGCAAATATCGCAAAAAACTATGTGTCACAGATAGCGATAAACGAGCCTAGCCCCTGATGACGTCAGCAGAAGGAATGCATACTTTTGTAAACAACCCGAGGCTTGGCAGTACAAACAAAAGACTGGTGACGTAGTTTTGCCCCACCTACGCAATGTTGAACAAAGACTTTTCGTCATTTTCGCCTGGACCGTGGATTGAGCCGGTCGGCACATCACGCGGCCGGCATATTCACTGAGTGTGAATATTTAACTTTTACACCACCAAAAGTGGATTAAAACATTGTTCCGATTAGTACAATTCAGCACAAATATCATACTTCAAGATGTGATCGTTAGTGCAATCGGCGAACTCGCGGTGTGGGAAGTTCATAAAACGGCAGCTAAGTATTAGCTATCCAAAATATTTATATCATTCAGTAAATTCATAAATAAAATACAAAATTTTAAAATGACCAAATTTTTGCATTTAATAAAAAAAATGAGCTCATAAAACAACTAAAAAATTTGTACCAGAGAATGAGAGAGAGAGAGAGAGAGAGAGAGAGAGAGAGAGAGAGAGAGAGAGAGAGAGAGAGAGAGCGTGAACAAAATAATTTTAACAAGTGCTGGGTTGCGCAAATATCATTTATTGTTTATCATGTTTATTATACAGTAGTTGTATATATATTTTATAATATATGTTCAGATAAATGGGACTACGCCCCGAGGCATAGTAAAACGTGCATGTTTTGGCACACATTAGAGTCTTTTTAAATATGTAAGTAGTGTTTTATATGAATAAAGGGTAATGTCATTGGTAAAAAATACAAGCACGAATGAGTTATTTCAGGTAATACATTTCGCAATTACTGGTTCGTTAACACGAATTCTGGACCGCAAGGTAAGCCTAATATTTGTGTTGTTGCACAGTCTTGCATCATGACGCCCGATAATTATTCAGTATTGTAATTGTTAAGTAAGTTTTATTGGCAGTAATTTGTATAATCTCATTTGTCGCCCGTAATAACAGGGACTCGACATAAAAATTTTATGTGGAATATACCTACCAGGAAAGCGGAATAATTGATTGAAATATTTCGTAAGTACATAAACACATGCGTAAGATAGGGTTAAGTTACGAGGTTATAAACATATATGTGTTAGAGATATAAGAACCAAAATGAGTACCAATGACAATAAAACATTATAAATCAGTACAACTGATGAAAATTTGACTAGTGAGATGGATGTTCCATTAACACAAAGTAGTCAGATTAGCGAGGCGAGTACGACTGTAAATTTAGAGACAGTAACAATAACCTCCATCTCAAGTAGTCAAGACGTAAATAAGACAGATGGTATGGCTGCAATGATGCAGTTACTATTAAATAAATTCGATGAACAAAGTAACAAATTCGATGTAAAGTTAGATGAAATAAAAAACGAAATTAAAAGATGTAATGAAAATCTTGTTAAACATTGTGACAAAGTAATTAGAAAGCTGGATGAGCAGTTAATCCAAATAGAGAATCAGAAGGTGAGTAACAGTGATAATTTGAATAATGAGTTTACAGGTAGTAAGAATATGATATTAGAAAATGATAATGATAATATTGGTAGTGATAATGAGGTGTTTGAGTGTTTTGAGTCAGAGAGAGAGCTGAGAGAAAGTATTTTTGTTAAAGGGGTGCAGGGGTTAGAATTTTCCTTTGATGTTGTGTTAGGGGGTGAAGTCAAGTCTTCACGTATTTTTAATAAGGACGAGAGTTCCTTAAATTTATATTTGGGAGACGATAGGTCTACAAATAGAGTATCTACAAATGGTGTTTTTGTGTACCTCATAGGTGATACCGTAATTATGAGTTAGTGACCCCTGCATATTTGGAAAGAGAGAGTGTAACTTGGTGTTATGGTGAGAAATATAATGAGAGAGAGAATAAGAGAGTAATAGAAATTTTTAAAGTAACTAGAAAGTACAGAGAATTTGTAGAAAGGTTAGGGGTAGAGATGGTGGATGAAAATAAAGAATACTTACCTTGTAGTAAAAGTGAAATAAAAATAAAAATAGATGATGATAATAATGGTATCAAGCACTTAAATTGGGAAGTTACAGGTGTAGTGGTAGAAAATTATGATAATAATTCTGATGACAATATGACTAATACGATTATAACATATCATACTGATGTAGACAGAACTATACCCGATCGTGACTTGGCATATGATAAATTAATAGGAAATACATCTATTAATGTAAACGAAATTGTGAGTGAATATAAAATGTTTGGTGAATATTATAATGAGTATAATTATACAATTCAATTACTAAACAATAAGATAAATAGACCTAAGATTAGAATGTTATTCAATGATGGAGGGTAGATTGTTTTATTGTGTAATGAACGTTTAATATATGTGAAAAGTGGTTTTGAATTGGACTGCATATGGACTGATTTTGATTAATGACAAAATAATGAGTTTGGATTGTATATTTTTCATTGTTTTATATGTGTTAATATCAATGTATTTATGTATTTTGATGTTGTGTATTACAGGTAAATTTTATGTACAACATGTATGTTTTAGTAATTGTTTTGGATCTTTCACTGTTTCCTGCGGCCAAAGACAACTTCCGTCTCCACGTTTGTATTTTTTTTCCGTGTTCGATGTGTACTAGAACTGTTTTCTTCACAAGTAACTAATGCCAGGTTATGGAGGTTATGTGGACAATGTAACTTAAATAAAATTTACTTTGTTAGTGTACAATAAAAGGGTGTATTTACTGGAAGTACAGAAATAATTTTCCATTTATCGCACATAATTACGGTACACAGACGATTTTTGGAGGTTGTGTCTACGTTTAAGAATGCAACTTAACCTTTTAGATTTTTAAAATTAATTAGATTTAACAAAAATTTCCTTTGTTAGTGTACATTAAATTATTGTATGCATACAAGGCTGCTGTACATAACATTAAAGGCTGTATTTATTCGAAGTACCGGAATTAAAACCTAGTTCCAATTTAGAACGTAGACCTATAACCTATTTGCATATTTTATTGGGGTTTATTGGCACATATTTTATTAAAAGGGTGTATTTATTGGAAGTACAGAAATTATTTTCCATTTATCGCACATAATTACGGTACACAGACGATTTTTGGAGGTTGTGTCTACGTTTAACAATGCAACTTAACCTTTTAGATTTTTAAAATTAATTAGATTTAACCAAAATTTCCTTTGTTAGTGTACATTCAAAGGCTGTATTTATTGTATGGATAAAAGGCTGTATATACATATACATTAAAGGCTGTATTTATTCGAATTAAAACCTATCGGTACTTCCAATTTAGAACGTATAACCTAGTAGGCTACGTTATTCGTACATACAGTATTTTATTGGAGTTTATTGGTACATATTTTATTAAAAGGGTGTATTTATTGGAAGTACAGAAATTAGTTTCCATTTATCGCACGTAATTACGGTACAGAGACGATTTTGGGAGGTTGTGTCTACGTTTAATTATCTAACTTAACCTTTTAGATTTTTAAAATTAATTAGACTTGTAGGGGTGTGCATGGCAGAACTACTTGTAGGGGTGTGCACCCACTTTATAATCATATTTTTGGTAACACTGAGAACTTTAAGCCTTCTTTTATGCTTAAACAAATTATATATACACTTAATTATAGAAAAGCAAAAAGCAAATATGTAATTCAAAAGACTAATTTGCTCTAATAAACACATGCTGAAGTTAAAAACAAAAGAGTTTTTACTTGCCTAACTAATCATTAGTTACTAATGTGACAGTTGGAGCTGCTTTTTCTGCAAAAGCTGGGGTATGTTGGATTCAAGAGTGGTTAAATTAAGTCATAAATCTGAGTGTGCGTCAAGTCTATTTGTGTGCTTGCTTTTCACTTGAGATGAAAATCCCATTTCACTCAAGAATGAGGTGGTGAATGGGATGAGCAACTCCGAAAGTTCAGGATATTCATCTCTTAAAGATATCCAGAACTTTGTTAAGTCAGAATCTAAAAGTTTATGGATTTTGTTGTCCATGACATGTCTCATGTTATCACGAACTATACAAAATAATTTACTAAAAATTTAGTTTTAATCCCAGCATCACAGATGATATCACACAATTGCTCATTTAGTTTTACTGACAACATGTTAGAACTTTTAAAATACAAGAATGGGTCTTGAATCCAATTGAATTCACTGTATCCCTCTGGGAAGCAACTTTCAATCTGGTTATAGAGAGTTAAACATCAGAGCTGGTAAAAAGCAATGGTAGAGCATGAATAACAAAAATGTACAGTTTAGACTATGTACAAAACAGGTTGAATTTAAATTGTTAAAATGATATATCTTAGTTATTTACATGTAGTAGCTTTTTAAGACACAGTAAATAAATTTCCGAACCTGACTTTGCAACCCTCCAAATGCCCACTCGGGACCCAGCAGTGGCTCATGCCCAATAGGTTAAGAAATGCTGAACTAAAGGCATGTTTGTGGAGTGAAACATAAAAGATAACCCAGACTTCTAAAATGCTCTTAGTGAAATGGGATTTTCAGGAGTAACAACACACTATTTGCTTAACAAGCACATTTTACTAATATTGTAATACCAAGTCAATTAGATAGCTTAAATGTGTAGTACTCTATGTGATGCTGATCACATACTGTTAATCAGCAGCACTGCAGAATATTCTAGAGCCACACTCTTGGCATTCATCTGGAACTTTATCACATTAGCCTGATAATTAGGATGTTGCCACCAGCTGAGTTTTAGAAAGTTGGTGTAGTAGGTTGTGCATTCATATAGGATGATATTAGACAGCAGTTTTTAATAAAAGTGACAAATGATCAATTGTTTACTTGTGTTGTAAACTATTGTGATTTTTTTATTACTGTTTGTAGGCTATACAGTGTGTCCTGGATAATTATATAAAGAGAACTGTTGTAATATAAGTGTGTTTGTTTTAGCAATTGAGATTATCTGGTATTTAGTAATTCATTCCACTGTTTTAAGTTCATAATTCTTGTCACTGGTTGTAAGAATATTATTCTCATTAATTTTCCAATTCTATGAAGTCTTCAGTAGTTTTACCACGATGAGACTCAACTTTATCACTGAAGATGCCACATCACTGAATGAGCAAAACTTTTCTTTAATAATCTCAACAAAGCATGGTTATCAGCTGAAAAAAAGTTTTAGTATTAAAAATTTTGATTACGCAAATCTATAAGGGATACTAAAAAGAAATAACATAATAATTGTATTGGACATAAAGTTATGTCCACAAAACAGATTTTGTTTGAAATAAATAAAACACAATTTGACACAAATATTAATTTTATGAATACTTGTTTGGCACATATTACAGAAGGTTACACCATTAAATGAGTTTGCCTAAGTATAAAATTCTTGTCAGATGAAAAACGTGTACAGTCAGAATACTATTTGTTATGTACAATACAAATGATTCACTATGGGTAGCAGTGACACATAAACACTAGACATTGACACTGAATTGTACTTGTTTTGAATGATTCATTGTGTGCTACCTGACCAGAGTACAGGTATTAACCAAGAGATGTTTAGTATACTGCTGTGTAACTGCTACAATGATGAATTATAAGTAGTACTTTTTGTTTTGGTCATCAACCTTGAAAAGGATAATAGAAACTTTGTATACCATGCTTCCAGCAGTTTTACATGATACATTCCTAGCACAAATAAGAAAAGTTTAAATCTGCTGATGATCTAAAGGAGTGATAGTTATTTGCAGACTGACAGGGTTATAAAATAATTCTGAAAGAATTGTTGCTTTTACAATACCATCCTTTATCAAGTGGCTACTCAAATCTGCCAGCTTTTCACAGAAACTGAAGTTTGGTTATTAGATCCATCATGATGACCTACTGATGCTCCAAACATTTCAAGGATTCTCCTAGCCTTAAAAAACTAGACTGGCCTCATTGATTGACATGATTAATGTTAAATTTACTTTGGGATACTTCCAAACATAATACAGTTTACAATAAACAAAAAAAATGTTTAACAAGTTTTTTTAAACAAAGATCAAGAAAATAAATTTAAAACCTCAGTCATGTACCCAGTATTAGAGTTTGTAATGGGCAACATAAAAACACGATTCACTGCAATTAGTTCAATTCGTGACTTGTTTCCACCAGTATTGAACTTTACGGACATGGAAAATGATGAATTAGAATTGAAAGTAAAAGTTCTCATTAGCAAGTTTACAAAGGAATTGGCAATGGATCTATTTGAAGAAATATTACACTTGAAGAACATTTATAAAACAGAGTTTGAATCAGAAAAGAATCCACTAAGCCTACTCCAAAAACCTTCAAGCTGTATTTGTGAACTTCTGTCTTGCCTATAGGCTTTTCTGTACTATTCCAGTTACAGTTTCGTCTCCTGAAAAATCTTTGAGCAGTATAGCGAATTCACTGAAAACTTGGCAGAGAAGCACTACCTACCAAGAAAGGCTTAATAATTTGGCAATTTTAGCTATTAAAAATGAATTGGCTAACAGTATTAATTTATCAGTCAGATGTTATTGACCAGTTTGCTCTCTGTACCGTAATTATGTGCGATAAATGGAAACTAATTTCTGTACTTCCAATAAATACACCCTTTTAACAAAATATGTACCAATAAACTCCAATAAAATATGTACGAATAACGTAGCCTACTAGGTTATACATTCTAAATTGGAAGTACGGATAGGTTTTAATTCGAATAAATACAGCCTTTAATGTATATACAGCCTTTTATCCATACAATAAATGCAGCCTTTGAATGTACACTAACAAAGGAAATTTTTGTTAAATATTAATTAATTTTAAAAATCTAAAAGGTTAAGTTACATTGTTAAACGTAGACACAACCTCCAAAAATCGTCTGTGTACCGTAATTATGTGCAATAAATGGAAACTAAATCTGTACTTCCAATAAATACATTCTTTTAATAAAATATGTGCCAATACTCTGAATTCAAATTAAATAAAGAAAAAAGGAATTGTGTGTGTGTGTGTGTGTGTGTGTGTGTGTGTGTGTGTGTGTGTGTGTGTGTGTGTGTGTGTGTGTGTGTGTGTGTGTGTGTGTGTGTGTGTGTGTGTTCTGTGGTTGAGGCTGAAGATAGAAGTAGTTTCTGTAGAAATATTTCATTTCTAAAACGATTTTAAATATAAATCTTAAAACATGGAAGTCATGTATAGTTCTCCACACGGATATTTTCATTATTTGCATCAAATAGTATTATTGTTTAATACACGTTCTATCCAGATCAAATTATGTGTATACAGTTCTGGAAAAATTAGAAATAAAATTTTTTTTTTGTTTATTTTAAACTGTATTATGTTTGGAAGTATCCCAAAGTAAATTTAACTTTAATCATGTCAATCAATGAGGCCAGTCAAGTTTTTTAAGGCTAGGAGAATCCTTGAAATGTTTGGAGCATCACTAGGTCATGATGGATCAAATCATCAAACTTCAGTTTCTGTGAAAAACTGGCAGATTTGAGTAGTCAGTTGATAAAGGATGGTATTGTAAAAGCAACAATTCTTTCAGAATTATTTTATAACCCTGTCAGTCTGCAAATAACTATCACTCCTTTAGATCATCAGCAGATTTAAACTTTTCTTATTTGTGCTAGGAATGTATCATGTAAAACTGCTGGAAGTATGGTATACAAAGTTTCTATTATCCTTTTCAAGGTTGATGACCAAAACAAAAAGTACTACTTATAATTCATCATTGTAGCAGTTACACAGCAGTATACTAAACATCTCTTGGTTAATACCTGTACTCTGGTCAGGTAGCACACAATGAATCATTCAAAACAAGTACAATTCAGTGTCAATGTCTAGTGTTTATGTGTCACTGCTACCCATAGTGAATCATTTGTATTGTACATAACAAATAGTATTCTGACTGTACACGTTTTTCATCTGACAAGAATTTTATACTTAGGCAAACTCATTTAATGGTGTAACCTTCTGTAATATGTGCCAAACAAGTATTCATAAAATTAATATATTTGTGTCAAATTGTGTTTTATTTATTTCCAACAAAATCTGTTTTGTGGACATAACATTATGTCCAATACAATTATTATATTATTTCTTTTTAGTATCCCTTATAGATTTGCGTGATTAAAACTTTTAATACTAAAACTTTTTTTCAGCTGATAACCATGCTTTGTTGAGATTATTAACGAAAAGTTTTGCTCATTCAGTGATGTGGCATCTTCAGTGATAAAGTTGAGTCTCATCGTGGTAAAACTACTGAAGACTTCATAGAATTGGAAAATTAATGAAAATAATATTCATACAACCAGTGACAAGAATTATGAACTTAAAACAGTGGAATGAATTATTGAATACCAGATACTCTCAATTGCTAAAACAAACACACTTATATTACAACAGTTCTCTTTATATAATTATCCAGGACACATTGTATAGCCTACAAACAGTAATAAAAAAATCACAATAGTTTACAACACAAATAAACAATTGATCATTTGTCACTTTCATTAAAAACTGCTGTCTAATATCATCCTATATGAATGCACAACCTATTACACCAACTTTCTAAAACTCAGCTGGTTCCAGATGAATGCCAAGAGTGTGGCTCTAGAATATTCTGCAGTGCTGCTGATTAACAGTATGTGATCAGCATCACATAGAGTACTACACATTTAAGCTATCTAATTGACTTGGTATTACAATATTAGTAAAATGTGCTTGTTAAGCAAATAGTGTGTTGTTACTCCTGAAAATCCCATTTCACTAAGAGCATTTTAGAAGTCTGGGTTATCTTTTATGTTTCACTCCACAAACATGCCTTTAGTTCAGCATTTCTTAACCTATTGGGCATGAGCCACTGCTGGGTCCCGAGAGGGCATTTGGAGGGTTGCAAAGTCAGGTTCGGAAATTTATTTACTGTGTCTTAAAAAGCTACTACATGTAAATAACTAAGATATATCATTTTAACAATTTAAATTCAACCTGTTTTGTACATAGTCTAAACTGTACATTTTTGTTATTCATGCTCTACCATTGCTTTTTACCAGCTCTGATGTTTAACTCTCTATAACCAGATTGAAAGTTGCTTCCCATAGGGATACAGTGAATTCAATTGGATTCAAGACCCATTCTTGTATTTTGAAAGTTCTAACATGTTCTCAGTAAAACTAAATGGGCAGTTGTGTGATATCATCTGTGATGCTGGGATTAAAACTAAATTTTTAGTAAATTATTTTGTATAGTTAGTGATAACATGAGACATGTCATGGACAACAAAATCCATAAACTTTTAGATTCTGACTTAACAAAGTTCTGGATATCTTTAAGAGATGAGTATCCTGAACTTTCGGAGTTGCTCATCCCATTCCCCACCTCATTCTTGAGTGAAATGGGATTTTCATCTCAAGTGAAAAGCAAGCACAGAAATAGACTTGACGCACACTCAGATTTATGACTTAATTTAACCACTCTTGAATCCAACATACCCCAGCTTTTGCAGAAAAAGCAGCCCCAACTGTCACATTAGTAACTAATGATTAGTTAGGCAAGTAAAAACTCTTTTGTTTTCAACTTCAGCATGTGTTTATTAGAGCAAATTAGTCTTTTGAATTACATATTTGCTTTTTGCTTTTCTATAATTAAGTGTATATATAATTTGTTTAGGCATAAAAGAAGGCTTAAAGTTCTCAATGCTACCATACATACATACATCCTCGGCGCTACATCCCAGTCCGGGCCCTGGCCTCCAAAAGAAATCTTCCCCACTGGTCTCTACTCCCGGCCAATGTCCACCAGTTTGCTGCACCCAGCCTCACTGCCTCCTTACCAACCTGGTCCAGCCATCTTGTACGCGGTCTTCCCCTCCTTCTCCTTCCCATCGGCAAATAATTCATCACTCTTTTTGGGATTCTATCCTCCGCCATTCTCTGCACATGACCAGCCCAACGCAATCTGTTAATTTGTATGAGTTGCACGATCGGAAGATCTTTAAACCTTTCGTACAACTCTCGATTATGCAGTCGCCTCCAAATGTTGTTTTCCCTCACAGGGCCATAGATTCTCCTCAGTACCCTCCTCTCAAAAACGGATAGTCTCTGCTCATCTAGTTTTTTTAACACCCAGCATTCCGAGCCATACATCAGGACTGGTCTAATCAAGGTCTTGTATAGGGAGGCTTTTGTATCTTTAGTTATTAATTTTGATTTAAAATGTTTCACCAGTCCGTAGTAACACCTATTAGCAGATAATATTCGTCTTTCAATATCTCTAGAGGAGTCATTTCCAGAGTCCACATATGACCCGAGATATGGAAAACCCTGAACCTTTTCAAATTCATAATCGTTAATGCGCAGGGACAGGGTACGAGTATTGGCACCTACAACCATATATTTGGTTTTGCTTTGGTTTATAACCAAGCCCATAGCCTTAGCGGACAACTCCAGTTCCTGAAAGGCTTCCTTTAAGCCAGATTCAGACCTACTTATGACGTCAATGTCATCGGCATAGGCCAGAAGCTGTACCTCCTTGTGAAATATGTGTCCGCTAGTTTGAATTCCTGAATCCCTGATGACCTTTTCTAGAGCTATGTTGAACAACAGACATGCTAAGGCATCTCCTTGTTTCAACCCATTCAATGTTTTTAAGGAGTTAGATAGATTTGATTGTATTCTGATTTGGCACTTAGAATTGGACATAACTACTCCAACCATACGCACCAACTTAGATGGTATATGCAACTCCTTCATAGCTCTATATAGCATTTTCCGGTTGATTGAATCATATGCCGACTGGAAATCCACAAAGAGATGGTGAGTGGGCACTCCATATTCCAACGTTTTTTCCAGGATTTGCCTTAGTGTAAATATTTGGTCTGTTGTTGACCTATTCCTAGTGAATCCACACTGATATTCTTTTATGTTTTCCTCAGCGTAGGGAAGCAGCCTAGAAAATATGATGTTGGACAATACCTTATATGCTGTATTAAGTAGAGAGATGCCCCTATAATTTTTACATATAAGCGGATCACCCTTTTTATGTATTAAACACACCACCCCATTGTTCCACTCATCAGGCATTACCTCCTCCAGCCATATTCGCTCTATAAGATGGGCAAATTCCTTTATGAAATCTCCTCCTGCGCTCTTTAATAGTTCCCCTGGTAAACCATCGGAACCTGCTGCCTTGTTATTTTTAAGCTTTTCTAGAGCTTCATACACCTCGTCATAGGAAGGCACCAACTCCTCTCTATCATCCTCGAATTCTCCTACCTCCTCTTCATTCTCAGATGCCTCCATCGAAGCCTCCCCAACTGAGCCTAGCAACTCTTCGAAGTGTTCTGTCCATCTCCTGATCACGCCAGCATTATCACTCACAAGGCCACCATTATTATCCCTACAGGCATTTGTTCTAGGCTGAAATTCCTGTCTCATATCATTCACCTTCCTGTACATATCTCGGCTCAGCCTTTTACTCTTATATTCCTCTATCTTTTCCATCTGTCTCATCATATACTCCCTCTTTTTTCCTCTATGAATCTTCTTTTCCCTCCGCCTGGCCTTCCTGTATTCCTCTTGAACAGCCCTAGTGCATTTCCTTTGGATCATAAATTTGTATGTCTTGTTTTTGAAGTCAGTTGCCTCTTCACACTCCTTATCAAACCACTCATCTCGCCCATGTCTCTTCTTCAAACCAACGATTTCTTCTCCCGTGGTCACTAACATGTTTTTTAGATTAAGCCAGTGGTTTTCTATATCTTGTTCCTCACGGCATTCAAGTCTCCACTGTCTAATTTTCTCATTAGTAACTTCCTCGAACCTCCGTTTTATTTCTTCTTCCTTTAGCATTTCTGTATTGTATCTAACAGTCTTTATTCCTTTTTCATTTCTATTATTGGAGATTCTAGCTCTCAGTTTTGCAACTACGAGATAGTGATCGCTGTCCATGTTGGCACTTCTATAAACTCTCACGTCTTGTAAGTCTGACTTATGGCGGCCATCCAATAGGACATGATCTATTTGATTGACCGTTCTCCCATCTGGAGAGATCCATGTGCCCTTATGTATGTCTTTGTGGTCGAAGAAAGTCCCTCCTATGATCATATTTTGACCAACTGCAAAGTTCAATAGTCGGAAACCATTGTCTGAGTGTTCAGAGTGTAAACTATACTTTCCTATATTACTACAGGTATGGCTGCTTCCCACTTTGGCATTTAAGTCACCTATGATTATTTTTATGTCATGTCTAGGGCTGCTAGCATACGCATTCTCCAGCAAGTCATAAAAATCATCTTTCTCCTCCTCAGGCTTATCATCAGTTGGGGCATGCACGTTTATTATAGTATAGTTAAAGAAAATTCCCCTAAGTCTTATTTTACACATTCTAGGTGTAAGGGGTTTAAAATCGATGATATTTGCTTTCATTCTACGGCTTACCAAGAAGCCAGTTCCAAGCACATGGTCCCGGTTCTGACAGCTGTAATACACCGAGTAGTCCCTTTGATCCATGATTCCAGCACCAGTCCACCTCATCTCCTGCATAGCCAAAACATCTATCTTATATTTGAGAACCTCTCCTATTAATATCTTCAAGGCTCCAGGTCTGTATAAGGAACGCAAGTTCCATGTCGCAAGTTTAAAATCTTTGTCCTTTTTACACGATCCAGTCCCAATTCCATTAATCCGTCCGGCTTTTCCTTTTTCTCTTGGTTTCATAACAATCTTTTTTTTATGGGGTGGGTTGTTAACCCTACGCCCAACCCCCAACCTGGAGGACCAGGGGTTTTATGTTTAGAGTTCCCGTCTCTTAGATGAGTTGCCTTCACTGAGCTAACGAGTCTCATCCACCCGTCCGCAGTAGACCATGCTCACTAGATCTATGGGCGCCGCCGTTGACATTTTTATGTTCTTCCGCCGCCAACCCCGCCATGCATCCTGCTGCCGACACACTACATCTTGGTAACCCGGGTCCCTGATTACCTCAGGGCCACCTCGCCCAGACCCCCATCTCTCGTTGGCTCGCCGACCCAAGCTGCCGAAGGGATTGGTTACCACAACCTTAGCATGGGTTGCTCGACTTAACAGGGCCCACCGCTTGTAGGTGAGAGTTGGAGTTGGAGAGGAGAGGCTAGTGACCAGCTCTTGTATGCAGGCCATATATTACACATCACTCCCCCATTACCATTATATGATGTTACCAAAAATATGATTATAAAGTGGGTGCACACCCCTACAAGTAGTTCTGCCATGCACACCCCTACAAGTCTAATTAATTTTAAAAATCTAAAAGGTTAAGTTAGATAATTAAACGTAGACACAACCTCCCAAAATCGTCTCTGTACCGTAATTATGTACGATAAATGGAAACTAATTTCTGTACTTCCAATAAGTACACCCTTGTAATAAAATATTTGCGAATAAACCCCAATAAAATATGCACCAATAACGAAGCCTACTATCTAACTTATCTAAGTTAGATAATTAAACGTTTACACAACCTCCCAAAATCGTCTCTGTACCGTAATTATGTGCGATACATGGAAACTAATTTCTGTACTTCCAATAAATACACCCTTTTAATAAAATATGTGCCAATAAACACCAATAAAATATGCATCAATAACGAAGCCTACTATCTAAGTTAGATAATTAAACGTAGACACAACCTCCCAAAATCGTCTCTGTACCGTAATTATGTGCGATAAATGGAAACTAATTTCTGTACTTCCAATTAATACACCCTTTTAATAAAATATGTACCAATAAACTCCAATAAAATATGTACGAATAACGTAGCCTAATAGGTTATACGTTCTAAATTGGAAGTACCGATAGGTTTTAATTCGAATACATACAGCCTTTAATGTATATACAGCCTTTTATCCATACAATAAATACAGCCTTTGAATGTACACTAACAAAGGAAATTTTTGTTAAATCTAATTAATTTTAAAAATCTAAAAGGTTAAGTTACATTGTTAAACGTAGACACAACCTCCAAAAATCGTCTGTGTACCGTAATTATGTGCGATAAATGGAAACTAATTTCTGTACTTCCAATAAATACACCCTTTTAATAAAATATGTGCCAATAAACCCCAATAAAATATGCAAATAGGTTATAGGTCTACGTTCTAAATTGGAACTAGGTTTTAATTCAGGTACTTCGAATAAATACAGCCTTTAATGTTATGTACAGCAGCCTTGTATGCATACAATAATTTAATGTACACTAACAAAGGAAATTTTTGTTAAATCTAATTAATTTTAAAAATCTAAAAGGTTAAGTTGCATTCTTAAACGTAGACACAACCTCCAAAAATCGTCTGTGTACCGTAATTATGTGCGATAAATGGAAAATAATTTCTGTACTTCCAGTAAATACACCCTTTTATTGTACACTAACAAAGTAAATTTTATTTAAGTTACATTGTCGTACATAACCTCCATAACCTGGCATTAGTTACTTGTGAAGAAAACAGTTCTAGTACACATCGAACACGGAAAAAAAATACAAACGTGGAGACGAAAGTAGCCTTTTGCCGCAGGCTATAGTGAAAGACCCGAAAGTTGTACTAACTTTGTAAGTGAAGTTGTAAATTATTAATTGTAATAGAAAGTTTCTAATGAAGTTAAATTATTATTTAATTTGTAATGAAGGTAATTCCTAATGAATAATAATAAATGATTAAGTAAGAATATATATTTGAGAGGTACTGTTATGAGTAGGTGAGAGATATATTTTATAATGCAATTGTCAATGATTATAGTAAGGTAGAATGTTTAAAAGGGGATAGAGCCTGGGTGTAGATAAAGGCAGGTGAGTTATTTAATTAATGTAAATGGAGTTAGATAGCTAAGAATTTTTAAATAAAATAATACAAAGAGAGTATTAGATATTTAGGGACACAGTAGTTAGTGATTATTTGTAGAGGTGAGTAAAGTAAAGGTTAAACATTTAATTGTTGCTGATGATATTTTGTAGTGGGGGTGAGGTGATAAGGAGTGACCAACGTATAGCGTTGTGGCAGGTAATAGCGTAGTTTCAGGGAGTGTTTGCCGATTATTTTGGAAGGGCAAAATAATATGAATGTATATATCCAGGTAGGGAACACCCATCTCTGTACAAAGACGCGCGGTGCTATAGGATTTATCGTCGGAATGAAATTAGTGAAAGGTGTTTATAATTGAGAAATTGGTGTCATGATAGGTAAATTTGGTTGTTAGTTAGAAGAAAAGTGAGTAAGATTATAATAAGTAAAATCATAGTGAATACAGGAGCCACCTAGACTAAACAATGATTAGAATATGAAAGGTTAGGTAGAAAGTTCAGAGTAGAAAGGAAATAGGAAATGAATGATGAAATAATAATAATGTAATATGAATATTAATAATAAATTTGAAATAAATTAATAATAAATAATTGATAGATAATTGATTACTAATTAATAAAAGTCAAATAATTAAAAGTATTAATTAATTAATTGAAATTGTAATTTTTATAATTTAAATGCAAGTTTAAATAGGTAGAATGTGTAAATTCTGATCAAGATTAAATATGAATTGTATAATATAAATATAATATAAATGTATCAATGTTAATTATGAATGTATTATGATGTATCATGTATTATGTATTAACATAGAAATTTTAACATGATGTATAGGAAATAATGTGTGTGGAGGAGACAGAGGGGTAAATATTATTATCAGCGCCAGTTGTTAACTGTTTATAATAATAATAATATTAATTTCAATAAGGTTTTATTAATTTTTTTTTTGTCTATAAAATGTTTTTCTCCATGTTTGAGTAATATTTGGGATTTATATGTGGATTTCCATATGTTTTATTTAAATATTTGTTTCTTTTATAATTACATTAATTATGAAACAGAAAGAGTTAATTATTATTGATGGGAATCGAAACGATTTTTACAATTAAGGGTAGTCCATGAAGAGAATGGCAATTCTATATAATTCTTGTATTTTATATTTTTTGTATTTGTATTTCTTGTATTTCAAGCAAACCCAGTGCTTATTAACGCAAACCAGCACATAGCTAAGGGGAAACAGATCAGTTAAGGATAGAGTAATATACCAAGCCACTATTTTGATATTTCTAATTTATTGTTTCAGTGTTTGGTGATGTTATGACGGCGGTCCTGAGCTAGCCAGTGCGTCAAAGCAGGAACGTTACGCGCCTGATTGGCCTTATGGTGTTGGGATCTCGAAGGAGAAGTCCAGTAAGGTCATGCAGGTTCTGTCATCATCATCGGACCACGGGTGAGTTATTGTATTTCTTTTTATATAAATTATAAGGGGGTCGTGGCGACATATCCTGGCTGATCCCTTTAGGAAGTACGAATGTATCAATGAAAGTTTTTATGCTTCGGCACAAAATCTTTCATTGAGGGGGTTTTGTGATGGTACAATTCTGGTACTATCATACTTTTATAAAAATATGGTCCAAAAAACCATAATTATTGTATTTTATTCCCTAACTATTTATTTGGTAATAAATTTTGTAATATTTCATAATCCCTATAAAGTTTTGGGTGAACGGACTATATAATAATTTATACAACGCATATTGGCATTAACAGGATTTCGATTGAATTCGTTGTAAAACTGCAAATATCGCAAAAAACTGTGTCACAGATAGCGATAAACGAGCCTAGCCCCTGATGATGTCAGCAGAAGGAATGCATACTTTTGTAAACAACCCGAGGCTTGGCTGTACAAACAAAAGACTGGTGACGTAGTTTTGCCCCACCTACGCAATGTTGAACAAAGACTTTTCGTCATTTTCGCCTGGACCGTGAATTGAGCCAGTCGGCACATCACGCGGCCGGCATATTCACTGAGTGTGAATATTTAACTTTTACACCACCAAAAGTGGATTAAAAACAGTGTTCCAATTAGTACAATTCGGCACAAGTGTCATACTTCAAGATGTGATCATTAGCGCAATCGGCGAACTCGTGGTGTGCGAAGTTCATAAAACGGCAGCTAAGTATTAGCTATCCAAAATATTTATATCATTCAGTAAATTCATAAGTAAAATACAAAATTTTAAAATGACCAAATTTTTGCATTTAATAAAAAAAATGAGCTCATAAAACAACTAAAAAATTTGTACCAGAGAGAGAGAGAGAGAGAGAGAGAGAGAGAGAGAGAGAGAGAGAGAGAGAGAGAGAGAGAGAGAGAGAGAGAGAGTGAACAAAATAATTTTAACAAGTGCTGGGTTGCGCAAATATCATTTATTGTTTATCATGTTTATTATACAGTAGTTGTATATATATTTTATAATATATGTTCAGATAAATGGGACTACGCCCCGAGGCATAGTAAAACGTGCATGTTTTGGCACACATTAGAGTCTTTTTAAATATGTAAGTAGTGTTTTATATGAATAAAGGGTAATGTCATTGGTAAAAAATACAAGCATGAATGAGTTATTTCAGGTAATACATTTCGCAATTACTGGTTTGTTAACACGAATTCTGAACCGCAAGTTAAGCCTAATATTCATGTTGTTGCACAGTCTTGCATCATGGCGCCCGATAATTATTCAGTATTGTAATTGTTAAGTAAGTTTTATTGGCAGTAATTTGTATAATCACAACCCACTAATAAACACTTAAAATAAAAGGTTTAAGAAGTGCCAATAGTGAAAGTGTAAATACCCCAAATAATGAGTGAATCAGCGATAAACACTAATTAGTTAAAAGTGAAAGTGCTGAATAAAAAAGGATATTGTAAAAATAATATGATAAAAAATAGTAATAGATAAGAAAACACTTAGGAAATCAAAGATAAAACACTAAATGATTTAATAGTGAACTTATAAGAATTATATAGTTAAGGATAATAAAAAATAGTATTTAGATTAGATGTAAACAATTAATTAAGAAGTAATGAACACTGAAGAGTGATGATAACAGTATTAATTAAAAAAGAATCTTATTGTTAAGTTTAATTGAATACAATCGTAGTTAAAAGGGGGAAGCCCATGTAATGTACAGTTTGTGTTATCATGGATTGGAGAAAGAGAATAGTAAAGAAATAAGAAATTCTGAATGCAATCAATAAACACCCTATGTTATAAGGGATCATAGATTAAGTAAGTTTGAGAGGAGTGGTGATGTTTCTCACCCAAAATAATAGTAAAGTAATGAAATGTATGTTAAACCAACAGTACCTAATAACTGGTAAAGAATTGTTCATTTAAATTTATGAATAGGCTATGGCTGAAGGAAGCATACAGTCCATAGGCCTAGTTGTTATATTTATGTATTAAAGAATAGTAAATAATAGCCATATTGTTGACAATGGCAAGTTAAATAAATAAGCAAATAAATCAATTCAGAAATAATAAACACTAGAAAATCAGTTAGGAAATAATTGACAAGCCAAAATATAGAAAACAATCTTGACACATAATCAGTACACAAACAAATTCAAGACACAATAACCAATAAACGAATCAATTATAAAACAAAACAAAACATTTTGTAGTAAAATGAAATATAATTTGTATAAAATGGTAAAAAATAATCAATGGCTACTTAGGCCTAGGAAATGCCTAACTGTCAATAACAAATAACTGCAAATTGTATAAAATCCACTAGGAAATTAACAAATTCAAGGCAAATAAATAGCCAAGAATAATTTGTAAGTCATTTTAAAAAAAATATGTTAGAATAAGGAATTAAATTAAAGGAGAAATGTAATTACCAAATATTAAAATATGTGTACAAACATTAATATTTTGAAGAACCCGACCTTAAGGGATATCAAAATAATCTTTGAAAGGAAATAATAACAGTAGTGATAATATTTAATAAGTAGGGAAGAAGACCGAAGAATATAAGCAATCATAAAAGATACAGCTATTTTGAATCAAAATTCAAATTTGATAACAATGGTAATAAGTCAAAATTAACCAATCAGAATTAATTGGTGACCATGACGACAGACGTTTGGTTACGAATTTACCGTTAGATTTCTTTACTCGTAATGTGACGCTCTTGCTGAATAGACGCCAAATCTTGAACGATCAAATTTCTAATTTAAAACATAAAAATAGTAAACGAAATTACCACCAATGAACAAGAAGGAAGCATACGATGACTGAAACCGTTTAACTGATGTTGAAGACGAATTAAATAAAAAAGAAACGAATAAATTGCCACGATTAATTTGAAAAAGATGCCAGACGCCCTAGACAATTGAAAATTAAATATGATTGCAGCCTAATTCATTTTGACCAGATCAACTGTGTACTTCCAGTCTACTGACATGTTAAGTATCATTTAAATTACCCAAATTTCCGAATAAACTCACTTTAAAGATTTCTCACCGTAATCTGAACTCTCACTAAACTGCACATAATTTCTTTCAAAGATTAAAATAAAAACTAAGACACTGAAAATTTGTCAGCTTGTGAAGTTAATCTGTTGTTAGTTTACGAAATTTTGAAACACTTTTACTACACTCCAAGAACACGTTATAACTACACATTATATTATATAAGTATATCTGATGTAAGGTTGTGTATTTTTATTGTTGTAATCATTAATAATCCTTTTAATGTAATCACAAGAATCCAAGACGATTGAACGAAAACATTTATAAATACGACTTCGACAGACGCCATTATTGTTTGTCTGTTACGTTCAAAGATCGATTTGTCAAACCCAGAGATTTTGTCTCATATAAATTACCGGTGCAACTGTATTACAAAAGAAAACATAATTTGTATTAACCTGAATAATTAATAATCTACATATAATAAACAAGTACTGAGTGTAACCACTGTGTTGTAATTTCATTAGGATGGGGTATAATAATTTGTGTACATTTTAGAGAACAGTTAGTATTGACGGCAAGCGCTCACATAGCCAGCGCAACGAACTACTGGCCCGATTCAGACGACCAAGTCAAGGCGGGAACAAATTGAATTCTCCACACCGCCTAAGCTGCGCTTGTCATACATTCATAATTTTTTAAATTGTTTTAAGTAAACAATTTGGCGCCACTCGGGATTTTTACACCCCTAGTGAACAACAGGTAAGGACTTCGATACCTGGTTATTCGTACGTTCGCGACGAACACAATCAACGTAAGTTATGTTCCAAAGCGACGACGGATAGAGAAGACACGTTACACCCATTACACTTAGACACGTTTACGATACAGACGGACATTCGGTCCGTAACAATATTAAATGTATTATATACATCAAGAAACGGACTGTAGCAGAAAGTGATTGAATATATATATATATTGTTATTTAAGGCACTTTCACTTGTGAAAAACTTCTATTCTAATTTTATTTCATAAATAAAACTCCACATTTGCCACACACATCCAGACAGAAAACCACAGTTACACCAATATAAAAAACAATCTTGAAATTTTACACTACATACCCAAAAGTCGCAAACTCAACACCGCAGAACAATACGAAATATACAAACACAACCAAACAACATACTCAATGAACATTTACAATTTAAATCCAACATACTATTCGACACAATAATACACACCACATACAATTCAGAATCCCACGCCAACCCCCTTCCATCTCCACACCACCACACACAACCAGTCACCTAAAACACCGTTACAGATTACCAACGACTTGACGCATTCCACATTTAAACCTGACTGAAGAAGGAGAACACCACTCCGAAACGACGTTTGAGGAAATAACAAAAAGTAAGTTTTTCACAAGTGAAAGTGCCTTAAACATAATTGTTAAGTGCTGTGAAAGAAGTGATGAACATTCAAAATAATATATATATATATATATTGTGACGGCAGCGGTATGCGAAAATCTGCTCTCCGGTACCAGCGGTGGACACAGCGAGCCAATCCAACAACGTGCTCGGAGCGAGCCAACCAGCGATCCCGGTTAGTCAATAAAACCCGGGCCGGCAGAAAATTTTACGCACTCTTCATCGCCACGCCATCGGACGCACTTCATCTCCTCTCCTCTCTCGGACGACATCGGGGCGGAGTCAGCCGGAAGGAACAGCCGAAGAATAGAACCGCCGCCGTTCTTGCGTCTTCGCACTCCCGTTCCGCGCCAGCGATGGATTTCGCTGGGCCGGCAGCCGACTCTACAACCGGTGCCGAAAGAAGAGGAGGACTGCAGTACGCCACGATCAGCGGGCGCAGCCGCCGAACACCTCAGCGCGGCACGACCAACATCACAGTTCTCGCCACTCGGTCCTTTTTAGGGCCACCAAAATAACTAGAGTGTACGATTGGCGCCATTTGTCATGCGGCAAGCCTTTTGTCCGGTGACAAGTGGCGCCCAACGTGGGGCAGCGATCGTCTTGCGGATGCAAGATCCAGCCACGCCAGCGAGCTACCAGCCGGCACACCAATCAACATGGCGCCCAACAGACACCTCCACAACATCTGGAGAAGAGCAGTAGGCTGGCTACCGGAGAGCATTCAAGACCCGGTGGAGTTGTGACGGCAGCGGTATGCGAAAATCTGCTCTCCGGTACCAGCGGTGGACACAGCGAGCCAATCCAACAACGTGCTCGGAGCGAGCCAACCAGCGATCCCGGTTAGTCAATAAAACCCGGGCCGGCAGAAAATTTTACGCACTCTTCATCGCCACGCCATCGGACGCACTTCATCTCCTCTCCTCTCTCGGACGACATCGGGGCGGAGTCAGCCGGAAGGAACAGCCGAAGAATAGAACCGCCGCCGTTCTTGCGTCTTCGCACTCCCGTTCCGCGCCAGCGATGGATTTCGCTGGGCCGGCAGCCGACTCTACAACCGGTGCCGAAAGAAGAGGAGGACTGCAGTACGCCACGATCAGCGGGCGCAGCCGCCGAACACCTCAGCGCGGCACGACCAACATCACAGTTCTCGCCACTCGGTCCTTTTTAGGGCCACCAAAATAACTAGAGTGTACGATTGGCGCCATTTGTCATGCGGCAAGCCTTTTGTCCGGTGACAATATATATATATATATATATATATATATATATATATATATATTGTTACGTATTTTATTTATTGTGATCCTTGTCTCCTTTATAATTATTTATTTTTTATTTATAAAAATATTAATTTAATAATATATATAAAACTTTCACTAATGAAACTTTCATTAGTGAAAGTTTTATATATATTATTAAATTAATAAAGTGAACGAAGAGGATGCAACAACAAGATAATTTTAAAAATATTAAATAAAAAATGTTTATTTTATTTTTTTTTCTTAAAACCAATTAATTGTATTTAGCTTATTTGAATTTAATTTATTTCCGTTATTTGAATTATTTAATTCTCTATTAAACGGTTAAGAAATATTAATTAATGTGGATTTGCTCTTCATCCGTTTTGGTAAAATTTTATTGAAAGAAATGTTTTGTGTCAGTTCGGTTCGATTGTGAAATCGACTCGTCGCATATAGGTTATCTGCTGGTTTACAAAATCAGGTTTTGTAGGCCATTTTAGTCATTTGGCCTTCACAAGATCATGTTCTACTTCCTTAAACTATTTAATACATTGTGATTGCTATAAATATAAAATCTATTTAACAATTCCAGCTTATCATTGCTAATTTACAGTGGTTTGACCTTTTGTTAATTATGATTGGCAATAATTTTAATGTTTAACATTTTCCTAGGCCATATTGTTTCTTTAGTACCTTGTTTTATTCTGTTACAATTATTATTTTTACTTTTGCTTTAATACCTTGCTTGTAATTTACAAATTTTTTCTCTGTTTTTTATTATATTTGGATTAAAATGCTTATTATACCCTTATTATTGTACTTCCTTAACAAACTTTATAAACAGCTTAACTTAGTGTCATGTTTCCATGATTGTGTTTCTAATGATTCTTCAATAGTGAAATTCACTTTTAACAAACATTAAAAACTGTTTAACATATAAAATTATTAACTCTTTTCCCTGTCTGTCCAGGTTTGTTAGTTGATTAATAACACAGAATACTAACATGTACATGAAATCAGCACACTTAAACAATGTCAAAGCCTTTTCTTTTAACATAAACAATAAGGCTTAAAATGCAGAGAACCTTCAATCAATTAATATTAGAACTTATAATTACTTCCTTAACATTCACATTTAGTTTAACTGTCACTATTCAGTGTTTTCTTAATTATATTTATTTAATTTCTTACTTGGTTCTTTCTGTGGTTTTTGTTTAAATTTAATACCATTGACTTAATCATTAGGCTTCACAGTTTTATCTGTATGATCAATGATTATCACTATTTTTCACTCATTACCTCACTTTTCACTGATACATTTTTTAATGGTTTCCTTCTTATAGTCTATAGTACATTATTTTTTGTCTATTCTACACTACTGTATTGTACTTCTTTCCCATTAATTAAGTTTTTGTTTATTTATTTTTTTGTGTTTTTATGTTGGAATTATTTAGTCTTATCCGAGGTTATTAATTAGATGTATGGTTAATCTTGACGGTGATTTATTAACTCAATCTAATGGGTTTTGGGGTATTGTCCCGTTTTAGTCAGTTTGTCTGTGTTTGTATATTGTTTTAATAAGTATGGAACGTCTTGTTACGTTACAATATATATATATATATATATATATATATATATATATATATATATATATACATATACAGTGTATATATTGTAGCATGACAGATAAGCCCATAAAAATGAATGGCGAATTGATCATTAAAATAATATAATAACATGTTTAAATCTGAAGAAAGCAATATAATAAAGAGTTAATTCAGAACAACCGTGCAGTACAATCATTGATTTAAAATATAAGTTCATATAAAATAAATGTTACAAGTGATGAATCATCAAAACCAATTTTAATAACTAAAGGTGAAAAAATGTAATACCCAGGAAGGTAAGGAGTAGATAAGGAAGAAACCCAGAACATAACTAAACCCACAACAAAGATTAGGAGTAGATAAGGAAGAAACCCAGAATAAGGCAAGATCCACCATAAAAGGTGATGCATTTGAAGAAACAAGAAGAGTAGGTGAAGAAGGAACCCAAAAACCCGATGACATCCACAAGAAGATGAAGAAAATACAATTATAAGAAACCAGAAGATTAGAAGACATCGATGAAGAAACAAGAAGAAGACAGCATCCACAAGAAGAAGGAATGCTCTTGTAAAAAACACCCATATCCCAAAATAAATAAAAATAATAATAATAAAAAAGTATAACAAAGTATTAATGCAAAAACCCACATGTACAATAGATACAAGACCAAAAAAGTGTATAGAGTAAGAGTTGAAAGTGGACCAAGGTGAAATAATAATATGATACCAAAGAACAAATCTTCATTGTAATCTACAAATAGATCTCTTGATTTTAATAAGACTATATAACCATTTAGAAATAGAATCAAGGAATGTAAATAGAACCAGTGCAAGTTTTAGTATTATAAAAAATGAACCTTATGTTTCATTATTGGCATTCACAAACTATGTAAATAATGAAATAATACAACTTTTAAGCGACTTAATTTCTGTACAGAGGTAATATAATACATGTGTTAGCAACGAATTGCCAATCTGTTTAAATGACATTCATTTAAATGATTAATAAAGCAAAAGAAGACACAGAATAAAAAGTGAAGTGACAGGGTACAATTACCCAAAACCCAATTAAAAACAGTTAAAAACTGCTAATTAAGCTTAGTATAAGGAATATAGAGAATAAGAGTATAGTAAATAAGGTTTTGTTTATGTAGCATAAGATATTTAAAAATGTATTAGGAATAAGAAAATTTAAACAGTTCAGAACCACTAACATTCTTTAATTGTAAAATATTTATTACAGGTATTATTGTTAATAATTAAGTAAGACGTTAGAATGGAAAAACATTCTTTATAAATAATATTTATTTGTTATGTATTATTATTAAGCTTTGAATATAAAAAATGTCTGATTTGTTAAGACAACTATTATTTGGAATTATTTGTTATATGTTAATAGTATGAAACAAATACTAATTGTTATTTTGTTTAATAGAAGAAAATGTTTAATTTATGGTACAATGTCAAAAAGTCAGAGAGGGTATAACTCAATATGTATTATTTATAAAAATTTGTATGTAAAAACTGTTAGGAATCTAGGCCAAATGTTAAAAAACTGAACATCATCAAAACTGAGAAACTAAGTACTTAAATACATTTAAACTGAAGGGATTTAGATAAGGTAAACCAGAAACAAAGCCATGTAATTAGAAATATAACTAAGAAAGATTTTGTAAAATTATAGCCAGAATTATTGATAAAAATGGAAATGACAGAACTCAAAAATTTGGAGAGGGGAGTCATATATTCCAACATAATATTTTAAAACTTAACCAATTCATCTAATTGCAAGAAATTAAGGGAATATAAACCTTTTATTACAATATGAGATTTAATAATCATAAATATAACTTGATAATGGCAGAATTTGTAAAACAACAGGAAGCTAGACCTTAAAATTTAGAATATACAAAATGAAGGAAAAATTATCAATTTTAGATCAAAAACTTAATAAAATGGCATTATTTGGTATCAAAATACGCCAAATGAACTGAAGGATAAAATTAAGTAACAACTAGCTAATAAATTTGAAGAATAACCAAAGTATAACCAGTTATATAATGTAACTTTATTACATGCACAGGATGCAAAATAAAATTCGAACAATGGAAGGAATAATATTGCTTTGGCTAAGGTTTTAGTCGGAGATGAAGGAAGTTAATTAGTTAATTATTGAACATTGTACGGGACCTTTGACACGAGCAATTTAACCGTATTAACCTAGTTACGAATACCGTAATGGCGAATAATTGTATGAGTCGAAATTGAAAATCGCGAGTTTCGGTAAAAAACATTTTTTAAGTCATACACAGTGAAATAAACATATACAAACACTGAACTAACATTATACAGCACAGAACACCAGTGGAAATAACATTTAAACCCAATAAACCAGTACCGGTAATAAAACTTAACCAAAAAAAATGCCTAACCGACAAAAGTGAACCTGACTTATAACTACACCAATTTTCCGAATACAACCCCGAAACTGAACCAGTGACACTACACCAACACCAGAAGGAAGATTTGCAGACACCAGGACGTAAATTCATGAGGAAAACATCTTTATTTGAACACCAAAACTGCGAGGTGACGAGTTTCAATCGCAACGGCGGCCATTGCTGATTAACCAACACTCAAGTGAACACAGCCATCTACTGCTGCTGGACGGTTCGCAACAAATTTCTTTCTTTCTATACTTTAAATTGAATATATGTACTGTTAAAATTAAGAATTTACCTTGTAATGTTATACTTTTCAATCTTTGCCCTATTTCTCTGACTTTCCCTAACATAGCTGTTCAAAGAACCTTTATATAAAAAATTTGTAATAACAAAACGATACCCTGAGAATCGATTTACTTATCGACAAGAGTCAAAATACCTAATTGTTAATAAAATTATTAATACATTTCATATTTAAACAGTTTTTCATTCACCACCAGAAGGAAGATAACCTCCAAACCAAAAATAAACAAGGATCGATTGCTATTGGAGACAATCCTATAAGTGGCTGGAGTTTTTTAACAAATACCCAAAAGCCTATAAAATATTTAAATTAAGTGATAAACGTTTCGGAACACCACGAAACTTAATTCATTAATTGTTCTTAATTAATTAGTAATATAAAAAAAATTTTAATTTAAAAATTTTGTTGTATAAACAATTTAATGTATACACTAGCACATATTTACAAAACAACATAATTACACGTTTCGTTACAAATTGGCGCACAACTGAGGGGCTTTAATTAGCGATTGAAAGGCCACTACAATCTGCCCAATCCCTAATTGGAGTTTGGCAGCAGCTATAAAGCCAGAGAAAGGGAAAAATGCAACGACGTGCAACCTCAAAGAAACGGGCGGCGGAGGCCGAAAAGGAAGTAGAAATGGATATGGAAAATAAAGAGGCGACGCCAGTGGAAGATGTGGAAAGGTTATTACCACCAGTATTACCTAAACAACCCGCACCACCAGAGGAACAACCTGAAACGCCCACACAAACAGGGGAAGTCAATGTTCAGAAGGAACAATTGGGAAAACCAACACGGACAGAGGATGGGAGCATACAAGAGATGCTCAGGATGATGATGGAAGAAATCAAATCCAGTAAGAAGGACAACCAAGCAACAAAGGAAGAATTAAGTAAGCAGATGGAGGAAAGTAGTAAGAAAATGGACAAGAACAGGAAGGAAGACAACCGATCCTTGAGTAAGAAAATGGAAAATGACAACCAATCCTTAAGTAAAAAAATGGAAGATTTGAAGGAAGACAACCAGTCCCTGAGTAAGAAAATTGATGAAACAAGTAAGAAGATGGAAGAAGAAATGGGGAAGAAGTTAGAAGAATTGAAGGAGGACAACCAGTCTTTGAAGGAAGAATTCATAATAACCAAAGAAGAATTAAGTAATAAAATTGAAAATACCAATCAGAAAATTGATGAAACTAGGAAGAAGATAGAAAATGACAACCAGCAATTGAAGGAAGAGTTGAGGGAGAATAGCAAGAAGATGGAAGAAAAATTGGAGGAGAATAACAAGAAAATGGAAGAGAAGATGGGGGAGAAATTGGAAGAATTGAGATAGGACAACCAAATGTTAAGAGAAGAATTAAGGGAGGTCAATCAGGAGAATCTGGACAAGCTAGACGAAAGGATGGAATTGTTAAGAGAAGAAACTGAACAAGGAAATCAACGGTAACAAGAAAGCAATAAATAAAAAATTGGAAGAAGAAAACATAATGATGAATCAACAAATCCGAGAAATTGACGGAAAATGCAACCAAACTGAAAAGGAAGTACAAGAATTCAAGGAAGTGGTAAACATCAAGTTTACGAATATCGAAGAGCATAGTCGCAGGAAAGTGGAAGAACAACGGAAGGAGACTCAGGAAGAATTTGGGAGAGTACGGAGCCAAGTCGCGGAACAGTGTGATGGGAATGCAAGAGGCTATGACCAATATCACGGGTCAGGTACGGCAAAGCCAAGAAGAGATGGAAGCTTTGAGGAATAGACCTACTCATTTCACCGGATTACCCATCAACGAAAACCGAGAATGGCTGAACTTCCGGCAATATAAGAGGAAACCAATGGAGTTCCTGGCGAGGATAGAAGAGTACTTAGCCAAACATAGAGGGAGTCAATGGAGCAATAACCGGGAGATACTGGACGAGTCATTCAGGGAGATGACAGATAACTGGTGGATGGTGAGCCGCAGCGAGATTGCAGACTACCAGCAGTTCAGGAAAATGTTTAAATCCAAATACTGGTCCGAAACAACACAGAACCTGATCAGAGACAATATTTGCAACGGACGATACAGGGCCCAAATAGGCAATACCATGACAGCCTATTTCCTAGGGAAGGTGTGCCTGGCAAAACACCTCGAGCCGGCAATACCCGAAGAGTGTCTGGTGAATAAACTGTCGTATCATTATGACGAGGATATTGTTAGGGCAAGAAGAGGTAGCCAGATCAAGACGGTGCAGGCCATGATGGAGTTGTTAGAAAGTTACGAGAATGAAGAGTACTACGGCCAGAGCAGGAGGAGGAATGAGCGACCGGAGGCGAGGACGAATCAGTACCCTAGTAACGGAAATAACCATCCCGGGAACCAAAACCAGCAAAGTAATTACGACGGCAATAATAACCCGCCGCGTAATAACCACAACTTTAACGGCAATACGAACGGTAATAGGAACAATAACACATATCCTAATAAACCGTAACAATTATTATCAGCCCTCTAACAGCCCGTATAGTCAGAGAAATCCCTACCCCAGTAATAATGAAAGATATTACCAGCCCAATAGAAATTACCATAATAATAATAATAATAATAGAGTTTCCCGCCCGAGGGTTAATTTTATAAGAGTGGAAGATCGAGGTACTACCAACAACGGAGGAACAGTTTCCACGGTGGAGATCGAAGACGGAGAAGTGAAGAACGGGACGGTCCATGCCATGAACATGTAAGAAGGAGTACCAGCCTGGAGGATCCTGGCCGACAACAAAACAGGGAAATAACCTTCGAACAGGATTCCGCGTGGCAGGAACCGACACAGAGTTTCCAGAACGATGCCTCGGTCAATCCGAGTCCTAATGTGACCACAATAATTTAAACGGGAGGAGGCAGTAATAAACTATTATGACCCGTTGCTGCTTCTACTTCCTGTGTTTTATAAAGATGAGTTGCAAGAAGCAACCAAATTAAAGAACATCAAAATAATAAGTAACAATTATTTAAAAAATATCAGAACAGAACTTCTAGAGGAAAACGAAAAGAGCCTCGATAATAATAACAACGAGATATTGTATATAACAGCGGAGGTAGAAGGAATTCCTGTGAAAATCATGATTGACACCGGTGCAAATATTTCTATCATAAATGCAAATGAACTGGAAAGAATCCAGAATAAGTGTAGAAAAACCCAACACTTGAAGGAGTAGAGGAGCAAACCATCAAAGAGTGAAATCCGAAGAGAAGGCAATAATAAGGAAAGAAGAAGAGAAGATCAACTTACAAAAGTATAAATAACATGGTCCAGTATATAGTACAATATATAACCATATGTTGTTGTAAAGAATAATCATAATAATACGTATGAACTGAGAGAAATAGTTTCCGGAAGAGTTAAAGGTGTGTACAACCAAGCATCCATGAAAAAGTATTATGAAGAATGAATTAGAATTTAGAATAAAAAAAAAATATATACCAAAATTCTAAAATATAAGTAAGATCAACTTACTACCAAACAATTTTGAAAGAGAAACCATTTGGAATAATTAAAAAGATAAGAATTGGAATTAAAACAAACAAATTCAAAAATAAAAGTAAGGCCAACTTACTACAACTAATTTTGTGAAAAAACTTTATGGTAATTAAAAATAAGAATTGGAATCTACAAAAACCTCTAAATCCTAAAATATATGTAAGACCAACTTACTACACACAATTTTGAAAGAAACCATATGGAATAATTAAAAAGACAAGAATTTAGAATAAAACCACTAAATCCAAAAATAATTGTAAGATCAACTTACTACAAACAATTTTGAAGAGAAACCATTTGGAATAAATAAAGGAAAGAATTTTGAATTAAAACCAAAAAATTCTAAAATAATTGTAAGATCAACTTACTACAACTAATTTTGAGAAAGAACATTTGAAGATAATTAAAAGAATTAGAATTTAGAATTATAATATAAAAATTAAAAATTAAGTAAGCACATCTTACTACAAACAATTTTCAAGGAAACAATTTGGAGATAAATGAATTAAAAAGAATTTGAATTTTGATAAAAACGTCAAAATTTTAAAACAAAATAAGATAAACTTATTACAAATGATTTATGAAAGATGTTATGGAATAAATAAAAAGAAGAATTTGAATTTTGAATAAAACTAACAAAGTTCTAAAAATAAATATGTTACATTTATAATTAAATTTAGAAGAAAATAATATGATTAATTCAGAAAAAAGAATTAAATATAATCCAGAATAAATGTGAATATCTAGCATTTGAAGGAGTAGAGAAGAAAAACAAAAAAGAGTGTGATATACAAGAGAAGGCAATAATTTGGAAACAAAGAGAAGAAACTGTTATTATAATAAAATTATAAAAATCCAAAAAAGAAAAAAAAATAAGAATGACCTATGACTAACTACTTATGAAACAATTATGGAAACAGATAATCAAGAAAGATGATTATGATATTACTCAGTTCTGAAGAAACAAAGAAGAACAACTCATACCAAACATATGGAGAAGATGATTTTGAACAAATAATAATAATAAGACCTATATGAAATGCAAAGAAAAGAAGTACCACATGAAATATAATATAAATAAATTAATTTTAATGAATGCGAAGGCGGATTAATAACTTTCTAAGAGAAAGGAAAGAACAAAATGTTCAAATAATATGATCAAAATAACAACCTGAATATCTAATATAAAGATACAAATTTAAAAATTAACTATAATAAAATAAGACCATTCAAATAATGAATAAGAACCAAAGAGAATATACAAACTATGCTAACAAGGTAATTAACCAGAAGGAAGTATAATGAGAATTCAGATGGAGAAGGAAAAGAGTTACACTATAACTAGTAACAAGAATTATTAACAAAAGTTTCCAACCATAATTAAAATAAATATATCAGACGAGTTAAGAGTTTAGTAAAATATATATAATGAGTATAATAAGAATTAAGAAGATTTATTAAGATAGAAAATGTGAGATAATCTGAGAAACTACGAAGTGAAGAATCCAAAGATATTTTTATTAGTCGACAATGAGACTACTTTTTATTTAATTTATTCGATGACGGACTGTAGATAATTCCAGCAGCATTATGTTTTTTGAGCAGAGATAAATGTGCCTCTGGACTCAAATTGTAGAAGTGGTGTATGGCCAGCAGAGTTGTGAAGCCTACAGTGCCCCTCTGAACTGCCCCAGCCCACATAATAGGGAACGTTAGGGAATTAATATCCCAAGGATACAACACGAAGTTTATAAGGAAAGAAAATGTATAATAATAATAATAATATATCTCAGAAGACACTAACTATCCAAGAAGGATCAAAAGTCAGATAAGTGACTATATATATAAAATTTATTAAGCTCAACTATAAAAAAGTCGATATAGAAATGGAGAGGAAAATGAAGTCTAAAAAATAATAAAATTATCATAAGAAATTATTTCATCCATAATCAAGTCTGAAATAATTACTTCTGGAGGAGAGCAATCTGTAGCATGACAGATAAGCCCATAAAAATGAATGGCGAATTGATCATTAAAATAATATAATAACATGTTTAAATCCGAAGAAAGCAATATAATAAATAATTAATTCAGAACAACCGTGCAGTACAATCATTGATTTAAAATATAAGTTCATATAAAATAAATGTTACAAGTGATGAACCATCAAAACCAATTTTAATAACTAAAGGTGAAAAAATGTAATACCCAGGAAGGTAAGGAGTAGATAAGGAAGAAACCCAGAACATAACTAAACCCACAACAAAGATTAGGAGTAGATAAGGAAGAAACCCAGAACAAGGCAAGATCCACCATAAAAGGTGATGCATTTGAAGAAACAAGAAGAGTAGGTGAAGAAGGAACCCAAAAACCCGATGACATCCACAAGAAGATGAAGAAAATACAATTATAAGAAACCAGAATAATAGAAGACATCGATGAAGAAACAAGAAGAAGACAGCATCCACAAGAAGAAGGAATGCTCTTGTAAAAAACACCCATATCCCAAAATAAATAAAAATAATAATAATAAAAAAGTATAACAAAGTATTAATGCAAAAACCCACATGTACAATAGATACAAGACCAAAAAAGTGTATAGAGTAAGAGTTGAAAGTGGACCAAGGTGAAATAATAATATGATACCAAAGAACAAATCTTCATTGTAATCTACAAATAGATCTCTTGATTTTAATAAGACTATATAACCATTTAGAAATAGAATCAAGGAATGTAAATAGAACCAGTGCAAGTTTTAGTATTATAAAAAATGAACCTTATGTTTCATTATTGGCATTCACAAACTATGTAAATAATGAAATAATACAACTTTTAAGCGACTTAATTTCTGTACAGAGGTAATATAATACATGTGTTAGCAACGAATTGCCAATCTGTTTAAATGACATTCATTTAAATGATTAATAAAGCAAAAGAAGACACAGAATAAAAAGTGAAGTGACAGGGTACAATTACCCAAAACCCAATTAAAAACAGTTAAAAACTGCTAATTAAGCTTAGTATAAGGAATATAGAGAATAAGAGTATAGTAAATAAGGTTTTGTTTATGTAGCATAAGATATTTAAAAATGTATTAGGAATAAGAAAATTTAAACAGTTCAGAACCACTAACATTCTTTAATTGTAAAATATTTATTACAGGTATTATTGTTAATAATTAAGTAAGACGTTAGAATGGAAAAACATTCTTTATAAATAATATTTATTTGTTATGTATTATTATTAAGCTTTGAATATAAAAAATGTCTGATTTGTTAAGACAACTATTATTTGGAATTATTTGTTATATGTTAATAGTATGAAACAAATACTAATTGTTATTTTGTTTAATAGAAGAAAATGTTTAATTTATGGTACAATGTCAAAAAGTCAGAGAAGGTATAACTCAATATGTATTATTTATAAAAATTTGTATGTAAAAACTGTTAGGAATCTAGGCCAAATGTTAAAAAACTGAACATCATCAAAACTGAGAAACTAAGTACTTAAATACATTTAAACTGAAGGGATTTAGATAAGGTAAACCAGAAACAAAGCCATGTAATTAGAAATATAACTAAGAAAGATTTTGTAAAATTATAGCCAGAATTATTGATAAAAATGGAAATGACAGAACTCAAAAATTTGGAGAGGGGAGTCATATATTCCAACATAATATTTTAAAACTTAACCAATTCATCTAATTGCAAGAAATTAAGGGAATATAAACCTTTTATTACAATATGAGATTTAATAATCATAAATATAACTTGATAATGGCAGAATTTGTAAAACAACAGGAAGCTAGACCTTAAAATTTAGAATATACAAAATGAAGGAAAAATTATCAATTTTAGATCAAAAACTTAATAAAATGGCATTATTTGATATCAAAATACACCAAATGAACTGAAGGATAAAATTAAGTAACAACTAGCTAATAAATTTGAAGAATAACCAAAGTATAACCAGTTATATAATGTAACTTTATTACATGCACAGGATGCAAAATAAAATTCGAACAATGGAAGGAATAATATTGCTTTGGCTAAGGTTTTAGTCGGAGATGAAGGAAGTTAATTAGTTAATTATTGAACATTGTACGGGACCCTTGACACGAGCAATTTAACCGTATTAACCTAGTTACGAATACCGTAATGGCGAATAATTGTATGAGTCGAAATTGAAAATCGCGAGTTTCGGTAAAAAACATTTTTTAAGTCATACACAGTGAAATAAACATATACAAACACTGAACTAACATTATACAGCACAGAACACCAGTGGAAATAACATTTAAACCCAATAAACCAGTACCGGTAATAAAACTTAACCAAAAAAAATGCCTAACCGACAAAAGTGAACCTGACTTATAACTACACCAATTTTCCGAATACAACCCCGAAACTGAACCAGTGACACTACACCAACACCAGAAGGAAGATTTGCAGACACCAGGACGTAAATTCATGAGGAAAACATCTTTATTTGAACACCAAAACTGCGAGGTGACGAGTTTCAATCGCAACGGCGGCCATTGCTGATTAACCAACACTCAAGTGAACACAGCCATCTACTGCTGCTGGACGGTTCGCAACAAATTTCTTTCTTTCTATACTTTAAATCGAATATATGTACTGTTAAAATTAAGAATTTACCTTGTAATGTTATACTTTTCAATCTTTGCCCTATTTCTCTGACTTTCCCTAACATAGCTGTTCAAAGAACCTTCATATAAAAAATTTGTAATAACAAAACGATACCCTGAGAATCGATTTACTTATCGACAAGAGTCAAAATACCTAATTGTTAATAAAATTATTAATACATTTCATATTTAAACAGTTTTTCATTTCTAAATATAGCCATTTAACAATACCTTAATTTAAACAGAAATTACTACAAGAATTTCACCACCAGAAGGAAGATAACCTCCAAACCGAAAATAAACAAGGATCGATTGCTATTGGAGACAATCCTATAAGTGGCTGGAGTTTTTTAACAAATACCCAAAAGCCTATAAAATATTTAAATTAAGTGATAAACGTTTCGGAACACCACGAAACTTAATTAATTAATTGTTCTTAATTAATTAGTTAATAAAAAAAATTTTTAATATAAAAAATTTTTTTATAAACAATTTAATTTATACACTAGCACATATTTATATATTATTGTAACACAAAACAACCCTATTACACGTTTCGTTACAATATATATACATATATATATATATATGTAAAGAATATACAAAATTTATACTACTTGCAGAAGAAACAAATTGAAAACATCACAAATTTTATAAATAAATATATATATTAGGGATGTGTCGGTTTTCGGTACCGATTCCCAGTATCACCGGTTCTTACGGTTAGGTACCGGTATCGAGAACCGGTGCTACAAAGTCGGTACCACTACTTTTACATGTTTTATCCTTCGTTTTTGCATGGAGGTAGGAACGGAGTGGAGGGAGCATTTGCTTGCATTAAGTGTGGCAAGTTTGAGGGTGTCCCAAAATGGTGACTCACAAGGGCAATGTCCCCTACCCCCTACCACTGTCGTACGCTCGGTTTATCCCCTGGGTTAATCCCTTTTCCTTTACCGTTATGTTCAATACAATACATTTTCTTTTCTTACTTTCAATTTATTATGCTTCTTGCTGTCGAGAGTAAAGGTTGAAAAATAACTAGTGTCTATAAAATGGTATATTGTGTTGTGTTTGGCTGCAAAAATCGAAACACGGACAAGAGGCCTGGAATTACTTTTCACAAGTAAGTGCACTAATATATTGAATTTTCTTTTTATTATGGTACTCATATTACTCATTAAAATAATTATTAACATATGGAAGCTTCTCCCCACGATTACCGTTTTGTATCTGTAACTAATTGCACGAATTGAGAGACCTCAAACTTACCTACCTGAATTTTTTACTTGCCAGGGAATCAGTTTTAACTCATATAATTTGTTTGTCATACGACTATAAATTAGGGCTACTATTGTTTTTTTTATTTATAGATTTACGACCTCCCAATCCCACCCCAGTGAAATTATAGTCATTCAATACACTGAACTCTATCACTGTTGCCTTAAAAAAAACCCCCTTAGTTTATCCAACTCGTAATGTAAAAAATTAGCCGAAAATTGAATTCTAACTTATTAAATTAGATTTTTCAATATCCCACATAATTTTTGTTTCACAGGAGATAAAGAAGGCCCAAGTAAAAAATGGAGCATTGCAGAAATAAAATCTCGTCGTATATTATGTAGTAGCAGGTGACGTGAGAATTTTTTATGATTTTTTTTTATCTAGGGTAGAGTCTGTAGAAGCGCCTTGTACTTGATCTTATAAAGAGCAGCCATAAATGTTTGTTACAAATCGAGTTTCGTGAAAAATCTCTCAGGGCAATGTTTTTTGTTTTTGCTATTACATCAAATAAATTATTGTTATTTGTTACTAAACCGTCCTAAATAATTAAATATGCCGTTCTCAATGAAAGGCCAGTCTTACATTGCAAGAAAAGGTGCATTAAAGTAAATAAATGATAATTCTGGAAGAAACTAATTTTGAATCAAGGGTGTTTAAACATGGCCGCCGGCGGGAATTCGCGGCCTCAGTTTCACATGGCTGATCTAGCTGTTAGGCTCCCTCCACTCCCTTCCTACCTCCATGCGTTTTTGCATTAGACCATTTTCATAGTCATTAGACTGTCGGTACTTTTAAAACTTTCACACTGTACACGGAAAGTGGTTTGGTGATTCGGAAGTACCACGGTGGCGTTATTTAAACACCACAGGTCGTGGTCGGATTCAGCCCAGTCGATGTAAATTTCAAGGAAATCGCAACGCGATGGCTGGAAACACGAAAAAATGCAAAAAACCGAAGCCAAGATTCGTAGGTTAGAGCGTCGCCAACGGAGCACGAGGTGCGTGTTTGACACGGATAGGCAGTTATACAGTGTTTGTATAATGTATGCGTGTGAAAGCAATCAAAGTCAGGTAGGCAAAAGTGTTGCCACAAATAGCACTGCCACAACACAATGCTTTTATCCTAAGGTTTGCACGGATTACAGTAATAAATCTAATCCCCTATTCTGGGAATCGGCAAGCCACATGCTACAATAGCCTCGTGTTTAGACTTCGTGGTAGGAGCAGCAGTTCAGTTGCTTATCTGCTTTGTGAGAAGTATACGTTATTAGTTTGTCTTGTGCGAAAAATATTTTACCAGGGACTTTTCAACTCTGTCTAACTTTAAGTTATATATCCATCTTAATTACTGTATTCTGTTAAGTATCTGTAAGGCTATATTCCGCTGTACTACAACATTGTTTATCGCATAATACAAATAAGGAATTTACACGAAAAAACTACTTAAATTAACCAACAACTTACATAGTTAAAACTGTAGACTAAATATCGGCGAAAACAATATAAATATAAGCTTATTTTAACCGAAAATATCTGTAAATTTTAAAAATGATTTTATTTTCTTTTGACCTTTTGACATGTAATGGTTATGTTTGTATACAAATGGTAGATTTAGGAATATCGAATTAGTAAATTCTAGTCACCGTTTGCAGATTTTAGTTCCTACTCCTAGATTTAAGGAACGTCTATAGTAAACTTTGGTTTTGGTAGTATCTACAGAATTAAGGAGTCAAAATTCACTAATTTAAGCAGAAATTTTGTAGAATTAAGTAGTTTTATTTTTCCGTATAGGTTATGAAGAAAACTCGTGACGTGTCCTAAATTGGGGAGGTCTCGGGTTCTCAAATTGGGGAGCAAACTTTGCCCTGTTAGTGGTTTCAGTTTAGATAAGTTTAATATTTATAATTATTTCGAATTTTAGAATATTTTTAAGAGATGTCATCCCAGGTTTGGAAGTATTTTAAAATTGACGCTGCCGATAATCGGTTTGCCAAATGCAATATCTGCAGTAAATTAATTTCGAGAGGAGGTGGAAGTAAGAGTACTTCAAATTTAATGAAACATTTTAAAACGGATTCTAAAAGTAGGCCGAATGCTCCTACTAATAGAGAGCCAGCCAAAACTGTGAGTATACCCAGTGGATCCACTTTAAGCAATTATTTTAGTAAAAATACAGATTTAGGCAGTAAAACTTCCAGCCCAGATATGGGCTTAAATGTAGAAGAAATAAGTGATGATAATTTAAGCCTAAGTGTTGATGTTTCGGATACAGATGATCCAAACCCTCTGATGACTTCTCCAAATTTATCTGCTGTGTCACCACCATCAACAACAGACCTAGGTGATAGTTCTGAGATTCACACTTCACCTAGATTCAGCCCTTACCCCAAAACCATTCATAAATAAGTTTTTTACTTTAACGTCATTTTATAGGTCTACTCCACAATTAAACGCATTTTAGAATTAATTTTGTTGATGTTTTTCTTTTCCCTCTAGCCCTAAAATACATTTTTAATTTTTGTTTTTAGGTACCGGTACCGAGAATCGGGAATCGATTCTTATGGAATCGGATCTGGTACCGGGATCAGAAAAATTTGGTACCGACACATCCCTAATATATATATATATATATATATATATATATATATATATTGCAACAATACACATATTTGCATATTTGCCCTGGGCGGTATGTTTGTAAATATTTAGCATAGAAAGTATATGATGAACAGTTTTTAACAATATTATGCAGGCTCAGAATTGTCAGATAGCGTACACCTGCCCCACGTGAATACAGTGCTTGTGTGTTTGTGTGTGTGAATGCAAGCTATGACAGGAAATGGGGTGACGCGTACGCCTGTAATCAGGTTTTAACCGGATAAAAATAAACTAATTAATACATTTTAAACCTGTGAACGAAGACTTACCCAAATTATAAAGACACCATTACATTAAGGAATTTTTAATCAATATGGTGATATAAAAATTATTGCAAAATGTGCAATAACAAAGAGGCTGGGTAATTTAATGTTAATTATTAGTGTAATTAAATAGTAATTAATAAGTGTGTTATATGTGAGTGACCAGGAAAAAATTACACAAACGATAATATCGTTCGTGCTATGAGTATGTTTACGAAATCGCGAAAATGAACCAAAAAGTGATTTGTAATTAAAAGGACACTTTGCACAAAGTGACAATATCTAACAGGTCGAAAGCAGTCCTGGACCTGTCAGATCGCCGTCCAGTATAAATACCACTGGCAATTTTGGGGTGGTCTCAGAGAGACTCAAGAAATCTTCACACAACGTCACGCTGTCGGTCTGCCGATCGATCAGGACCACACACACCAAGACTTATGGAAGAACTCTGGACCAACACAACCAACAACCCATAGAGACAGAGAACACAGCATCAGCATAATCATCATAATCATCATTATCATCATCACTATCAAATTCTCAGGATTCAGGACACACACGCAACGGTAACGTCGGCAGTACGCAGGTGATGAATAAACTATTATATATTTGTTTGAAGAACTTTCAAAAAGAAAATTATACATGAACAATAAAGACTTAAAGTTTTAAATTTAAATAGTAGTTAAAGTAAATAATTTAATTGAATAAGAAAATTTAAAACAAATAATAATCTTTTGTTATACAGTATGTTAAAATTTGGGTGTGTCAGTAGAATTAAATAATAGGTTGAAAGTAAATGTTATTATTTTATTTTGTTTATAGCAACAAGTAATTTTATTCTTGAGTTTAATATTATTTTGTTTGTATATGAGTTGCTATTATTATTTAAAAATTGGAGTAAAAGTCACACACACTGAAATAAAAAGGGTTTAGATAATTTGTTTAACATGTCTGTTTTGCTAGTAAGATTATATGGTTATTTATTTTAATATGTCATGAACAGCAGAGAAGGTTATATGGTACTTTATGTAAACTTATAAAAGAGAATATTTTATTTATTAAAGATTTGAAATTTTAATATTTTCAATTAACATTAATAAATCATAGAATGATTATTTTGAAACAGTTTTAATTAATTATTTCATGTCAACAACATCTCACTCCTCTTTGAAAATTATTTAATTATTGTGCAACTACATATACTTGACGCAACGAGAATAAAAAAATCCTGCGACCTGGCCGGTGTAATACACTTCATAGTTGCGTTGAGTACATGGTAATGTATTTGTGTGAATTTTTGAAATACTTGTAACGTTGCAATATACAGGGTCCGGCAGAGAAAACTGATGATTTTTGAAGTAGTTCTGTGGAGTGTAGCATGGAGCGGTTGTAATGGGGCAAAAAGGGGGTCTTTATTTTTTATTAAATTCATAAATTTATTTGCTATCAGTGCGGCTAGTCCCAGGTAAAATAATAGTGGTTTCAAACAATGAATGCAGGCATAGCTTTTTGAGCGGGGTGTTGTCAGAGAACGCAATACTGTTTTGGTAAATCAAGTGTTTGTCACGTACTAGTACGCGCCACATTGGTACGCGCGCAGATGCGATGCATACCCGGTTCAATCGACGCTACGGAAAAATGGCGAGACAGACAATTGCCTCACCATGTGCTTTGAAGCTGAAGGAAGCCGATTAGAGGCTCCACCTACCTGAGCCTCCTGTATCGTCACCGTGTAATATTGTCAACAACTTGGGCACATTGAAAATCCACGCTACCTGTACGTTGATGAACAATTTGTCGCATGAAGGCTGTGTGTTTCCGGTTGTTTAACAAAAGTTTACTGGGAAGCTTGGTGCACAGTTGCCGTGCAGTCGACACAGAACTCCAGACCACGCGTGGTCAATAATAACATCGCTCGAGTTAATTAGGGTCGGCCGACCAACCCAGTGTATATCAAAAATGTGTGTAAAGCAGTGTAAAAAAATCTTAACTCATATGGAACAGTGAAAACCAGTAAAATTTTATCAAAAGTGAAACAACAAACTTCTGGACATTGAATAAGAGAACTCTGTGGGACGCGCCACGTGGTCGGGAACGACGACGCTACATCATGTAACAGTATTCCACCAAAATTATTATTATTATTTTACATAAAATGGGGTTTTAAAAGTATGAATGTGAGAATGAGCAAGCTGGGTTCGCCTTACTTAAGATAAGGATTAGAATAAGTATACAATGTTGAAATAAATGTTTTGTGTTATTCATATTTTAAAGAAACAGTAATATGTTAATTTTGAGAGAAAAGATGAGTAATCAATGAATTTAAACAAGTGATAAGAATGAAATAAATCTGAGTTAGTTAATGGTTACTGAGAGTAATTATTAATATACAACACCTCGAGTCATGCTTGTATTTTCCTGTTCGTGTGAAGAACTCCTGGGCATAAAAGGTAGGTAATAAATTTCAGAAACAAATTTTAATATTGTAAGTCTTATTAATCTGTAATTACAAAAATGGCGCCTCGAACTGAGGACAAGTTTTATAAAGTAAAATTTATACAAAAACCGCACCTACGGTAGATACAAGCATGGTTTGGAGGCTGTGTAGGAATACGTAAATTACGTACAGGTTAAGCGATGTGTATGCTATAGTTAAGTAAGACATACAATATGAATTAATATTAAATATATGTAAGATCAAAATTGTTTTAAAATTAAAATACCATAAAGAATATAGATAATGGCTACTAACGAGAGTGAGATTGAAATGAGTGAATCAGCTGTTATGAGCGGCCTTGAAGCCCATTCGACTCCAAATGTGGGTCAAGACAAAATAGTTGAATTAAATGTAACCGATCAAACAAATGGGACAGAGGATTCAGGGGTTCAATTAACCCCAACCTCAACAAAATACAATAAAGTTGTTAATGATATGATGAGTATTATACTGAATCAATTTAATGAATTAAATAATCGTTTTGATAGTAATGATAAACAATTTAATGAATTAAATACCAGAGTCAATGATATAAAGAGTGAGATCGTAAACGAAGTAAATGAGCGTTTCTATACTATTAAAGAACAGGTAATAAAATCTATAAGTAATAATTGTGAGAAGGTGATTAACGAGATGAATAAAAATTTAGACAGCAAAATAAAGCAGAGAATGAATAAAAAGGTAAGTAACAGGGGTAGTAATATGACGAAAATTAGCGAAGAAATAACTAACAAGGTGAGTAATAACGATAGTTATAATAATGAGTTAACAAATGATAACAATGAGGTAATTAAAAACGTGATGTTAGAGAGTAAGGTTATGAGCATAGCAAGTGTTAATGAAAATGAGAGAGAGTGTGATGAAAGGTTAGGTGGGCAAAGGGCAAGTTTTCCCCAAGTATATGGTGAAACGGAGGTTTCACAAGTGTTGTATGAGGACAGAGTTTCCTCCAGTAGTTGTGTGGAAGACGAGGTGTCTTCAGATAGTCCCGTAATTTGTTGTAATATTCTTGGAAGAGGCAAGAAATATAGTAAGTTTGTTGTGCCCTTTGCGTGGAATGAGATAGTTCAGGGGGGTTGTGACAGGTGTTATGATGAAGAGAGATATTTAGAGAAAGAGTTGTTAGTAGATGAGGAAATAGAATTATTTACGTTAAGTAGGAGTTATAAAAAGTTGAAAGAGAGGTTAGAATTGAAGGAAATAGATGATATAAAATACTTACCTTGTGAAATAGATATTGATGATTGTCTTGATGATGCTGTTTTAGACGATAAACACTTATCTGATGATGTAACTGATATAGTGGAGGAGTATAATGATAAAATAACTTACCTTATGTTAACCAAAAATACTGATGGAGACTGGACAAAAATAACTAATGCAGATAAGGTTTATGAAATAATAAAAAGGAAGAATCCTATAAATTATATTGGTATAATAAATGACATAGAGGTAATGGGTTATTGTCTAAATGATTATAATGTAATGTATGTAGATAAAAATAACTTGTTTTATAAATACATTAGACTAGTATATGATGACGGTGGTTAAATAAAAAATTCAGTGAATGGACATTTTAAATATTTTAGTTTATGGTAATGATCTAGCTAACTTAGGAAATGAGGTGTGGTAAACAGAAAAGTAATGACATAAAATTGTAAATAAATTTATAGTGAAATTAATTGTGTTTGTGTTGTAAAAGGTATTTTATGTAAACAATGTGTGTATGTAGTAGAAATTGTAATAATAATAATAATATTTTGGCAGACTAAATAAATAACGAGAATAAATATGAAGGTGATAATAAATGAATTGTAATTGTTTTGGAGTAAGGTAATTAAAATAATTTGTGTTTTGAACAATTTATTGAATTAAAGAATTTGAGATTAATTAATTATGTATAATTGAATTTTGCTAATGAATTTAAATGATTTTATGAGATTTAAACTTGATAATAAATAATAGATGAATAAATATAAAATGTATTTAGTTGTGGAGTCATATGATTGTTAGAATGTTTCAGAAGATACATGGAGTTGTGTACATGATTTGTTGGTGACAAATGTTTATATTTTGTGTCTATGACAGTATATGAGTGATGTAATGTAAGTATGAATTGTACCATACAAGTAAATAAAGTAAAATAATTAAATGTGTAAATAATAAATTTTCAATGTGTTTAAAATGTTTTAAGTTAAGTGATGAAATTAATTTGAGATAGTCATGAATTTTCAATGGGTAATGAAAGTTAGAATTTGGGTGATAAATATTTAAATAAGGCATCTGAATCAGTCAGAGTTAACTTTAAATGGGTGTTAAACCGAATAAGATTCTTGGGAATAAAAGTAAGATAGAAAACCGAGTATTAATAGTGACATAGTAGCGATAGGGAGTATATGTAGAGTAATGAGAGGGATGTAATTGGAGAGTAATTAGATGATGGTGGAATTTTGTAAGGGGGGTGGTGTGATAAGGAGTCCTCAACGAAAAACGTTGTGGCGGGAGGTGAACCGTATGTGCGTTGGTGGGTTACCCTGGGGGGACCAGGAACCAATAAGGGAATGAGCATAGGGAGGGAACACACATCCTAAGTATAAAGAGTGTAGAGAGTATTTTGTTATAAGGGTAGAATGTTGTAATTGGATTTAGAGAATTGTTGATAAATGTTTTGAGAGAGTGAGGTCATACTATGTAAATCTGTTAGTAAGTGTTAGAGTCAGAAGAGGGTTGAGGTTATATTTAATCACCCATTTGTAAATTGAATTATTATGAATAACTAAGAATCACCCAAAATAATTGATAATGAAAATGTTAAAGAGAAAATCATAGTCAAAATGTGATAATAAATGAAACAAGTGAAAAATTTGATAGAATTTGAAAATAAAATAAATCTGTAAGGTGTGTAAATTTTGATCAAAATTAAATGTGTGAATTGTTTATTGGAAGGTAATAACAACAATGTTAATTATGAGTGTTCTATGTTTTATTATGTTGTATGATGTTCGAATGTAAAAATTATAAACATGTTATGTATTTTACCTTGTATAATTTTTGAGATATATCTAGGGCAAGGTCATTCACTTGACCCAGAGAGATCAGCTGATGACTGATGTGTAATATATAGTATGTTTTTTACAATTGATTAGTAGATTTTATTTGTGTATTCATACTGAAATGATTAAATAATAAATTTGTTAACAAAATGATTCTTTTTGGGAATCAAATTTTTTTTTTTTTGAAAAAAAAAATTTATTTTTCATTGTGCCTGCCGTATAGATGGTGTTTTTATGTTCACAGTATTTTGTGGATTATATGTATTGCTAATGTATTAACTGAGTTATATTGTCCATATAATGTGTGTTATAAACAAACATTAGGATAAGTGAATTTATGATTTAATAAAGTGTTCAGTTTATTTTGTTTTTTATGATTGTTAGTAGTTAGTGAAGAAGAATTGTAGATTCATGTACAAGATTTTTGGAATTTTTATGAAAGTAATGGTAATATAAAATTTTGATATTGGACTTAGATTAATTTTGAACGGAATTTAAATAATTTAATCTGATTTGTTGGATTCATTTTGAATATGTGTACGCACCCAGTACTTGCTAAAGGCAACCCACTATGCATGTAAGGGGGAACATATCGGTTGAGGATCTGGTATGGTATAAGGCCAATCTTTGATTTTTTTGGTGAAATGTTAGAAGGTTAGGAGTACTATGGTGAGTATCTGTCCGGGGTTACGGTGATGGGATCTTGAAAAGAGAAGTCCAGTAATGTCGTTCAGGTGCAGCCATAGTCGCCGAGCTAACGGGGGTAGTTTACCCATGATGTGTTAAGAATTAAAGGGGGGTTGTTGGCGCCATATCCTCACCGATCCTCTTGGGGTTAGCAATGAGAGTTTTTATGCTTTCGGGCATAAAACCTCTCATTGGGGGGGTATTGTGATATTGTAATGGGGCAAAAAGGGGGTCTTTATTTTTTATTAAATTCATAAATTTATTTGCTATCAGTGCGGCTAGTCCCAGGTAAAATAATAGTGGTTTCAAACAATGAACGCTGGCATAGCTTTTTGAGCGGGGTGTTGTCAGAGAACGCAATACTGTTTTGGTAAATCAAGTGTTTGTCACGTACTAGTACGCGCCACATTGGTACGCACGCAGATGCGATGCGTACCCGGTTCAATCGACGCTACGGAAAAATGGCGAGACAGAACAATTGCCTCACCATGTGCTTTGAAGCTGAAGGAAGCCAATTAGAGGCTCCACCTACCTGAGCCGCCTGTATCATCGCCGTGTAATATCGTCAACAACTTGGGCGCATTGAAAATCCACGCTACCTGTACGTTGACAAACAATTTGTCGCATGAAGGCTGTGTGTTTCCGGTTGTTTAACAAAAGTTTATTGGGAAGCTTGGTGCACAGTTGCCGCGCAGTCGACACAGAACTCCAGACCACAGGTCAATAATAACATCGCTCGAGTTAATTAGGGTCGGCCGACCAACCCAGTGCATATCAAAAATGTGTGTAAAGCAGTGTAAAAAAATCTAAACTCATATGGAACAGTGAAAACCAGTAATATTTTATCAAAAGTGAAACAACAAACTTCTGGACATTGAATAAGAGAACTCTGTGGGACACGCCACGCGGTCGGGAAAGACGACGCTACATCATGTACAGTAACAGTATTCCACCAAAATTATTAGGTATTATTATTTTACATAAAATGGGGTTTTAAAAGTATGAATGTGAGAATGAGCAAGCTGGGTTCGCCTTACTTAAGATAAGGATTAGAATAAGTATACAATGTTGAAATAAATGTTTTGTGTTATTCATATTTTATAGAAACAGTAATATGTTAATTTTGAGAGAAAAGATGAGTAATCAATGAATTTAAAGGAGTATAAAGAATGAAATAAAATTTGAGTTGTTTCACATAAACGAGAGACGAGTATGTTACTGATATAACCCCAAACCCTGCTTGTATTTCGCAGTTCATGTGACGGACCTTGGACTTTGTAAGGTAAGTTATCCTGGATAAATAATAAGTTAAATGTTATAAGTCTCTTAGTAATTTGAGATTACACACAGTGCAATTGAGCTTGCGCTCATGTGTTCGACAGCTCAAAGCATTTCAGTCACCATGGAGCGTTGGTCAGCACAACATCGTGCGTTCATAGTGGAAACGTTTTTTAAAAACAATGAGTCAGTTATTGTCACGCAGCGCGCTTTTACACCGCCATTTCAGCATTCATCGAAATGACAGTGTTCCAAGCCACAATACCATACTGTTGTGGGTGGCGAATTTTCGGGAAACGGCCTCTGCCTTAAAGAAGATACCACCAGGGAAACAGTGTACTGTTCGAACCCCGGAGAATGTTGAACGCGTGCGTCATGCTATTCGTAGGAGTCCTCGGTGATCGGCATTAAAACACGCAAGTGCCCTACAGATTTCTGACTGCTCTGTACGCAGAATTTTGCATCTGGAACTCGACTTTCATTCCTACAAACGTGTTGTAGTGCAAACACTGAGTGCCCAGGATAAGAGAATTCGCATGCATTGTTGCCATGGACTTGTGAGTATTGTGAATGACCAAGTGTTAAACAATCTGCTCATAACCGATGAGGCCAATTTCCATATGTGTGGTTATGTCAATACGCAGAACTGCCGGTACTGGGCATTGCAGAATCCTCAAGAACTGTTTGAACGACCGTTACACAGTGAGAAGGTTGTTGTGTGGTGTGGGTTAACGTCTTCCGGGATAATTGGCCCCTACTTCTTTGAAGACGAAGAGGGGAATGCAGTGACTATAAATTCACAACGTTATGTTCACATGCTTACAACATTTATTGCACCTGAGTTACGGCAACATGGTATTGCATTGGAAACCACATGGTTCCAGCAGGATGGGGCAACTGCTCACACTGCAAAGGCTTCCCTGAATAAATTGAGAGAGATGTTTGGAGCCCGAGTGATCTCACACCAAGGGGATGTTCAGTGGCCTCCAAGATCGCCCGACCTCAACACTTGCGATTACTTTCTGTGGGGGTATCTGAAGAATAGGGTGTACCAGAACCGACCAAGGACAATCGTGGATTTGAAGCGGAATATTCGGACAGAAGTGACGGCAATCTCTCCGGAACTTCTGCGGTGCGTAATGCATGGTTTACCGTTACGGCTCGAAGAATGTGTTGAAAATGAGGGACACCATCTAAAGAATGTGATTTTCAAAAAGTAAATAATGTAAGTAAAATGCTTTGAGATGTACTTTAATTCTAAAATAAAATTTTGTTAATAAACTATTTATTCTGGTCATAATTTCACTTAGAAAAGCGTCAGGTTTCTCTGCCGGACCCTGTATATATATATATATATATATATATATATTGTAACGTACTGCTTTTATCAGAGGTGTCCGCCTCTAGAGAGTGTACTACAGTTACAGGTATATTGTTAATTCAGCCCCACTATTGGAAGCGCCAATCTGTAACGTACTGCTTTTTTTGTTTGATATAGGAGAGTTATATTATATGCCCTACGTTGTTATGCGCCAATCTGTAACGTAGCGGTTTTTGTAGAGGTATTAGCGAAAACTTTGTATGTTGCTTATTGGATGTTCGTCTTATTTAATTAAGCTCCCAATGTTGTGTACGCCAATTCTGTAACGTAGCGGTTTGAGATATTAAAGTTTCCGCCTCTCCGCAGTCGCCACTTATGAATTATAATAACTGAAGTTTTTTTAAAAAAATAAATAAAGTATTTTTTAATGTTACTCAATCTAAATAGAAATCGAGAGTGTGTGATTTGGGGTCAAGGAGGGAAGTTGTTCAGCCTTATGAGGAAGAGAGAGTAAGTACCAATTATTTACACTCGGTTTAGACGATTTCTGATTTTTCAAATTGTTCGCTGTGATTTAAATCAGCTGATTGTGAAACGAGTTTCCACGCCTAGTTCAACCAGCCTACACTATAGCAAAATATGATCCGATGGGTTGATCTCTTCTGTTTATGTGCTGAAATCTATTACAACTACCCACTACAAAAATTATAACACACTTTATTATTCAATATCATTTTCCAATAATATTATTTATTTATATTATTGGTTTTTGTTTCCTGCCACCAAAATACAAGTATCACAATTGATCTTTCTTTAAATAAAACATAAGATCGACTTCATCGAGTAAACATGGAATTGTCTAAAGAAAAAAACATATATGGTTTTGTTTACCAAACTTTACACTATTTTTCAAAACATCAATTAATATATAATTCTTAATAATTCCCCAGGGTTAAGGGTAAGTTCTTTTTGTTATGAGATGGTCAGAAATGGATAATTACTAAGCTTTACAAATACCGAAAAAATATTAAATAAATTTGTTTATTTTTCGTTTAGTAAGTAGTTCCAGAAATGTCTGTAAGAGAGCAGCGTGCGTTTGTTTACTTTAAAAACATGTGATTAAATTTGACTAGTTTCGTGTTCTATACCAACATTCGGAATGCGTTTTTTTCGTTAACTATTAAACGAAATGTTTATATTACCTCTCTTCGTATGGTTCTTACTGGAATGAAGCTTTTTCTCTGGTGAGGTCCGTCTTGAGTTATAATTTCATTACCGTCTGGCTCATATTCTATCGTCAACTTGAACTATGGCGAAACTAGGTTGAATCATCAGAAGGTTTTCTTTCACTGTTTTTTAGGGAGTATAACCATTTAATTTTGATAAATAAGGTATGATTATATAGTGTTCATGTTGCTTTTTTAATTTTGTACTAATTTTCACTTCTCCAAAGTTCCAGAAAGGTTATTTTATTAGAATTGTAGTAGCATCATTTCGTCAACTCGCCAGGTTTTATTCCCAAAAATTATTATTAACAATACTTGTTATTTCCGTCACTCTTAGTAACCCATAGTATTTTTATTATACAGGCAGTTTGTAATTATTATAAATTTATATTTTATTTACCGAAAAATAATTCTTTTCCATTCCGGTTTCTTTACCAATTTGGTTTACATAATAGGTTTTTGTTCATTTTCTTATGACCTTGTATATAAGTATTTGATATTTTTATTATCTTTAAATAAATTTATATATTATTTATTAGTTTTTCATAGTATTCCTACACTGCACTACTTCCTGCTGCCATTTCCCTCATATAGTATTATTTTAATTTTTTATTATCCTTTGACATTTAAACTTTTTATGTTTTTTAAAACGAACCCTGGGTTATCTTATATTCTAACACAAATATTTGAAAAATATAAAATTAACTTAGGTATTACAATTGGTTGGCTACACAATATAAATATTACAATAAATAAATAAAATACAGAATCAATTAGTAGCATTATAGTCTACTCTCATAGTTTTATAATTCCCAAACCTACAGCACAAATTCTGTAAGAAGTTCATTCACTTTCACTTTTACCTCCATGGGTACACTATAACTCACTTTGCACCATATATCACTCGAATTGTTTATCATGTTTAGTGATATACTTTAATTTTGAGCGAGCCATAGGTTACCCATTTCTGACCTTTATGATCTTACATGATTTAATTTATTGGGACCGGGTTATGTAACGTTACAATATATATATTGTTACAACACAAATAAGCCACCCCAATACCAGGGATAAAAACGATGAATAAACTATATAAAATGTTTAAACTAAAGAAAATAAAATGACAATGACGCGACAAACGACTACATGACCTAACCCAAGTGATTGACTCAATACAACCAAATAAAATGAAACCAAATGAGAAGGGGAAAACCAAAATAAAATGAAATTAAAAGAAAATAAAATGAAATCGAAGAAGAAGGAAAATGAAAATGAAACAAAACAAGTATAAAGGAAATAAAAGGAAAACAAATGATAAGACACAAACAAATAATATAGAATAGAAAAAGGAGGAATGTTACACTCAAATATAATAATGGAAATGAAACCAATAACTAACAAATGTAGAAGATAATTATTATTATCAATTAAATGATAAATGTAAATGATAATTGATAAAACCCGATAAAGTAATGAGAAAAATAAAAGTACACTAACCAAAGAAATAGACTTAACTAAAAATGAACTTTTTTCATGTGAAAAACTTACTATTTTATCGGACGCGTTTCGGCTTAGTATCCGCCTTCTTCAGCTTTGGTAACAGACTGCCAGCATTTTGTAACGGTTGTGTGGAAGGTGAAGTGGGGGTGGTGTGTGGCGGAAGGGGATTGGCGCGGGGATTCAATTTATTGTTTGTTTTCTGTATAATTGTGTCAAAAAGTGTATGTGATTTATATTGTAATTGATCGTTGAGTATGTTGTTTGGTTGTGTTGTGTGGTGTTTATATATTTCATATTGTTCAGTTGTGTTGAGTTTTTGACCTTTGGGTATGTAATGTAGAATTTCAAGATTAGTGTCTATGTTGGTGTAACTGTGGTTTTCTGTGTGTATGTGTGTGGCAAATGCAGAGTGTATATTGTTGTTGGTTAAAGCTTTTAAGTGTTCAGAATAACGGGATGAAAAAGATCTTCCCGTCTGGCCTATGTAGAAACTATTGCAGTCATTACAATTTAATTTGTAAACACCTGTTTTGTTATATTTGTCTATGTCTGTGTTTGTATTACTGATGTGTTTTTTGATGGTATTGGTTGTTCTGAATGCTATTTTGTATTTGTGTTTTCTGAATGTATTGGCGATTTTGTGTGTGTATGAGTTGTGGTATGTGAGTGTGATGTACTTATTGTGTTGTGTGTTGATGGTATTTAATGTTTTGTTGTTTTTGTTTTTGATGCGTTTGTGTAGTATGTTTATTAAATTGGGGTTATAACCGTTTTTTATTGCTATGTATTTTATTGTGTTGAGTTCGTCGGTGTAATCTTGTTTATTTAAGGGTATTTTAGTTAGTCTATGGAGCATATGGTTGAAGGCCGCATATTTATGTTGTGTTGGGTGGTTTGATGTGTTGTGTATAACCATGTCGGTTGTGGTTGGTTTCCTGTATATTTTGTACGTGTGTGTATTGTTAGTTTTGTTAATTGTTAGGTCTAGAAAATTTATACTATTGTTTTGTTCAGTTTCCAGTGTAAATTTTAATTTGTGGTGTATAGTGTTTATGTATTTGTGGAAGTTTTCAACTTGTCTTGTGTTGCCTTTGAATAAAAGTAATATATCATCTACATACCTGTGCCAGTATATAATTTTGTTAGTGTATTTGTTGTTGTTTATTATGTGGTTCTGTTCAATGTTGTGTATATATATTTCTGCTAGTATTCCTGATATGGGGGAGCCCATCGGGAGTCCTTCTGTTTGTGTGTATATTTTGTTATTGTATGTAAAGTAATTTTGTTCAGTTATTATTTTGGTAAGTGTGATGATTTCTTGTATGTGTGTTTCAGGTGTGTTGTTTTGTCTGAGTAGTTGTTCTAGTGTTTGTATGGTTTCTTTGATGGGGACATTAGTGTATAAATTGGTTATATCAAAAGATGCCAGAGTTGAGTTATGTGGGATGTGTATGTGTTCAGTTTTTCTGACTAGGTCAATGTTGTTTTTGATAGAGGTGCTGTTGCTGAGTTTTATGTTTTCTCTGATTATTTTGTCTAGTTGTTTTGCTATTTTGTGGGAGGGGGCCTGTGTGTTGTTTATTAATGGTCTGATTGGAATGTTAGGTTTATGTATTTTTGGTAATGCATTTAGTTTAGGGGGGTTAGGTTTTATTTGTTTAAGGTATTTGGCGTTTTCTGGTTTGATTATATGTTTGGTGTTGTTTATAAATTTATTAATCTGTTTATGAAATTTTAGTGTGGGGTCTTTATTTATTTCCGTTATATTATTTTCGTTGAAGAAACTTTCGATTTTAGTGTTTAATTGGTGTTTGTCCATTATGACGCTAATGTTACCTTTGTCGGCTTTTAGGATTGTTGTGTTGTGTTCGAGTAACTTGTGTTTTACACTATTGAGTGTTTTTATTTCATTGTTGTGTGTTTTTGGTTTTGTATGTGTGTTTTGAAGTTTTCTTTTTATGTCGTGACGTATCGTGTCTTGGTCGTTGAGGTGCGTGTTTTGTACAGCCGTTTCTGCGTCTATGATGATGTCGCGTATGTGTTTATTGTGATTTTTGATGTTAGTTGTATTGGTATTCAAATTATGTTTCAGTCCTTTGTTTAATAAATTCATTTCATCTTTTGTGAAATTAATGTGTGTTGTATTAACTACGTGTGCGTGGAATATGTGTGCCGGTTCAGGGATTGATTCAATTGTGTGTGTTGTAAGGTTAGTTATTTTTTTTTTGTTATGTCGATGTTGTATTGTCAATTTGAGTTTTTCTATGTTGTCTTGTGTGTGTTGTATTACATTTTCAAGTTCAATGTGGTGTAATATTCGTGTGAGTTTCATGTGTAAGTTATATGCCTGTCTGTTGAGTGTGTCTTTTTTATGGTATAAATAATTGATTATGTTGTTTAGGTTTATTTGTTCTAATTTCTGTTTGGTTTGTAGTGCTGTATGTGTGTTTTGTTTTATTGTAACTTGTGCGTGTGTTGGTATGATGTTGTGTTTTCGACAAGTTTTATTGAATGCTATGTGTAAGGAAGTTTTTGTTACTTGTTGCTTGGCGTTTCTGTACTTATTGATGAAATACGCTTTATCTGCGGTATTATAGTTGTCTTGATTATTCATCTCTTCTTTCACAGCACTACACTTAACTAAAAATGAACTTTTTTCATGTGAAAAACTTACTATTTTATCGGACGCGTTTCGGCTTAGTATCCGCCTTCTTCAGCTTTGGTAACAGACTGCCAGCATTTTGTAACGGTTGTGTGGAAGGTGAAGTGGGAGTGGTGTGTGGCGGAAGGGGATTGGCGCGGGGATTCAATTTATTGTTTGTTTTCTGTATAATTGTGTCAAAAAGTGTATGTGATTTATATTGTAATTGATCGTTGAGTATGTTGTTTGGTTGTGTTGTGTGGTGTTTATATATTTCATATTGTTCAGTTGTGTTGAGTTTTTGACCTTTGGGTATGTAATGTAGAATTTCAAGATTAGTGTCTATGTTGGTGTAACTGTGGTTTTCTGTGTGTATGTGTGTGGCAAATGCAGAGTGTATATTGTTGTTGGTTAAAGCTTTTAAGTGTTCAGAATAACGGGATGAAAAAGATCTTCCCGTCTGGCCTATGTAGAAACTATTGCAGTCATTACAATTTAATTTGTAAACACCTGTTTTGTTATATTTGTCTATGTCTGTGTTTGTATTACTGATGTGTTTTTTGATGGTATTGGTTGTTCTGAATGCTATTTTGTATTTGTGTTTTCTGAATGTATAGGCGATTTTGTGTGTGTATGAGTTGTGGTATGTGAGTGTGATGTACTTATTGTGTTGTGTGTTGATGGTATTTAATGTTTTGTTGTTTTTGTTTTTGATGCGTTTGTGTAGTATGTTTATTAAATTGGGGTTATAACCGTTTTTTATTGCTATGTATTTTATTGTGTTGAGTTCGTCGGTGTAATCTTGTTTATTTAAGGGTATTTTAGTTAGTCTATGGAGCATATGGTTGAAGGCCGCATATTTATGTTGTGTTGGGTGGTTTGATGTGTTGTGTATAACCATGTCGGTTGTGGTTGGTTTCCTGTATATTTTGTACGTGTGTGTATTGTTAGTTTTGTTAATTGTTAGGTCTAGAAAATTTATACTATTGTTTTGTTCAGTTTCCAGTGTAAATTTTAATTTGTGGTGTATAGTGTTTATGTATTTGTGGAAGTTTTCAACTTGTCTTGTGTTGCCTTTGAATAAAAGTAATATATCATCTACATACCTGTGCCAGTATATAATTTTGTTAGTGTATTTGTTGTTGTTTATTATGTGGTTCTGTTCAATGTTGTGTATATATATTTCTGCTAGTATTCCTGATATGGGGGAGCCCATCGGGAGTCCTTCTGTTTGTGTGTATATTTTGTTATTGTATGTAAAGTAATTTTGTTCAGTTATTATTTTGGTAAGTGTGATGATTTCTTGTATGTGTGTTTCAGGTGTGTTGTTTTGTCTGAGTAGTTGTTCTAGTGTTTGTATGGTTTCTTTGATGGGGACATTAGTGTATAAATTGGTTATATCAAAAGATGCCAGAGTTGAGTTATGTGGGATGTGTATGTGTTCAGTTTTTCTGACTAGGTCAATGTTGTTTTTGATAGAGGTGCTGTTGCTGAGTTTTATGTTTTCTCTGATTATTTTGTCTAGTTGTTTTGCTATTTTGTGGGAGGGGGCCTGTGTGTTGTTTATTAATGGTCTGATTGGAATGTTATACTCACAACCACAACCGACATGGTTATACACAACACATCAAACCACCCAACACAACATAAATATGCGGCCTTCAACCATATGCTCCATAGACTAACTAAAATACCCTTAAATAAACAAGATTACACCGACGAACTCAACACAATAAAATACATAGCAATAAAAAACGGTTATAACCCCAATTTAATAAACATACTACACAAACGCATCAAAAACAAAAACAACAAAACATTAAATACCATCAACACACAACACAATAAGTACATCACACTCACATACCACAACTCATACACACACAAAATCGCCAATACATTCAGAAAACACAAATACAAAATAGCATTCAGAACAACCAATACCATCAAAAAACACATCAGTAATACAAACACAGACATAGACAAATATAACAAAACAGGTGTTTACAAATTAAATTGTAATGACTGCAATAGTTTCTACATAGGCCAGACGGGAAGATCTTTTTCATCCCGTTATTCTGAACACTTAAAAGCTTTAACCAACAACAATATACACTCTGCATTTGCCACACACATACACACAGAAAACCACAGTTACACCAACATAGACACTAATCTTGAAATTCTACATTACATACCCAAAGGTCAAAAACTCAACACAACTGAACAATATGAAATATATAAACACCACACAACACAACCAAACAACATACTCAACGATCAATTACAATATAAATCACATACACTTTTTGACACAATTATACAGAAAACAAACAATAAATTGAATCCCCGCGCCAATCCCCTTCCGCCACACACCACCCCCACTTCACCTTCCACACAACCGTTACAAAATGCTGGCAGTCTGTTACCAAAGCTGAAGAAGGCGGATACTAAGCCGAAACGCGTCCGATAAAATAGTAAGTTTTTCACATGAAAAAAGTTCATTTTTAGTTAAGTGTAGTGCTGTGAAAGAAGAGATGAATAATCAAGACAACTATAATACCGCAGATAAAGCGTATTTCATCAATAAGTACAGAAACGCCAAGCAACAAGTAACAAAAACTTCCTTACACATAGCATTCAATAAAACTTGTCGAAAACACAACATCATACCAACACACGCACAAGTTACAATAAAACAAAACACACATACAGCACTACAAACCAAACAGAAATTAGAACAAATAAACCTAAACAACATAATCAATTATTTATACCATAAAAAAGACACACTCAACAGACAGGCATATAACTTACACATGAAACTCACACGAATATTACACCACATTGAACTTGAAAATGTAATACAACACACACAAGACAACATAGAAAAACTCAAATTGACAATACAACATCGACATAACAAAAAAATAACTAACCTTACAACACACACAATTGAATCAATCCCTGAACCGGCACACATATTCCACGCACACGTAGTTAATACAACACACATTAATTTCACAAAAGATGAAATGAATTTATTAAACAAAGGACTGAAACATAATTTGAATACCAATACAACTAACATCAAAAATCACAATAAACACATACGCGACATCATCATAGACGCAGAAACGGCTGTACAAAACACGCACCTCAACGACCAAGACACGATACGTCACGACATAAAAAGAAAACTTCAAAACACACATACAAAACCAAAAACACACAACAATGAAATAAAAACACTCAATAGTGTAAAACACAAGTTACTCGAACACAACACAACAATCCTAAAAGCCGACAAAGGTAACATTAGCGTCATAATGGACAAACACCAATTAAACACTAAAATCGAAAGTTTCTTCAACGAAAATAATATAACGGAAATAAATAAAGACCCCACACTAAAATTTCATAAACAGATTAATAAATTTATAAACAACACCAAACATATAATCAAACCAGAAAACGCCAAATACCTTAAACAAATAAAACCTAACCCCCCTAAACTAAATGCATTACCAAAAATACATAAACCTAACATTCCAATCAGACCATTAATAAACAACACACAGGCCCCCTCCCACAAAATAGCAAAACAACTAGACAAAATAATCAGAGAAAACATAAAACTCAGCAACAGCACCTCTATCAAAAACAACGTTGACCTAGTCAGAAAAACTGAACACATACACATCCCACATAACTCAACTCTGGCATCTTTTGATATAACCAATTTATACACTAATGTCCCCATCAAAGAAACCATACAAACACTAGAACAACTACTCAGACAAAACAACACACCTGAAACACACATACAAGAAATCATCACACTTACCAAAATAATAACTGAACAAAATTACTTTACATACAATAACAAAATATACACACAAACAGAAGGACTCCCGATGGGCTCCCCCATATCAGGAATACTAGCAGAAATATATATACACAACATTGAACAGAACCACATAATAAACAACAACAAATACACTAACAAAATTATATACTGGCACAGGTATGTAGATGATATATTACTTTTATTCAAAGGCAACACAAGACAAGTTGAAAACTTCCACAAATACATAAACACTATACACCACAAATTAAAATTTACACTGGAAACTGAACAAAACAATAGTATAAATTTTCTAGACCTAACAATTAACAAAACTAACAATACACACACGTACAAAATATACAGGAAACCAACCACAACCGACATGGTTATACACAACACATCAAACCACCCAACACAACATAAATATGCGGCCTTCAACCATATGCTCCATAGACTAACTAAAATACCCTTAAATAAACAAGATTACACCGACGAACTCAACACAATAAAATACATAGCAATAAAAAACGGTTATAACCCCAATTTAATAAACATACTACACAAACGCATCAAAAACAAAAACAACAAAACATTAAATACCATCAACACACAACACAATAAGTACATCACACTCACATACCACAACTCATACACACACAAAATCGCCAATACATTCAGAAAACACAAATACAAAATAGCATTCAGAACAACCAATACCATCAAAAAACACATCAGTAATACAAACACAGACATAGACAAATATAACAAAACAGGTGTTTACAAATTAAATTGTAATGACTGCAATAGTTTCTACATAGGCCAGACGGGAAGATCTTTTTCATCCCGTTATTCTGAACACTTAAAAGCTTTAACCAACAACAATATACACTCTGCATTTGCCACACACATACACACAGAAAACCACAGTTACACCAACATAGACACTAATCTTGAAATTCTACATTACATACCCAAAGGTCAAAAACTCAACACAACTGAACAATATGAAATATATAAACACCACACAACACAACCAAACAACATACTCAACGATCAATTACAATATAAATCACATACACTTTTTGACACAATTATACAGAAAACAAACAATAAATTGAATCCCCGCGCCAATCCCCTTCCGCCACACACCACCCCCACTTCACCTTCCACACAACCGTTACAAAATGCTGGCAGTCTGTTACCAAAGCTGAAGAAGGCGGATACTAAGCCGAAACGCGTCCAATAAAATAGTAAGTTTTTCACATGAAAAAAGTTCATTTTTAGTTAAGTGTAGTGCTGTGAAAGAAGAGATGAATAATCAAGACAACTATAATACCGCAGATAAAGCGTATTTCATCAATAAGTACAGAAACGCCAAGCAACAAGTAACAAAAACTTCCTTACACATAGCATTCAATAAAACTTGTCGAAAACACAACATCATACCAACACACGCACAAGTTACAATAAAACAAAACACACATACAGCACTACAAACCAAACAGAAATTAGAACAAATAAACCTAAACAACATAATCAATTATTTATACCATAAAAAAGACACACTCAACAGACAGGCATATAACTTACACATGAAACTCACACGAATATTACACCACATTGAACTTGAAAATGTAATACAACACACACAAGACAACATAGAAAAACTCAAATTGACAATACAACATCGACATAACAAAAAAATAACTAACCTTACAACACACACAATTGAATCAATCCCTGAACCGGCACACATATTCCACGCACACGTAGTTAATACAACACACATTAATTTCACAAAAGATGAAATGAATTTATTAAACAAAGGACTGAAACATAATTTGAATACCAATACAACTAACATCAAAAATCACAATAAACACATACGCGACATCATCATAGACGCAGAAACGGCTGTACAAAACACGCACCTCAACGACCAAGACACGATACGTCACGACATAAAAAGAAAACTTCAAAACACACATACAAAACCAAAAACACACAACAATGAAATAAAAACACTCAATAGTGTAAAACACAAGTTACTCGAACACAACACAACAATCCTAAAAGCCGACAAAGGTAACATTAGCGTCATAATGGACAAACACCAATTAAACACTAAAATCGAAAGTTTCTTCAACGAAAATAATATAACGGAAATAAATAAAGACCCCACACTAAAATTTCATAAACAGATTAATAAATTTATAAACAACACCAAACATATAATCAAACCAGAAAACGCCAAATACCTTAAACAAATAAAACCTAACCCCCCTAAACTAAATGCATTACCAAAAATACATAAACCTAACATTCCAATCAGACCATTAATAAACAACACACAGGCCCCCTCCCACAAAATAGCAAAACAACTAGACAAAATAATCAGAGAAAACATAAAACTCAGCAACAGCACCTCTATCAAAAACAACATTGACCTAGTCAGAAAAACTGAACACATACACATCCCACATAACTCAACTCTGGCATCTTTTGATATAACCAATTTATACACTAATGTCCCCATCAAAGAAACCATACAAACACTAGAACAACTACTCAGACAAAACAACACACCTGAAACACACATACAAGAAATCATCACACTTACCAAAATAATAACTGAACAAAATTACTTTACATACAATAACAAAATATACACACAAACAGAAGGACTCCCGATGGGCTCCCCCATATCAGGAATACTAGCAGAAATATATATACACAACATTGAACAGAACCACATAATAAACAACAACAAATACACTAACAAAATTATATACTGGCACAGGTATGTAGATGATATATTACTTTTATTCAAAGGCAACACAAGACAAGTTGAAAACTTCCACAAATACATAAACACTATACACCACAAATTAAAATTTACACTGGAAACTGAACAAAACAATAGTATAAATTTTCTAGACCTAACAATTAACAAAACTAACAATACACACACGTACAAAATATACAGGAAACCAACCACAACCGACATGGTTATACACAACACATCAAACCACCCAACACAACATAAATATGCGGCCTTCAACCATATGCTCCATAGACTAACTAAAATACCCTTAAATAAACAAGATTACACCGACGAACTCAACACAATAAAATACATAGCAATAAAAAACGGTTATAACCCCAATTTAATAAACATACTACACAAACGCATCAAAAACAAAAACAACAAAACATTAAATACCATCAACACACAACACAATAAGTACATCACACTCACATACCACAACTCATACACACACAAAATCGCCAATACATTCAGAAAACACAAATACAAAATAGCATTCAGAACAACCAATACCATCAAAAAACACATCAGTAATACAAACACAGACATAGACAAATATAACAAAACAGGTGTTTACAAATTAAATTGTAATGACTGCAATAGTTTCTACATAGGCCAGACGGGAAGATCTTTTTCATCCCGTTATTCTGAACACTTAAAAGCTTTAACCAACAACAATATACACTCTGCATTTGCCACACACATACACACAGAAAACCACAGTTACACCAACATAGACACTAATCTTGAAATTCTACATTACATACCCAAAGGTCAAAAACTCAACACAACTGAACAATATGAAATATATAAACACCACACAACACAACCAAACAACATACTCAACGATCAATTACAATATAAATCACATACACTTTTTGACACAATTATACAGAAAACAAACAATAAATTGAATCCCCGCGCCAATCCCCTTCCGCCACACACCACCCCCACTTCACCTTCCACACAACCGTTACAAAATGCTGGCAGTCTGTTACCAAAGCTGAAGAAGGCGGATACTAAGCCGAAACGCGTCCGATAAAATAGTAAGTTTTTCACATGAAAAAAGTTCATTTTTAGTTAAGTGTAGTGCTGTGAAAGAAGAGATGAATAATCAAGACAACTATAATACCGCAGATAAAGCGTATTTCATCAATAAGTACAGAAACGCCAAGCAACAAGTAACAAAAACTTCCTTACACATAGCATTCAATAAAACTTGTCGAAAACACAACATCATACCAACACACGCACAAGTTACAATAAAACAAAACACACATACAGCACTACAAACCAAACAGAAATTAGAACAAATAAACCTAAACAACATAATCAATTATTTATACCATAAAAAAGACACACTCAACAGACAGGCATATAACTTACACATGAAACTCACACGAATATTACACCACATTGAACTTGAAAATGTAATACAACACACACAAGACAACATAGAAAAACTCAAATTGACAATACAACATCGACATAACAAAAAAATAACTAACCTTACAACACACACAATTGAATCAATCCCTGAACCGGCACACATATTCCACGCACACGTAGTTAATACAACACACATTAATTTCACAAAAGATGAAATGAATTTATTAAACAAAGGACTGAAACATAATTTGAATACCAATACAACTAACATCAAAAATCACAATAAACACATACGCGACATCATCATAGACGCAGAAACGGCTGTACAAAACACGCACCTCAACGACCAAGACACGATACGTCACGACATAAAAAGAAAACTTCAAAACACACATACAAAACCAAAAACACACAACAATGAAATAAAAACACTCAATAGTGTAAAACACAAGTTACTCGAACACAACACAACAATCCTAAAAGCCGACAAAGGTAACATTAGCGTCATAATGGACAAACACCAATTAAACACTAAAATCGAAAGTTTCTTCAACGAAAATAATATAACGGAAATAAATAAAGACCCCACACTAAAATTTCATAAACAGATTAATAAATTTATAAACAACACCAAACATATAATCAAACCAGAAAACGCCAAATACCTTAAACAAATAAAACCTAACCCCCCTAAACTAAATGCATTACCAAAAATACATAAACCTAACATTCCAATCAGACCATTAATAAACAACACACAGGCCCCCTCCCACAAAATAGCAAAACAACTAGACAAAATAATCAGAGAAAACATAAAACTCAGCAACAGCACCTCTATCAAAAACAACATTGACCTAGTCAGAAAAACTGAACACATACACATCCCACATAACTCAACTCTGGCATCTTTTGATATAACCAATTTATACACTAATGTCCCCATCAAAGAAACCATACAAACACTAGAACAACTACTCAGACAAAACAACACACCTGAAACACACATACAAGAAATCATCACACTTACCAAAATAATAACTGAACAAAATTACTTTACATACAATAACAAAATATACACACAAACAGAAGGACTCCCGATGGGCTCCCCCATATCAGGAATACTAGCAGAAATATATATACACAACATTGAACAGAACCACATAATAAACAACAACAAATACACTAACAAAATTATATACTGGCACAGGTATGTAGATGATATATTACTTTTATTCAAAGGCAACACAAGACAAGTTGAAAACTTCCACAAATACATAAACACTATACACCACAAATTAAAATTTACACTGGAAACTGAACAAAACAATAGTATAAATTTTCTAGACCTAACAATTAACAAAACTAACAATACACACACGTACAAAATATACAGGAAACCAACCACAACCGACATGGTTATACACAACACATCAAACCACCCAACACAACATAAATATGCGGCCTTCAACCATATGCTCCATAGACTAACTAAAATACCCTTAAATAAACAAGATTACACCGACGAACTCAACACAATAAAATACATAGCAATAAAAAACGGTTATAACCCCAATTTAATAAACATACTACACAAACGCATCAAAAACAAAAACAACAAAACATTAAATACCATCAACACACAACACAATAAGTACATCACACTCACATACCACAACTCATACACACACAAAATCGCCAATACATTCAGAAAACACAAATACAAAATAGCATTCAGAACAACCAATACCATCAAAAAACACATCAGTAATACAAACACAGACATAGACAAATATAACAAAACAGGTGTTTACAAATTAAATTGTAATGACTGCAATAGTTTCTACATAGGCCAGACGGGAAGATCTTTTTCATCCCGTTATTCTGAACACTTAAAAGCTTTAACCAACAACAATATACACTCTGCATTTGCCACACACATACACACAGAAAACCACAGTTACACCAACATAGACACTAATCTTGAAATTCTACATTACATACCCAAAGGTCAAAAACTCAACACAACTGAACAATATGAAATATATAAACACCACACAACACAACCAAACAACATACTCAACGATCAATTACAATATAAATCACATACACTTTTTGACACAATTATACAGAAAACAAACAATAAATTGAATCCCCGCGCCAATCCCCTTCCGCCACACACCACCCCCACTTCACCTTCCACACAACCGTTACAAAATGCTGGCAGTCTGTTACCAAAGCTGAAGAAGGCGGATACTAAGCCGAAACGCGTCCGATAAAATAGTAAGTTTTTCACATGAAAAAAGTTCATTTTTAGTTAAGTGTAGTGCTGTGAAAGAAGAGATGAATAATCAAGACAACTAAAGAAATAGAGTTTAAATATAATAAAGAACTCTATAAAGACATGAACTTATTAATCGTATAAATAACATTTGTAAAGAGAGAGATAGTGAGAAAGTAAACATAACTAAGTGACAAAGAGAATGTAATAACACTTAAAATAAAATTTAAGAAGTGCAAAAGTGAAAGTGTAAAACCCCAAAATAATGAGAAACCCTATTGATAGGTATAAACACTTAATAATCTGTGATGAACACTAAATGATTAATAGTGAACAATATTATTTAATAAGAATCTTGTTATTGATAGCATTAAGTTTAATTGTAAGTGAGGGATACAATAGTATTCAAAGGGGGAATCCCATGGAAGGTTAAAAGTTAGGGTTACCATGGCTAGAAGGTAAAGTTTGTATAAGAAAAAATATAATAAAGAAAATAAGAGCAAAATAAAATAAACACCCCATGTTCTAAGGGATAATCAATTAAGTAAATTTAAATGGTGTAATGATGTTTATCACCAAAAAAATAAGTAAGAATGAAACGAATTGTAAGCAAACGTTGCACAATAACTGTTAAAAAATTGTTTGATTTAATCTATGAATAGGATATGGCTGAAGGAATTATACAGACCATAAGCCTAAATGTTATGTTTTATGTAATAGAGAATAGTAAGTAATAGCCTAGTTATTAACAATGGCAAAATAAGTAAATAGAAAGATAAATTAATACAGATCTAATAACACTGGAAGGGCAGTTAGGAAATAATTAACAAACCATAATGTAGAAACTAATGGGAACATGCAATTATTATAAAAACAGATCCAAAACACATCAATAAATAAACAAATCATTTATAATATCAAAACAATACATGTATGAGGGTAAATTAAAATGTAATTTGTATAAAATAAGTAAATATAGTCAGTTACTACTTAGGCCTAGGAAATGCCTAACTGTAAAAAACAAATAACTACAAATTGTAAGAAATTAACAAGAATATTAGCAAATCCAAGGCAAATAACTAGTCAAGGATAATTTGTGAATCAGATTAAAAGATAAATGTTAGAATAAGGACTTAAAATAAAAAAGAAATGTAATTAACAAATATCAACATAATTGTCCAAACATTAGAAAACCCAACCTTATAGGATGTCAAAATGATCTTTGAAAGAAAATACGAACAGTAGTGACAATATTTAATACGTAGAGAGGAAGACGGAAGAATAATAGCAATCAGAAGATATACAGTGATTTTGAATAAAAATTCAAATGTGATAACAATGGTCTTAAGTCAAGATCAGACAATCAGAATCTATTAGTAACCATGACAACGGAATGTTGGTTATGAATTTTCCGTTAAATCTTATTATTCCATAAGTGACGCTCATCCAGAATAGACGCCAGGCCGTGAATGACCAAAATTTTAATCTAAAATGTTTAAAAAGTAATCAAAATTCAAAAAGATGAAAACATAAGAAGCAGATGAAGGACGAGAACATTTAACTGATGCCAAGGACCAATTTAAATAAAATTTTAAATTAATAAATTTGAACAACTAACATGAAAAAGATGCCAGACGTACTTAAGCCCCAAGATAATTGAAAATTGACGACTATTGAAGCCCCATTCCATTTCGACTGAACGACAGTTCACATCAAGTCGACTGATTTGATAAGTATTATTAAATTACCCTAATTTCTGAAATAAATTCACTTTAAATATTTCTCACAGTAATCTGAACTCTCACTATAAACTGAATATTATTTCTTTCAAAGATTAATTAAAAAAATAAAACACTGAAATTTTGTTGACTAGAAAAATAACCTGTATGAAAATTACGAACTTTTGAAACACACTTTACCACACTTCAGGAACAAATTATAATTACACATTATATTATTTAAGTACAAATAATGTAAGGTAGTGTACTTTATTGTAATTATTATTAATATTTCTTTCGTAATCACAAGAACCCAGGACTTTGAACGGAACAAACTGTAAACAAACCAAGCAATCGCCATATTTGACTGAATAATTAGTTCAAAATTGATTCGCCGAAACCTTGAGATTTTGTCTTATAATAATTGTTGGTGCAAATTTGTTGAATAACCAAATATAATTTTGTGTCAAACTGAGTAATTACCAATCACCAATAAATAAACTAATACAAAGTGTAACCACTGTTTTTTATTCCATAGGAGAGTGTATTATAAATTGTGTATTATTTAGCAAAGAGCGGAGATGACGATAAGCGCTCACGTCACAAACTCGACGAACTAACTGCTCGATTAAGAAGGTCGAACGAAGGCGGGAGTAAATTTGAATACTCCATACCGTCATAGCTAGGAACGCTAAACCACCCTATTTATTAATTTAATTGTTATAACTAAACAATTTGGCGCCACCCGGGATTTATGAACACCTAATGAAGAACACGTAAGGTTTCCACTCGTGTTGTACTGGTAATTGAAGGATCGCTACGGACATCGTTAGCGCAACATATAAGTAACGACCACTTGTGGGAGGCGAACACACGAAATATACAATTTTACAGAGTACGTAAAGATTATATCGTTACAATATATATATTATGTGTATATATATATATACATGTATGTATGTATGTATAATAAATTATTTACTCAAAACTTTCAAAATTCTATTTGATTGACCAGACAAAAGACAAAGAGTTATTACAGGTAGTCTGTAAATCCTCTGATCAGAATTGTATTTTTTCCACATCTTTAGCAATTTACACAATATCTGCACATCTAAAAGTAAAATAAAGTTTTAAACTGATCATACAAACAACAAATTGATGCAATTTACACTTATTGAAATTTGTGTTATATATTAGTGACTGTTAAAACAAACACACAGACACACACACACAAGCGCGCACGCGCTCATGCTTGAAACAAAAAGTACCTACTAAAACATAACAGAAACAAATGTGTACTATGATTATTAAAGTAAAGATGGCAAAAGTATAAAGAATGCCATCATGAATAACAAAGTATTTCATATTTTTAATACAAAAACTATATCAAATGATAAAATTATGCTTGATTTTGTGTGAAACCAGTATGCCCAGTTTTCTTGTATGTTAAAAGTTAGATACTAACAAGTGATCTGTAATAGGGTAAAGTCATTTCCAGTGAAGTGGTAATGCATGCCTCCCTGGCTCAACACCACTCATCCACTCATGTCAATGGAGAGTAATCAACAGCTGTTACTGATGCTACACGTACGTTAAATGCTTTGTACACATCCATGTGGTCATTAGTTAGTGCAAATAAGCATTCATTGATGTATACGGAAACTAGTATTCTCCACAGAATAAAAAGAATAAAATCATACTCAAGATATACTATGAAATATGAAGATGTAATTATTTTTGACATATTTTTGAATTGACATTGCACAATTTAATGTAAAACTTTCACAGAATTGTATGATTCAGTAGCACAAACCACTTAAACACTACAACTGGTTCAGCATTTAAAAAAATGAAGTGAGAATTACAGTTGAGAAACTATCAATGGGATTCCCACACGCTTCTATATAAAACACCATTTGATAAGCCTTAAGCTCTTCCTGGACCTTGGTCCTATAAAGTTTTTGCCATACTAGGAATGTGAAAATGATGTTACAGGAAAAATGGTTGAGGTGTAGTTGATAGTGTATTTGTACATATTCAAAAATATAATAACAAAATGTGGGTTTTAAATTGTCATTTTGCCATCACAAGACAAGGGTAAACCCATACATAGTAATATTTCTCTACTTTGCTGTTTGAAAAGTGTGTTAAACTATAGAACCCATGTAGCCCAACTGTGAGACGAGAATCTCAAAACACATGTATGTATGCATATGTGTACTGTATGTATGTGAAGAGAAGTTGCATACACTTGATTACAGTGCTGCCCCAAAAGTAAGGCAGGAATTGTAGATGAAAAAAAAGAATAATGTCTACAAGACTTTTATAAAAGAGGTGATGCTTTTGTTTGGCTTACAAAAATGTTTTACACTGAAAGAAAGAGCTAGTTCCTCCTGGTACAATGAGTGTAAACTATTGCAATGTTACAACAATTATACAAATATATTATCATATTCTCAATGCAACTATAATATGTATTACACCGGCCAGGTTGCCGGATTTTGTTTCTTGTTGCGTCAAGTATATGTGGTTGCACGATAATTAAATAATTTTTAAAGAGTAGTGAGATGTTTTTGACATGAAATAATCATTTAAAACCGTTTCAAAATAATCATTCTAAGATTTATTCATTTTTAGAAAAATATTCAAATATTAAAATTTCAAACATTAAACAAATAAATATTCACCTTTATAGGCTTTACAAATATACTATAACCTGCTATGCTATTCATATATACAACAAAAATTAACACCCATATAATCTTACTAACTAACCAAACATGTTAAACAAGTTATTTAAATTCTTTTTATTTGTGTGTCTGAAATTAACTCAAATTTTAATTAATGATAGCAACTCATTAACCAACAAAATAATATTAAGATTCAAGAATGAATTTATTGTTGCTATAAACAAATAAAAATTATATTACATTTACTTCCAATCTATTATTGATTTATACTGACATACCCAAAAATACAACAAAAGATTAGTATTTCTTTTCTACAAGTTGTTGTTAAATTACACTCTCTTATCTAACTACTATTTTACTTTAAAACTCTAATTATTATCTGCTCATATTTAAGTTCTTTTCGAGAGCTCTCTCTTCACAATAAAAAAATATAATTGTTTTTTATCACCTGCGTATATCTGCCGTTACCGTTACGTGTGTGTGTGTGTGTGTGTGTGTGTGTGTGTGTGTGTGTGTGTGTGTGTGTGTGTGTGTGTGTGTGTGTGTGTGTGTGTCCAGAATCCTGAGAGTATGCTGATGATTATGATGACTATGCTGATGCGGTGTTTGTTGTCTCTATGGGTTGTTGCTGTTGGTGATGCTCCAGAGTTCCTCCTTACGTCTTGGTGTGAGTGTGGTACAGTGTGTGTGTCCTGGTCGATCAGCAATCGGGCAGCGTGACGTCATGTGAAGATTTCTTGAGCCTGAGTGTGTGATCGCCCAAAATTGCCAGTGGTATTTATACTGGTGGCGATTTGATAGGTACAGGCCTGTTTTCGACAAGCTAGAGATTGTCAGTTCGTGCCAAAGCGTCCTTTTTATTACACTCACTTTTTGGTTAATTATCGCGAACTCATGAACATACTCATCATTTGAGCGATATCATTGTTTGCATAATTATTTTCTGGTCACTCACATATACCACACATATTAATTACTCTTCAATTACACTAGTAATTAATATTAATTTAATAGCATCTTTAATATTGCACCTTTGGCAATAAATTTTACATCACCATACTCATTAAAACTTCCTTAATGTAATGGTGTCTTTATAATTGGTGTAATTCTTTGTTTACGGGTTTAACACAAGTAATTAGTTTATTATAATCCTGTTAAGACCTGATTAATTGACAACAAACAATTCGTATGCGTCACCCCATATTCTTGTCGCAGCTGGCTTCACACACACAAACACACACACGCCGTATTTTTAACTATCGAAGCAGGTGCACTCTCGACAGGACAGAGCCTGCATTTTCCTGCACAAAATTGTATAAAACTGTTCCTTATTCTATTTACACTAATTATAATATAAAACATACCGCCCTGGGCAAATATGCAAGTATCTGTATTGTTGGACTATATTTAAATCAAAGTCTATGCATGTATAAAAAATTCAGGTGCTATGCTATAAAATATTTTGATTTATGATTTATTCTACAAACTGTACTTTTAGTTTTTGCAAAACTATGCAGAAATAGTACTGTTTATGATACTGGGAACTGATGTAATTTAAATTTTAAACATTTCCACAAGTTTATTTATAAATTCATTTGGAAGAAACATGTAACATTTAATGGAAAAGTAAAAGATTTGCTCAATAAAAATGACTAATAAAATAGTAAGCAGAAGAAGAAACAAGTTCAAAAAATTATTAATAAATTACTTTCAATGTTATACCAACAAATCATATTTATTTATGTTTTACAGAATAAGATATTCTACACATTCCATCATATACATTTATAATATATCACATACTGTTCACTCTAATTATGAATATTAATTCAGATCTATGCATACGGTTTTTGTATGTCTTTTATTCTAATAACACATAAGCATGTTAAAGATATTTAACAGAAATCTGCCTAGCCTTAATCTTTGTTTCTTTTCTCTAATCCCCCACACACAGATACACACAATGCTCACTGAAAATTTTAATCTTATTTGTATTGCTTCAAGACTGCAAATGTACCGTATCTGTCAAAGTAGAGTACAAAAACTTGCATAAACTTTTGTTTGAGTGCAGTAACATAATGAAGAGAGATGAACTCCTAGAGGAACATTGTAGATTATAGTGGATGCTGGCTCATACAAGAATAAAATATGAAAAGACAATAAAATAAGAACATTTTTTCATGGTTAGTGTATCAGCTCTAATTTGAATTTATCACAATAGTGTTTCAACTAATATCAAACTCTTACTTTGTGAATTTTTGTCAAGTTTCTTTATTTGTATAATTAAATAATATGAGGAGTATTATTTAATTATGAAGAATTTATATGAAGATAATATGTATGAAGAATTTAACATTTATACATCAGTCAACGTTTTTATTATTCAGCTATAAAATAATTATTGTATTACCATAGAACAGAATATCACTATATTGTAACAGAGACATTAAAAATAGAATTATTAAAGAAAACCATACAACACACACACTCACACACACAAAGTACACATTATTAAAATAATTAAGTTAATAATGCTTTTATATTAACATTAATTTATTATTTAAGATAAATCTTAATATGAATTGCTAAACTGGTATATAAATAGTAAGATGGTATAATATATTAATATGTAAATAGTATTATAATATTATAGCTTTATAATAGTATGAGAAATTCAAGTTATATTTATTTGTGTGATATTTTACATTCCGAACAATATATTATAATATGTTATAATAATATTCATCTTAATATGAATTGCTAAACTGGTATATAAATAGTAAGATGGTATAATATATTAATATGTAAATAGTATTATAATATTATAGCTTTATAATAGTATGAGAAATTCAAGTTATATTTATTTGTGTGATATTTTACATTCCGAACAATATATTAACAATATTATGCTGTACTGTGCCTATAATATTTTTTCAGCGAACATCATTATGCTATTACACATTGTCTGAATTATTAAAGGAAAGTGCAAATCATATGTAATAATGTAGTTTTTCATATGGCATTATTTATAATCCCTGATGTGCTCAATAAAAGATATAACTACCGTAAGTCAAATTAAAATACAGGATAAGTATATAAAGCAGAAAGTTTCTAATGTCACAGAGTTGTGTTTAATGAGAAAAATAAGAGTAATATGAAGATAATGGAAAGCACAAACAAGGGAAATTAGTATAGAAAAAGTATTAAATATATTGATGAAATATCAGCAGTTAAATTAAATTTACAAATATAGAGTAATAATAAGGAAAAAATGCTGAAACCACGTGTTTCAAATCTACTAAAGAAAAATAAACTGAGAAGGTTTGAAAAAGTGGAAAACACACAATGGAAGAATACAGAAATTATAGGAACCATACAATTGAAGATGGAGAAAATGTAATTATATATTTCAAAGCACAGAAAATTGATCTGGCTACATGGAATGAAGAAAGCCGAGTCTAATTCTAAGAAAAACAAAGGAGTATAGATAAATGATGGGTTAGTCTGACAGGAAGTGGTCAGTTGCAAGCAGACATTAAAAGTTGGAAGTCCAAAACTGTCAAAGACAGAAAAAAGTAGAACATGTTAGTCAATTCAACAAAAGGACATACTAATTTATAAGTTAGAAATTAACTCATGAAATCAAGCAGAGCAGAGCTTTGAAAAAAAAATCATAGGCACTCCATTTGAAAGTATAACCTACAACATAATAATAATAATAATTTTTCCAGTGAAGGGTTTGTGAGGATCGGTCAATGATCATCTCTGAACGATCCTCACAAACCCTTCACCAGAAATATTCATCGATCAACAGTCACTACGAATTTAAGGATTTAATAATAATAATATATTTATTTTGTTACTATAAATGTACACATACACAAACACACATACGTAATACGATTTTCAGTTTTAAATAAGATACAGAAAATATTATTTACAGTATAATCTACAATTATAACAGCATCCATCACACACATCATCTGTCATCAAGATACATTGACTACCACCATCTATACAAAAAATATTGTTAATTAAAATTAGAATGGTTAAAGCAATTGAAATCAACAAAACAGACTTACCAGGTCTTAACTGGCCTTCAATATCCGCTGTACTGCCTTTTTTTACTTTCTCAATGATAGCACCTCGTCCTCCGTACTCCAACAACTGACCTCCTACAACTTTTAAACCTAATATGGCAGCACTTGATGTTGGTCCTACACCTTCACGTATCGTTTTCTTTAATATCATATGACCATGCATACGTGTACCATCTTTACTTAATTGCCATGATAAAGGATGCTAGAATGTACACATAGAATAATGGTCATTAGAAATTCATTGTGTAAATGCAGTAACTTATGGCCACAGGACAATAATTTTATTAATTTCATAATTTTTGACAAAACTAATTAATATAATTATATACAGATTTTGGTTTTACTGTCATCAAACATGTATGTTAGAACAGTTAAAAAATACAAATTTTATAATTACAACAAAAGTTAACGAGACATTGACCAAAAACAGAAAAGTGTAATCATTCTTTTTTTATGTTAGTTTTTGATTAACAAAAATTTCTTTCAATTTTTCTTTATCACTAAATTTGAATCAAATGTAATATTTATAAATACAGATAGACACCAAAAAACCATAGAATCACAAAATTAACTAAAATAATTTCATTTTCATTAAATGTTTGCAGTTTTTTCACTCAAGTAGAACTACACAATACTACACAAGTAGTTGAAATAAAATGTAATAACCATAAAATCCCCCACAAAGTCACATGGATATACTTTGACTCTGCTCTGCTTCCTCCATAATATGTTTCATATATAATACTGATTTTGAGTGTTTTTGAAAGCCTTACAAGCTGCTTCTGTAGAGGTGTGTGCGTGCGCGTGCATGCGCGCGTGTGTGTGTGTGTGTGTTTTCCTTTAGGTAACTTTTGGAGCTTTAACAATTCAGATTACTTTTTCATGGATATTAAATTTATTGCTTCACCTCAGAATTATTCTGTACTGTCAGAAGCTATTTTGTAATATTACAGAATATATTTTTGTATATATATATATATATATATATATTCCTTTGTAAGTAACTTGTTGAGTTTCCTGCAGGTCTCCCATGTAATATCTTCAAATAAATACATGGCAAGTAGGTTTATTTTCACCTGATGTATGTTTCTGTTTTACATAAATTATTCTGTATCTTCAGAGGTTTGTTTGAATTGTAATTGAATGCTTCACTTACAATATAGATAACCTACTTGCAGTGTATTTATTTAAAGATATTACACACGCACACACACACATACACACATTTCTGATGAAGCAAAAATAATTCTGCAAAATATCCATAAGGTGAAACAATAAATATACTTGAGAAGTAATTTGATATACTCACATTAATTATAATTATATGAGTATATATATATATATATATAGTATTTAAAATTTATATTCATATTACCTCAAGATGTTATTTTTCCTTATTTGGAACATGTTTCAAGAGCTCCCGTGCTCTCATCCTCAGCCTTCGCGATCTTGAAGGCTGAGGATGAGAGCACACGAGCTCTCGAAACATGTTCCAAATAAGGAAAAATAACATCTTGAGGTGATATAAATATAAATTTTAAATACTTTATATATATATCAAGAAACAAACTGTAGCAGAAAGTGATTGAATATATATATATATATATAGCCTATATTTATTTATAATTTATATAATTATATTATATTATTATAATTATATTATTATAATTATATTATATTATTATAATTATATTATTCCATCTATGAAACTTCCTATCACCCTTCCTCCAGTCTCACCAGATCTCTCGTTTTCTGAAATTACTTTTCACTATTTAGATTTTCTTTAATTAATTAACAATTTTAAATTCAAATTTAACCTCAGTACTCCTGTTTTCTCATTGTTTCTAAATACCTCCCTTATTTACGCAATATATATTTCAGATTCTATATTTAAACCAAAATGTAATAACAAACTTCACTTTAAACATTAAAAGCAATAGAATGTTTGCGTTTAAATTTGAAAACAGGTATTAACCAAGTTTGATTTAATTGTTTAAAGCAATGTTGAGCTACACTATAAACTGGCAGCCATTTTAAGACAAATAAATTTAAAAGAAAACAAATACACAAACACTTATCTATTATACAAGTAATAGAGAGACATGTGAACAAATGGTGATTGAGCAAAATGACTTCCTTTGTAGAACCCAGTAAGTGTGCAGCTGCAGACTGATCAGCTCAAAAAGCAAAAACTATGTTCAGAGAAAAGAAATCTGAGCAGTGAAATAAAGTTGCACCAACACGTTAATTTTTACCACCGAATTTGGAGGAGTGGAATAATGTATATATTCTGTAAACTTATATATTATTGAAATGCAATTATATGGTTTACACAGTTGCCCTTGAAATGTTTTTCTCTTCTAAAATTTATATTATATGGTTGGTTTTAATTAAAATTTTATAAAATAAAGCCAAAATTGTTGGTATGATGAATTATGGCTCAAATGAAGATTTAAAGAATCGTCATTTACAACTTCGATTTATAACTGAGTAAATCAAATTCATTTTGATGTTTTGAACATCTAGGATTGATGAATATGAAAGTCTACTGAATGGTTTTCTTAAAATCTTAAACAGTAGTGGAACTCACATTAACTTTTTTGCTCCTCCCAAGCAAGTATTTAAACAAATTAAGCAAATAATCTTTTGTTGGATTGCTCAGGCCTCGGATTTCTTTTCTTGTTGTACCACTGTGATTGTGTGTGTGTGTGTGTGTGTGTGTGTGTGTGTGTGTGTGTGTATGTGTGTGTGTGTGTGTGTGTGTGTGTGCGCGCGCGCGCATGTGAGTGTGTGTGTGTGTGTGTGTGTGTGTGTGTGTGTGTGTGTGTGTGTGTGTGTGTGTGTGTGTGTGTGTGTGTGTGTGTGTGTGTGTGTGTGTGTGTGTGTGTGTGTGTGTGTGTGTGTGTGTGTGTGTGTGTGTGTGTGTGTGTGTGTGTGTGTGTGTGTGTGTGTGTGTGTGTGTGGTGTTTTCCTTTTTGGCCAGAGTACTCTGATCAAGTTACCTGTCAACTGGATTCTTTAAGGTAAGTTGTTACTTGCTTGGGAACAAGGGGTAGATTCGGCCGGGGGGAACATTCAGCCACCCTAATAATATTCTATGCTATTCAAAAAAAGCACTCAAAATTCATATTGCAGGTAGTACCAACATTAAATTATCATATAGTACAAAGTGGCTTCTGTATGTGGAGTTCCTGAATTTATATTGGATATTTCCAGAAAGAGATGCCTAAGGTAAATATAAATGCTACATTTTTTAATTAGTTAAATTGTACAGCTTTAGTGATCATTTAATAAGTAAGATAGCAACAAACACGTCTGAGATTGTAGTTTTAAATGTGCATTTGCAACATAACCTTAAAATGTATGTTGTTGCCATGTGCGAATTCAGTAAAAAAATGGCTATGTAGGGAACTTTCAGCCACCAGTCGGTAGGTTAGTTTCGGCCACTGGCCGAATGTTCCCCTCTTAATGATTTTTTAAAATTTTTGTTTTCAGATGCCACGAAAACAAGTTTTAAAAACAAACCGTACATTTTGAGGAAAATAATATTAGACATGCCATAACAAGTGTTCTTAATAACACTTACTCACAAAGAAGGGCAGCCCAGGTTTTCGGTATCAAAAGATCTATACTTTAAAGCCGAATTAACAAAATTTTATCACAAATAACCAAAGAAGAATATTTAAATAAAGTAGAGAGGGGCGTGATTCAGGCAATGAAAGTGAAGATGATTCCCCAAAATTTTCAAGTAAGTACACTGTACACCAGGTGTTTACAAATGATGAAGAAGCTGAGCTAGAAAAATACATAAAGAGATGTTCAGATATTAATTATGGTCTTACATATCAAGACATTCAAAAACTAGCATATGAATATGCTCTAGTTTTAAATAAGAACCTCATACCTGAAGAATGGCATGTTTCACGTTGTGCTAAAAAGGGGTGGAGAATTGGGTTTATGAAACGGCACAGAACTCTATCTCTCAGAAAACCTGAAAGCACCAGTTTAAGTAGAAGCATTGGTTTCAACAAACCTAAAGTTGAACAGTTTTTTGAGAATTATACGATTGTACTTAACAGACATAAATTTACACCTGGAAGAATCCTAAACCTTGATGAAAGTGGTGTAACAACAGTTATGAAATCTCCAAAAATTGTAAGCACATCTGGCAAAAAACAAGTTTCTCAAATTGCATCAGCTGAAAGAGGTGAACTTGTGACATTTGTTGGAATTGTCAATGCTGCAGGCCAGACATATCCACCAGTGTATGTTTTCCCCAGAGTCAGAAACTTACCTGATCTGGTGACAGATGCTCCAACTCTGAGCTTAGCTCTGGGAAATAAAACAGGTTGGATGACATAAGAACTATTCTAGAAGTTCTGAAGCATGTGACTAGTCACACCAACTGCAATATTAATAATCCAATTATCATCTTATTAGATAATCATGAGTCACATGTCAGTTTAAATGCTGTGAAATTTTGCAGAGAAAATGGGATTTGTTTGGTCAGCTTCCCACCTCATACAACCCATCGACTTCAGCCCCTTGATGTCGGAGTCCTTAAGCCATTCAAGATATATTGTGAAGTTGCCTTCAATGACTGGTTAATATCCCATCCTGGTCAAGCCATAACTATCAAACAAATCCCTCTGTTAACGAAGACAGCTTATTTACGAGCTTTCACAGAGGACAATATAAGAAATAGTTTCCTGAAGACTGGTTTATGGCCTTTAAATAGCTTGGTATTTTCAGACGCAGACTTTGCACCAAGTGATGTGACAGACCAACCTTTGAATGAAAGTAGCACGAAGACAAATCAATCCCAGATAGGCCTAGATAATAGTACCAATAATGCAGGTGCAGTATCACTGGCAAGGGTAGAAAATACTCCATCTGACAACAATTTGAATACACCATCATGCAGTAATGCAAAAGAAAAACTTGGGAAGTTGGTTGTGACACCCGAGTTAGTGAGACCATATCCTAAAGCAGATAAGAAAGAAAAGAGAAAAACACGAGAGCCGGGGAAATCTAGAATTTATACAGATACAGTGAAACTTCGATTAACCGTCACTCTTTTAACCGTCAGTTTCTGTTAACCATCACTCTTCTAACCATCAGTTTCTGTTAACTGTCAGTCTGTACCATACTCTATGTACAGTAACCAGATTGCCACGAAAAATCATCCTCGCTTTACTGCTGAGCGGCAGAGGTGCCAGAGTGGCGCACTATTGTTCTATTGATGAGTCACGTTCTTGGCCCGCCTAGCTATCGCACACGTGGTCAGTTTCAGTTGTGCCTGAGAAGCTGTTGTGCTCGGTGCTGTACGTTAATTGTTGTGTAGTGGCTTAATTGTTTCGGCATACGATAGTGACATTCACACCAGTAAGTTTTGTTGTTAAGGTTTCTTTTCTTTTTTGTTTTTGTGCATCAGCTAAAATATGGCTGAAAAGCGTCAACGGATCGTGTTAGATCTCAACCAGAAAATTGAGATTATTAAACGTTTGAAAAAAGGTGAAACTCCCACTAGAATTGCTCTCATTTACGGCGTTGGAAAAACCACAGTTAATGACATTAAACGCGATGCTGAAAAAATAGAACAACATGTTTCAAAAATGCAAAATATTGATGGAGATCCTAAGACTCGTAAAACCATGAAATCAACAAAATATGACCAACTGGACACTGTTATGTATCAATGGTTTATACAAGCATGGAGTCAAGGAATCCCATTTTCAGGCCCCGTAATAATGGCCAAGGCGGTTGAAGTGAACAAAAAACTTGACGGAGATCCTAATTTTAAAGCAAGCATAGGATGGCTCGATAAGTTTAAGTGTCGCCATGGCATTCGGAAACTAGACATTAGTAGTGAAAAACTTAGTGCAAATAGCACAGTTATTGCAGAGTACAGAGAACAATTTAAAGAGAAAATGGTCAAATTAAACCTCGTTAGGGAACAACATTGCGATGAAACCGGGCTCAATTGGAAAGCTTTACCACAAAAGACATTGGCATCACTTTCGGAGACATCAGCCCCGGGTTTTAAAGTCCAAAAAGATCGGATCACTTTAATGGTTTGTGCAAATGCCACCGGCAATCACAAGTTACCCCTGCTTGTGATTGGAAAAGTAAAAACACCTCGTGCATTCAAAAATTTTAATTTGAAATCATTGCCTGCTACCTATTACGCTCAAAAGAGTGCTTGGATATCTCAAGATATTTTTTTTCCTATTGGTTCCACAAAGTGTTTGTGCCACAAGTTAGAGCTCATTTGGCTGAAATGCAGTTACCACAGGAAGCATTGCTGCTAATGGACAATGCTCCAGCACATCCCACTTGCGGAATTAAAAGTGATGATGGCAAAATAACATGCCTCTTCCTTCCAGCAAACACAACACTGCTAATCCAGCCTATGGACCAGGGCATAATCGAAAACATGAAACGTCGTTATAGGAAAGCTTTTATTGGAAGTTTGATTTCATCTGATGATGAAATGTCTGTAAAAGAGTTTTGGAAAATGTACAACATAAAAGATGCAATTTTCAATGTTGCTGCTGCATGGGATGATCTTCAAGTGTCAAATCTTAAAAATGGGTGGAATAAACTCTGCCCTGAAGCTAATGATGGCGAACCTAAGGAAACTGGGAATGTTAGTGTCGATGAAATTGTGCAACTGTGCAATAATGTACCGAATGCTGAAGACATAACGCCAGCAGAAGTAACAGAGTGGTTGGGATGTGACAAATTGGACGGAGGCTTTAACATTTTGAACGACGATGAAATTGTTTCCAGTGTGACTGACAACGAAGAAGAAGAAATTGATGAAGATGAGTGTTATATTTTGAATGAAAAAACTACGTTAAGCCATACAGAAGCAGAAACAATGTTATCAAAATGCATTTTGATGGGCAAGAAGAGGCAAACGCAACGCAGATACTTCTCCTACATAAAGTACGGAACATTGCCGATCTGAAAGCAAGAGACTCGAAGAAACAAAAGAAAATGACAGACTATTTTAAAATTTGAATATGTATGTACTATACGTCTAGAGCATAAGTTCATGTAACAATATGTACAGTATATTGTAATTGTAATTGTATATTGTTTGTTTCTGTAAAATAAAATACATGTATGCACAGTGTATTTCCAGTTCATAACGTGCATTTTTTATCATTTCTTCATATGCAATGGATGGGGGTGGGTTGTTGTTTAAGGTTTTTCTGTTATCCGTCTATTCGATTAACCGTCACGGTCCCGGTCCCGACCCTGACGGTTATTCGAAGTTTCACTGTACTCCTGAAAAAATAAGACTTGAAGAAATTGAACAACAGAAGGCATTATGCCTAAAGCAGAAGAAAGCAGAAACATCACAGAAAGGGAAAGTTATGAAAAAACTGAAATTTGAAAATACAGCAACAATTAAGAAAAGTGCTACGAGAAGGAAGTTGGATAAAAGTCAAATCTCAAGCAGTGAAAGTGACACAGATCTGTCTACACATGATACAGAGGATGATCTAAGTGATGAACTGGAAGATTTAGAAGAACTGAAAGATTTAAATTTAAGTGCAGGTGACTCTGTGCTAGAGCGTTTTCCAGTGAAAAACTCCATGGTTCATTTTATTGGTCAAATACTCAAACTTAACTCCAGCATTGCCAAAATAAAGTTTTTAAGAAGGAAAGGTCGTTCTGCTACATTTTACTATTCTCCAGTAGACATAACAAATGTTGAAGTTGATGATATCATTTCAAAAGTGCAACAACCGTCAAAGTCAGGAACTGCTCAAACATCATCTTATTTCAAGTTTTCCTACAATTTCACAGGATTAATAGTTCAGTAAAATGATGTTTCTTGTTTATTAAACCAAATTTGTATAACTTTTGTGAAATTAAATATTCATTTTGAATCTTTATACCTGTGTATAATTTTTACCCCTCAGTTCACAGGGTGGGTAACTTTCGGCCGCTTTTTAAAAACGGTATATAACTTTTTTATAGAATGTACTGAAATTCTAATCTTTTAGTATTGTAACTGTGTTATAGGTAGGTTAAAGAAAAATAATAAAGTCAATCATTCTAGCAATACTGAAATACATTATACAGCAAAATTTGCTTAGTGGCCACTTCTATACAGTTACCAAAAACGTCTGTATACCTTGTGTAACTGTTTATTTTTCTTTACTCCAAACATTTCATCCATAGTACAATGAGTACATTCTTGTAGGACGAAAATGGTTGGTTAAAAAAGAATAATAAAATTATGTGTTTAACAAACAAACAAAAAATAGTGTTGTCACTAACAATAAAAATCTATGAAAATTTACAAGCGAAATTCATACAATTGTTCATATGTCACTGTCTGTCACTGAATTCTTTTATGTCTTCAGTTTATTTGTCTGAAATTTTTTGGCTACCATACCACTTTCTGGTACAGCCATGGTGTCACTTATAAAAAATTTAATCAGTGATATCGGGTGCTGTCTAGTCAGTACATTTTTCAAAGTTAAAAAAACATCAATGTTGATTTTGCAGATTACCTTTTTTATCAAGTTTAAAATTTCTGGTGTTAATTTTTACTTATTTCTTTTTTGTTGACAGCTTAGATCAATTTTCATAATTTTAATTCTTTTAACAATATCTAGACTAAAGTCTCTTTTCAATTAAAAATTAGAAACTAAACATACACTATATCACAATATACCATAAATACCAACATAAATACAAGCTACACACATTCTTCTCTCTCTCTCTCTCTCTCTCTCTCTCTCTCTCTCTCTCTCTCTCTCTCTCTCTCTCTCTCTCTCTCTCTCAATATATATAATATATATCTCACTCCCTTTCTCTTTACTTCTTATCTCCATTATCTGTAGGATAAGCTGTATCCTACACACTATAAACATAAACATACAATTACACCTGAGAGAGAGAGAGAGAGTGTATGTGTGTGGTTTTGTGTGTGTGTAAGTGCATACACATTTTTAAATTAACAAAATTATACAAGAGGAAGCAGCCACAGTATTTTCATGATTTTACTTATTCCAATTAAAATAATATAAAAAAAACACAATGTCGTTTATCTTCCAATAAAACATTCAAAACCTATGTTTAACACAGTTATTCGCTATACAGTGTAAACTTTTTAAAATCAACAATAAATAACAATGAACACATAAAAGAGCACAGGCTTTCGGTTTACTGAAACAACTGATCACAGAACAAGTACCAGTTTACACTAGTACCATACTGAGTAAACTAAGTCTAAGGGACTGTGAACATGTGTGTGTGTGTGTGTGTGTGTGTGTGTGTGTGTGTGTGTGTGTTCCAGCATGTCTCATAAAAATGTATATAAGACAAATTTTCTTAGTTTCTTTAAAAAATAAATAGAAATACTGTGATAAGAAACAAAATTAAGGCAAACAGTAGTGGATGCTGTATGTGTTTTGGCAAAACTTGCAAAGGCTAAGCACCAGTAGCAGCAGCAGCAGTAGCAGCAATAAACACATACATACCGGCAGTATCAGGGCTTTTTTGGCATGCACTCAACATTTACACATGCAACATTAAACGCAATGCAGTAGTCTATGTTTACACACACACACACACACACACACACACACACAAGTTAAATGCCAAATGTGTCCAATTTTTACAGTAAATTATTACTCTGCAATTGGCTTTCTTTGCAGCGCACTTTTTTTATTACCACAAACAACATATCGGGCTGCATAGAAAATCTGTGACAAATGAAACTTTTGGCAGCACAACATGGAAGCACAATCGTTTAACAAATTTATGATGTTTTTGCTGCAGAATAAGTGCCCGTTATTGCAGCACTCTTGCAGACATCGTGTCACATAAAACTGCACCCAACTTGTTTTTAGATTACCACAAAAAAAAACAATTTTATTGAACAGTAAAAAATAGAAAAATGACTTCACAAGACTGCCACCCACCTGTATGTTCAATTACATTTAACTTGTACTAACTACACATCAACCAAACCCAGAGTGTTTTAATCTATTTGCAAAATTAATTAATCTGCTGTACTCATTAAAAAAATGTATAAATTGATCCATCACTTAAATGGAGGAACTGTCCACTGATAGTTGCCATTAATCATTTAACTAAGACTTCCTGTCATTTTTGTAAATAAACACTTCTTTTATTGCGACACGATAATTATAACAATCTTCGATACACATAATTGCATTTGTTCTTAATTTTTAATTCTTATTTTAGCTATAATAAATTAATGAATGAAATGAGTTCTTGGTTTTAACTTGACCATTCAGTATTTATCAATCTTTCTACCTACCAGTCTGTCTGAAGGAGGTCTCACGACAACTTTTGTATGCATCAACTGATTTTCATAAAACTTGGCATGTATAAACTATACTTTTACCCCACAGATCCCTAATGGTTTTTAGACTGATTCCCCCCCAGAAATAGGGGGGAACAAAAATGTAAGTGACAAATATTTAGAAAAATCACGCAAATTCATGTGCCATATTAAATTAAAAGAACATTAAACTAAAATCTAAATGTAGTGTTAAGTTTTTGAAATTTAAAAATTTTGTGATGCCAAAAAGTGGGGACCAAAGTTTATACAATTACAACTTCCGTGGTTTTTATTTACAAATTTTTTAATTTTTTTTTTAATTTTAGCATTATTACTGGTGTTTTAAAAGTCCATTTAACAGATTTAGTTTATATATAAGTGAATTATTCAGTTTATTTAAGTCTTCACAGTTTATTAAAACCCCAAATTTCCTAATTACCTAGCAGCAGAGGGTCAGTTGAAATGTTCGCAGAGTGACATCTAAAGCTTAACAATAGAACTTATGTTTTTCGTGTGTTGTGTTAGATTCATATTTCTTATAAACACCTGTTAATGTCCAAATCTATCAGGTTATTAACTGTTTACCAGCTGTTTGAAATTTATATGTTTTAAAAAATGGACAAAATCTAACATTGTGCTGTGATTGAATTGATTGTTAAAAAGGTCTAGCGCCAATGGAAAGTCAGAAGAAAATGGTAAATGTGTTAGGAGATGCTGTTCCTCCAACAACAATGGTTTGTAAGTGCGCACGCAAGTTTAAATGTGATTGTATGAGCATAGAAGATGCAGTGGACACTCAAGAACCAGAGCAACTCCAGACATTGGTAAAATAATTTCATACACATGTTGGAAGACCGGAAATTGAAAGTCAATGACACTACTGAGAACACAGGCATCTCATATGAGTGTGTGTGTATCGTATTTTAACTCAAGAACTTGGCATCAAAAAACTTTGTGTATCAAAAAGTGGGTGCTGTATTTGGAATTGTTGCACTTTTATGCACCCACTGTAGGCATCAATTTCAGTGCTCATACAACCACATTAAACTCAGGTGCTCACTTACAAACTATTGTTTTTAAAGGCATACCATCTTGTAACACGTTCAGCATTTTGTTGTGAATTTCCATTTGAACTAGTCCTTTTTTAACAAAGAATTCTTTATTTTGTCCATGTTTCAAAATGCATGTGACACATAAATTTCAAACAATGTATAAATTGACACCTAGTAAACAATTAATAAATTGACAGATAGATTTGGAAATTAACAGATGATTAAACGAAGTATGAATCTTACAACATGAAAAATTTTAACCCTACTGCTAAGTTATAGATGTTCACTCTGCAAACTTTCCAACTGACCCTTGTATTAACATGTAAGTCTCTTTACTCATAAAATCTTACATGTTTAAAATAAGTTATAAATTTTTTGGAGTATTTTTTTTTGTGAGGAATGATATATTTTGTTACTTGCAGTTAGTGGTGGAGCCAGATATTACTCAAAAAATTCAGGAGTGTACCTTAACCAGGTTTTGCATAGTTTTTTTTTGATAATTGAAACAATTCTAATTTAAAGAGTTTTTTTTTCAATATAGTGAGTAAGTTCTGCAACTCAAAGGCTTACTAGTTGGACATTTAACTAGTGGCTAGTTAGACACTTAAAATAATTTGTCACAGAACGTACATAAAAAATTTTATATGTGCTTAGAAGAAAGCAAAATTAAGTTTGAAACTGATAATTTTGTGCTGCAAAAATCAGTAGAAACAAATAATACCATATTATCAATTGCTGAGAAGTTAATAGAGTTATTCAACAAACCACCAGAAAGCACAGCTCTAATGGACACTTCTGTCACACTAGAAACATGTTATCTATCCCCTCTTCCTTCTCTTCGATGATATATAGAAGTATAGTTGTTAAATATTTTATAATTATGGCTCAATAACTATATAACAATAAATATATTTTGCAGCTATTTCAAGTCTCTATGTACATGAATTTCGCCGAATTTTAATAGCAAATCAATTATTTTTTTCACAGTCATAAAAATGTAACACTCACTTATGTTAAAATTACAGACAATTTTTTTGAACAAAAAAAGAAACACATATTACTAGACTAAATATTTTTGTACCAGTACCAAGTAAAACTGAGAAACAGAAATACTATTTAATTTTGGAGACTTGAATAAATTTTTGAGAATATCTGTAGTTAAATGGTAACCGTATAATATGATTCATTCCGCAAGACACCTTTGTGTTGTTAATTCCAAATATTTAATTATCAACAGTACAGTTTCCAAATAAAGTACAGTTTGACTTATTGCTTATTGACAGTTACAATTACCTTTCCTATAAAATCTTACAGTGCTATTAGTCTACATCATGTTATGTCAGTCTCTTTCATTCTATGACATGCCATGTCATAGGATTCTACTTATGTTATTCATATGTCAATGTTTTAATTTATCAGTAACACAGTTTCACACTAAAGAATATTACGTTATAGAATAGTTGAAATTTGCAAAAAATGAATAATAATCATACTACACACACAATAAAATTAGACTGATCTGAAAAGATTAGTACACCTAAAAGGTTAATTTCTTGTAAAATTGATAAAACATCACTTGTCATATTTAATCTTATGTTCAGGATTGGGAAAGGTTTTTTGAAGACCATTAGATAAGAAAAAAGTGCAATCACAATAATTAAAATACTTAAGAAAAATAAGAACCGGAGTAGGTTGAAACCTAGTCCAGAATACCGGAGTGCTGTTTCAGATTAATTGAGAAGGACCTGTGATAAAAATGAAGAGAGAAGAAACCGGCAGAGGTAAAATGCCTGCGCTCTCGTTACAAGCAGGAACATACCTAGAGGGTACAGTGTGCCCCTGACAATACAATCTAATCTATATCCCATCTCTCCATTTACCAGTAACAACTAGTATACTCCGATTTCTATCTTAACTTCCCTTTTCTACAATCACCACATCCACAAAAAACAAACCCTCATAAATTTTAGATATGTAAGGTTTAATTAATAAATACAAAGCTTTACAAAGAAAACTGTACACATTTTATTTCAAGTATTTGTGTATAAAATTCTTGGGCACTTCAAGAAGACAGTTTTATTCTATAGGCCCCTGCTCAGGCCCGGACCCCTGGAGGGCCCCAGGCCATGTCGGAGCAAAATTTAAACACTGCATTAGTAAACATCAATCAGTAATAAAAAAATTTCCAAATATGGAATTTCGAAAATTGATCCAATCTCGGAGACTGGGAAAGAGAAATTTTGCTCTGGAATATTTGGCGAGTGGTTACACTGTTACTGGTTTAGGCAAAGAAGATAGACGTGTTAGAATAGAAGGCTCATACTGTACGTTTGGGTGAGGCAACTTTAAATAGTTGGCGTCCCCGTTTAGGTTGTTATTTTTCCAGTTGCGACTCGCTAGGTTATGTTTGTTATGTGTATCTTCCTTAGTGTTTTGTGACAAAGTAAAAGTTTTTTGTAACTTAACAAGCGTTTTAAGTGTTTGTGTTTTATAACAAACAATAACAAAATACTGATGGAGCTAAGTGAAACAAGTGGTGCGGGCAAAAGACGAAAACGACGTTTACAGACAGAAACATTACATAGAGCAAACAAAAAAATTACGTTGTTTCTTGTTCCTAGTCAAACCTCATTGGGAATCACGGAAACTGGACCTACACCAGGTGAGTTAGATTGAGATTCTACCGTTTTATTCCGTCATTTGTAGATTGATAGTTTTCTGAACAAGTATCAAAAACCTTCACGAAGAAGACTGGCCAGCTTGATCAGAACACGTGAAAACTCATTTTACTCCAATTTCGACGTACGGTATTGTTCATGTGATGGTGGTGATTAAAGGTGCTAATAGTGTAATTTAATCTAAGTACCTATGCATTTAATGCCGTCAACATGTCTGGCTTAGTACCAGTATGTGCAATGTAAATTTTACCGAGAAAACTAAGGGGAGACGTCAATGAACGCGTTTCCATAAGAAATACATGTAATATGTAGGTACATTTATCTAAGTAACGGTAGGGAATTTTTCTATGAAATTTTTACCACATATTCACTGTATACATATGTGTACTCAGTAGCTAAATAACTGATCTATCTTTAAAACCTTACCTTGCAGAAATTATCTTGTACAGTGAAAAGTAATAAAATAATTTTACAAAAAAATATGATGGTAAACAATTTTTTTAATTTTATTTTTGAACAAAAATTATTTATTTTGGTACAGTTTATAGAAAACATATATCTTTATATACCAAATTCCAATGCTCTATGTGAGATACTTTACGAAATAAATGTTCCTAAATATAAAAAACAACACTTTCGGGAAATAACAAAAAACCAAATAAAGTGCAATAAATGCTTATTAAAATTGTCCACCACCATAGGAAATAGGAAGTATCTTTTTCTGCATCTCTTTCGTCTTTTTTTCTTTTTAGAACTCTTCTTTTTTGTTTAGCCTCCTTTGTTAGTTCCAATATAGCTTTTTCAGCCTTTTTGATTCGAAGGTTATCTTGCCTTTATTCGATATAACCTTTATAACATCTAAATCTGTATTAGGAAAATAATGTATGTAAAACTAATAAATATAACATATAACACACCAAGAGGCGCAGCGTTGTGAGTGTTATTACTAAAAAATCGGCCTGCATGTATACATTTTAATATTCTTTCAAGTATGTTAAAAACATAATTCATACGTAAAACTTACATATTCTTTACTCAAAAAAAGTCGTAGAATAAGAAAAAAATAAAATTGAAAATTGCTAAAATAAATTGAAATTGTCCAATCATGTTCACCAATACCAAAAGAAAGCCTTGAGAAGATAGTAAGGGAAAAAACCTTCCTCTGTAATGAAAAATTAATAATTATTATGATATTATATATACGTAGGTATATATGCCAAACCTTTAAAACTATTTTATTACTCCATGTTCGCTAGGTAGCAACACCGTCACTTTTTCGCTTCTCTCACCATGCTTTAACATAGTACTGTCCTGTCTTTCCACTGAAGGTTTTTGCAAGGATCCTCTTACTGACCAACCGACCGTTATTAATTTGAAATTCGTATTCATAAACTGCATTTTCCATTAAACCAATCTGTGGCTTTGTTTTTTTTTCAGGTACTGAAACTTCCACTGCTTATGACATGACATCTGGCCTTGACACATTCCATCCTAGCAGTGAGACTTCTGTTCCTGTCTCCAAAACCTCACCAGCTATCCAGAGATTTGATCCTGATTTTAAGACCGATAGTGTGACAGAAGATTCTCCCTCCACATCCACTAGAGACTTTAATTTTGATGACATCCAAGACGTTGCCACCATATCCACGAATAAGTCAAATTTGAGTGATGAATATTTCATTACTTGTTTGTTGAAACAGGAGAATCCAACTGATAAAGCTCATTTTGAAAATATTAATTTATCTGACAAGCTCAAGAATTTTATTGTTAAAACTGGAAGCTGCCAACCAAATGGTCCATTTTCCAAGGATGAAAAGAAAAGAGGATTCTCTACTGTCTACTACAAAACAGTTGCAGCAGCAGGACAGTCTTTACAAGTGAAATGGTTAAATTACTCAAAAAAGTTGGATTGTGTGTATTGCCTGCCGTGTTGGCTATTTTCTGGTGGTGAAAGTAAAAGTGGATGGGCCACTGGTATCAGAGACTGGCAAGGTTTGTCAAAAAAAATCAAAGTACACAGCAAATCTCAACAGCACATTTCAGCCTGTTTGGTCTTCCATGAATGGGAAGTACGTAAAAGAATTGATGAGTCCTTGGAAAATGAAAGAAAGTCTGAAGGTGAGTTTTGGGCCCAGGTTTTAAAGAGACTTTTTGATATTACACTCATGTTAGCAAAAAACGGTCTCGCATTTAGAGGCTCGAAGGAGCATAGTGGAAACTATGATGGCAACTTTCTATCATTGGTGCAGTTACTAGCCAAATATGACACTGTGATGGCACCACGAGTAATCAGTTTACCAAAGGGACATATCAAGTATCTCAGTCATGACATCCAAAATCAAGTGATTCATTGCATGTCTTCACACTTGCAAGGCAAACTGTTGCAGAAAATTAATAATGCACCTTTTTTTTTCATTAATTATTGATACAACACAAGATCTGTCAAAAAAAGATCAAATGAGTTTTGTTATTCGGTATGCAAGTTTCACTGAACCTGAAGTACAAGAGGGCTTGGAAAAAGAGAATTGTCGACAAATCAAGATTGAGGAAGTTTTTCTGGGATTTTTACAAGTGAGAGATCCAACTGCATCTGGACTCGCAACGCTAGTGTTAGATCATTTGCAAAAATTGGGTTTAGACTTTAAAAAGTGCAGAGGCCAGGGATATGATGGAGCTGCTGTGATGAGTGGTGCTTACTTAGGAGTGCAGAAGAGGTTGCGTGAAAAGGAGGGACTACCTGTGTATGTGCATTGTACAGCACACAACTTAAACCTAGTCATCAACGATGCAGTCAGAAGTGTAAGAGAAGTGGCTAATTACTTCTCAGCTCTGCAGGATTTGTATGTTTACTTTGGTCATAGTATCAACAGATGGGACATTCTCTCTTCCATGACAGGTGAATCTACTGTCACATTAAAAAAACTCAATCCAACTAGGTGGGCATCAAGACATCAGTCCATTGTAGCTATCAAGGTGAGGTATCTTGATGTTATGAAGACCCTCAGAAAAATTTCACTCGTAAGTAAAAATAAGGACAAAGTGTCGGAAGCAAATCGACTGGCAAAAACTATGGACTGTTTCCAGTTTGTCTTTCTGACTGTGATCCTGTCAATGATATTTTCTGAAGTGAATGTAACTTCACAGCTTCTCCAGAGAAAAGAGACAGACCTTGGGAAGGCGTTAAACACTCTTCAGGTAAGCAAAGAAACTCTGAAACAGATGAGAGGCGAATATGATAGCCTGAAAGAGGAAGCCACAATTGTTGCTGCAAAATGGAAAGTGGAGCCTGTATTCTTACAGAAGAGACATCCAAAAGTGAAGAAGCACTTTGACGAACTGGCAGAGGATCATACATTTTCCGACTCGGAAACTTGCTTCAGGGTGAATGTTTTTAATGCCCTTTTGGATGTTGTCAACAGCCAAATAGACAACCGTTTTTCTGCCCTGGAAAACGTGGTAGAAAGCTTTTCTGTACTGTTCCCCAAAGTTCTTCTTCAACTATCAGATGAAATTTTAGCCAGAGCTGAAAAACTTCAAAAGAAGTATGAAAAAGACATTGGTCCATCCCTACCGCTAGAGCTTATCTCCCTTCGCTCAGGATTAAAAAATCAAATTTCTAAGCTCAATACAGTTTCTGAATTGGCAGCTCTTGTTTACATTGAGTTTGACACCATCGCATCAAGTTATCCTGAGGTATTAACTGCTCTGGCTTTATTCCTGACTCTACCTGTAACTGTTGCATCTGCTGAAAGGTCATTCTCTGTCTTGAAGAGGGTTAAAAGCTACTTAAGGAGCTCGATGGAGCAAGAGAGAGTCAGTGAGCTTGGAATGTTAGCTATCAACCACGCAGAAGCCTCAGTTTTGGATAAGAGAGCACTGATAAGGGACTTTGCAGAAATGAAATCAAGAAGGAAGAATTTCTTTTGAAGGATTTGTGACATTCAAGCTATTTGATTAATTTTGAATGATGTGGTGTAATCTGGACTGATCGTACCAATCTCTGCATAAAGTTAAATGATTCTAATATCTGAACTGTTTAACATATTACTGATATTTTTGAAATCTGAAAACTTGCAAAGACTTATGTCATAACTGATCCTTCTGTTCAATGTAGCTGTAAATAAACTTATTAGTGATCTTAACTGTTTTTATTCCTATTCCAAGTTTCCACCGAAAATGCCGTAATTTGGTACAAACTAATTTTTTTTTTGTTAAAGGGGCCTTTTAAGGTTTTTGCGGGGGGCCCAAAATTTCTAGATCCGGCACTGCCCCTGCTGCACCTCCCCTGGCAATGGAGTTCCTTACCAAGTATGGACCTGGCTACAAGATACAGTAAACAGAGAGATCAACACTTCTATTAATTGAAAGAGGATGTTAGGACTTTGAAGTACTGTTAAAGATTAATACTTGAGTGAAAGTTTGCCACATATCACGTTCACGGGAAGTGTTTCAACCGGAATCCCATGTACCAGCAAATACACGTTTTCTAATGCTGCATAATATGGATTCCCCTACTCCTACAACAAAAAGCTAAAAATAATAAGTAGGCTGTGTGGTTGCTACAGGTAAATGTTACATGACAAATGTTTTACTGGATTAAAAAAAATTATTCAAATTATAATTTAACATCACATATTGTTTTTTTAGTTTATGTGTAAGAATCATTTTAATGGCATTTGTAGAACTGAGACTAAGGGCTAAAATATGTACACAGAACTGTATAGAAAATATGAGTACATTATGTATGCAATAAAAACAAGTTTGAGTTTAGTAAAAATTGTAGTAAACTTTGGTTTGTAATTTAAACATTAAAAACCTGATTTGTAGTAAGATTGCAATTTCCTTCATATATAAAATTCTACAACACGTGACCAACATTATAGTTGTTGAACATCTTCATGTCTTGATAGCATAATTATATTAATTTAAAACACATACAAATAGCATAATGTTTTCATTATAAGAATCTGATAGCATGTGAAACAACATCCACACTAGAACTGGCACATATTTCTACAAAGTTACATTAAAAATCAACTGAAAAATCTTAGGGTTCAAATCACCTTGATCATACTGATAGAATTTACATCTTTATTGCAGTCAACAAAGATGAATCATTGAACTAAGTTTCAATATTTGTTTACCAAAAGAGGAAAATATGAAGCTATTAAAAATAACATCTATTTACAACCAAAAGACATAAAAAACTACTTGTAAATTCTGGACACTGATTCTAGTTTAACAACTCTGAATAAGTATGCTTTATTGAAATCTTAACTAGCCACAGATACTTGTACATGATTGGCCTCAATGTGTCAGAATTAAGGCCTTTGAATAACAGTAGGAAACAATAAATACAGATTGTGTACTGAAATGTACAAATTTGGAAAAGATACAGAAAGGCAGATTTCAACATTGTATATATGTATAATACATTATTATACTGGAATTGGATTTCTTTCCAGTATTTTTTTATTGCTACAATTATTCTCCTGCAAGAAACATGTATGACAAACACAGCTTTTGGCAACAACACAATCATACGCCTGAATAATTTTACTGTAGTGTTCTGATGGTTTTTCTACAGATTAAATTGCAGACAAACTGCAGTTTACAGGACACAACGACCCAGTAAACATAATCTAGATTATTTTAAAGGTTCTTCATTAAAAAATATTACAGAATTGTCACAATATAATTATTTATAATCAAAGAAAGTTTGGTTATAGATGTTTTGTTAAAACTGGTACAGTATTTTACTACATTTAAATAAGAAACGTTAGGCCTATACGTTTTTACAAGTTATGTGAAAACAAGTTATACAAATTGTTATTGTTACATCATCAATAATGCATAGTTTTTTTTTTTTATAACAAGACTAGAAAGTAATATTACTGAAGTGATAAGTGTGTCAACCAGATGGATGAAGTAATCATCAGTCATGAGATTTATCCTGAAAAAGGAGCTTTGGTACCTCAGAAATAAAGCTGAACGCTGTCATTATTATAACTAAAGTATAGCTAAGCATATAACTTCAGACTTTTGCAATACTTACAATTGTAATCAATACCGTACAGTGTTTCAGTTACTACAAATTAGTGGGTGTCTTCAGGTGCATACAAGAGAATTATATTTAAAATATCGGTATGGAGAACCATACATGACCTCAATGTTGTAAGATTTATATTTAAAAACATTTTTGAAATGAAATATTTCCACAGAAAATACTTCTTTCTTCAGAAGTACTGTGGTCACTAACGTACATGACCTCACGTTAGCGCACTCGATTTTCACTGATGATGACAATCGATGGCACTGACGAAACGTATGGTGTTTCAGAAAACATTGGACCTCGGCCAAACAGCCCGGGAAGGAGTTTTAACAACAAACTACTTCTTTGTTGCCGATAATGTAGCACACATATAAATAAACATGAGTGAGGCCAGAAATAACACGACTTGTGTGTGTGTGTGTGTGTGTGTGTGTGTGTGTGTGTGTGTGTGTGTGTGTGTGTGTGTGTGTGTGTGTGTGTGTGTGTGTGTGTGTGTCTTGCCTGCCTTTTTATTGCAGTAATCATAATAATAAAATGGAAACGTAAACCTTACATACTTGAGATATGCTTGCCTGCCACGAACGATATATATTATTTTCTCTCATACATGATTTAAATTAAAATGAAAATATTATAATTTTATTGCCTGGAAACAAAATTATTTTATTTTTAACAATTACCATTGTTTGAAAACGTTTAAATGAATTTTCAAGTACTTTACTATTGTTAAAACGTAAAAGATTGCAGGTAAACTACCCCTTTCCCTTAACCGATCTTCACCAAAAACAATAGGCCTTGAGTACTCTACAATTCAGGGCTGTATGCAAAATATTATTTGATTCTGTTTGAATTTGTGGCTGTTATCGTTTGTCATAGAAAAAATTCTACACACATAGACAGACAGACAGACACTTTTCGAAAAATGACTTTTCTTCATGTTTTGAGGGTAGTACAATCAGAATCACCCCTTATCTAAAAACACGATTTTTTTTGCCATGACCATACTTCCATTTCCTTATGGAACATGGAAGTAAAATAATCTGTCTATTATTAAATAAATTATCATCATAACATTAAACAAAGATGATGATGCCTTTTAATATAATAATAGATAGTTTAATTATTCAAATTATTATATGGGCTGTAAGGCTGTGGTTTACTAAAATTCTCATGCTGTTCGATGTCGATGTTATAATCAGACGTTTTGGCACAGTACTGCGGGTTACTGACGTACATCATGTCAGTTGTTTCAGAAACCTTTCACTGAAGATGACCTCCAGAGGTGAGGCCAAAACGTCTGATTATAACATCAACATCAATCAGCATGAGATTTTTAGTAGACCACGGCCTTACAACCTGGATAATAATTTGAATAATTATGACGCTGGCTGTGAAAGCCTAAGAAACAGATAGATAGTTTGTTATAAAATGTAATTCTTGTTTATACATCTCAAGACAACCACTGACTTTTTGTCAAAATGTGTTATCTTTGATTACAATTACAACGATCACAGAAATCTGAAGTAATCAACTTAGCAATAGTTTTACACTATTAGGTATTAATTTTAAAAATTATATTAACCCACAAAAATTACCAAACTCACAAAAATACATTGTTAAAAACTGTAAAGAAATATAATATCATATAAACCTCATCATTCCTATACTCTACATATAAGTAGTCTTCTATTTGACATTTTTGAAATTACAAGCATTTTTTTTTCAGGACAAGAATACAAACATTTGACACAATATTATGTGAAAACTTGGAAAGGTTTCTGACTACCCAGAAAAACATAGGCATCAAGTATATGATACTCAAGGGCGCTCATAATTTACACTCAATGACGTAATGAAGATTCATAGCATTATACACCTACAGCACTGCACACAATGTGTAAAATTAAAAAACACAACCTACCGCACACTGCTACAACTCTAATATACAGATAACAGATAACAAAGCACTATTTATATTATCTGGCTACAAATATGAGAATTGTGTTCAAATCTTATGTTTACTACACCCCATAGCTCTTAGTTACACCAAAAAACAACTAACATCAGAGTTATATACCAGAACTGACTCATAAACAATGTTTATTTTAAACGTGTTCACTACACTGCAGCAAAGAAGCTTTTCATTACGTTGCAACAAGCAAAGTATCTTAGAAATAAATAATTAATCTGAATTAAAATGCAATTCATTTACATGTACAAGTGTAAGGTTACAATTGATGGAAGGACAAGTTTTTTCATTTTCAATACAATAATTTTTATAAACATGTTAATTCTTAACATAGGTGAGACGAATAGATTAAAACATGTTGATTCTCAGCATAGGTGAGACGAACGGATTGATACACCTACAATAGAAAAGGATGCATTTTGTCTTATCTAATTATAGATGAAAGTTAGCAACTTAGTAATTACTTAGTAATTCATTCTAAAGGATAAGAAATCCATAGATAATGTTACTCTTGTTGTTAAATCAATTAAATAATGATGAAAAAAATAAGAATTCAGCAAACAACATATTAACCTATAGTTCCAAAAACAACCTGAAGCCAGAAAATGAAAGGGCATAAATTTTACACACGAGAAGTTCATATTGTATTTTTGCTGCTTAGTAGGCCTAACACTCTTAAGAAGTTATAGTTGCGTTTGGTCTACTCCATGTCACACTACTAATGAAGTAACCTTGTAGTTATAAAGAACTAAATACACATAGTTATGCCATAAACTAATAGAAACACCAATTCAGAAAGAATGGAATTCAATGTAGAATATTGACCATTTGCAGGTTATGTGGATTAACCTGCTGTTGGATCTTAAACTTTATACTGAAATAGAGACTTCCTCTTTAAAAATGCATATGTTTTATATTTATTAATGCATTTATGACTGCCTTAAGTTTCACACTAAATCATACTTCAAGCTTCCATTTGAAAAAAAAACACAATTTTTGTATTAATTAAATTTAACTCATTGTTTTTTTTAAATTTTCAAGTATTTTAAACATTGTTATGTTCCAGAAATTATTGTTCTTTAATGCAGGAGAAAGCACCAAATCCCTTCATAAAAAGAGTTACTTAGATTAATTCGTAATCAGATTTTGTATCTCAACTGTTTCTTTTTTACTTAACTGGGTAATTTTTCTCTTTATGTTATATTACTTTTTAAATTCAGCTAACTGAAATGATATCCAGGTAAAAATCGCCATTTTCCATATGAAAATATTTAGAAGCTTCAGTCTGGAATCACTTTTGTGTGCTCATAAGGAACAATGGAACACCTGTTTGAAATCTACATAAATCTATAGTACTGGTACCTACACAATTTTTAAATTTTTATACACGGATTAAATCTGATTTCCAAAGTAAATTTATATGAAATCTAAAAAATTAATTATTGTTTATGGAGTAAAATGTTAACAGAAAAATGTACAATCCCTACCCTCTCCCCCCAAAAAACAAACACCATAAAGAGTTTTATTTGTAATAAAATAACCAATTGTGATTTGTTCCAGATTGTCGGATTTCGTTGTCTATGACGTGTCCGTTACTTAACTAAATATCACTATAATATTGACGACTCGGAACACTAAGTTTTTTATAAGTAAAAACGTAAAGTTTTACCTTACAGCCTAAACCGGCTTTCACCTATAGAAGGCTTCATCAGAGGCTGTCGTAAGTAGCGCTGTTCGTCTTGTTGTTGGCGACGAGATAGTGTTTCGAAATATCGAAGCTGTGTGTGTGTGTGGTGAGATGTGTTCGAATAATGCGTGCGATTTGCATTGTGTCTGTTCGTTTAGGCTGTAAGGTAAAACTTTACGTTTTTACTTATAAAAAACTTAGTGTTCCGAGTCGTCAATATTATAGTGATATTTAGTTACAGATTGTGTTTGTTACACAAACAGTTTGACACTCCAACAATAAGAAAAGGATGCATTTTTTTATCTAACTGTGTATAAATTCACAAACTGTTTATGATATCTAAAATTAGTACTGCATTGTGAAAATATCGGTATGGAGAACCATACATGACTTCCATGTTCTTAGATTTATATTTAAATCATTTTCGAAATGAAATATTACTATAGAAACTACTTCTTTCTACTTACTGCTTCAGCCTTAACCACAGTACTGTGATCACTAACGTATACCACCTCACATTATCGCACTCAATTTTCACTGATGATGGAAGTCGATGGCATTGCCAAAACGTCTGGTTTTGTAGAAAACATTGGACTACGGCCAAACATCCCGGGAACGAATTTTAACAAAAACTACTTCTTTGTTGCCGATAACGTTGTACAATATATATAAAAAATTGCATAAAATTAATGGCTTGTATAAGTTAATGTTTGATCTCCATTAAGTAGTGCTCAAGTTTCCAAAGTTTTAATATTATGATGTCCGTAATTAAAATATCAGAGCAGGTTTAGTGTGTATGAGGGTACACCGTGGACAGAAATTTTCAACATTTCCTATTGAGCGTTGCTTAGAGTAAAGCTCCGAATCTACAGTGTATGTTTCACAGAACAAACACGCGAAAAAGAAGGAGCGCTCCGAAGTCACTCATGGACCCTCAGCATCTTGCAGAGGGTTCATTCCCTAAAGATGAAAAGTCTGTCTATAAATCGTTCCTCTGTAAACACGTGCAGTTACACTGCCCCGCGATCCACAGGAAGCAAATCGCTATTCACGCTGGACACTTTTTCGGCTTGCACGCGTTATGTTGGTATGGGTTTCGGCACTTACCATTTAAAAAGCGTGCAAATGTAAGAAAATAAACATGAGTGAGGCCAGAAATAACGCGAATTGTGTGTGTGTGTGTGTGTGTGTGTGTGTGTGTGTGTGTGTGTGTGCACGCACGCGCGCGTGTCTTCCCTGCCTTTTTATTGCGGTAGTCATAATAATAAAATGGAAACGTAAACATTACATAACTGAGATGTTTTTGCCTACCTGGCAAAAAAATTATTTTATTTTTAACAATTACCATTGTTTGAAAAAGTTTAAATGAATTTTCAAGTACTTTACTCTTGTTAAAACGTAAAAGGTTGCAGGTAAACTACCCCTTCGCCTTAACCGATCTTCACCAAAATCAAAAGGCCTTGAGTTCTCTACAATTCAGTGATGTATGCAAAAAATTATTTGATTCTGTTTGAATATGCGGCAGTTATCGTTCATCATAGAAAAAATTACCCTTGTTAAAACGTAAAACATTGCTGGTAAACTACCCCTTTCCCTTAACCGATCTTCACCAAAAACAATAGGTCTTGAGTACTCTACAAATCAGGACTGTATGCAATAAATTATTTGATTCTGTTTGAATTTGCGGCTGTTATCGTTTGCCATAGAAAATACCCTTGTTAAAAAAACGTTGCAGGTAAACTACCCCTTTCCCTTAACCGATCTTCACCAAAAACAATAGGTCTTGAGAACTCTACAATTTAGGGCTGTATGCAAATAATCTTTTGATTCTGTTTGAATTTGGGGCTGTTATCGTTTGCCATAGAAAATACCCTTGTTAAAACATAAAACGTTGCAGGTAAACTACCCCTTTCCCTTAACCGATCTTCACCAAAATCAATAGATCTTGAGAAGTCTACAATTCAGGCCTGTATGCGAAACATTATTTAATTCTGTTTGAATTTGCGGCTGTTATCGTTTGCCAAAAAAAAATTACCCTTGATAAAAAAAAACTGTTGCAGGTAAACTACCCCTTTCCCTCAACCGATCTTCACCAAAAACAATAGGTCGTGAGTACTCTACAAATCAGGACTGTATGCAAAAAATTATTTGATTCTGTTTGAATTTGCGGCTGTTATCGTTTGCCATAGAAAAAAATCTACAGATAGACAGACAGACAAACACACAAACAGACACACAGACACTTTTCAAAAAACGCCTTTTTTTCATGTTTTGAAAAAACATGTAGTACAATCAGAATCTGCAATAATCTCGAACACGATTTTTTTTGCCATCACCATACTTCCATTTCCTTAAGTAACATGCAAGTAAAATATCGGTATGGAGAACCATACATGACTTCCATATTCTAAGATTTATATTTAAAATCATTTTCGAAATGAAATATTACCATAGAAACTACTTCTTTCTATTTACTGCTTCAGCCTTAACCACAGTACTGTGGTCACTAACGTATACCACCTCACGTTATCGCACTCGATTTTCACTGATGATGGAAGTCGATGGCATTGCCGAAATGTCTGGTTTTGTAGAAAACATTGGACTACGGCCAAATATCCCGGGAAGGAATTTTAACAAAAACTACTTCTTTGTTGCCGATAACGTTGTACACATATATATCAGTGGCGAAGTTACATGGAGGAAATTGAGGCAATGCCTACCCTAAAAAATTCTGTAGAATAAAAATTATAAATACGTATGAACTACATAACGTAAAGATTATACATTGTTACTGCGACTGTCAAATTTATTAAACCGAAACGTGCTTTATTGAGCGACCGCTAGATGGTGACAGGTGAGATTCGGCATAGTTCGTTTAAAGCGAATGAGGCAACCTGAACTTGCCTCAGCGTTTTTTGTATACATCGTATGTAAGCAATGTAGTGGTGAGATAGGGAAATGTAGGGAGGGGGGATTGTCCCGCGCTGTACACATAGAGCGTTGAGGCATGCCTCACTTCTGTGGTCCAAACAGTTAAGTTAAAGCGCCTGTGTTGTTTCTAAGTGTTTATTTTATGCGGTTATTAAAAGTGTCACTGTTATTCCGCTGAACTAACAGATGATCAAGATTGTTATTTGAATTATTTGTAACATTAAACATATATATAGAAACTAATCAAGTTTAAAAATTTGAAGTTCAATCAGTTGTATTATTGTGTATGACTAATACAAGGATTGTTCAATAGACACACGTATAGAGCTGTAAAGCATTTTTTATTCAACGATTTTAAAAGAAGTCTCCAATAACATTAAGACATGAGTTCCACTGTTGGGCTAACCTGTAGATTCCCTGCTAGTAAAATTCTTACGGCTGTTTGTGGAACCATTCGGTTACAGCAAACTCTACCTCAGCGTCCGATTTGACCCACCGTCCTTTTAGTGATTCCTTAAAAAAAATTTAAGATAAGGTTTTTGCCTACCCATTCATTAACTACTAGCTTACAAGGTGATTTATTTATCTGTAATCTACTTTTCCTATGTGACTTGGATACAAAGAACCAACATGCATTTTAAAATATTTTTTAAGAAGTTTTCATTGATGTTGAACTGGTCAAGCAGTTCTCGACTGGTGTTATAACGGTTGTCTTTCTGATCATCAGTCAACAAACACTTCATGTATTTTGCAGGGATTCGATGGATGTTTGGCTTTACTGTTAAAATTGCATGACATGATCCTATTTTAATACCCACTTCCCCATAAATCTCTTGCACATTAAGTAGTGTTTTTCATGACTCATAGCATGTACTAACTAGATCGATGTTATCATTGGTGTGATGTGAAAGATATCCAGGTTTGATATCTTCAGTGTCTGATATTCTGACCACCATAAAATGATTGAACTATTCGTAGCACTGCATTCGGCTCATACTATCTTCTGCATACTGTCTTGCTGAAGCATTTTGAATGTGCCTGTAATCGTTTTATTGACTTTGAAGCAGAGTTTAACACAAACATACTGTTCTTCAAGATCTTTCATTTTCCCTGTTTTAAAAATCTGTTGAGAGGTTAGTATACATGTTTACTCCAGCAGGAACGATAGTGTGATGTGTTAAGCAGCATTGTGTTTCAGAAGGTTGCCACTAGTCAACACCACATTTATTGGAACACGATCCATGTGGTGTTTACCATGTTATTACAAAGTTCATTCTTTTTTGAACACACCTTGTATTTGCCATTATATAACTTTATGACATCTCCAATTTCATTACCCATGCTGAATACTATTAAGTTGTGAATTTTATTTCCTGTGTCAGTCTTCGAACATTTTTTGTAGGCTGTGATTTTATTAAGCAGGGCAAAGGTGACCTGATAAATGAGTAGTGTACTAGGCATATAACATTCTGTGACTTATACGGAATTCTAATTTTGATTAACATATATCTAAATACAATCTGTACTGAATATTGAACAAGTAAAACCATTATGTCAGAGCCAGTATTAAGAAAATATTTACCTTCTTCTTCTTAGTTGCCACTAAGATCTTAGAGAGCCTTGGCCTCCTGAACAATCCGTCTCTAGTCTTCTCAATCATCTGCTCTCAGTCAACATCTTCTTACAACGAGCCTGTGCAAATTGTCCTCAAGATCATCCATCCGTTGTTTTCTGGCTTGACCCCTCCTTCTTCTTCCACCATGTCTCCCCATAAATATTTTCTTCAATTTGGGTGTCTCTTAACATTCTCTGGACATGCCCTGCCCACCAAATTCTACTTTTCTTTATGTCAGTGGTGATATCTGGTTCTCCATAGATTTCCTGGATTTCTGCATTCATCCTTATTCTCCATGCTCCTTGGACGTTCACTGCACCAAATATCCTCCTAAGGACTTCACTTTTACACCTGGGCAACCACTCATCCTCTGTCACTGTCATTGTCCAAGTTTCAGACCCATACATGACCACTGGCTTAAGAACTATTTTACAGAGACGAATCTTGTTGTTCTGCTTATGTTTTTACACTTAAATATTCCTTGTAGGGAGAAGTTACATCTGTTTCCAGCAGCCCTTTCTTTTATTTCTTCAGCCATAATGTTGTCCTCAGTGACTAGTGAGCCCAGGGATTTAAATTTTTAAATCTTTTGAAATCTGTGCCCTCCAGTTACCAGGGGTGCTGTTCTCTATAAATATTTACCTTACAGCTATAAAAATGTTGACAAGAATCTGAAATGCTGTAAGGCACAATGAGACATCAATATCAACAGACAAGATGAAGAACATTGCAAGAGGAATGTATACAGATATAGTTCTGATGTTTATGACAGTTATTAACCATTTATATTAACAGTTGTCATGAGATTCAGAATGTTCTATTTAAAAAATGATCACAGTAACATGTCTTGCTGAACAAAATGGTTGAAGACATTCTTGTAAATAGCCTGGACGTTAACAGTTTAAGTGGTAGGAAAATATTTTTATGGTACATAAGTGTGATTGAAAACAGATGTTCTGAAGTATGTAGAGGACAAGTGACTGATACAGTAAATAAGGAGAGTGGAAAACATAATAAATAAAATGATAGACTACAACCCCACCAGGATAAGATGAAGAGGGCTTCCAAAGTAATTGTAGTGAATGATTCTACACAGAGATGAAGGTTAGTATAAGGAGGATGGGAAGAATGAAGAGTCTGTCTGAAAACAAATGGGCTGATGTAAAAATCTGTAAGATGATGTTATGTTTGAAGTTAATGTAAATTAGAAACTGTCATCATCTGATGACAGTTGACAATAACTTTATTGCTCATTTTTGTATAAAATATTTTATGAGTTAAATAAAGTATGAATTTTACAACAATGAATTTATTCAATTTAAAAACATGCTGTGATGGAACAAAAAATTTTTAGTAATTATAAATAAAACAGGTAATCTTAAAAACCAGATGACTTGCAATTTGAAATATTATTCAGTCAGCACCTGCTCTGCCGTCTTGGCTGTGCTGAAACTCAGGGCTTGGGAAAATGAGAGCCATTCACCCTGGCATGGCAACCCATCATTGTGGCCAACTAGTCTCCAGGCAGCTGAGCCTATCAACCACACCAATGCTTCTTTAAGCTCCTGTGGGCGATGGCTTAAGGGGGCACTGAGACGCACCTCAGGCCTGGCAACTGGCTGGAGCAATACAAAAACCCATGACATATACATCCACCATGTATTCATGGACTGCACCTTAAGGCCTTGTGCCGAGCAAACGACCGTGCTGGTGTTCATCCGGCTACGGTGTGGACAGTGCTCACAAACCAGGGTGCAAGATACCCAGGGGCGGATTTACGCACAGGCAGACTAGGCACTTGCCTGGGGCGGCAAATTTTGGGGAGCGGCAAAATTTGAGTTATGAAATGATATTTTTAGATTCAAACAAATTTACAAGTATAAAAGCCAGTTGAATTAAGCACACACGAATATAAAAATTATCTTCACTTAATTTGTAACTATAACGCAGTTAACGTTTTTCACCCAAAAGTAATACGGGCGAATGTTTATGTTTTCAACCGTTGAAATATTTGGCGTTAATCATCCGAGAGATTTTAGATGTTGGCAATCCAGATCAAAGTGAGAAATGTAGATCTGTCAATGTAATACCGAATTGTAGGTTGGTTCCAGAAACCGAGGCAAGCTAATATTTAAGGAATCGAGGCATTCTAGTGATACCGACAATAACTGTGATAGCAGTGAAGGTGAAGATGCTGTTCACACAGTTCAGCCAGAGAGGTCCGTTGTAGAGGAACCTTCATTTTTGAAGAACAAAGAGCCAGTTCACGTTAAAATCATGATGAAATGTCATCAAATCAGGTAGGGAAGGTCTTAGATTCTGATACTATTAATTGGCAAATGAACGAGAGCACACGCGATTATGTAGCAAAGTTTGGATTTAAACAGAACACTAGTGCGGACTGTAAAACCAAAGAGGGAATATAATGATCCCCCCCCAACAGAGATTTGTGGGAGGGGGCAAATTTATACTGCCTACGGGCGGCAAAATGTTAAATCCGCCCCTGAAGATACCCCGTGCATCCTCTGTCTGTTTGTAAACATTGTTCAGACTAAAAAACAATGTGTAGTACAGACCCCACAGTGTATGAACTTTATCCAATTTTGATGAAAATTAACATTAGTAGAGCATAGTAGCTAAGAGTGTACTGTCACAACTTTGGTGATAAATTAATATTTAAACAATGGGAGCAAAAATCTGTGTTTCTGTGAATAACTAATGTATAGTCTGTTTGGATAGACTAATGCTAGAAAATAAAACTGCATAAATGTTATACAAGGCAAGTTAACTCTGTATTTATGTTGTAAAAAATTTTGAAAGTTCAGGACTGAACACTACTACTGGAACTTACAATAAGCAATGAAATGTTATTCTGACAAAATATAAAAGGCGATAATTTTAAAAATCGGTATGGAGAACCATACATGACTTCCATGTTGTAAGATTTATGTTTAAAATAATTTACTTGAATTCGGTTCGGTAATTTCTAAAAAAATATCGTCAACCCTCAAACTAATGTCACTATTTATAGATAGTTTTGTTATTATGGAGTAGTCGTTTAATATAATGTTATTTTCAGTCACTTTATCCATAAAAATTAGGTAGGCTTACTTTATTCTTATAAAGAAACCGAACTACGCAGATAATAATCCCTCCTCCGAAGCACTCCGAAGTCACTCATGGATCCTGAGCATCTTGCAGAGGGTTCATTCCCTAAAGACGAAAAGTCTGTCTATGAACTGTTCCTCTGTAAACATGTGCAGTTACACTGCCCAGCGATCCACAGGAAGCAAATCGATAACAAAAGCGTGGAAATGTAAGAAAATAAACATGAGTGAGGCCAGAAATAATGCGAATTGTGTGTGTGTGTGTGTGTGTGTGTGTGTGTGTGTCTTGCCTGCTTTTTTATTGCGGTAATCATAATAATAAAATGGAAATGTAAACATTAGATAATTGAGATATGCTTGCCTGCCACGAACGATATATTTTCTCTCATACATGATTTAAATTAAAATGAAAAACTATAGAATTTTGTTAAAGTGAAATAAAATGTTTCCATAGAAACTACTTCTTTGTTGTCAGTAATGTATTACACATATAAAACTTATAAAATTTACTTTCTCCATCATCAACTACCATTTTAATTTATAGAAAATTACCCCCTTTCCCTTCAACTACCCTTTTCATTTATAGATATTTCATCTACCTTTCTACAGTGGATTATTATGACCGTTTAAGGATACTTTATGTATCAAAATTAAGCACTTTACTCTTGTTAAAACGTAAAATGTTGCAGGTAAACTACCCCTTCCCCTTAACCGATCTTCACCAAAATCAATAGGCCTCGAGTCCTCCACAATTCAGAACTGTATGCAAAAAATTATTTGATTCTGTTTGAATTTTCGGCAGTTATCGTTTGGCATAGAAAAATTCTACACACAGACACTTTTCGAAAAATTACTTTTTTTCATGTTTTGAGGGTAGTAGAATCAGAATCGAACACGATTTTTTTCACCATGACCATACTTCCATTTCCTTATGGAACATGCAAGTAAAATATCGGTATGGAGAACCATACATGACTTCCATATTCTAAGATTTATATTTAAAATCATTTTCGAAATGAAATATTACCATAGAAACTACTTCTTTCTACTTACTGCTTCAGCCTTAACCACAGTACTGTGGTCACTAACGTATACCACCTCACATTATCGCACTCGATTTTCACTGATGATGGAAGTCGATGGCATTGCCGAAACGTCTGGTTTTGTAGAAAACATTGGACTACGGCCAAATATCCCGGGAAGGAATTTTAACAAAAACTACTTATGAAGGTAGCGGTAATATTCAATTTATTAAATGTGGAGGTTAGAATCTTTGGCATTATATTTGTGTATGTGGTAGAAATAAATGTTATTTTTGTATCCTTATCTACTGGGGGCTTAGATTTTCGAATTTTATGTTTCTTGATGAGATTATCAATTAACGTGTTTTTGTAACCACTAGCTAAGGCTATATGGTTAATGGTATTCAACTCCTCACAGTAATCATCATCACTGAGAGGCACTGCCAACAATCTGCGGATAAAGTAATTATAAGCTGCCAACTTTTGCGAAAATGGATGATAAGAGTCAGCATGTATTGTCACATCTGTGGTGGTCGTTTTTCTATAAATATTAAATTTCAGTTTATCTATGTGTTTAATGACAGATAAATCTAAAAAATTTAATTTATTATCCAGTTCGGTTTCCAGCGTGAATTGAATGTTTTTATTGATACTATTCATATAATGTTTTAGGTTTTCGATCTGTCGTACAGTACCATTGAAAATTAGAAAGGTGTCATCTATATAATGTGCATAAAATATTATATCATTTTTGTATTTGTTATGTGAGAGCAAATGAGAGTTTTCATAAAAATTCAAGTAAACGTCAACCAATAGACCAGAGAGAGGTGAACCCATGGCCAATCCATCATCCTGAATGAAAAATTGGTTATTGAAAGCAAAGTAATTTTGTTCTAAAATAGTTTCAAGTAAACCAATTAACTCGTTTATCGTCTGTGTATTTAATTTACTATTCTCTAATAAATTTTCTTTTTAAGATATTTAGTGTTTCCTTTACTGGTATGTTAGCAGTGGTGGCCGGTGACAATTTGACTGGTAGTGACAATAATAATAATAATAATAATAATAATAATAATAATGTGTTTTGTATTTTATACAAAGTCTACCAAACATACTGTATTTGAAATTACATTATTTACAAAACACGAAAACACTCTCATCTGAATTTATCAGGTGAACATTGCACAGTATGTGGTTAACATGCACGATAATTAAAGTCCATGCGTCGTTCTTTCTTGCTGGCAAACACATCTATAACTTTTTTGTTAAAGTTATCTATTTCATTAACGAATGCCTTTTCACAAGACAGCCTTTTCTTCCTTCATTGTGTTTCTGAGGAAATTCTTTATTCGTTTCATCATGGAGAAACACCTCTCTGCTTCTGCTACATATCAGTAGGATCAGAATTCAAGGTTCTAATGTTGTTGTTTGAAATAAAGTCGTTTATTTTTGTTTTATACACATCAAAGTCAATGACAACAAGAGTATTCCCCTTATCTGCCTTAGTAATGAGAGCATTATTATCAACTAATTTAGCTTTGATTTGTTTCAATAACTTGAACTCGTTGGAAAATTTTATATGTTTCTGTAAACCATGAGGATGGTTGTTAAAATTATGGTGTTTTATGGTATTATTAAATTTATTACTTATTAAAATAATGTCTCTGACATTACTCACAATGCATACTTTAAACAGACGCGTAAAATTCATAATTTGAAGAGTAAACATCGCCAAGAAACAGACATCACTTGTAAACACACATTTTATCCTCGTGTGTCTAATTTAACTACAATAGCTTTCAATGAAGACGAAATGAACATCCTTAATAAGGGCATCAAGTATACAACTTACCTCTTAATAATAAACACCAAATCATACAAGAAATTATCAGTGCAGAAACTGCAGTAAAAACAATTGCAGATCCAAAACTACAAACCGAAGCATGCATTTTAATAAATAATAAATTTAATAATACCATAAAACACCATAATTTTAACAACCATCCTCATGGTTTACAGAAACATATAAGATTTTCCAACAAGTTCAAGTTATTGAAACAAATCAAAGCTAAATTAGTTGATAATAATGCTCTCATTACTAAGGCAGATAAGGGGAATACTCTTGTTGTCATGGACTTCGATGTGTATAAAACGAAAATAAACGACATTATTTCAAACAACAATATTAGAACCTTGAAATCTGATCCTACTGATATGTATGTCAAGACATTGAATAATAAAATCAATAAATGCGTAAATTTGTTTAGCGAATGCACACGTCGCTTCCTGAAGCCTATTAATGCAAAAGCTCCCGAACTCACTGGCCTACTCAAAATTCATAAACACGACATACCGGTCAGACCACTCGTTAATTTTACCACAGCACCCGCATACAAAACAGCTAAGAAACTCGTCAAAATAATCAAAGAAAACATAAATTTAAAGAACAATCATAGTGTCATAAACAACACGGATTTTATTAATAAATGTAAAGATGTCGATCTACTACCAAATTATAAGTTAGCATCGTTTGATATAGTAAATTTGTATACCAGTGGCGGCCGTAGGGGCAGTGACACGGTGACATGTCACTCCCCAGTGGCATGAAAATAAAATGAGAATAGTTATTTATTGTTAAAATGTGTATAACAATGTTTAAAAAAGTAAACGAGCGGAGTAAATTTCATTAACAACCTCACTAACGCAACGGGTCACTTTCGAGTGACAGCCACAGAGTGTCACACGCTGTGGGTTAAGCTGCAGCATTGGTTTCAATGTGGAGTGCGCGCGCATCCTTGGCATTCATATAGGAGGGAGTAAGCGGAACAAAGGTATTCCATGTGACATGCTAGGCTTGTCACCCAGCCAGCGTTCCTCAGTTGAGAGTGGCTTTCCTCGTGGTGTATAGTACGTAATACGATTTTCTAAGTGTTGCATAACGAATTCGGTAGGCACTCTCCTCAGGACTCCGTTTTCTACACTATCATACGATGATAAATTGAAAGTGAAGCAGTTAGGTAGGCCCGTGCCAAAATTAAACATAGTGTACAAACAGCAAAGTACCAAAGTTGATAGATGGCATAAATTTAACCCTGAAGTGTATAAAAAAAAGCAAATGGTTATGTGCCTGTGACGAGAAAAATGTGTTTTTCTGTTTTCCGTGTGTACTTTTTAGCGGAGACTGTTCCTGGTCAAAGGACGGTGTTACGTATCTTATTCATCTCAATGACAAAATTAAAAACCATGAAAAATCAAAGGAACATATGAATGCTGTAATGAGTTTATCTATGTTGGGGAAAGTAAATATACAAACTCAATTAAGTTCGCACTATCAACAGTCAATTGAGAAACATAATGAGAAAGCAAATAAAAACAGGTATATCCTTAATTTAATTACCAATTGTATTCGTTTTTGTGGTGCTTTCGAGTTAGGATTAAGGGGTCACAAGGAGTCCGAAGACTCAGAAAACAGGGGGATTTTTCACGAGTTGATAAACTTTAGTGCTCAGTTGGATAACAAATTAAAAGAACACCTTAATGAATCATCAGCATTTACAGGTACATCAAAGACAATTCAGAACGATTTGCTTGAATGTATGCTGAAAGTGTACCATGACGAAGTTACAAAGAAGCTCAACAATGCAGATTATACAGCAGTGATTGCAAATGACACAACAGGTAATTATATAAATTTGTGATGTTATTCAATTTGTTTCTTCTGCAAGTAGTATAATTCGAATATTATTTTTTATAAGAAAATATATATATATAATTTATAAAATTATATTTCATATTGTAATATAATATTGTGTGTTCGTAGATGTTTCTTGCCAATTTCAATTAGTGATGCTAATGCGCTACATTATTGGCGGAAGACCCGTAGAAAGGTTCTGGAAGTTTCTGAATCCCCAAGGCCATGATGCGCGCGCTATTTCAAATTGTGTTTTAGAGGAACTTGAACCATTAATCGATAATAATCCGTAATGAGTGGGAGGTTCAATGGCGTTCAAAAATTAATACAGGACAAATATCAGTACGCAAATTTTATACATTGCTATGCACATCAAGTCAATCTAGTCATGTCTAAGGCAGGGTCAATCAACCGGCAAGCTCAGATCTTTTTTTCAAATTTGACTGGAATTTGTGCTTTTTTCTCGAATTCCTCACAAAGGACTGAAATTCTGGATGCCGTTGTTCAAAGAAGGTTACCGCGAGGTTCACAAACCAGGTGGAACTTTCATTCTCGCGGAGTAAAGATGGTTTACGATTACCGCAAAGATTTAATCACTGCTATGAAAATCATTGAAAACAGACACGACATAACGTTACAGACAACAATAACGCAAGCATCTTCATACAAGCTATTGCTGAAGGATGAACACTTTGTATTTTGGCTGTCATTTTTTAACAGGGTATGCCTCATGTTGAAATCATTTTCAAACAACTACAAACAAAATGCACTAACCCTGTCAAAGTTCGGGAACAAGTGCGTAACTTTCAACTTAGTATGCAGTCAGTTAGGCAACAAGTTGACGACATTACTCAAGAGGTTGAGACCGAACTAGGAAATACAAAGGAAGAAAAGTCCCTAAAACGACAAAGAAGTGAAGTTTGCAGTAGTGACAAGAAAAGACAAGCTTTAGAAGTCTGTGACGCCATTATCCTGGAAGTAGAATCAAGGTTTCAATTTACTCAACATCTTGTAGCTACAAGGTTATTTGCAGTGGAAGAATTTGACAAATACCAAAGAGAGTTCCCTGATAATTGCCTTCGTGAAATGGTTAAAAAATATCCATTTCTAGAAGAAAATAAATTGAAAAGCAAACTTCAAGTGTGCTATTGTAGACCCGAATTGAGAAACGTTTCTGGCGCGATATCTTTCTTGTTATTAATTATAGATGATGAATTGTGTGACACTTTTGATGAAACAGTTAAGCTTTTAAAGTTGTTGATTACTATGCCTATGTCGACATCAGAAGCAGAGAGGTGTTTCTCCATGATGAAACGAATAAAGAATTTCCTCAGAAACACAATGAAGGAAGAAAAGGCTGTCTTGTGAAAAGGCATTCGTTAATGAAATAGATAACTTTAACAAAAAAGTTATAGATGTGTTTGCCAGCAAGAAAGAACGACGCATGGACTTTAATTATCGTGCATGTTAACCACATACTGTACAATGTTCACCTGATAAATTCAGATGAGAGTGTTTTCGTGTTTTGTAAATAATGCAATTTCAAATACAGTATGTTTGGTAGACTTTGTATAAAATACAAAACACATTATTATTATTATTATTATTATTATTATTATTATTATTATTATTATTATTATTATTGTCACTACCAGTCAAATTGTCACTGGCCACCACTGCTAACATACCAGTAAAGGAAACACTAAATATCTTAAAAGAAAATTTATTAGAGAATAATAAATTAAATACACAGACGATAAACGAGTTAATTGGTTTACTTGAAACTATTTTAGAACAAAATTACTTTGCTTTCAATAACCAATTTTTCATTCAGGATGATGGATTGGCCATGGGTTCACCTCTCTCTGGTCTATTGGCTGACGTTTACTTGAATATTTATGAAAACTCTCATTTGCTCTCACATAACAAATACAAAAATGATATAATATTTTATGCACGTTATGTAGACGATACCTTTCTAATTTTCAATGGTACTGTACGACAGATCGAAAACCTAAAACACTATATGAATAGTATCAATAAAAACATTCAATTCACGCTGGAAACCGAACTGGATAATAAATTAAATTTTTTAGATTTATCTGTCATTAAACACATAGATAAATTGAAATTTAATATTTATAGAAAACCGACCACCACAGATGTGACAATACATGCTGACTCTTATCATCCATTTTCGCAAAAGTTGGCAGCTTATAATTACTTTATCCGCAGATTGTTGGCAGTGCCTCTCAGTGATGATGATTACCGTGAGGAGTTGAATACCATTAACCATATAGCCTTAGCTAATGGTTACAAAAACACGTTAATTGATAATCTCATCAAGAAACATAAAATTCGAAAATCCAAGCCCCCAGTAGATAAGGATACAAAAATAACATTTATTTCTACCACATACACAAATATAATGCCAAAGATTCTAACCTCCACATTTAATAAATTGAATATTACCGCTACCTTCAAAACAAACAATAGTCTATTAAAAATACTACGTCACAGAAAACTTTAGAAAAGAAATCCGGCATATATAAATTATCATGTAATGGCTGCAACAGTTTTTACATTGGTCAAATGGGGAGAGGTTTCCTCAAACGATTAAAAGAGCACACACCAAAATGTCACCTAAATAATCTCACTCTGTTAAATAATATCAAGTCCAACTTTGCCCGCCACTTAATCTTACACAATCATAATTATACCGATTTCAAATCTAATTTGATACCCCTACATGTGTGCAACAAAGGCCGTTACATGGACGCAATAGAAGAGTTTGAAATATACAAAGCATATAATAACATAAACAGCCGAGACTTCATATTGAATGACCATTTAAATGTTAAATCCAACCCGCTATACGATACAGCATTGAACCTGCTTAGGCGTAATCACTCAGATAATAATTCAGTGTCCGATCGGCTTCGCTGTGGTGCGCACCATTTAGAAAGCGAGTGAGTTTCATTAGTTGACAATTATGTGTAACATGTGATTTTAACTGTTAACGACCTCAATAGAGTGATTTAATCTGATGATGGAGCATATGTTCCGAAACGTGTCATTTTAATCGACGTACAACGAAGTCACACGACGGATACAAGGTGATTTACTTATCTATAATCTACTAAAAATATTGTTAAGAGGAGATGAGACCTGGGTTTATGGCTATAATGTCGAAACCAAGGTACATTCATCATAGTGGGCGAGGGAAAGCATGACAAAAACGTTCACATGAGTCTGTCAAACATGAAGGTGATGTAAGTACTTTTTTTGTCTGGAAAGGCTTAGGTCTATTGTGAACTCATTTCATATAACCAGATAGTAAAAAGGAGTTCTACATATGACTTTTAAGGCATTTGTGTGATGTTGTACAAAAGAAGAGGTCTGAGCTATAAGAAAATTAGAGTTTGATGTTGCACCATGACAAAACGCCAGCTCGTGTGTCACTCTGTCTACAGTTATCAGGCAAAATACTGGACAATCATCCTGCCCCATCCACGATACTCTCTAGACTTTTCTTTTTTCCAAACTTGAAGGCAACCTTGAAAGAACATCATTTCCAAACCATAAGTGACACTGAGGAAAATATGATATGACAACTGTGTGTCATTCCCAAAAATGTGTTCCAAGAAACATTCCAAAAGTGGAAGAAACATTGGAGAGATGTATTACTTGGAATGGGACAAGTCTGAATAAAATTGTTCTTAAATTAATGAAGTTTTTATTATAAAAGTTCAGTCTTTTTTTGAACACATCTTGTACTATAATTAACATATCTTGTTAACTGCCTTCATTCTCACTGGTTCCTGTTGCCAGGAAAATCTTAAAATACATACATATAATTTACTTTTTAAAGAAAAAACTCTAACATTCTTCTTTCTTCTAACAAAAAAAAAGGATATGAATATGAATCCCAAACCCAGTACTGGGTACTTGTCTTGAAAAATATATATAATGCAAAAGCTATTCACATTTTAAAAATAAAATAATTTCAAAATGTCAAATACTAATCTTTTATATCTCTTTGAACTGCTCAACAGATCTACTTTCTTACTTGATCATGATGTCTTTGTACCATGAGTTATAAAACTGCTGACTTGAGTTGATCTTTTTCCAAGCTTTCCTCTTTTGTAGTAGTTTATTTATCTTCTTCCAATGAATATTCCATGCTTTAGCTGATTGCCTCATTCTTTCTTCTTGCCAAGTTCTCCTTCATCTGCCTCTTCTGTTGACTTCATGTATTCTTGATTCATATAGTTTCCTGATGAGCCTCCACTCTGCTGCTAATCCATTTACATGACTCAAGCATTCCAACTGGTCCGTAATACCAGTTAATCTTCAATTGTTCCTGAAGGACTTCATTTCTGATATTACCTCTTCATGACTTTCCTTCGATTTTCCTCGGCAATCTTATTTCAGTTGTATTTATTTGGTTTCTGTTTCTTTTGGTGAGAGTTCACAATTCACTATCTCCTATTAGTGTTATAGTCACTGCTACTTTCACAATTTAGATTATATTTCTAAGAACACTAAAAATATTAGCTCTTTCCTAAAAATATTGTTTCTAGTTTTCTAAATAAGTAATGTATGTGTTTCTGGGTAGAGTAAAAATAATTTATTTGTATTGCAAAAGCTCACTTAACATTATTAGTATTTTATTTTAGATAATACTCCACAATGCAAATATAAGTACAACTATTTCATTAATGACTCGGAACACAAAGTTTTTTATGAGTAAAAACATAAAGTTTTACCTTACAACCTGAACCGGTTTTCACTTTTAAAAAGCTTCTTCAGAGGTTGCCGCTGGTAGCGCTGTCCGTCCTGTTGTGGGCGACGGAATCGAATTTCGAAAGATCGATGTTGTGTGTGTGGGGTGAGATACGTTCGAATAATGCGTGCGATTTGAATTGTGTCTGTTCATTTAGGATGTTGTTTTTATTTGTTTTCGTGTGTTTGTATATTTCCAATTGTTCTAGAGTGTCTAGTTTTCGGCCTTTTGTGTGTACGTGTAGAATGTTCATGTTATTGTCGATGTTTTTGTATGTGTGGTTTGCTTCAATGAGGTGGTTTGCAAAGGTGGATTCTGTAGTGGAGTGTGCCTTTGTGTGTTCAATGTATCTTTGTTTGAAGCTAAGTCCTGTTTAAATAAGTCTTAGTCTAGGACATGAGTGTATAATGAAAATGGTACAAAATAAGGTGTAATACTTGCAGTTGCTAAATCAAAATAGAAATAATTATCAGTTAACATAAAGAAACCAAACAAATACATAATGAGTTTTAAAATCTTTAACCTGATTTTCAATTGTAGGTTATTATAAAGAATAGTCAGACAGACGCATCATTCAATTTTAAAACACCACGTCTTGATACTACTAATCTGTGATTGACTTCAAGTGCTAACAAAAAACTCTAACCTAACTTCTACTATGAGCTTTTAACACAGAGTGTTCTAGGACAAGAAGGGGACTATTTCATGAGGTGATTCTAGGAACCAAAAGTAAGAAAACCATGTCATATAAACGTGGGTGCAGGAATGCTTTATTTTCAACAAAATTTTGCCCATGTTTCTGTTTATAAGGTAAAAATAATCTTCTTCTTATTCTCTGGCATTACAGCCTTTGGTGGGCTTTAGTCTCCTCAACAATATTCCTCCGTGCTTCCCTGTTCTCCACCCTTCCTCTCCGCCCTCTGATTCCTATGCTAGCAAGATCTTCTATTACGCCATCCAACCATCTCAGCCTTGGCTTGCCTCTATGTCAAGTAGTATATGGTTCCATAAACCATTCTTTTAGGCATTCTTTCCTCAGAAATTCTTTCCACATGACCCAGCCATTGCAACAACCTCTGTGATTTGATGAATTTCACTGTCTTTCTTTTCCATGCATGAGAGACTGTAGTTCATTGTTAATGCGTATTCTCCAACTGCCTTTTTCTCTTGCTGGGCCATCAATTTTATACAATATCTTGAGCTCAAATGATTTTAAAGCACTTTCCTCATTCTCTGTCAAGTCCACACCTCAGATCCATATGTAACAACTGGTCGCACAAGAGAATAATATATATTTTAAGTTTTGTACCTCTTGTAACAAGATTGCTTTTAAAGATGTTAATATTTGCAAAGTAGGCTCTATTTTCTGCTTGTATCCTTTCTCTTACACTCATCTTAATGTTATTATCATTTGATATACCAAGGCACCTAGATAACTAAGGCAGGACACTCCTTTGAAACACTTCCCATTCACATTGAAATCTCTAGGAGCCCTTCTGGTCTCTGAGTTGGACATTACCATGTGTTTTGTCTTGTTTTCATACAAAAAATGGGTTTCAGAGCTTTGAGTTACAAGCTCTGAGCGCATTTGTGTTACAAGTTGGCAAAACAAAAATTATTCAAGAGTGCAAAAAATTGGAGTCAGAAAACATAATTTTTTAGGTCTGGTATAGAGTAACTTTGTTAAAGTGCTAACAAATAAATAAAAATCACAAATTTATCCATATAGAATGAATTTAAGAGAAAATTTATGTAAACAGTATTAGTTAAAAAACATATATGACTTTGAGAACTTTGCCTTGAATTAAAAACAAAACATGGCAGAAAATGCTATGATTTTACATGAAACCAAAAATTACAGAAACATTTGATGATTATAAAATAATTTTGTTTAAATTTTATTACTATGAACAAAATGTTGGCATCACTGACCCAAGTGTATTGAATCTAGTCTGAATGTGACCAATTGTTGTTCATAAATAATGCTGTTTTCTTAGCTGAGTAGCTATATAACTAAAATTATAACTGTAATATTTCTTGCCATGTTTTATTTTTAATTAATGCCAAATTTTTCAAACTAGTGTTTGTTTTTAACCAAAGTTATTTACATCAATATTCTCAAAAATAAATTTTATTTGTAATTTTTCTTTGTTTATTAGCAATTTAACAAAGTTATTATACACCAAGCCTTTCTGACTCCAAGTTTTGGCACTTTCCAACAACTGTCTTGCAGTCTACTAGTAATACAGCTCTGAAACGCATTTTTTTTTGTATATTTCAGGTCTAACAATGCATGGGACTACTAATATTCCCCCATAACTTGTGTTCCCAGAATTTTCATCTTGACCTGTTTAACATTCAGATCAGAAATATGGGAACATTTTTCAACATGCCATAACTCAAAAACAAAATATTTCCAGTCCTATATTTATATGACAGGTTTTTTCTTATTTTTAGCTCTAGAATCATCTCAAGAAATAGTTCCATCTCATCCCGGAACATTCTGTATATAAGATATTCATACATCTGAAATATGAGACTAGTTATATGGTAGACTATCTAAGGCTACTATAAAACCTAAGTTTGAATTTGAAAAACAAATGTCTGCCAGTATAAATTTAATTATTTGAAGAAAGGAAAATTTCTTGGACAATAATATTAAAACATAAAAAATACAAGTAACATTTCATGTCTCGCTTCAGTGATAGACAGTACATGCCAAAACAAATAGTACCAGTGCTGCAAGAACATTCTACAACAAAGCTTTGTTTGATATAAATAAACAAAGTTCTATTTGCTAGACTTTTACTTGACTCCTGCTTTGCTTTATAACTTGATTCTAGTGACACATAGACGTCAGTTCCCATGGTGAGATCTCTCAGAAACAGCTTCTTTTAGCGTTCTCAAAACCTAAGCGTCAGGTAAATGAAAAGGAACTGAAAAGTTTACACGTAATGTGCTCATGAGAATACTTCCATACTATAGATTTGTTTAATGAATGATGACATTACTATGTTAATGACAGGTGGTTTTTGAACCTTTCACAATATTTATTTATTTATTTGGGACATGAACTTGGTCCAATACATATCAAAAATAATGTTTAAGGGTCAAAATATCTTCTCTGTTGTTAGAACCACTTTAGTATATACCAGGTCAGTGGCGTATCTAGAATTTGGTCTGGGGGGGGGGGGTCTAGTTGAGTCAGCTTCATACAAAACAAAGACAAGTGAAGATTAATCAACATTACTGTCCCTAAAGTGGTTGAAAAACATGCAATATATCCTGAAATCAGTCCCATTAAAATAAACAGAAATAACACAATAACAATACCTGTTATTGAAACATTGTTTAGAAGATACTTATTGACTGAATTGATTTTCCTATATTTCATTTTTTAAATGTAGGCCTGTACACAACTGCTGTGTAATAAGCCTGTTTGTATATCTAACAAAAGAGTTACTACTATAATAGCATAAACAGCTGAAAAAATAATAAAATGGTCTAAAAATTCAGAGATTAACAAAATTCGTCAACTTTTTTCAACCCTTGGAGGTTGAAAACCTCCAGTCCCAATCAACCCCCTCCCCCTGTAAATATGTCCCTGTACGAGGCTCAAATTATAATACAACCACCCATATATCCATTGATCACATGGTGCACTGCGAGATATAGGCTTTTGACTTTCAGTACTGTTCGATTTGGCGCATACCGTAGGACTGTCTGTCACAGAAAAGTGACAGATTAGCGTTTATGTTGGTTGTTTTTTGTTTTAAAATTATTGGCCAGAAGATGGCTACCAGTTCCTAGTATAACTAGATTATTGCTGTCTTACGAAATTTAATCAATGACATCTGTTTTCAAATTTAAACACAAGTATTTTATCACTTTTAATATTTAAAGATATTAAATTATGATGTCTACTATCTTCTAAGCATAACGTGGAATGAACTAGGTGATTGCTGAGTGAAGCTGGGACTCTATGCAAAATACAGCAGTAGATTGTATATACTGATTGGTGCACTGAAATCAAATGTGAATCAGAATAAGTGATAATCTTGCTGTACGCACAGTAATTGAAATTATGGAATTTAACTGGATAACCAGAAGTTAATAGGAACAGTTACACCAATCTCTAGCTACAAGATTTTTCCTACTCAGAGTCGACCACAACCACAGATATTGATCAGTCCATACACACACACACACTTTATCGTGTTGAAATTGTGTTTTTTTTCTGTCTTTTATGCCTACTACAGTAGATATTCCAAGAACATAAAACACTGATTAAAATAATTATTCTATAAAGTTCATATAATGAATCAACAAAATAGAAAATGAGCAGATTCTGAAAATAATAAGAAAACCTATAGGTTTACAATGAGGTTTATTGTAGAACTACAATAAGAAGACAATGGTGTCACAATGGTTGATGAATCAAGGATTAGTGACTTTTCTGATCACAGGTGCAGTGAAGGGAAGCAACTACATGAAAATGCACAGACTGGAATATGTTTACAATATTGCTGAGAATGCAAGATATTGTAGGTATTTGGAAACAAAAAAAATTGGTTCAGGATAGGAGGAGCTCGATGACCACATCAAACTAGCCAGGCAACTGAAGGCATGACGAGAGATAATGAATCAATGGGTGCATTTATATAAATAACAAAAAATAAATAAATAAATACCAGTGTGTAGCATCAATTAAAGCATTGGAAGCACAATTCCCTTTTTAAAATCCTCTATTAAAAACAATTAAATAATTATTTATTAGATTATTCAGAGTATAAATAATTATTTATATATATTAACATTTTTACAAATAAGAATATACTTTTTTAAGTACAATATTGCAAATTACCTATATTTAAATGTACATATTTTGATGGTTTATAAAATTTAATTAATTGTCAATCAGAAATTAATTTTCAAAAAGAATAATTTATTAGTGATATTACATTACGAAAAACATATATTTGTTAGCAAAAGTGTTAATTAAATCACAAACAAAGATTTCTCTCTCTCTCTCTCTCACACTCCCACCTTCTCTCTCTCTTCTCTCGCTATCTTCTCCTCTCTGACACACACACACACACACACACACACACACACACACACACACACCCCCATGTGCACACATGTGCAGGAAGATGTGTATTAATTGCAGTTATTTATATTATTCTGAACATCATAATCTTTATTTTTCTTCTTATAGTTAACATAACTACAATGGTTGTAAATAAGTTTGATTCTAGTAGCAAATTCATTTACTGTATTTATGAACTCGTGCAACTCATTTCACCAACAATGTTACAACTATTAACTGATGTTTCCAAAGCACTAACACTGTAGTGATGAATTATGGGAGCCTATTGAACGTATTCTAAAAATTAATTGACAGAACATCTTTGCAACTAAAATCAAATTTATATCCATTGTAAAGTAACTGCTCAACCAAGCATGCACACAGACACATATACACACACACACACACGTTTACTGATTATCAATGGCCGTTGTTCAATTTCTGTGCCATAGGCTATAGGCAATACAATATGTACACAATATAATGCACACTTATGTACATGGTAAGATTTGAAGACGCTAATTAAAATTCAGTATAACATATTTCACACCATAAGCATGCTTTTATATACAGTATATGCGATATTCATACTGATGATTGTATAATATATTCCTGAATTTTGTTGTCCATGACGTGTCCATTATTATTAATTAACTATATATAACACTACTGACTAGGATCGCAAATTATTATTGATGAAAATGATAAATTTTACCTGATGCCCTAAACTAGTTTTTCGTCTGTTAGAGCTTCATCACAGGCTGCGAAAACTGTAACGAACTCTAACAGAACGAAGACTAGTTTAGGCCATCAGGTAAAAATTTATCATTTTTATCAATAATAATTTGTTATCCAAGTTGGTAGTGTTATTATAATGTATAATATAATGTTGTGATGTTATTCAATATGTTTGTTTGTTTCTTCTGGAAGTAGTGTAATTTCGTATTTTCTTTTTAACACCTGACGCACATTTCAATGAAAAATATTAATAAAATCAGAGGTTTGTAAGTAAATTAATAACAATCAAAATAATTCTAAGTTAATATAGAAATCAACGAAGAATTTTTTTATTATTAACATAATTATATTATTTCAATCACTTTCTGCTATATAATACATTTAATATTTATAATGAATTTACCTCAAGACTTTTTTTTCCTCATTAGGAACATGTTTCGGGTACCATCTTGTACCCATCCTCAGCCTTCCGGTTTTTGTGTCTGGTGAAGTACATATGTGTTGGTTGACTATTATTATTGTGTCTTCCTGTTGGCTTCTGGTACTTCAAATTGGTTTTATTGTGTGTGATTGTGGTGTATGTGTTAATTTTTTGTGTATTTTCGATGTTGAGTGCTTTGAATATTGTGTCATGTTTTGTATTAATTTGTAATGAACATTTGGGAAAATTTACAAATATACAAACATAAAACACAAAACAAACTAATACCTGAACAAATATAAATCAATACAAAACATGACACAATATTCAAAGCACTCAACATCGAAAATACACAAAAAACTAACACATACACCACAATCACACACAATAAAACCAATTTGAAGTACCAGAAGCCAACAGGAAGCCACAATAATAATAGTCAACCAACACATATGTACTTCACCAGACACAAAAACCGGAAGGCTGAGGATGGGTACAAGATGGTACCCGAAACATGTTCCTAATGAGGAAAAAAAAATCTTGAGGTAAATTCATTATAAATATTAAATGAATTGTATTATTATAATAATTATTTTTTAAATAATTATTAACATAGAATTATTTAGATTGTTATTAATTTACTTACAAACCTCTGAAGATACTGATATTTTTCAGTGAAACGTGCATCAGGTGTTAAAAGGAAATACGAAATTACACCACTTGGAGAAGAAACAAACATATTGAATAACATCACAACATTATATACAGTAATTACTGCAAGAAACTTCGAGTTACCTATAAAGACAATAATGAATATACAATATACACACTGGGGTAGAACAAGGTTTGCTTTGAGATTCTGAATCTATGGGTTTCATTTCTCAATCTGTAACAGTCGAGATCTAACTAACATACAAGGTTCGGTTTACAGCAGGATACATCAGCTTCAACACATATAGGTTGAAAAGGGGCATTGAAATCTGATGATCTGGAGTTGAAAAAATAAATATTTAAATAAGAATGTATTCATATCTTTGTATTAGACACAAAATTAAATTGTCATAATATCTTGTAACTGATGTTACTTTACTTAAGTTGCAACTATTCAGTCCTGTACTGTCCTAGCAATAACTTCTGTAAACCATTAGGTATCCAAATGACATTAGAAACAAAAACCCAAATTAAAAAGATTGTTTTTATTATCTTCTTAGTAGAGTTAATAACTATAACAAAATTGAAATAACACTGTTGCAGACCACTATAGAAACTTTTTTCCAGTTAGCGCTTTCAAGCTTCACAGTTCATCAGATCAGAAATCATGTCAGATATATAGGAACATATCACATATGATTTCTGATCTGATGATGGGCTGTGAAACTTGGAAGTGCTCATCAGAAAAAAAAATTCTGTAGTGGTGTGAAACAATGTTATTTCTGTTTGTGATTATAACCACTAACAAATATTTATTAATTATATAACCAAATTATTTCTAATACTTAACTATGTAAAGTAAAATAGATGTTAATAATAAAGAAACCATTCCATACATATATTAAAGAAATAATACTATGAAACGAGTGCAAGGAAACCTCTTAGCATCATGCCATCATGCAAGTGATAGATGTAAAAACAAAAAGACAAAAAAATCAAAAGACAAGGGCAAAGTAGGCCTAAGGATAGATTTTTATTGCGCTACAAGCCTGCTGTGCTACTAACAGGCAAATATTATTGTAACTAATAATGCTCTGTTCAATAATTAAACTGCAATAATATTCGTAACGGGGTTTAACTACTTATCCAATAAAAGAGTTCATCTTCTCATATTATCTATAATTTTTACATATTACATTCAAAAATAACATAAATATTTTTGTGTTTTTTCATATTATTTAAGTAAAAAGTAACACTTATCAATAGATATAACTGACCACTAACTCCTATACTTAGATCAAATGTGTGACATTTAATGTATTCTCTGCTTAAAGAGTGAAAATCCACTTGTAGAGAAGGGTGGTTATTCTATACAGATTAACTACATGCAGGCTGTATCATGAAACAATGGAAATACATTCAGGACATGTTCTACATGTAAAAATAGAGAAAAAAGGGGGCCAGAAAACACTTTGTTTTTTCAAGTTATGCACTCTAAAAGATGTAACCCGAATATTAACATAAAAACTTTGGATTCAAATTCTGCACATATACGAGACAATTTTGCTCGTACACTAATTTCATGATAAAGTTGATGCATTTCGATTTTAAAACAAAAGGATATTCAGGTAAGATGATGTAAAATCTTCAATTCAATAATGTCTACAAAATAGTTACATGTTTTAAACAAAGGACCTTAAAAAAAGGACCACTTTAATATTTACAACGGAATAACTCTAAAAAGATCCCACAATATAGATTTCTCCTCTAGTAAATGAAAAAAGTTACTCTAATGTAATTTTCTATCTAGTTTATGTGAGAGAATGACTTATGCATTAAGTAGTTAATACAACTGAAGTTCATATTGCTTCTATATGTGTTACAAACGTACACTTGATTTTTGCAATCATATGTTTCTGATTAAATGTTCGCAAACTTGTCTGATTAAATTTATTTATATAAACTAGGTGGAAAATATTTTTGTATTATTACTTGGACAGATTTCTGTGTTTTGAGTGAATTTCTATAGTTATTCCATATCAATTTTAAAGATTGTTTCAAAAAAATCTTATTTAAAAAAATCCAGCTGTTATACTTTGAATCATCTTATTTAAATTTCCTGCTGTTTCAAAATCTAAAACCATCTCATTGACAGAAAATTAGTATATGTATACAAAATTTAAATCCTAAGTTACATCTTTTGAATTGATGATTTTAGGCTAAAAATTCAATAAGAGCCGTTTGGGATAAATCTTTAAAGAACTGCAACTTGCAAACAATGTATTTCCAATCATATACCCATTTATATGACCTCTGTTTTGCTATTTTTCACATGCAGAATGTGTCATGAAAGTATTTTTCCTACTTCATAAAACACCCTGTGTGTATGTGTATATGTACATATATATATATATATATATACTGTTCATGATTTCGAGGTTCGGTCATTAATCATGAAAACTCAGTTTTGCGACGTTTCGAGATTTATTCTTCTCATAATCATGCCTACAACATTAAAATATAGTCTTACTACAATTATATTATTTGTAAGTGTGTATAGGTGTGTGTAAAGTCATACGTTACACACACCTATACACACTTACAAATAATATAATTGTAGTAAGACTATATTTTAATGTTGTAGGCATGATTATGAGAAGAATAAATCTCGAAACGTCGCAAAACTGAGTTTTCATGATTAATGACCGAACTTCGAAATCATTAACAGTATAATAATACGGTCGATAATTAACATTCCTATATATATATATATATATATATATATATATAAATAATCAAATAAATAACTAATTTCCACAAGTTTAACAATTATTTATCTAAAACATGGAATTACTATCTGCATCATAAGAAATTCACAATAATTATCTGATGATGAGGATACTAATTAATTGTGTGTAACATACAAATTTTAATCTTGCATTGGATGAAATCAATTGTTTCATGATAATTTTAATATAGCTACAACAAACACTGGCATTACACTTCAATAACAATATTATACTCAATTTAAACATTCTTTTAATGTGTAAAATTTCTTATACTTCTGAAACAATAAAAATATTTACATGTATAAAATTTCTTGTACTTTCTGAATTAAATAATTTTTAAATACAGTATAGGAAATGAAAAACTGAGATTTCCAATTACAGTATTTCTGTTTGCTCTTGTGGAAGAAAGATAAGTAAAAAACACACACTTCATTACTAATTACACTTCAAAAATAATATGCATTATCACAGTAAAGTAGCAAGCATGGTAGAAGTAAGGTGGGTTAGCAGGCACGTGTATTAGGACTGAATGTGTTAAAAATGATGAAAACAGTGTCTACAATTTCCAGGATAGTACATTATCGAGGGTTCAATGCAAACACCAAATATAGTTACAGAATAAATTAATTAAACGTTGGTATTTCAATGCTATCAACATATTTCACATACATTACTCCTGTCTTAAGGAAGTCTTGTAGAAACTGCTTACACAGAATTTTTGTATTCTGTTCACTGCACTGGATTTAAAATTGCATAAGGGCTCAAATTCAAATTATTAACTTCCAAACTCAGAAACAAAAACCTTATACTTGCAAAGATATTAAATTTATATCTTCTCATGTTATTGTAGTTTTTAATAATAAATAAATTACATTTGTTTTTTATAAAAACATGTCTTTATTTTTAAATATATTAACACTATTTCAACAGTTTCAAAATATCATCTTCAGAATATTTATAAAGATGACAGTTTGAAACTCTTGAAACAGTATTTACATAATATAAACAATTCAAACACTTTTTGCTACAGTCTAATTCTTGATGCATATATTATTTATTTAATATTTATAATTTCTTTACTTCAAGATATTTTTTTCCTTATTTTGAACATGTTTCAGGAAGCCTATTGTTCCCATCCTTAGCCAACTTAATTTTGTATCTTTTTGAGTACTTGTGTTTCGGCTGGTTGTTGGTATGGTTTCCCGTGGGCTTTTGGTGTTTTAAATTGGTATTATTGTGTGTGATTGTGGTGTATATATTAGTTTTTTGAGTATTTTCATTGTTGAGTATTTTGAAAATTGTTTTTGTTTTTGAAAAACTAATACCTCTCATGCTGTAATCTAAATTGAACCATCTTTTGAAAGCAAGTAAGTGATGCCAATTTATTTTAATACTGGCACCTTTTAACAATATTATTTTATAATTACAGCACATCAAAAAAGGGTTAAAATAAAAACAATTGTTCATGGGCTGAAGCAATTAAGATTCATATGAAAAGTGCTAAATAAACTAATAAACAACATTGCATGCTTACTTGGTTGAGTTGTTTTCCTAAATTTAGAAGAACTCTTACTATATTTTCTATGAAAATATAAAGATGGTTTCCACCAAAGTTCTCATGTAATTTCAACTTCAAAAGATTGTCTATAAGAAAAATGGCCAGCAATCTAAAGCTATTCCGATTTGATTCTTTTGTTAATTTTTGTTTAATCACTTCCTTTTATTTAATCATATGTAGTTTTAAAACGTATTCCATACATTTTTTTCATACAATGTGCATATTTTATTTTTGATTTCAGTAAAATTAATGTATAAATAATTTTCCAATGAACTTGGACAGGAGTAACTGGAGACAACGTTCATTGGAGTAACTGGACATTGGACTGGAGTATAGTCTTTGCCATTCATAATGTTAATTTTTCCAAATTGATGATAAATGCATATTATTTTTCTATATTTCTAGAATTAATTATTTGAATATAAAACTACTAAAAAGACTGTTTTGGCCCAAATACTATATGCGAACTCTAAGATTTACAAAACTTAAATTATATTGACGGTGAGCATGTTGGTAACATACAACACCTTCCTGCAAAAGAAGATGGAATTTGGCATTTCAAACAAAAAATTCTTAGCAAAATTTGTGGCCCAGTGCAGGAACTGGATCATAAGTGAAGGAGAAGAAAGAACTTTGTGCTGAAAGAATGACAGAACATGCAAATACAGTTAGATTTATAACAACTCAAAGAATTATATGGATGGGTCACATAACACAATAGACTGCCATAATTAAACATTAATCAAAAAGCCAACATAGTGGAAATCATTGAAAATGATGGGGTGAAAAATTGGTGGAGATTTGCTGAAGGTCGGAAGAGATGAAAAACAAAATTGTCGAAAAGCTCAAAATCCACCAAGGGTTGTGATGCCAAAGAGGAAGAAGAATTAACTATTGATACTCTAATTTATTTTAATAATGCGTTAGAAGGTAAACAGAATACAAAAGTAGGCACACTTTGAACATACTCCAAGACAGTGGACCCACCAGAATGAAAGGACTGGACTGAAATCTTAAGGATACTTGTAAGACCAAGTGTCCCAGAATTATTCAGAGGAAGAATAGCACACTTTGATCATGCTACAAGACAGTGGATCCACCGGAATGAAAGGATTGGACTGGAATCTTTAGGATACTTGTAAGGCCAAGTGGTTCAGAATTATTCAGAGGAAGGATAATGTAACAAAAACCACAGATTTTCAGAATGGAGGGAAATGAGGGGGCCTAATCCTTGATAACAAGAACTAGAAGTATTTCATTGAATTGTAGGAAAACAAAGAGGATTACAGTAACAAAAATAACTAATATTGGAAGAATAACAGGCCAAAAAAAAGAAAACAATCGGAGTTATGATAATCACTTAAAAATAAGCATTGTTTGACATATCTTATTCCTATGAACTAGATTTTTGTAACTGGTGATTACTAGGAAAAAGAATAGACACAAAAGTAGGATATTCATGCAATATTGCTACGATGCTTACAAAAACATATGAGCTCATATAAAAATAGTATGATTGATAATAGTATATTCAAATAGTAGTTTTAACAAAATATTTCTTGGTTAACAAACATTAAAACCTATTTCAAAAAATATGTATTATATTATTAACTCACAACAAACTCCAATTCACATTAAAAATATTAAATAATATTTTAACCATATCATCCAAACATGTTTAATGGAAACTTTTTTCAAGTTATTTCATTTTTATATTCTTTAATACATATTATACGCATTAAAAAATTAATTTTTTAATTGGAAATTATCACTAAACTGAGAATAAGTGAATAAGTTTATGTTCACATGCTTATAGCTGTAAGCAATAAACTTTAAAATATTTTGTCAAATATAATTAAAATTTTATTAAATTTACCAACATAATGAGAAGTTGAACACTTTTACTGATTCCTTATGTAATATTATGTGCATTTTAAGAAACATACATTTCAAAATTTTTAATTTAAAAACCCAGACTAAAGGAGGAATGTATATTCTTACTAACTGACTGATTTATACCTTGGGTGCTGAGTTGGAATCTTCGCTTGACGTGAATGTACTAGATGTATCAATTCCAGAATCTTTGGTTTGTGGACCGTCAAAACGAACAGTTTTCTTTCTTCTACGAGTGTCGACCAATGTGACTTTCATCTCTCGGTGACGTTCTGGCCCTTCGCAGTGATGCCAACCATTGTGAACTTCCACCGAGATCAAGGGGGAATTTCATTTCGATTTTTGCAATTTTGTTATCAGATATTAATTTTAACCAATTTTGGGTTATGGGAATGTTTGATACTGGTGGTTGAAGGACAGGAGGATAAAATAGGAACCATGTGTTGAATACTGTTTCAAATAATAATAACAACACAGAAATAGTAAAATTAATGAGAGAGAGAAGAAACACAACAATTATTATTTGTATAAAAAAATTATTTTGCAAATAAAATACACAGAAGAGTACAGAAAGATAAAACACAAAATGCAAATTAATATATATATGTACAAAGAAGTAGTCATATGCAATTTTAAAAAATATTAACATTCACACATCTATATGAACTTGCAAGCAATAATGACTCTCTTAACACTTGCATTTAGAATTTTCTAATAGCAGTTCCTACTAAAATTCTTATTATTCCCACATCTTGCCCAAAACACTAAACAAATTAAAATAAAGGGCCGTTTTGTATAGTTATACTCTGTATACTATTGTTAAAAATTAACTTCAGTATCTTCAGCTTAGATAGTCCACAGTGTTTAACATTTTTTTTATATTTGAACTCCATTCTACGAATGTTGAAAGCTATATGTTCAAAGATACATTTATTAAACACAAGAGTCTTACTACCTTCTGATCAGAAAATCAGTCATCTTCAGATTAAATACTTTGTTACAAACTACGATTCATGCAATGAATAGTGGGATTGGTCATGGTATGGTGGGAGAAGTATTGGCTGCTACACCAAGTGGCTCGACAAAAATTTATCTGGCTTTACCTGTTAGACAATCAATGAATATATCCGTCACAGATATATACAGAGAAGTTGCGTATCTCATATTTGAGTGTGTCACTTGGATGGTTAGTGGTGAATGAAACACAGTTTTTAAGAAAATAAATTGAGTTACCTATATATTCTACGATATATCAACCAGTTAATTTCAGAAGTATATAAATTTATCAAAAATAACTGAATCATTTTTAAAAAGATACTGTTTAACAAAATAAAACTGCTGTTCTCAAACATCACAAATACATAAATTTGTGAAATTCAGACTCTTAATAAAACATCTGCATGACCAATTAAAGTATAAACCCTCTGTTAGACAACGGGTTGAACAGACCACATATTAAATGGCAGAAGCAGCACAGTGGACAGGAAAAGGAAAAATGTTTATATTACATCAACATTATATCATATATTATATCAGATCTCATTACAGTTTAATGTTTTTCTTATACAACACATTTTTGAAAATAAAAATTATATTATTTTGAATTATAGAGTTGCCACTGAAGATTGAAGAAAAAAATAAAATTGTTAAACTTCAGAAGGAAATTGACAAGAAATCACAGAAGTTACTTGATTTTCTACAGAAAAAATAATTAAACGATTTTAGATGAAAAAGGTTTTTCAAAATAATGATATCATGCAAAATTATTATGCACTGCACAAATTATTCATTTGTTTTGTCAACTGTGAATTAAAATTCATGAACCTATTTTCGAATTGAAACAAATAAAAAAGTACTTTTCTGAAGATAACTCTTCAAACGCATTTCAAATAAATCAGTTTGCTTAATCAACTGCAAACTACATAGTTAATAACTAACTACATAGCTACATAAAAATATATTAAAATGTCTTATGGTTAGTAAACCACAACTTGATAATGGCAAATATTAAAAACCCTTAAATTTTGCATATACATTTACTAGTTATTATTTCTAATAGGAATCAGAAGCCTAAGAAAGAAGTCATTATCGCTTGGTATTTTGATGGAGAAGTGGAATTGTCAATAGATCATTCAACAGTACCAGCAGTTTATGTTATGTTACTGCAGACATTCTGCACAGCTTAACAACAGTCATTAACAAAAACTATTATCAAATTTTTTAATTAATTAATTTTTTGAAAATTAAATTTTCAATTAAAAATTAGAAACTAAACATACACTATATCACAATATACCATAAATACCAACATAAATACAAGCTACACACATTCTTCTCTCTCTCTCTCTCTCTCTCTCTCTCTCTCTCTCTCTCTCTCTCTCTCTCTCTCTCTCTCTCTCTCTCTCTCTCTCTCTCTCTCCTCAATTGACATCTTTTTCTCCTTCATCAGGAAGCATCAGGAAGACAAAATAAGCAAGGTGGTCTTATTGCGAGGTGTCGTGGAGGTAGCCATTTCTTATTTGTAGAGCCTTACAAAAAGCTGAAACTTGATCCTTACACCAAGCATCAAAAACTGAAACTTGAAACTTTCTGTTTTCTATAACACAGGTGAATGAACTGCCACAAAAACCAAGTTACGGAGTCGTATAATACAAACAGCAAAGAACATTCCTAAAATTGAAGAATTGATATGAAGAAACAGAATTATTACCTGTGGAAGCTGTCAGAATTAATGGAAACCTCTGAAACTCTGTGTGTGTGTGCGTGCGCGCGCATGTGCAGTGTTGGGTATAGTGTCTGTATAATATTACATGATTATTTGCTAGTTGGTATGGTTTACTGACTGCAACAGAGATTATGATTTGTACAAGAATCAATCAAAACCAAAGTCATTACAGCCAATCATCTCAGCAATAATTTCATTACTATTAATCAGATAGCAAAATATGAAAAGGTGAATATATTTATAAATATTTAAGTTTACTAATATCTAACAATACTGAGAAAATTAAAAAAGAGGAAACGACTAAAATCGCATAACTTTAACTCAGTTTGTGGTCCCATGCAAAAGAATTTGGTTCAAAAACAAGAAAAGACACCCAGATGAAATTTGTATAGAGTCACAGCAACCCTGCTATGCTGTACGAGTTTCAGATTTGGATAACAATGCAAAGTGATGCGAGCAGGATTCAAGCTTCCAAAATGAAGTTCCTGCATTGCCATACATGAAGGAATGCCACGTGAGAGGACACGATACATAACAAGGCCATATACAGAGAAGTAAAATCTTCAAATCTACTGAATAAAATAAAAGATATATATCAAAATATATGGCTACATTATGTAGAAAGAATCATATCTGACAGATAGCTCAGGTGAGCACTCTTTTATAAGTCAAAAGATGAATGACCTCCTGTAAGACTGAGGAAAAGTGGCTGAAACTTGTTGACCAGAACAGATGATGTTAGCTAAACATTGGAAGGAGATTAGGAAGATAAGCTTTGCAGTAAAACTGAGTACCTACCTCTCACAGTTGATGTATAAAAAGCTTGAGTGAATCAGATATTCATGAAAATAATAATGTTATACTAAATTTTAAATAAACTAATACACAGAAATAATTTTAGAACAGCAATAACTAAAATTCTTCAGGCTTATGTGATACACTTTTCACATGGCAAAAATATTAAAATTTTATAAAACACTAATTCAAATCTATTTCAACTTTCCTATTTATACTAACTAAATTAAGTGAACTTCAAATATCAGACACAGAATACTTTTTAGTATACACCATAATTTAAAATCCAATTAAATTTTCTACAAAGAATTATTGCAATTTTTTGAAGTTTAAAGTTTTATAAAAGTAATCTATTAAATTTTAATCACAGATTTTGTATTTATATTATAAAACATTAATGAAACTTATAGAAGTACTACAATATTCCACCATAATCTCCATCAAAATGTTCTGAACACACAATACAATAAGTAATAAACACTATACAAAATTTAATTATATAATATCATATAGATCATACATCATCACTGTACTGACAAGCGTCGACACTAAATCTAGACTAAAATAAATAAAATTATTGATCAGTTCTAAATAAATAGAAGATTCATAACGTTATTAAAACCTCATAAACTCAGTTCTTTAAACATCTGGATTTCATAAAAATTAGTAGCATTAATTAAATCCCATAATGCCTATATAATCTAATTATTACTGATCACAGTATGGTGACCATAAGAATAAGAATTATTAAATTATTTAACCATTTAAATTATTTTTAATTATACTAAATTAGTGTTGTAAATAAGATATATTTTCCCAGTTTTTATTTTATATTTTATATTTGAAATTTAAATGTTTGTGTAAGCTTTTAAATAAATACAAAATATTTAATATAGGTATTTATTGGTAGGCCTACTCAAATTTTAATCAGTCATTCCTTAAACTAAATAATATTCTTAAAAAATGTTCATACTAACTAGCAATTTAGAGTTTCCACTATCCTAGACTATACAAAGTTGAACTTTTCACAATATGTAAATCTGATTGCAGATATTTACAGGCAAAGCAGAATGTACTGTTGTTGACTAATCACGCAGAATAAAAAATTTTGTAAATAATGTTCCTAAGATGCACCATTTTCACGTTATTTGCAAAAAACTGAATTTTACACCAAATTACCAATATTTTGTAGTAATAGATTTTCAAATATGTGATAGTTACAGTACAAGTGGGTTAAAAAAATCCTGTACCTATTACAGTCTGCTTTATGGTGACAAGTTTTCCAAGATGCACTGAAATACCAGTTTTTGCCAACAATTGTCATTTGAATGCCCTAAGTTCTATTTGAAAGACAGTTTAATAAAAAGGGAAAGCAAATAAGGTGTTTGGTCTTTTAATTTGTACAAACACAATTTTTTAAAAATAAAAACATATCAAAAACATACCAATTTTTTGTGAAATAATTAGTTATTTAAATAGAGTTATGTTTTAGAAAAATTGTGTATGATACACTTTCTCACCAAAAAAGCAATAAAAAATGTTCTAAACATTAAATTGCAGTACTAATTAAAAGTCATATTTTCCTGATGTATCCATCTGTAAGTAAGCCAATTTTTATCATGCAGGGGTATTCAGATTTTATACTGTATAAAGCATTTTTTTATGATGTCTTTATGTTTACAGCAAATCATGAAAATTTCTTTTATTGGAAAATTTAAATTTTAAAATTAAAAAAAATTTTCATAAATCTGTATCTTAATCGTATGTTATCCAATCTGAATGTGAAAACCCTCAAATTATCAACTTGAAATCTGAATCTAGCTTAAGTTTTATTAAAATTCAGATTGAAGGTATTTTGAAAGAAATTGGTTTGAGTACCTTTTAACCCAAAATTTAAAAGTGTTGTTCCAAGAATTTTTAGACAATCTTAAATATATTAAAGTGCATCACTTTTATTGTATTCCAGTAATAAAATCTTCTATTTTATTTTTTTCTAATCAAATACTATTTTACCTCGGTTATTAGAGTGAGAACAGATTACCAAAGTTGAGATATCAGTTCTCTGCACGCAGCATTGATACTTTTATTAATTACCGCTTATAAATATGCTTAAATAAATCTTTTCTTTATTATAATTTCTTTATAATAATGTATGGTCCATCATTTTCAGAGTAAATGCCGATTGTAAAAGCATACAGAAAATAAATCTGGTTTGCCTGTAGTCTCACTCAGATGGTTGCATGAGTACAACTTATCATTTCAATTTTATAGTACGGTTATATTATGTACATATGTCATGCACCAGTGTCAATTGCTGCACTACGTTTTACACATTACACCTTAGTAATAAGTGTCCTGACCATACTAGTTGCATTATGAATAAAATGTGTTATCAACCAGTGCTTATAATAAGTATATTTTGAAGAATGTAAGAGAAGCAGTTAATTAGATATTGCAATGAATATTTTTGTACTATTATTTTACTTCCCTAATAATAAAATCAAATGTTATATAGATGGTCTCACTTGTATAATAAGCTGATATTCTCTAATACCCTTGTCGGTTAACAGTATAAAACTAATATGACTCCAGAACCAATAGAAATTACCATAATAGTCAAGGCTGTTTCTTACAGTGTAATTAAATTATATAAGGCAGATAAACAAAGGAACTGGAGACTGAAGGCAATGGACAGAGATGAGTGGAGACGGGTCATAGCGGAAGCCAAGGCTCACCATGGGCTGTAGTGCTGGAGAGTAGTAGTAGTAGTAGTAATAGTAGATAAACAAAATGCATTGTCATTTTCCATTTGATAAAGCTTACTTCTGTATTTATTTAAACAAGATCTGACAATTTAAACTGATTTAATGCTGTAAAGTGGAAATTTATAAATAAGAATCATAAGAGCCCATGAACCAGTCAATAAATGAAACTGCTTCTCTGCAGCCACAATATAACATGTAATCTGAAAATATAATTCGTTTTAATATGTTTTTTTCTACTGTAGGCTTCACAGTATGGAAAAGTTTACAATAGAAAAAGGTTGAGTATGGTTAGTGTGTTTAGTTATGCAAACTATAAACATGATTTTCACAAATTAGAAGTTTTCAAAAAAATTATGAATACAAGAAAAATTACAAAAACAAAAAGACAATGTAAGATTGGTTTGGATAGTTATTCTAATTTTTTGGCTAGTTTACAGGAAAATATTTTTTAAAAAGAAACACAAATATGTATAAAAAAAGTAGGGCCTATACAAATTTGATGTTAATTACACAAAATTTGAAATGTTTATTAAAAAAAGTGTGCAAAACAAATTGTAATTCATGAAAATATATAAAACCTGTTTTAAAATGCTGTTTTCTTAAAGTTTTAAGACTTTGTTATGTGTACTTTTTTTGTAAATAACTACAAATGCTGTAAACACAAAGAGTGTGTGTGACTGGAGTCTTTGGTTATAGAAACTTTTTGTCATAAAACAGAACTGCCAAAGTACCCTAACTGTTAAACTACAGTCGTTATTATTTCAAAAATACTATATGACGATAACAAAATCTACAATTTTATTTTAATATTTTCTAAAAATAAGAAAAAATGTTACTAGAAGCTACAAGACGGAACTGAATCAAGGTAATATATTAATTGAAAAAAAAGCAAAAGCATTACAAATATTACTCGAAGATACTATGATAACACATACAATTTACTGGTGCTGATTGTATTTGTTAATACAAAAACAGTCAAAATACAGAAATACCTTGTTCAACATGAAACATAGGTAAACAGTACCATGTCAGTGATTAGACAGGATATATGATGCCAAGGGGAATGAAAGTGTTAAAATTAGTAGTTACGCTTTTTGATTTGTTATGACAGTTGGCTACATCAACTTTTATAAAAATTTATAGCAAATAGTACTAGTATTATTTTCATTATTTCTACAACCAGTGAGAGGCACGCCAGTAGTGTCCGGCGCCTGTGTGCAGAACTTTAGTTGGCGCCCCTATACCCCCACCCCAAATAAAAAAGCACTTTGTAAAAATGTATCAGTGAATACAAATGAAATATGAAATATCTTAATAATAAGTGTATTGAACAAAAACCAGGAATTGCAAAAAACATTAAAAACAATAAACATACAAGAAGGGTACAAAAACAAAAACATCCAAAATAATTTTGGTGAGAATACCCATCCAGAGCACCAAAAAGGTTAATACAGTATAAATAAATTAATGAATATTTTTTTCAAATATTTCCTTCCCACATGATATGTTTGGTGCCTTTACTATCCTGGCACCTGTGTGCACCGCACACTTTGCACACCGTGCCGGCGCGCCAGTACTGCTTACAATAACATTTTAGTTCTGATAATAGTACTACAGTATTAATAGTCAATGTCATTATTGGTTTCATATATTTTAAGTCCAGTTATTAGTTGGTACTTGATATTTTATATTTTAATTGTATTCAATTTTTTTTTAGTTAATTAAATTAAAATTGATTTGATATTATTTAGTTTTGATAAAATTTATTTTAGAAAACTGAATTGTATCTCGTCACCTACATTCAAATGTACATTGAAATCCAGACAATGCTCAGCAAGTATTGGTATCTTCTATTTATTTGTGAACTGATAGAAAAGTGCTGTAGCTGATCGTGGAAGGGAACCGCAAGGGTACGCATGCCACAGCGAACAAGCACACCACACACCAACACCTGTAAAACCTCACCGCTAAGAATTTTTTAATTTTTTCATCTAATATGGCTTGTTTCTGAAGTCGTTCATCTCCAACCGTATTGTCCGTATCACCTGCCAGCGTGAAGGAGAACAAACACACACAACGCTTGTATATCAGATACAAAACACATAAAGAGGAAACCATGTAATATAATGTAGTAAGGCCCACATTTGTAATACTTTTACTTGTGTCATACACAAACAGATGGCTGCAGACCTATTGATCAATTATGATATGTAACTGGCTTCACTCTTAGTGGAGCAAGAAAAATTTTAACTGCTGCTAACACAAATAAATTAAATTAGAAATTCAATGTATTATGACTAAAAAAAAATGCCTTCTGTATAATAAACATGAATATGTTGTGTTAAATAATAAAAAGGAACATACAAACTTTTATATCTATATGAATACAAAAATCTTTTTGAAACCTAACCTTATTCTGTATTCCGTCATAATTTATAACTATTTAAGAATCAAGTAAAACATCAAGTTGCTTGGCGCATTTGTGTACATGCATATTCTTTCTTTTTCACCAGGTTTACCCTCTACCACAGGCACACACACACAATATTATGGGACAACTTAGATTTAGATTTAATATTCAGAAAAGGTATTGTTGAATATTTATATAGCCTGATTAGTTATACAGTTATACTAAGGCTTTAGTATAATTAATGCTACAACTAAATTTAAACAAATTTTTCACTTTGGACACCAGAATTTCATTGCTTTATACTTAACTTATAATGATATCTGCCCTACAATCTAAACAAAAATTTGACTAATCTTGGAATATTCAAAAACTAATTAAGCTAATTAGTAAGATTGTGAATGTTACAATTAATAATAAGCATAGCTCTATAATCTACTATAAACAAATATTAAATTTTTAAACTGATACACACTTATATGAATGTTTTTTTTTAATCTACTATATTAAGATAAAAGAACTAATATTTAATGAAAATGTAACTGATAGTAGTAAATGTTATCACTATCACAACGTTAATTATTTGTTATATACAAAGATGGTTCAAAAAGTTCCCAAAGTAATGTCTTCCATTTAAAATAATAATAGTGTCAGGGAAATTATTGGTTCATAAGTTGACAGTGCTCATGAAATCAAAAAGTGGCCAGTTTCCTCTTGCACACTAGCATAGATACACTAGCATTATACAGCTCCCGCCACTGTACAAGGGCAGTGAAACTAGTTTAAGGCGTATTTTATAGCAACTTGGGTTTAGGTGGCAGAAGACTAAAAACAATAGAAAGTTGTTGATTGAAAATCTAGACATTAGGGAAAAACGATTAACATACTTAAGATCCAGTAAACGGTACAGAGAACAAGGTCTGCCAATAATTTTTTTAGACGAGTCGTACATTCTTTCTAGCCACCTTTCAAGTAAATCGTGGTAGGACAGTTCAAATAGTGGTGCATGCTGTCCAATTTCTCAAGGGGATAGGATAATTATTATACATGCTGGTGGCGAAGCAGGCTTTGTTCCAGGCGCACTTACTGTGTGGAAAGCCAGCAGCAAAAGTGGTGATTACCACGACAATGTTTGTAAAATGGCTACAAGAAAAGTTGATACCAAATTTGAACCCAAACAGTGTTGTAGTTGTAGATAACACGCCTTATCACAACGTACAAATCGAAAAGGCCCCCACATCTAACAGTAGAAAGCAGGAGATGAAAGATTGGCTTACCAAGCACAATATCCCATTTAGTGACGGTATGTACGTCCCAGAACTGTACAAGCTTGTAAAAATGTACAAACCTAGGTTTCATCAGTACCTAATTGATGAAATAGTGAAAAACAAAGGGCATGACGTTCTGAGACTTCCGCCTTATCATCCTGACCTCAATCCTATTGAGCTGGTTTGGGCTGACATTAAAGGATACGTGGCCAGCAGAAACGTTTCTTGCACTATTTCTCAAGCGGAAATGTTATGCAAAGAAAAAGTGTCAAGTATGGGGCCTGAGGATTGGGTAAGGAAATGCCGACATGTTGAAACAATTGAAGGCGAGTACCTAGCTCAAGAACCAGCCATAGACAATATAGTTGAATCACTTATAATTTCTACAAACAGTGACAGTGAATCAGATTCCGAAAGTTCAGATGACGCTGATGAATGGTTGAGTGGAGTTGAGGAGCTGGAATAACAGAATCCAAGCGAATGGACAATAGAGTGAGTAATAGTAAATAATTCATATACCACAGGCTATAAATTTAGATATGATAGTGTAAATTCATTTAAATTTTTTCCGTAAAGCGAGGTATTTCAGTAAAAGTTTAGGTTTATAACTTTCATTAAAAATTATAATTAGGTTTTTTTAACTGACATATTACAGTAAAATGAAATGTCGATTGTGCGAGAAATGGTCGCGAACACTGGAGTGACTCGCCACGATTGTGAGTAGTATGATTGTGGCCGCGCGCACAGGCTAGTGGTGGCAGCTGTACACTAGTATTGATGTGTCTTTCTGTAATGTGCACACGACAGCTTTGCAATTAAAAATATCTGTCACTGAATAATGTAAAAACATAAAATTTTGCATTTTGCTTCAAAAATCATTGTCAGAACAATTAACATTTTTGGTAAAAGCAAATGGTGAAAAAACAAATAATGGTTGTGCTGATGGTGATATTCATTGGTGGGGGGGGGGGGGGATCTACTTCAATAAATCACAAAACTACTGAGCATGTTCAAAGCACAGTTCCAATCTTCTTTAACAGAAGAAAACCTTCTGAGAAAAGAGCATCACAAGTTGGAATATCAACGCGAAGTTGTCACAGTATTCTTCATAAATCTGTCAATGCAGTGCTAAAAAAAAAGTTGTCAAAAAATCAAAAGTAAACTTGAAAGACACTGGCACAAGATGTTAATATGGCTGAACAAGGCAAAAATTTTCTGAACAGTATAATCACAGGAAATGAGATGCGGTGACTTTGGAACAATCTATAGATAGACGCCCATCCTTTTAATGTAAATAAAAACCATCACAGATATTTTTTTGATGAAAACAAGATACTTTTATTCTACCATTAGATAAGTTACCATTCACCTTCTATTCATTCCATAAACATGGAAATTTATGTCAATATTCTTCACTGTATAAAGACTGCAATCAGAAGACATGTTCTATAAAATTAAAAAAATATATATATATACATATAGGGTTCTTTTAAATGCTAATGAAAGACATCAGTCCACCTTAGTGAAGCATGCATATCTTGCACAGTGCACTGTAGTGGTAATCACCATCTACCACAAACTATCTTGATTTGTACCAACTGTTTTTACTTGTCCCTTCACTTAATCAATTCTGAAAGGAATATAAGGATTGAGAATGGCAATTAAGGTTTCTAAGAAGAGTTCGAAGAAAGTTTCCATAAATATTATATCCATATTATATATTATAATATATCCATATCCATATTATATTCCATAAATATCAATGGAATAAGTGTTTAGATACAAAAAGAAACTATTTTGAATTACACACAATGTACAACTTTTTATTATACACAGGTTTTGTAACACAAAATAATTTGGGAGCTTTTTGAAGCTATCTCATGTTAATTTCAAAATATATTATTATCATACATTCTTACATCTCAATCAAATGCTACACAAACTTTGGGATTTCAGTACTGTTTTATTATAGTTAGTTGACTGAATCAGAAACATGAAATGTTCTAAAATCATATTCAAAAGTATTCTATAAACAAAAATAGTATTTTTTAATTGTACTGGAATTTTTATGGATGGTAACACATTCATTTTATCACCAAATGTGTACCACTTATTTTTAAATAACTCATATACCATTGTATCATTGTGATTGAAAATAAACCTAAGTATTTTATTAAAAATAAACATTAAATGAATAAATAAATTTAAATTATTATAGTGATTTTCACTAAAGAAAATGTGTGTCGGTGTATTTTAATTATAAAATGGTTAATTGATACTGTTAAAAGCATAATTTAATAAACAAGTATATAATGTACGTACATTTGTTCTGTATTACACTTAATCCATGTTATCTTATAGTACTAATAAGTCTACTAAAGCCATGCAGATTATAATTTTAACAAAATAATTAAGAAATCATTGCAAACCTACCTTTTTCGCTATCATGTTCTTCACAGCTTGTACAATCTGGTGTTGATCTAAGTTCATCATCAGAACTAGAGAAAGACCTTTGGGGAGGCTGTTGCTGCTGGTGATGTCTAGGCCCAGCAGAACCTTGATTTCCACTAGAAGATGACTGTTTTTTTGTTGATCCACTTCGTTTATGTTTTTTAGTTCCAGAAACAACAACTATTGGAGCACCACCACCACCACCACCACCACCAACACTACCACCACCACCCCCACTAACACCACTGCCACCACCACGCATTAGTGGTGGCCCCAACGGCGCACAATCCATTGACGACGATTGTTCTGAACTTAATGAATCATTTCTATAATCACCGCGGCCACTTGCATACTGCTGTGAACGCATTAAACCTTCTAATTCACCTTTGTAATATCTAACATCTTCTTCCCTAGCTCTCTGTGTCCTTATATCCATTCCACTATCACTACCAGCCAGTCTTCCTTGTTCTTGCTGACTGTATTGTCGTCTTAACACACTGCCTGAACGTTGAACTAATGGTTGATTTTCTTTTTCAGCTGCGCTGTGGGCTCTTTCTAGTTTTGGTCTTTTATCAGTTGGCGTTACAGGTTGTTGTAAATCAGCCTCGATCCTCCGCATTATTGGATCTCCAGATGCCATTCCTTTGTTAATCCACTGTCCAGTTTTGCTTAGTAACTCTTGTTTCTTTCGACAGAGGATGCACACCCATATCACCTGTAACAACATTACATCATTACATTACAGACTGCTGTAAACAAAGCAGATACATTAAGATAACAACAAATATGTTAAAGTATAAACTACACTTACTGCAGTTACATATTTCGTATAATATATTTGCTCCTATTAGGAAATGTAGGGTCATGGAAACCTGACGAGGCCATCTAGTCAGATTGCCTGCTTTAGTCATAAATGATACCATTTACGACCTTAAAAGGGTCACTTAGTGTTCAGATGGCCCTGTGAAATTGTTTGAAGTAAATTGTAAAATAAAATGAGCAATCTCAGATTGAACAGTAACCATTCTGTTACTTAACTAAATATAATTATTTCACTACGACTCGGAAGTAGTGAAATAATTATATTTAGTTAAGTAATGGACAACGAAATCCAAGAATTTATCCTGTTACTATTTGTCCTAACAAAATAAGACTAATGTCTTTAAGTACTTACCACATATTTTTGTTAACTGCTTCAGTAGAATCTATCTCTAGCTGCTTAAAATAATATAGAAAGGTATTGATTATTTTTAACAATACATTCCTCATTTAACGAATGTGGCCTGAGAAGGCCTTGTCTTCTGTCTAGATGACAAATATAATTAGCAATACTATATTACAAAATATATACAGGAAATGCAATAATTTTTTCAGTTTTTAGGTTTTTCAGTTTTAGATTTTTTTTGTTTCTGTCACTAGCACACTGTAGTTTGTGACTGGCTTACACACTGTAGTTTCAATGCTCTATGCTTCGAGACAGCACGATGTTGACAGAACACTATACTCCGACTAAATGAAATGGCCTTTAAGAAACTAGACAGGACCACATTGGTTGGGGATTTCCTTAAATATGTATGAATAGACGACTTGCTTAGATGCAATGAAAGTAAACAATAGATGACCATTTCGAAGGTTGTTAATGTAGTAGGCAGATAGTCTGATACGATGGGGCCCATCAGGTTTCCATAACCCAAAATGTATCTGTATCTGCAAATTATAAGATGTTGTGTATTGTCACTAAAAAATGTATAAATATCAGTAAATATTTATATATTTTTTCAACTATAAACATTAACTTACTTATTAGATTTTGTGGTTTTACTTGTAAATAGATTCAGTCAAGCCACTGAAGATGCCTCATCATAGAATACCCAAAACATTTGGTGTTAAACAAAAAAAAAACATGTAAAACAGTGTGTTCTTAAGAAACAGTAAATTAATTATAGAACCCAACACTTATAGTCCTACTCAATGTAGGAATACAGTGTCTAAAAGACAGGTACAGTTTAATGTCACTACTTGGACCCTAACAATTACAAAATTCAAAAAATCCATGGTTTTACAACATGTATTAGCAGCCTCACAAAGTGTAGTCATAATTTTTTTTTATTGGCATGTTATTACCTGTAGCAACCCTAATAACATTTAACTATATAAAAACTACCTTGCACAAAATGTGAACTGTCTTTTTAATAGCAAAAAGACAATAACCAATTATTTTTCTGGGTTCAAAACCAAATGGTTACAAAAAAAGGTTGTTAAGTTTGGTTAGTGTAGCTAATGATGTTAATTTTCAACTAAATTTTAAAAAGTCAAACTTTAACAGTTTGCAAAAGTCAAATGTGTAAAAAAGCAAATCATTATTGGTTGTTATTAAAAGTAGTCGATATTTGGTTGTGCCATTATTGTTATTACTAACAATTAAACATGAAAGAGGACATTTGAAAAGCAAAATAAAACTGGAATAACTTGAAAAATGATTTCCCAAGTTAGCCAGAAACAAGGTAGAATGGGGTTGTTGCGTGGGCCTAGTGATCCAAATGAGAGTAAAAGGAAAATAATATTATTGAAGAATGGCTCAGCTCTCCAAATGATTATTAAAGGAAAAGAATATTATTATTAATATAATCATTATATTATTAGAATAACACAGTAATGAACAAGACAATACTAACAATGGGTTCAACCCTATTCAATATAGGGAATTCTATTAAGTAGAGTGCTTAAAGCCATAGAATATTTACAAATCACCCAGTTACTTCACATCACAGATATCATTAGTACACTATTGTGACTATACCTGTTGAGGGAGAAATTACACAGTCACAGAAGTAAGCTCTTCAACTTTATAGGTACCCTGTACTTTATTTTACTTAACAGTAATATTCTCCTCTCAAATAGGAAGAAAATACCTAATAACAGTTTATAACCAAAGCAAAGATGAGGTATATTATTTTAAAAAATCTGAACGTATACATGCTTTACCTCTGTGTAAGTTATATACTGTACCAGCAAGTTATTTACCATGTGCAAATTTTATAGCAGTATAACCTTTTTCTAATGTAACCATTATCTAGTTATATAGTTCTTGTTTTTAGGTTTCTTTTTTTTATACTGTGAATAAATTGAAAAATTGTAATTCTGAAGAACCAGTATTATGTCACCATCATCACCACCATCATCATTGTTATTGTTGTTGCCTTCAACAACATTATATCCAACTATACAACATAGACAATTATGTCTGTTCCAATTTCAAGCAAAGTGAAATTAATCTATTCATTTCTTTCAAGGAGAGCCACTACTTCTTCCTTATGGGTTATACACCTGTAATAACTTGAGGCATGCAATCATCCGATGTCCTTAAAATAAGCCCATGCCCCTTTATTCTGTATTCTTCTAGTTTCTATGTAACACTCTTATAACTACCAGTTCTTCTCTGACTTCAACCAGTATTATGTTACCGCACAATTCTCTCATCAATCAGTACTATGTTACTTAACAATTAAAATAACCTACTTGGTTGATATGTAGAAGTGATATTTGTTTTTCTTCATACATGAAAATATTTGAATATTTAAATGGGGATATTTATAAAAATATTAAAATCTTATCCAACAATACTACCACTGCATTCAATAACACAGTGTACAATCATAAGCAAACGTTATTTTCATTCATACATTATTTTTAAATAGAGTCCGTTAATATTCAGCCCGACATAGATTTACTGAAATACTACAGAAATATAAAAAAATAATATTTTTCGTACGTTACTTTACAAACTTTATAAATAAAAATGTTTATACATTATAAATTGTACAGATTATAAATTAAAAACTTTAAGAACAGGGAAAATTTTGAATGAATGGACACCTACAACACAAAAGTGTACAGTGAAAACAGATGAAAGCACCATATCTAGTTATGCGTTCATTAAAAATGAAAATATGTATTCTGATTCAAACAGTGTTAACAAATTAATCAGGCACACAGCCAAATGATTAAAATGAATATTTTAACAAATCCAAATGAACTCAACACATGATAATTTAATTAAAATATTAAATTTAGTATCAAGTATAATAAACATATGTAGAAGTGATATTTGTTTTTCTTCATACATGAAAATATTTGAATATTTAAATGGGGATATTTATAAAAATATTAAAATCTTATCCAGTAATACTACCACCGAATTCAATAACACAGTGTAAAATCATAAGCAAAAGTTATTTTCATTCATACATTATTTTTAAGTCCGTTAATATAAAAAAATTTTATTTTAAATTCAAGGTTGTCACACGAATGTTAAAATAGTGGACCAGTCCATCTGCTTTGAACTGGAACAAACCATTTTTGGATTAACCCTTGCTGGAGAAGATGATGAAAAAAGAAAAAAACGGCCACGACAATTTAGATTCTGTTTACACTGCCTAATACAGAAAGTACTTTACATTATTTATGTACAACCTAAGTAATATTAAACCCGAACACATATAGTACGATGCAAATTATAGATTCCTTGTAAACTGAAACAATTATGTTTTCTGCAGTGACTCATTATGCGCACGCACACGCACACGGGCGCGCACAAAGGGGTATGTTTGGCGTTTATTGGATGTTTAGTTCAAGTTCCCTTTTTTAAAATTCTAGGTAATTTTTTTCCTTCCTTTCATTTTTGTTTCAACCAATGGAGTTCTGGAGTTCTTTTCCTCTCCTCAACTTTCCTCCTAAACACCCGCTAATGTCGAACATTATTTTGTTTCTGTTTGGACTGTGTGTACACGTGCGTTTGGGTGCGTGTGTTTCAATCGAAGAAGGTAAAAAATTCTATATGTGTGCACAGGAAGTCAGTCGTACATCTTGCCAATATGGGGCTTCCCAGATACCGGTCTGCTCACTAAAAACCTCCTCCTTACACACAGGCCTTAATAATGCTAATCCTGCGTGACTGTCGCCACATATTTCGTCTCGACCGAAGCTCTTTCTCTGGGTCGACATGTAGGCATCTCGCAGTAATGCCGCTGGCTCTGCTAGCGACTCCATAGCCTTTTCGCACGACGCAGCAACTTAATCACAACTGCAGCTAACCGCCACACTGCATTCTAAGCGTCCAGGGTACATTTCGCAGTATTCTCGGGACTCAGTGGTTGCTGAGGGGATAGTGCCTGATCTCTTTTTGTGCCTCACTGAAGCAGGAGCAGTTGAAGATCGCCTCAAACATCCTGACAGCGTGAGCAAACTTGTATGCCCCGCTCATGTCCGAATTTTTCCAAAAAAATGTCAGAAACATTCGTACCTCGACAACAGTTGTGTTACGAAAAATTACCCTCCCCATGAGATCCAATTACCCATATTTCTTTAGTGAGGCGACTACATGAGTCCATTCACCACTATGCGACTTATATTGTTCAAGGTCATGTTTAGGAGTCCGAGATGTCATGCGATGCTCATATATTCTGTGCCGCTCTGCTGCCAAAGTGTCAACTGGGAGCACTCCTGAGATATCACATACCGTATCTTTTCTACGAAACAGTGAAAAATGCGGCAGTCACTCTGATAGCGCTTAACCGATATATTTCAGCCATCTTTTTTCTATGTCCCTCAACTCTTGATGCATCTGACCAGATCACCGCATCATACAGCAATGCAGATGATACTATTCAGGCTAGCACCAGTCTCCTGACTTGTCTTGGTCCTCCATTATTGCTAGTATGCTCAATACGATTCTTAAAGGTCACTATAAAGTTAGTCATCTCTCCGACTTAGCGAACGCAGGGCTGAGATTTAATTGCATAATTGCCACATAAAAGTGTAATAGTTCCACTTCTTCTTCCTAACCACAATCGTCTGTTTTCTTTCGGCCAATACCAGCCCAACTGATCTCATGCAACGATGTGTGCTTCATCAAAAACATTGGTGATTCCTTCCAGATATTTTGCTGCTATTACAATGGCTACTAGCATGACATCCTCAGGAACAACCAGCCTCAGTAGTTCGGCGTAGGCTACATGATATTCCATAACACTGAACCCAGTACAGAAGCCTATGAAATGCCTTTGATTACTTTAATTTAATGGCCTTAAGAACAACCTCTGTACTGTATACGAAGGTCATATGACTGAAGTACTCTGCACCTATCTTCTTAAGATACTGGGCACTCAGTACCTTCCATCTGGCATTCCGAATACACAGTATCACGACAACACAGTACTTCTTCGTATCCCGATGGCTGAAGTATGTCGGTTTAGTCCTCTCAGAGTGACTGTCGCATTTCTCACTATGGTCAAACTTTGTACTTGTTTAAACTTTGTACTGTAATATCCGCATTGCAGTTGCGTGCAGTGACGTCATTTTTCTCCCCGCTATCTGCTGCCGGCTTGATTCAGGCTAGCAGCAGTCAAGTTTAGTTAGTTACTTGCAAGACTTCGGACGGGCAACTCGCCTCAGTTCGCCAGCCGCGGCTACATTATTTGTCAATATTTCTAAATTTTAGCATGATCATCATGCGCTAATTACTTAGGCGTTCTCGGCCTCTACGCACGATTATGGGTTTCAATATTTAATTCTATCTCAATTCTCAGGCATTTATGTCGCGCTAAACTGCACGCGCCAGCAACTATCTTCTGACAAATTCTCAATAAATAATGAACTCTAAAAACATATACAGTCCACTTCGTTATTTCATTTCTCACCAGCTAACTCAACAACTGGCGTTCTAAGACTAACTTAAGATTACTTCGAAAGTGTCTAAGACGCATCATTTTGGTCCACCAAGGCCGGATCCGAATCGTGATTCGGACCAAGATTTTCATCTATATTTCATTTAATGGGCCCAAACAACGTTTGGTTCAAGCCCGAATACTTTCAAACTTTAGATTGCTGGCCGTTGCATGCCTTCATTGTTCTCAAAAAAAATAATAAAAAACTTCATACGTGACATTGCAAGATTCTGCAGAGCATCATATCTGAGACAGCAAGACACTACAAGTCATCCTCATTTGTCGCACAGCAGCGAAATTCTAGAACCTCAAAATTAAACAGAGAGCTACAGCTTCTAGCGTCACCCGACCAGCAGAAACAAGAGTTGCGCCACCATCTAAGGCCTGCCGAACAGGATCATCAAGGAAGCAACAGGATCGGAGCCATCTTGAACACGCCGGGATTCACAATCCACGTGACTATGACCTTGCATTTCTCATAATTTTTCATTTATAATTTTATGTACAGCAAAGTCAGTAATATTTTAGCACAGATTTAATAACATTTAATATAAAATCATTAATAATTTTTACATAAACAGAAATTAGTGTCAAGTGGCCATAAACTTGTATTTTTACCTAAATTTTCATTTACGCAGCTGTACTATAATACATTCAGAAACTTAAGTGATGTGATAAGGCTATATGTATATTGTCACTTTGAATGATTCATATTTTCGATAACTTCCATAACTATTTTTTAAAGAAATTAAGTACCTATTATAGTAAGTAATAGATTAAGTTGCATACCGATCACTGGCTCCCGCATCATATCAGGATTTAGTAAATTATTCAAATTACAACAATAAATTGTTCACCTGCTCTATATTTAACTATCGTTTTCGAATCACATTTTGCATTTCAGTCATGGCTGATGTGAAGGCATTAATTAAGAAACGGGGCACAATTAAGACTTCTATATCCCGTGTAAATACATTCGCTGACAATTTCGATCCGGACATAAGCGATCACCATGCCTTAAAAATTAAACTCCGCCATTTGATGGAATTGTCCGCGAAGTATGATGACTTTCAGACTCAAATTGAGGCTGATGATTCCGATTTCACATCAGTAAGTGACAGGGTTCAAACAGAGGATGATCTCTGTAATATTGAGTGCAAGCTGCACCATTTATTAGAGCAAGTAGAGGAAGTGAACAAAAAACCATTGCTTCAAGCTGAAATTACGCCAATTAAAACCTCCCCTATACAGTTAGAGCCAATTAAATTGCCCTGCTTCTCAGGCAACATTATTGATTGGCAGCATTATTATAATATGTTTTTGGAACTAGTACACGTCAGAACTGACCTGACGGACATTCAGAAATTACACTATTTACACTCTTCATTAAGAGACGAAGCTTTAAATGTAATAACATCTCTCCCAATAACCCATGACAATTATGCGGTAGCCATTGATCTATTGAGGGCCAGGTATGACAGCAAATTAATTGTATCGGCCTATCATATAGGTAATGTCTTGGGCCTGAAGTCCATTCAACAAGAGTCCATGGTTGGCATCTCCAAATTCATTGACGAAATCACCGCGAATATAAATGCTTTAAATTCATTGAATTTACCGGTAAATACCTTTGAAATCATTTTCGTTCAATATTTAACGCAAAAAATCGATAGTCAGACGTGCCGACTGTGGAAGGAGGGCCTATCCGATGAGCGATTTCCTAATTTCAATAATTTTATTAAATTTTTAAACAGTAGAAGGCAATTAATGCAAAACGTCGGTGCCGCGACCAGTTCTGTAAGCAGAATACAAGTTAGCGATAAGACTCCCTATCGCAAAGCTATTAAACCGGTTGATCTTACTAGGTCAACATTCCATTTTCATATCAGCAACAACATTTGTCAGCTGTGTCGAGGTAGACACCGCCTCTCTGAATGCCCACAATTCGTGGCTATATCTCCCCTTGAACGAAAAAATATTTTAATTAAACATAAACTCTGCTTAAATTGCATACGTCCAGGCCATGATCTCGCACACTGTCCTTCCAAATTTGCTTGTAGGACATGAGCTAAACGCCACCACACAGTGATCCACATGTCAGGCAATAACCCCTCGGGTAGAGGCAACAATCAATTTTCACTGAAACTGCAAACAAACAAATCTATTTTATTATCCACCGCTGTCTGCATGACAACTGACCATGCCGGTAGGAAGCACCCAGTAAGGATTTTATTGGACTCAGGATCGCAAGCTAACTTCTGCACCATGAGTTTCGCACGTCGCATGGGTCTAAAACTAACTAAATCTCAATTACCCATCACCGGTATAAGCAATTCCTTATCTCAAGCTGACTTCAGTACTAGGGTAAGGTTGCATTCTCGTTATAAGAATTTTAGTTTAAACGTACATTACGCTGTGCTTCCCAGTATCACGAATAATCTTCCTGCGGAATCTTTTGATATCTCATCCCTAAATTTGCCAAAGGGCATACGGTATTCCTAGCTGACCCGCTACTGAACTTTTCTTCGCAAATCGACATATTGCTTGGTGCCCAGTACTATTTACAATTAATTGAACCTGTCAAATTTATCCGCAGCCCACACTTTCCCATAATACAGGAGACAAAATTGGGATTCATTCTCGCGGGTAACTTGCCCTTTAATGTCGACATGACAAAGCCTGTCTCGTCATTCATAGCATGCGAGGATAATAATGCCATTTCCTCGCAACTAAAGGACTTCTGGAATTTAGAGGATGTTGCTGCTCGTGCTTCCTCCGTTGAGGACTCGGAATGCGAAAGTCATTTTGTCGCTAATACTTTCCGCAATAATGTTGGTAGATTTGTGGTATCCCTACCACGCAGATTATACAATTCTCATTTGGGCGATTCTCATCCCGATCTTGAGCAAGAACAACGTAAGCAAGTCCAAACCTCATTGATTGTCGCTTCATCTACGTCTAGTTATTTTAAAAACTACTCTTCGCTTTCAAAACTCTTTCGTGTATTTTCGTATTGCCGTCGATTCATACGGAAGTCTAGCCTCCCCATAGCTGATAGAGACACTTCCTTTTTAACTTCCCATGAGTTACATGGTACGCTTTTGGTTTTTATTCGCCAGTCCCAGCGATCGCACTTTAGCAACGAAATCAAGGAACTTCAGGCACAACGCTGTATCCCTAATAATAGTAAAATTCTTTCACTTAACCCCTTTATGGACATTGCGGGGATACTACGCGTGGGCGGACGCCTTCAGCACTCCCAGCTTACCTATGAGAGCAAACACCAAATCATACTCCACCCGCATTCTCATCTCAGCAAATTAATCATAGAAGGCGAGCATCTTCGTCTACTACACGCTGGGGTACAATTGACTCAGTACTCTCTATGGCAGAAATATTGGATAATTAATGATAAATCTTATATACGATCAGTAATACACAAATGTATCACTTGTTTTCGATTCCGTGCTAGGGGTTCAAGCCAATTATTAGGACAATTACCCTCTTCCCGGGTTACTCCTGCTAAGCCATTTTCTCGTACTTATGCCGGTCCCGTACTTTTACGTCATGGCGGGCAGCGTTCCAAATCTACGTCAAAGGCTTATATTGCTCTATTTATATGCATGGCCACTAAGGCCATTCACCTTGAACTAGTCTCAGATCTGACCTCAGACGCCTTCATAGCAGCCTTAAAACGGTTTATAGCTCGTAGAGGTATCCCCGATCAGATATTCTCCGACAATGGTACAAATTTTCGTCGTGCTAGTAGTACACTTCACGAATTATACAAACTTTTCCAATCTAACGGTTTTGAACAGACCACCCAGGATTTTACCAGTGCCCAAGGCATCAAATGGTCCTTTATTCCCCCCTCAGGACCTCATTTCGGTGGCCTGTGGGAAAGTGGAGTCAAGAGCGTCAAGTTTCATTTGCGGCGCGTTGTCGGCGGAACCATTCTTACGTTTGAGGAGTATTACACTATCCTAACTCAAATAGAGTCCTGCCTTAACTCACGCCCCTTGTTCGCCTTATCAAATGACTCTAGGGATCCCGAACCTTTAACTCCAGCTCACTTCCTGGTTGGTTCTCCGCTTACTGCACTCCCGGAACCTGACTACTCCAAGGTCAATATTGGTCGTCTGGGAAGATGGCAGCTGCTCCAAAGATTCACACAGTCTATATGGAACAGATGGTCGAAGGATTATTTGCACCAGTTGCAACAACGCAACAAATGGCGCTTCCCGTCACAAAATTTGGCTCCCGGACAACTCGTCCTTATTTTGGAAGACAATTCCCCCCCCCCCCCACTGCTGTGGAAACGCGGGGTAGTCACTAATGTCTATTTGGGTCAGGATTCAATAGTGCGCGTCGCGGATGTTCGCACCGCAAACGGTATCCTACGTCGGCCCATTCATAAATTATGTCCACTTCCAGTGGCCTCAGACTAATCGCATGAGCGTTCAGGCGACACATATCAGTGATGTGAACTTTATCGCATTATCGTGCTTCATGCCCGGGACATTCCCCGGGCGATCACATGCTTTACATTGTTATGATTATTACATTATTATTATGTCTATTGTACTATTATGTATCACTATAGTGTTATTAGAGATTTTTTGAATTTTTTGGGGATTATGACTCTAATATTATGCATATCAATATTATGTCTTTTACTATTGTATTATTCTATGGTTATATATTTTTGAATTTTTTGGGGATTATTATTCTAATATTATGCATGTAAGGTATTATGCCTTTTATCATTATATTATCATATTGTTATAAATTTTTGAATTTTTTGGGATCATTATCCTATTATTATGTACTGCCAACTATTATGTCTGTCTGATTATTGTATTATTATGTATCATTATCACGTTATTATGTGTTATGGAATTTTATTATCATTATTCTATTACTATGTAACGTAAATCATTATGTATTGTGATTATGCATTATGTTAGAAGATACTTATTGACTAAATTGATTTTACTATATTTTATATTTCAAACGTATACTCAAATGCTGTGTAACAAACCTGTTTGTATGTTTGTATATTTAAAATATCGGTATGGAGAACCATACATGACTTCCATATTCTAAGATTTATATTTAAAATCATTTTCAGCCAAACAGCCAGGCTGTGTCTTACCTGCCTTTTTATTGCTGTATTAAATGAAAAATATTATATTACATTAAAATGAAAAAATCATTTTTGAAATAAAATATTTTCATAGAACCTACTAACGCTGGGGAAATCTGAGGAGCCAATCAGAGTTGGGCCTATCTGCTGAATTTGGGCCTACGTCACTCTGCTGAATTTGGTGGAAAGCCCTGTCACTGTCGTCAAAGTATCAGCCTTGACAGGGTCCTCTTTTTCTGCAAAATGGGAGAGGCTTGAGATGGAGTGAGTGACATGGTCCCCACCTCAATGAAGAACCCATTGTTTTATAAAAATATATTTAAATTTTGAAAACTGAAAATTCTTTTCTTGTTGTAAATATTTATATTTTATAATCAAAATGACTTTATTTTTGTTACCTGGCAACAAAATTATTTTATTTTCAACAATTACCATTGTTTCAAAAAGTTTAAATAAATTTTCAAGTACTTTACTCTTGTTAAAACGTAAAAGGTTGCAGGTAAACTACCCCTTCCCCTTAACCGATCTTCACCAAAATCGAAAGTCCTTGAGACCTCTACAATTCAGGGATGTATGCAAAAAATTATTTGATTATGTTTGAATTTGCGGCAGTTATCGTTTGCCATAGAAAAAAAAAACGTTGCAAGTAAACTACCCCTTCCCCTCAACCGATCTTCACCAAAAACAATAGGCCTTGAGTACTCTACAAATCACGGCTGTATGCAGAAAATTATTTGATTCTGTTTGAACTTGCGGCTGTTATCGTTTGCCATAGAAAATACCCTTGTTAAAAAAACGTTGTAGGTAAACTACCCCTTTCCCTTAACCGATCTTCACCAAAAACAATAGGTCTTGAGAACTCTACAATTTAGGGCTGTATGCAAATAATCTTTTGATTCTGTTTGAATTTGCGGCTGTTATCGTTTGCCATAGGAAATACCCTTGTTAAAACATAAAACGTTACAGGTAAACTACCCCTTTCCCTTAACCGATCTTCACCAAAAACAATAGGTCTTGAGAACTCTACAATTTAGGGCTGTATGCAAATAATCTTTTGATTCTGTTTGAATTTTCGGCTGTTATCGTTTGCCATAGGAAATACCCTTGTTAAAACATAAAACGTTACAGGTAAACTACCCCTTTCCCTTAACCGATCTTCACCAAAAACAATAGGTCTTGAGAACTCTACAATTCAGGGCTGTATGCGAAACATTATTTGATTCTGTTTGAATTTGCGGCTGTTATCGTTTGCCAAAAAAAAAAAATTCCCTTGATAAAAAAAAACCGTTGCAGGTAAACTACCCCTTTCCCTCAACCGATCTTCACCAAAAACAATAGGTCGCGAGTACTCTACAAATCAGAGCTGTATGCAAAAAATTATTTGATTCTGTTTGAATTTGCGGCAGTTATCGTTTGCCATAGAAAAAAAATCTACAGACAGACAGACACACACACAGACACTTTTCGGAAAACGACTTTTTTTCATGTTTTGAGTGTAGTAGAATCAGAATCTGCAATAATCTCGAACACGATTTTTTTTGCCATCACCATACTTCCATTCCTTAAGGAATATGGAAGTAAAAAAGACTTACTACTATATAGGAGTAAACAGCTGAAAATATAATAAAATAGCCTAAAAATTAAGAGCTTAGCACAATTCGTTAACTTTTTTGAACCTCTGTGGGGGAGAGGACGTTCGGCTCGGCGATGTTCACTATATTCACAGAACGACCCTTTCTGAGGCCAAACTGAAGGTCGGACGGACAATGGTCCACGGTTTCTTTCAATGTGTTGTCTTAAGAAGATGTTCGCAACGAGGCTTTTTACCCTTCAGTATGAGAACCAATGTCTGTCCTTTCACCGTTCCGGTAAGACTTCTTCACTGAGACGCAGTATTCATATCAATAAACACGTCAGGTATAGCATCACTGGCTATGTTAGATGTGTGCAGTGCAGTGCGTCCATTTCTGAATCAAATGGCCGCAGAAGTCTAATCAACCATTAAAGATGAACGAAAACAGAAAGACATCATTTAACTGAAATGAATTTAATAGGGTCGCGAAAACGATTTAGATTTTACAAGGACAAAAAGTCGAGAATATCAGACCACAGACAGACAAGGTTCGGGTCTGAAGCAAAGTCCGTAATGTGACCGGCACACCGATGGCCATTTAAAACGGCGTATAAAATTAAACAAGTAATTAAATATTATCAGTTTCCAAAGTGCGGGGGGAGGTGGTGGGTAAATGCAACATGAACTGTACATAAGTAGTATAGAATCAATATACTTACAGGTGGGGTGGGGTGGGGGATTGACGTAACGGGTCCCATTGAGAGGGAGCAGCAGGTCTGCTGCGTCAATGCACACACACACACACACACACACACACACACACACACACACACACACAATTACACTTGCTTTCACTACACAACAATAACATCAACAACAAAGTTTTTTATTTATGCGTACTGACTTTTTTGTTTATAAATAATATTTTATCTTCTCATAATCGTACGCACTGTATTCGTACAAACTCCGGGTAATAAACGTTTCAGAATAATATCCTGGCTTTTGTAAGGCGATGAAAATCTAACACGACTCTCCAAAGTGCTTACTACACACTTTTCACTTATACTGCAAATAATGTATTTACATTATCACACGATAGATACGACATTTTTACCAGCTCAATTTTGTGCGCACGCGCGTGTGTGCGTAGCGGGGGAGAGAGAGAGAGAGAGACAGAGAGAGAGACAGAGAGAAAGAGTAACAACTGAAATATATCTGAAATACACAGTTGAAATACAGCTGACTATATTCATCATGAAACACCATATATACCACAGCCTGGACAGGTTTGAATATCTCAGTTTCATAATGTCGAAAAAAACGACGACGAGGGTGAGATATAAATATTCTAGAATTAGGACATGTATAAAACAGCTACACATAATCAACGGGAACAACACGTACAACGTTATACGAAGGCGTTGAATGGAACTAGAAATATTCCTCTGCGTAATCCGAAAAATAATAATCAGACCAGATGAAAAAGAAATCGTGAAGCATCACTTCAGTTGAGAGCCGTAGAACACAACGTAAGACAGACAAGTAACGGTCGACAGGCTAAGCGTCGTTGGTCGGTAAAAATAGGAGACAGACCACAACAGAGACGCGCAGACTTGAACTGTGGGATTACTGTGTAGAGGCTTGACGAGGAATAGAATATGCTGGTACAGATTGCAGAACGCCCGTCGTGAATTGAAGAAGCAGAAAACGGAAGCCAGACGCTAGTAAGAGGTAGCGAGTGGCTTTTCTCTGCCGAAAGAAAAAGATCGACAAAATACAATTAATGCCACCGATCCCTAACAACAGTTAGAGCTCTAATAATTCGGTTCTGCCTGTCCTATTTCCACGCCTACGAAGGCAATTTCCGGTAGTCTCTGGGTATATGAAGGTTGTGGATGAAAGTTATGTAACTGACGGAAGAGGAAAAGAGACAATTTTTCGGTCCTTCAAAGATTGGAACAGACGTACGTGCAGGAAGTAGACAAAAACGAGACGTGCGGGTCAAATGGTCACTTTTGTATTGACCATTTCGCGGAACAAAACGAAGTGATTTTGACCAGAGAACTGACAACGAAAAGCACTGATGTAAAAACCATTACGGAAAAAAATTAAAAGGAAATAAAGATTTGAATTAGTATTAGTATTTACTCATTTCTTACAAATCAGTTCAGAGCAAAGGAAGAACAAAGTTAAAATTAATAACAAGCGCGAAGCACGGGGCAACAATACACGTAAACATCAAATGGAAAAATAAAATTAACAGTTTTCAATTTTGTCAACGAAAGAACGTCGTCTTCAAGGCAGCGATCGAAATAAAAAACACTCGTATCACTGTCGCCACCCAGTTAATTTATCGTTATCACAAATGTTTTTTACAATTAAAAGTACATATACAATACAGAAAATACAAATTTCGATCCACAATTGTGATGGCGATTATTGACACGCTCGTAGCTTATACAAAAACAACACATAAATACAATAATGATCCACAAATGTGGTATCGAACGCACGCACTAAACTCTGTAACTCACTGGTATCTTAGGCTTTTACGGGCGGCGTCAACTCTGTTAATATTTTGACTAATTGCCGGGCTATTAGGCCGTGGTCTAATGCTGCCGATTGAAACATACGTTTCGGCCTAAAATTGGAGGCCATCTTCAGTGTTACGACTTGTCAGGTAAACAGCATACCAGTTACCTTACAGTAGTGGGGCCGAAACGTATGTTTCAAGCGGCAGCATTAGACCACGGCCTAAAAGCCCGGCAATTAGTCAACATCTGTAACTCACTAATCTAACTCTAAATTAACCGTCTTGCACTGATTTCAAATCATTTGAGCACAAAATATTGCGTAAAATATACGGCCCAGTAAGAGAAGGCAGTTGGAGAATACGCAATAACAATTAACCTACATCACTACATTTGGTCTACATCACTGACCAAAAACTAACTTAACCGAACTAACAAATAAACTGACAAATACTGACCGACTTCTCCGTCTACCAGCGCTTATATACTTGTCTGGCAATGACATTCACCAACGTGCGTTACTTACGAGAAACGCCTAGTAAATCTAGACATAAATTCGCGAATCTGGTACAATAGACTATGTTTATTTATAAATGTAAAGTACTATTGTTATAGAACATTTTTGTGTATATCAATATACATACATAGGTAACACAACACACGTGATGTGTAATGTAAATATACGTGAGTAACATAACCTACTAACTTGTGTATTTTAATCTATGTATTATTCTAATGATAAAATAGTTCTAATAATAGCAACCAATATTCATAATACGACTTTCAATGTGGGTTGTGGTTTCCCTAATATACAACAAGAACAGCAACAAGAATCAAGGTAAGCAGTGGGTACTTTACACTATTACAAGTTTACGCGTCCGAAGCAGAAAAGAAAGAAAAGACAGAGATAGTTGATGAGGAATTACACAAACGATGAATGAATGTACAAGAAACAATTATTTAACAATAATAATCTAAACAGTAGGATGAGTATAAGAGAAAGGGTACAAGCAGGAAATAGAGCCTACTTTGCTAATATTAACATCTTTAAAAGCAATCTTGTTACAAGAGGTACAACACTTAAAGTACAGTATATTATTCCCTTGTGCGACCAGTTGTTACATATGGATGTGAGGTGTTGACTTTGACAGAGAATGACAAAACTGCTTTCAAATCATTTGAGCACACAATATTGTGTAAAATATATGGCCGAGTAAGAGAAGAAGGCAGTTGGAGAACACGCAATAACAATGAACTACAGGCTCTCTTCCATGGAAAAGACATAGTGAAATTCATCAAATCACAGAAACTGCGTTGGCTGGGACATGTGGAAAGAATGTCTGAGGAAATAATGCCTAAATGAATGCTGAAGGGAAGATTATATACTACTAGACGTAGAGGCAGGCCAAGGATGGAATGGTTGGATGGCATAATGAAAGATCTTACTAGCATGGGAATCAAAGGGTGGAGAGGAACGGCGGAGAACAGGGAAGCATGGAGGAGTATTATAAAGGAGGCTAAAGTCTACCAAAGGCTGTAGCACCAGATAAGAAGAAGAATCTAAACAGTGACCAACCAAATAGTATATTCTCATTTTATTCAACGGTTACGTGTAAACGAAACTGTTCTACAAAACTTTTGCTTGTGGCGTAACCATCACGATACAGATTTCTAATTAAAAAAAAAATTACGAGATGGATGAAAATTGTAACGGATGTAATTAAATATGTAGTGTAAAATAGATTATTATAATAAAATTTATTTGTACATACATCGTCATTCTCACTAAACTGCTCCGTTCGAAACGTAATTTATTTTGTCATTTTGTCATATTCTCTGGCACACTTTCAAAACGTTCCTGTAGTAACAGGCTATTCCATTTTGTTTCTGTACAAAGCCAGATCACAGTGAGTTTTCATCCCATTTCAACTGCTACCGGTCAATATTTTACAAACGCTACTGATGTACGCTTCGGAGGTCTGGGTACCATAGTAAATATAAACAGAAAACTAACAGAAATTCTTGCAGCAGAGACAGAAAACTTGAGAAGATACTGTGCCGTAACGGTAACATAAAATCGCTAATGAAGAAATTACTAATCGCTAATCCGGAAATAAAAATAAATAATAGAACATACAAGAATACAAAACTGTTTGGGGTTCATCAAGAAACAATCCAAAACAATGAATGCGAAGGACGAAGATCGATATTCCATTTCCAGCAAGTCTGTTCGGATTAAAACGTGAAAACTTCTGTGCAGAAGACAAAAACTGTGGCACTTATGGGCAAATACCACTCGCGTGCTAAGATTGTATTGGACAATAAGAGTATATAGAGCAGGTGTCACATTTCCGGTACCTTGGCTGTGGTTTATGATGATCATAAATTAGCTAAGTTTCAGTCAATATGTAGCACAATTCGTCGAGTGTTACCGAGGCAAAACAAGGAAAGAGACTCGACTAACAATTTTATATGGTAATGGTTGTGCCAGTGTAATTGTATGGTTCTGAAACTTGGGTTCGGGCGAAAAAGCATCTGACAGGCATCGGAGATAAGATTCTTGAGATCTGTTAAAGGCTGCACACGAAGAGGTACGTTCGCAAAGAGTTGAACATTTTAATATCCAAGATCGTTTTGCAGAGAACAAAGAGATGGATTGCTCATCTGAATAGTATGCCAGACGACAGGTTGCCTAAGGAAGTTTGGCAATACAAACCTATTGGACAAAGAAGTGTAGGAAGACTTAGAAAGCGGATAAGTAAGTGGATATATTCCTTTGGGTCCGGAATAGTTGATTCGCCTAGTCCCTGATAGAAGGAGAAGAAGAAGAAGGAATCACGTGACCAATGGGCATTATTATGGAAGTAACTAAATAATATTTAGAGAACAGAGAGTATTATAAATACTTCGATGTTCGACAAACATAAAGTTAACAGATTAGAGACATGACGGAAGTGCCCGAAAAGCAGGAAGCAGAATGGACGCCCGAGAAGATCATGGAGGGACGAGATAGATGAATTCCTACAGTGGCCAGGCGTGTAACTAGACGGATGGGAAATCCCGATTGACAGAAGGAAGATGATAACACTGTGTAACCCTTCAAACAAGAAGAAACACACAAACAAGCGACAAAGATATACCTCAAAACGGTAAAAAAATTTACTATCTGTCTATAGACAGATATTTTTGCACAACATACGTGATCAAAAACAAATGTTGAATTAGCAGATTTGACGGATAGTTTAATTGACATGTATCGCCGCCAGCACGGAGGCTCTCTGCGTAAGGGGGGGGGACGCCAACAGGCGTCTGTGCCAACTGTACCTGCGACGGGCGGCATTTGCTGTCCGATTTGGCATCGGAGGCGGTGCCCGATTCTCTGCCATCTAGATGGCATTGGCGGCGTCCTTCCCAGAAATAGGCACCAGTACAGTCTTACTCTGGCAGTCATCGGACTGCCAAGTGTTTGTACATTTTTTGAAAATGCCCGATTGAAAACTTTTTTTTTAAGATGTGTCTTGTAACGACTGTCTAAATCTTTTACCATATTGTACGCATAGTTTTGATTTACAGCTAATTGAGTAAATTGTGTTTTGATGTACTAAACAATTTTTTTAAATATTCTACAATGCAAGCTTGAAGAATTTGCAATAAATTCATTTGTAAACAATGAGATACACTGCTCTAATGTGGTGGAAATGTTGCTGAAGGGTTGTGACGAGTCGCTTTTGCTGGTAGTACAAAAGCATGAAGGAAAGTTTGTGAACGAGTTGAAGATCGTCACGGTAAGAAATGAAGAATGTGTCCACGAATTTTTATCACTAGCTCAGTTAAAAAGTAACAATAGTATTCGGCCACTATCTACACGAACATCGATTCACGTTTTAACGATTGCCTTTCCGGTCGACCATCCAGCATCTTTCACGATGAGAAAGCCGTTCTACATTCTCTGTTAACAAAAGAAATTGTAGTTTCTAATAGACAATATTACAGTTTAAATACTGAAAATGAAGTTTAAACGTTTTCTTAAGTGGTTGTGAACGAGTATACTTGTAAAATGTTTAGAGTGCTCAAGTTTGTTTTGCAAGTAAACATATAAATAACTCGTATTATGTCGCTTTCATATCTAAGAAAGAGGAGGCTGATATCAATGTCAATAAAAAAATAAAATAAATACACACACGTTACTACTCTGATCAGTACTCGTCTTCGTGGTTTCTAGCACTGATTAGTTCATAAGTAAAAGCCAGTTCTGCAGAACAATTAGTCGCAGTTGTATACTAGAGAACCCCCAACCCACATTCAAAGTAATATTATGAATATTGATTGATATTATTAAAACTACTTTGTCATTAGAATAATACATAGGTTAAAATACATAGGTTAGAATAATATGCACGTTGTTATCACGTATATTTACGTTATACATCACGTGTTATGTACAATTTATGTATGTGGGTAGACTCTAGAATGTTCTATATAAATGTACTTTGGATTGATAGGAAAACATAGTTTGTTCTACGAGATTCCAGAATAAGCACCTGAAATTTTCTCGGCTTATCTGGTAAGTGACAAAGGCTGGTGAATGACGTCATTACCAACGTATATAAGACGGTAGTAAACGGAGAAGTCGGTTCCGTTCGCTTTTTGAGTTACAGAGTTTAGTGCGTGAGAGTGATATCACATTTGTGGATCAGTAGTACATTTGTAAGTTACTTTTTTGTTTGTATAAATTACGATTGTGCTAATAATCGATATCACAGTTGTGAATCGAAATTTGTATTTTCTGTGTTATACATCTACTGTATTTGTGAAAAATTATTTGTGATCTATATATTAATACGTGAAGAGAAAACTTTGTACCCCTTTTTAAGCATATTGCGCGCACGGAGGAGTGTGAGATTTGGCATAGTTAAAGTTTATATGGAGAAGGAGTGCAGAAAGCTAAAATATATATATAATATGTGTTACAAATACATCAAATTAAATAAAATAAAACATTCATTTGCACTTGAAAATTCATTTAAACTTTTTCAAACAATGGTAATTGTTAAAAATAAAATAATTTTTTTGCCAGGCAACAATAGTTTGTGGAGTGTATGTCAAGGCAAAAAAGCGTTTATTTTATATTTTGTATATTAGATATCTGTGTTTTATATACTAATGTGCAGTTGAAAGTGAATACAGCTTGCTTAGTACTGACAGATTGACTGAATGAGCTGTGAATTTTGTGTGATTTCAAATGTTCCTTTTTCAATAGTCTGTGGAGTGTATGTCAAGGCAAAAAAGCGTTTATTTTATATTTTGTATATTAGATATCTGTGTTTTATATATTAATGTGCAGTTGAAAGTGAAATACAGCTTGCTTAATATACACCTGTTGCAAAAGGAAAATTTTGTAGCAGCAATTTGAATTGACTTACTCTTGCCTAATTATTATTGGTGGTTTCAAAAAAGTGAGTACATTTTATTATTTTTAAATTAAACCCTGTCTAATCTTAGTTTCAGTAATTTCATTACATGTTTTTTTTTACATTCAGATATTCGCACCTACTTCCATTATGCCTCGACATAGTACATTGACGGGTCAGAGTGAGAGACAAAGAAGAAGGAATATATATTCGCGTGAAAGTCAAAATGATAATAGACCAAATGCAAATTTAAATAGTGTAAATAGTATAACATTGACGGGTCGGAGTGAGAGACAAAGAAGAAGGAATATATATTCGCGTGAAAGTCAAAATGATAATAGACCAAATGCAAATTTAAATAGTGTAAATAGTATACAAAATGATGAAATTATTTTGAGGGATACATTTAAATGCGCACTGAATGTCATTCCAAGAAATTTTAATACTTTTGATTGTGGATTAATGCATTTACAATGCAGGTTTTGCAATGCAAAACATTTCGAATCTGAGGTCACTTTAGGTGAAAGGACTGCATTCACTTCATGTTGTCATAAGGGTAAAGCAATATTACCGGCCTTAAGTCAAAATGAATACTTTAAATCATTGTATGATGGACTTACTTCAAATGAACCTTCAATAAAAAGAAAGTCAAAAAATTATTTTGAAAACATTCGTAAATACAATTCATCGTTTGCTATGGTTAGCTCAGAAGCTAAAATTTCGGATACAGTTACGCGTGGAGTGTATCATTTTAAAATACATGATGTTTTTTATCACATATCAGGTCCAATGACTGCGGGATATGGTCGCTCACCATGTTATGCGCAATTATATTTTTATGATGTTGACACTGCTGTTAATTATATATTACGTGAACACTATAATCAAACATGCAATAACAATACAATGCGCAAAATCTCTCTTGAATTGGAACGCATTAATCCTTTCGTTCGGTCATTCATTGCAATGAAAGATCATTGTCAGAGAGTTGAAAATCAAAATAAAGAAATTTGTATGCTCATTAAAGTAAATCGTGATTTAGATCTACGCCGTTATATTTGATGCAGTTCAAACTGATGTAGCAGTAATATTTAGTACAGTTGATGGTGAGTCACCCTTTGAACGAAATATGGTTTCGTTTTCAAAAGTTAATGGTACCATTAAAAATATCTCTGTTTTGGATTCATCATTGGACCCTTTAGCGTATCCATTACTTTTTCCAAATGGTGATATGGCTGGCATATCAATATTTCTCGTAATGTACCAACTACATCTAATTCAAGAGCGCCCAGAAATAAATTAACCATGCTTCAGTATGCAGCCTATCGACTTGCAATTAGAGAAGATTTTAGCATGTTGCACCATTAACAAAAATTATTTCTGCAGTGGATAGTTGATATGTATGTGAGAATAGAGGGCACAAGGTTACATTTCATACGACAAAATCAAACAAGTCTTAGGTCTGAAGTTTACAACAATTTAACAGATTATTTAGAATTTAACCCCAATGCCAATAAGGTTGGCCGTAGAGTAATTTTACCATCTTCATCCAATGGATCTCCAAGAAATGTGTATCAGAATTATTTATATGCAATGTCAATTGTACAACATTTCGGAAAGCCTTCTTTGTTTATCACAATGACTTGCAATCCAAGTTGGCCTGAAATAGTTAGCAATATTGGTGTAGGTGAGTCAACTAATTTTCGACATGATATTGTTGTGCGTGTATTCAAGTCCAAACTGAAAGCATTAATTGAGGGCCTTACATTAAAAAAAATCTTCGGTAAAGTTGAAGCACTCATTTATACAATTGAGTTTCAGAAGATAGGATTGCCTCATGCTCACATTTTACTCTCTTTAAATGAGCAAGATAAAATTGTTAACGCTACCGATATTGATAAAGTTGTATCTGCGGAGATTCCTAACATTCAAACACATCCTACATTACATGAATATGTTGTAAACACATGATGCATGGTCCATGCGGTGTACTTAATCCAAATTCTGTATGTATGAGAGATGGAAAATGCACAAAAGATTATCCAAAACGATTTAATGAATTTACATGTGAATCATTAAATGGATATCCATTATACAGTAGGCGTGATAATGGTATTAATGCTGAAGTTCGCGGTAGTTGCCTCGTCAATCGTTATGTTGTACCATACAATCTGCATTAACTTGCCAAATTTAATTGCCATATAAATGTTGAAGTATGCACTACAGTTAAAAGTGTTAAATACATTTATAAATACGTGTATAAAGGCTATGACAGTGCATCTGTTGAATTAGGTTCAGAGAGAAATGAACCAGGTCAAGAAATACAAATTGATGAAGTTCAAAATTTTTTAAATGGCCGTTATGTCGGATCAACTGAAGCTGTATGGCGCATCTATGAATTACCAATGCATTTTCAATCACATGTCATCGTTAGACTTGACATTCATTTACCGCGTAGACAGAATGTTTACTTTCGAGAAGGGCAAGAACGTCAAGCAATTGAAAATGCAAGACAAACAAAATTATTAGCATTTTTTTAATTGAATCGATCAGATCCATACACACTTCTTTTGTTGAAGCGTGCCATGCTCGCGGCATTGCTTCAAATGATAATGAATGGCGCGAATGTTTAAATGAAGCAAAAGAATTACATTCACCAAAACAAATGCGAAATTTATTTGGTTACATTTGTGCATTAAATGTGCCAGCCAATGCATTGGCGTTATGGAATGAATTTAAAGTATATCTTAGTGAAGATGTTTTGAGAGATTACAACGAAGAAGTACCCTTTAATACAGCACTATTAGAAATTGAAGATATTTTGAATGTTCATAATTTGTCATGTCAAGAACTTGGTTTACCAATTCCCACGTATTCGCAGAGAACAGACGAAGCAAATGCTATTGATCCAATAGAACAAGAGTTTCTGTTTTCTGAGCATTATGAAACTGCAAATATTGAACAGCGTAATCTAATTGATCGTGTGATTCGTGAAGTTTTGCATCATGATACTGGATCTAATGTTTTTTGTTTAACCGCTCATGCAGGTTGTGGAAAAACATTCACAAAAACAGCAATCATTCACAAATTAAATTCGCTTAATCTTAGTTGCATTGCAACAGCGTTCAGTGGCATAGCTTCAACTCTATTACTTGGAGGTAGAACTTTACACAATGTGTTTAAATTGCCTATACCCATTTTGGAAAATTCTGTAGCGAATATTACCGCAAATAGTAGCTATGGACGTTACATAAATTCATCATCATTGATAATTATTGATGAAATTTCTATGTGCCAACTGCAAGTGTTGAAAATCATAGATAGATTATTGCAGGATCTATGCGATGAAAATGATAAACATAAACCATTTGGAGGGAAAACGATACTTCTGTGCGGTGATTTTCGGCAAATCTTACCAGTTGTCCTACACGGATCACGTGCAACTTTAATTGAAAATTGTGTCACGAGTTGGCATAAATTTGTTTATTTTCATAAAGTAACGTTTACTCAAAATATGAGAGCCTTACCAAGTGAAATATAATTTGTTGAATTCTTGAAAAAAATTGGTAATGATGAAGCCCCACAATTCCCTCAGTTTGGTGAAAATATTATTGAAATACCTCAGCAATTAATAGGAGATGAAAATAATATTATTAATGAGGTGTATGGAAATATTTCCGAAAACATACTCTGAGATAACATATTGATGTCAGTTATTTTAGCACCTAAAAATGATGATTGTACTTTTATTAATACTGATATACTTAATCGAATACCAGGTGAACAGAAAACATATCATAGCTACGATAAAATAATTTGTGATGATGACAATGAAATCAATAACTATCCAGTAGAGTTTTTGAATTCTTTGACTATTAGTGGTTTGCCACCACATAAGTTAGTATTGAAAGTTAATTGCATCGTTTTACTGATCAGAAACTTAAATACAAAGGAAGCATTAGTCAATGGAACAAGAATGCGCATCAAGTGTATGCATCGTAATGCTATTGATTGCGAAGTTTTAACTGGAACCACACGCAATAAGAGAATTTTGATTCCACGTATAAATTTAACATATTCCGGTACTGTTTTACCATTTAACTTTCAAAGAAATCAATTTCCAATTATACCTGCATTTGCGATGACAATAAATAAGTCTCAAGGACAAACATTCGAAAAAAATGGAATTTTATTGAGGCAGCCAGTTTTTGCACATGGTCAATTGTACGTCGCAGCAAGTAGAGTTCGATCATTCGATGGTTTGAGATTTTATATTTCCGAATATAATGGCCAGGGGCATTTAGCAAATGATGAAAGAGTTTTTACAAAAAACATCGTTTTCACAGAAGTTCTGAATCATTAAATTCACTTTCAAACTATTTTAAGTTCAATGGACAACATTTATTTTTTTAACCGCCGGGTTTTTTTGATTTAATGAAAAATATATGAAAATATCGGTATGGAGAACCATACACGACTTCCATATTCTAAGATTTATATTTAAAATCATTTTCGAAATGAAATATTACCATAGAAACTACTTCTTTCTACTTACTGCTTCAGCCTTAACCACAGTACTGTGTTCACTAACATATACCACCTCACGTTATCGCACTCGATTTTCACTGATGATGGAGGTCGATGGCATTGCCGAAACGTCTGGTTTTGTAGAAAACATTGGACTACGGCCAAACATCCCGGGAAGGAATTTTAACAAAAACTATTTCTTTGTTGCCGATAACGTAGTACACATATATATATATATATATATATATATATATAAATATGCATAAAATTAATGGCTTGTATAAGTTAATGATTGATCTCCATTAAGTAGTGCTAAGTTTCCAAAGTTTTAGTATTATGATGTCCGTAATTAAAACATCAGAGCAGGTTTAGTGTGAATGAGGGTACACCGTGGACTAAAATTTTCAGCATTTCCTATTGAGCGTTGCTTAGAGTAAAGCTGCGAATCTACAGTGTATGTTTCACTATAACAAACACGCGAAAAAGAAGGAGCGCTCCGAAGTCACTCATGGACCCTCACCAGCAGAGGGTTCATTCCCTAAAGACGAAAAGTCTGTCTATGAATCGTTCCTCTGTAAATACGTGCAGTTACACTGCCCAGCGATCACAGGAAGCAAATTGATGTCCATTTTTTCGGCTTGCACGCGTTATGTTGGTGTGGGTTTCGGCACTTTCCATTTAAAAAGCGTGCAAATGTAAGAAAATAAACATGAGTGAGGCCAGAAATAACGCGAATTTTGTGTGTGTGTGTGTGTGTGTGTGTGTTCCCTGCCTTTTTATTGCTGTAGTCATAATAATAAAATGGAAACGTAAACATTACATAACTGAGATATGCTTACCTGCCACGACGATATTTTATACACGTATATTAACTCATACATAATTTACATTAAAATGAAAAAATTATAATTTTATTATTTCTTTTATAAAATTGCTAAACTGCTACAATTCTTGTTTAGACAAAGCTTTTCGTCATCTCTGACATCATCAGGTCTTGAACAACTACCTGAAGGTTGTTCAAGACCTGATGATGTCAGAGATGACGAAAAGCTTTGTCTAAACAAAAATTGTAGCAGTTTAGCAATTTTATAAAAGAAATAGTAAGGATGGCTTCTAATTTAAATAATATGAAGAATATAATTTTATTGCCTGGCAACAAAATTATTTTATTTTTAACAATTACCATTGTTTGAAAAAGATTAAATGAATTTTCAAGTACTTTACTGTTGTTAAAACGTAAAAGGTTGCAGGTAAACTACCCCTTCCCCTTAACCGATCTTCACCAAAATCGAAAGTCCTTGAGATAACTACAATTCAGGGACGTATGCAAAAAATTATTCTGTTTGAATTTGCGGCTGGCTGTTATCGTTTGCCATAGAAAATACGCTTGATAAAAAAACGTTGCAGGTAAACTACCCCTTCCCCTTAACCGATCTTCACCAAAAACAATATATCTTGAGTACTCTACAAATCAGGGCTGTATGCAAAAAAGTATTTGATTCTGTTTGAATTTGCGGCTGTTATCGTTTGCCATAGAAAATACCCTTGTTAAAACATAAAACGTTGCAGGTAAACTACCTCTTTCCCTTAACCGATCTTCACCAAAAACAATAGGTCTTGAGAACTCTACAATTCAGGGCTGTATGCGAAACATTATTTGATTCTATTTGAATTTGCGGCTGTTATCGTTTGCCATAGAAAAAAAATCTACAGATAGACACACAGACACAGACAAATAGACAGACACACACACAGACACTTTTCGAAAAACGACTTTTTTTCATGTTTTGAGTGTAGTACAATCAGAATCTGCAATAATCTCGAACACGATTTTTTTGCCATCACCATACTTCCATTTCCTTAAGGAATATGGAAGTAAAAATACGAGGTATGGAAGTAATCGTGTTCGAGATTATTGCAGATTCTGATTGTACTACACTCAAAACATGAAAAAAGTCGTTTTTCGAAAAGTGTGTGTGTGTGTGTGTGTGTGTGTGTGTGTGTGTGTGTGTGTGTGTGTGTGTGTGTGTGTGTGTGTGTGTGTGTGTGTGTGTGTGTGTGTGTGTGTGTGTGTGTGTGTGTGTGTGTGTGTGTGTGTGTGTGTGTATCTGTCTGTCTTAGATTTTTTTTCTATGGCAAACGATAACAGCCGCAAATTCAAACTGAATCAAATCATTTTTTGCATACAGCCCTGATTTGTAGAGTAATCACGACCTATTGTTTTTGGTGAACATCGGTTGAGGGAAAGGGGTAGTTTACCAGCAACGGTTTTTTTTTAATCAAGGGTAATTGTTTACTATGGCAAACGATAACAGCCGCAAATTCACACAGAATCAACTACTCTTTTGCATACAGCCCTGAATTGTAGAGATCTCAAGACCTGTTGTTTTTGGTGAAGATCGGTTAAGGGAAAGGGGTAGTTTACCGGCAACATTTTATGTTTTAACAAGGGTATTTCATATGGCAAACAAAAACAGCCGCAAATTCAAACAGAATCAAATGATTATTTGCATACAGCCCTAAATTGTTGAGTTCTCAAGACCTATTGATTTTGGTGAAGATCGGTTAAGGGAAAGGGGGAGTTTACGGGCTACGTTTTATGTTTTAAAGGGGTATTTTATATGGCAAAAGCTAAGAGTCGCAAATTCAAACAGAATCAAATACTTTTTTGCATGTAGCCCTGATTTGTAGATTAATCAAGACCTATTGATTTTGGTGAAGATAGGTTAAGGGAAAGGGGTAGTTTACCAGCAACGGTTTTTTTTTAAACAAGTGTAATTTTTTTTTCTAGCAAACGATAACAGCAGCAAATTCAAACAGAATCAACTACTCTTTTGCATACAGCCCTGAATTATAGAGTTCTCACGACCTATTGGTTTTGGTGAAGATCGGTTAAGGGGAAGGGATAGTTTACCAGCAACGTTTTTTACTTCCATATTCCTTAAGGAAATGGAAGTATGGTGATGGCAAAAAAAATTGAGTTTCGAGATTATTGCAGATTCTGATTGTACTACACTCAAAACATGAAAAAAGCCTTTTCCGAAAAGTGTCTGTCTGTGTGTCTGTGTGTAGATTTTTTTCTATGGCAAACGATAACTGCCGCAAATTCAAACAGAATCAAATAATTTTTTGCATACTCACGATTTGTAGAATACTCACGACCTATTGTTTTTGGTGAAGATCGGTTGAGGGAAAGGGGTAGTTTAACGGCAACGGTTTTTTTTTATCAAGGGAAATTTTTTTTTTTGGCAAAAGATAACAGCCGCAAATTCAAACAGAATCAAATAATGTTTCGCATACAGCCCTGAATTGTAGAGTTCTCAAGACCTATTGTTTTTCGTGAAGATCGGTTAAGGCAAAGGGGTAGTTTACCTGTAACGTTTTATGTTTTAACAAGGGTATTTCCTATGGCAAACGATAACAGCCGCAAATTCAAACAGAATCAAAAGATTATTTGCATACAGCCCTAAATTGCAGAGTTCTCATGACCTATTGTTTTTGATGAAGATCGGTTAAGGGAAAGGGGTAGTTTACCGGCAGCGTTTTTTTATCAAGGGTATTTCCTGTGGCAAACGATAACAGCCGCAAATTCAAACAGAATCAAATAATGTTTCGCATACAGCCCTGAATTGTAGAGTTCTCAAGACCTATTGTTTTTCGTGAAGATCGGTTAAGGCAAAGGGGTAGTTTACCTGTAACGTTTTATGTTTTAACAATGGTATTTCCTATAGCAAACGATAACAGCCGCAAATTCAAACAGAATCAAAAGATTATTTGCATACAGCCCTAAGTTGCAGAGTTCTCATGACCTATTGTTTTTGGTGAAGATCGGTTAAGGGGAAGGGGTAGTTTACCTGCAACCTTTTACGTTTTAACAAGAGTAAAGTACTTGAAAATTCATTTAAACTTTTTCAAACAATGGTAATTGTTAAAAATAAAATAATTTTGTTGCCAGGCAATAAAATTATAATTTTTTCATTTTAATGTAAATCTGTACATAGTATAAAGTAAAGTCGGTCCGTTTTCTCTCTGTGTTTGAAATCGCTAATCTCAGGAAGTACTGAACGGATTTTATTCAAGTTTTCGCCAATAGATGGAGTGTCTATCGAGGAACATTTATGTGTATAATTAATACATATATGTTGTAAATTAGCTTCGCTATCACGGTTTATGTCAAGTAAGTGGTATAGTTTACATCTTATATATAAAAATGAATGTTTCTTTGTTTGTCCCGTATGCGTTCCTATACCATTCATCCGATTGCGATGAAACTTCGGTGAGTTGTTGTGCGCACGTCCGCGAAGGTTTCTTCCACATCTCCTCCTAAACCACTGGACCGATTTCAACCAAACTTGGCACAAATATTTTACGCAAAGGGAGAACCAACATAGGACAAGTGTTTTTTCGATACGATCCTTTGGGGGGTCCTTTGGGGTCTTCCACGTCTCCACCTAAACCATTGGACCGATTTCAACCAAACTTGGCACAAATATTTTACGCAACGGGAGAACCAACATAGGACAGGTGTTTTTTCGATACGATCCTCTGGGGGGTCCTTTGCGGTCTTAAAAAACTATTAGATCTGGTTACTATGGCAACCCAATAGAATAGATTCTGTTCTAAATATATTATCGCATTAAATTGAAGACCACGCGAACGAAGTTGTGGGCAACAGCTATTTATTTTTATTCTTCGTATTGTTTATTTATTTTTAAGAAGCCTACTTTAATTAAACTTTATTAATTAAACTAACATTTTCATTACGTACAACGTGAAACTCCGTAGCGAAGCACGGGTATTCTGCTAGTCATGTATAAGAGAAAATATATCGTGCGTGGCAGGCAAGCATATCTCAGTTATGTACTGTTTACGTTTCCATTTTATTATTATCACTACCGCAATAAAAAGGCAGGGAAGACACACACACACCCACAATTCGCGTTATTTCTGGCCTCATTCATGTTTATTTTCTTACATTTGCACGGTTTTTAAATGGAAAGTGCCGAACCCATACCAACATGACGCATGCAAGCCGAAAAAGTGTCCAGCGTGGATAGCGATTTGCTTCCTGTGGATCGCTGGGCAGTGTAACTGCACGTGTTTACAGAGGAACGATTCATAGACAGACTTTTCGTCTTTAGGGAATGAACCCTCTGCAAGATGCTGAGGGTCCATGAGTGACTTCGGAGCGCTCCTTCTTTTCCGCGTGTTTGTTCTGTGAAACGTACACTGTAGATTCGCAGATTTATTCTAAGCAACGCTCAATAGGAAATGTTGAAATTTTTTGTCCACGGTGAACCCTCATACACACTAAACCTGCTCTGATGTTTTAATTACGGACATCATAATATTAAAACTTTGGAAACTTGGGCATTACTTAATTGAGATCAATCATTAACTTATACAAGCCATTAATTTTATGCATATTTTTTATATATATGTGTACAACGTTATCGGCAACAAAGAAGTAGTTTTTGTTAAAATTCCTTCCCGGAATATTTGGCCGTAGTCCAATGTTTTCTACAAAACCAGACGTTTCGGCAATGCCATTGACTTCCATCATCAGTGAAAATCGAGTGCGATAACGTGAGGTGCTATATGTTAGTGACCACAGTACTGTGGTTAAGGCTGAAGCAGTAAGTAGAAAGAAGTAGTTTCTATGGTAATATTTCATTTCGAAAATGATTTTAAAAATAAATCTTAGAATATGGAAGTCATGTATGGTTCTCCATACCGATATTTTTATCGGGGGTAATTTTTTTCTATGGCAAAGGATAACAGCCGCAAATTCAAACAGAATCAACTACTCTTTTGCATACAACCCTGAATTGTAGAGCTCTCAAGTCCTATTGGTGTTGGTGAAGATCGGTTAAGGGAAAGGGGTAGTTTACCTGCAACATTTTATGTTTTAACAAGGGTAATTTTTTATATGACGAACGATAACTGCCGCAAATTCAAAACAGAATCAAATGATTATTTGCATACAGCCTTCAATTTTAGAGATCTCAACACCTACGGTTTTTGGTAAAGATCGGTTAAGGGAAAGGGGTAGTTTACCAGCAACGGTTTTTTATCAAGGGTAATTTTTTATATGGTAAACCATAATAGCCGCATATTCAAACAGAATAAAATAATGTTTTTCATAGAGCCCTGTAGAGTTCTCAAGACATGTTGGTTTTGGTGAAGATCGGTTAAGGGAATAGGGTAGTTTACCTGCAACATTTTATTGTTTAACAAGGGTAATTTTTTTTATGACGAACGATAACTGCCGTACATTAAAACAGAATCAACTACTCTTCTGCATACCTTTTTGAATTGTACAGAACTCAAGGTCTTTTGATTTTGTTGAAGATCGGTTAAGGGAAAAGGGTAGTTTACCTGCAACGTTTTATGTTTTAACACGGGTAATTTCTATGGCAAACGATAACAGCCGCAAATTCAAACAGAATCAAATGATTATTTGCATACAGCCCTAAATTGTAGATTTCTCAAGACCTATTGTTTTTGGTGAAGATTGGTTAAGGGAAAGGGGTAGTTTACCGGCAACGATGTTTTTTTTAATCAAGGCTAATTTTTTCTATGGCAAACGATAACAGCCGCAAATTCAAACAGAATCAAATGATGTTTTGCATACAGGCCTGTATTGTAGAGTTCTCAATACTTATTGGTGTTGGTGAAGATCGGTTAAGGGAAATGGGTATTTTACCTGCAACATTTTATGTTTTAACAAGGGTAATTTTTTATATGACGAACGATAACTGCCGTAAATTCAAACAGAATCAACTACGTTTTTGCATACCTTTTTGAACTAAAGAGGACTCAAGGTCTGTTGATTTTGCTGAAGATCGGTTAAGGTAAAGGGGTAGTTTATCAGCAACGATTTATGTTTTAAAAAGGATAATTTTTTTATGACGAACGATAACTGCCGAAAATTCAAAGAGAATCAAATAATTTTTTGCACACTTTCCTGAGTTTTAGAGAACTCAAGGTCTGTTGATTTTGGTGAAGATCGGTTAAGGGAAAGGAGTAGTTTACCTGCAACATTTTAAGTTGTAACAAGAGAAATGTTTCCATGACGAACGATAACTGCCGCACATTCAAACAGAATCAAATATTTTTTTGCATGCATCCCTGAATTGTAGTGGACTGAAGGTCTATTGATTTTGAAGAAGATCGGTTAAGAGAAAAGGGTAGTTTACCTGAAACATTTTATGATTTAACAAGAGTAAAGTACTTAATTTTTATAAATAAAGTACCCTGATAAGAAGCTCATAATAATCCACTGTAGAAACGTAGATGAAATATCTATAAATGAAGAGGTTAAGTCAACGGAGTGGGGGTAATTTTCTATTATTAAAATTTATAGTTGAAGGTGGAGGGGAGAATTTTTTATATGTGTACTACGTTATCGGCAACAAAGAAGTAGTTTTTTGTTAAAATTGTTTCCCGGGCTGTTTAGCCGTAGTCCAATGTTTTCTGCAAAACCAGACTTTTCAGCAGTGGCATCGACTGCCATCATCAGTGAAAATCGAGTGCGAAAACGTGAGGTGGTCTACGTTAGTGACCACAGTATTGTGGTTAATGCTGAAGCAATAAGTAGAAAGACGTAGTTTCTATGGAAATATTTCATTTCGAATATGATTTTAAATATAAATCTTAGAACATGGAAGTCATGTATGGTTCTCCATACCGATATTTTATTTCATTTTTACTTCCATATTCCTTAAGGAAATGGAAGTATGGTGATGGCAAAAAAAATCATGTTCGAGATTATTGCAGATTCTGATTGTACTACACTAAAAACATGAAAAAAGTCGTTTTCCGAAAAGTGTCTGTGTGTGTGTCTGTCTACCTGTCTATCTGTGTGTGTGTGTCTGTCTGTAGATTTTTTTCTATGGCAAACGATAACGGCCCCAAATTCAAACAGAAACAAATAATTTTTTGCATACAGCCCTGATTTGTAGAGTACTCACGACCTATTGTTTTTGGTGAAGATCGGTTGAGGGGAAGGGGTAGTTTACGTGCAACGTTTTTTATCAAGCGTATTTTCTACGGCAAACGATAACTGCCGCAAATTCAAACAGAATCAAATAATTTTTTGCATACGTCACTGAATTGTAGAGGACTCAAGACCTTTTGATTTTGGTGAAGATCGGTTAAGGGGAAGGGGTAGTTTACCTGCAACCTTTTACGTTTTAACAAGAGTAAAGTACTTGAAAATTCATTTAAACTTTTTCAAACAACGGTAATTGTTAAAAATAAAATAATTTTGTTGCCAGGCAATAAAATTATAATTTTTTCATTTTAATGTAAATCTGTACATAGTATAAAGTAAAGTCGGTCCGTTTTCTCTCTGTGTTTGAAATCGCTAATCTCAGGAAGGACTGAACGGATTTTATTCAAGTTTTTGCCAATAGATGGAGTGTCTATCGAGGAACATTTATGTGTATAATTAATACATATATGTTGTACATTAGCTTCGCTATCACGGTTTATGTCAAGTAAGTGGTATAGTTTACATCTTATATATAAAAATGAATGTTTCTTTGTTTGTCCCGTATGCGTTCCTATACCATTCATCCGATTGCGATGAAACTTCGGTGAGTTGTTGTGCGCACGTCCGCGAAGGTTTCTTCCACATCTCCTCCTAAACCACTCTACCGATTTCAACCAAACTTGGCACAAATATTTTACGCAACGGGAGAACCGACATAGGATAGGTGTTTTTTCGATGGGGTCCTTTTGGGGGTTCTTTGGAGTCTTCCACATCGCCTCCTAAACCACTGGACCGATTTCAACCAAACTTGGAACAAATATTTTACGCAAAGGGAGAACCAACATAGGACAAGTGTTTTTTCGATACGATCCTTTGGGGGGTCCTTTGGGGTCTTCCACGTCTCCACCTAAACCATTGGACCGATTTCAACCAAACTTGGCAAAAATATTTTACGCAACGGGAAAACCAACATAGGACAGGTGTTTTTTTCGATACGATCCTCTGGGGGGTCCTTTGCAGTCTTAAAAAACTATTAGATCTGGTTACTATGGCAACCCAATAGAATAGATTCTGTTCTAAATATATTATCGCATTAAATTGAAGACCACGCGAACGAAGTTGTGGGCAACAGCTATTTATTTTTATTCTTCGTATTGTTTATTTATTTTTAAGAAGCCTACTTTAATTAAACTTTATTAATTAAACTAACATTTTCATTACGTACAACGTGAAACTCCGTAGCGAAGCACGGGTATTCTGCTAGTCATGTATAAGAGAAAATATATCGTGCGTGGCAGGCAAGCATATCTCAGTTATGTACTGTTTACGTTTCCATTTTATTATTATCACTAAAAATAAAATAAACCTCCGCTCAACAGTCCGTTAAGGACCAAGGCGTACCGCGCGGCTTTTGTGTTAGTGTGACGGTGTATGGCTAGTACTACGCGCCACCAGCCCGCTAGTTGCGGTGTTCACAGCCAGGAGGCGGCGCTGTTATCTCATCGCCTACTCAGTTTGCCTCACGACGCTGAGTGCACGCCGTACGGAACCTCCGCCGGGAATTGAACCCGGGACCACGAGCGCATCAATCGCCCGCGTTAGCCACTAGACCACCTGGAGGCTCTTATTATTATCACTACCGCAATAAAAAGGCAGGGAAGACACACACACACACGATTCGCGTTATTTCTGGCCTCATTCATGTTTATTTTCTTACATTTGCACGGTTTTTAAATGGAAAGTGCCGAACCCATACCAACATGACGCATGCAAGCCGAAAAAGTGTCCAGCGTGGATAGCGATTTGCTTCCTGTGGATCGCTGGGCAGTGTAACTGCACGTGTTTACAGAGGAACGATTCATAGACAGACTTTTCGTCTTTAGGGAATGAACCCTCTGCAAGATGCTGAGGGTCCATGAGTGACTTCGGAGCGCTCCTTCTTTTCCGCGTGTTTGTTCTGTGAAACGTACACTGTAGATTCGCAGATTTATTCTAAGCAACGCTCAATAGGAAATGTTGAAATTTTTTGTCCACGGTGAACCCTCATACACACTAAACCTGCTCTGATGTTTTAATTACGGACATCATAATATTAAAACTTTGGAAACTTGGGCACTACTTAATGGAGATCAATCATTAACTTATACAAGCCATTAATTTTATGCATATTTTTTATATATATGTGTACAACGTTATCGGCAACAAAGAAGTAGTTTTTGTTAAAATTCCTTCCCGGAATATTTGGCCGTAGTCCAATGTTTTCTACAAAACCAGACGTTTCGGCAATGCCATTGACTTCCATCATCAGTGAAAATCGAGTGCGATAACGTGAGGTGGTATATGTTAGTGACCACAGTACTTTGGTTAAGGCTGAAGCAGTAAGTAGAAAGAAGTAGTTTCTATGGTAATATTTCATTTCGAAAATGATTTTAAAAATAAATCTTAGAATATGGAAGTCATGTATGGTTCTCCATACCGATATTTTTATCGGGGGTAATTTTTTTCTATGGCAAAGGATAACAGCCGCAAATTCAAACAGAATCAACTACTCTTTTGCATACAACCCTGAATTGTAGAGCTCTCAAGTCCTATTGGTGTTGGTGAAGATCGGTTAAGGTAAAGGGGTAGTTTACCAGCAACATTTTATGTTTTAACAAGGGTAATTTTTTATATGACGAACGATAACTGCCGCAAATTCAAAACAGAATCAAATGATTATTTGCATACAGCCTTCAATTTTAGAGATCTCAACACCTACGGTTTTTGGTAAAGATCGGTTAAGGGAAAGGGGTAGTTTACCAGCAACGGTTTTTTATCAAGGGTAATTTTTTATATGGTAAACGATAATAGCCGCATATTCAAACAGAATAAAATAATGTTTTTCATAGAGCCCTGTAGAGTTCTCAAGACATGTTGGTTTTGGTGAAGATCGGTTAAGGGAATAGGGTAGTTTACCTGCAACATTTTATTGTTTAACAAGGGTAATTTTTTTTATGACGAACGATAACTGCCGTACATTAAAACAGAATCAACTACTCTTCTGCATACCTTTTTGAATTGTACAGAACTCAAGGTCTTTTGATTTTGTTGAAGATCGGTTAAGGGAAAAGGGTAGTTTACCTGCAACGTTTTATGTTTTAACACGGGTAATTTCTATGGCAAACGATAACAGCCGCAAATTCAAACAGAATCAAATGATTATTTGCATACAGCCCTAAATTGTAGATTTCTCAAGACCTATTGTTTTTGGTGAAGATTGGTTAAGGGAAAGGGGTAGTTTACCGGCAACGATGTTTTTTTTAATCAAGGCTAATTTTTTCTATGGCAAACGATAACAGCCGCAAATTCAAACAGAATCAAATGATGTTTTGCATACAGGCCTGTATTGTAGAGTTCTCAATACTTATTGGTGTTGGTGAAGATCGGTTAAGGGAAATGGGTATTTTACCTGCAACATTTTATGTTTTAACAAGGGTAATTTTTTATATGACGAACGATAACTGCCGTAAATTCAAACAGAATCAACTACGTTTTTGCATACCTTTTTGAACTAAAGAGGACTCAAGGTCTGTTGATTTTGCTGAAGATCGGTTAAGGTAAAGGGGTAGTTTATCAGCAACGATTTATGTTTTAAAAAGGATAATTTTTTTATGACGAACGATAACTGCCGAAAATTCAAAGAGAATCAAATAATTTTTTGCACACTTTCCTGAGTTTTAGAGAACTCAAGGTCTGTTGATTTTGGTGAAGATCGGTTAAGGGAAAGGAGTAGTTTACCTGCAACATTTTAAGTTGTAACAAGAGAAATGTTTCCATGACGAACGATAACTGCCGCACATTCAAACAGAATCAAATATTTTTTTGCATGCATCCCTGAATTGTAGTGGACTGAAGGTCTATTGATTTTGAAGAAGATCGGTTAAGAGAAAAGGGTAGTTTACCTGAAACATTTTATGATTTAACAAGAGTAAAGTACTTAATTTTTATAAATAAAGTACCCTGATAAGAAGCTCATAATAATCCACTGTAGAAACGTAGATGAAATATCTATAAATGAAGAGGTTAAGTCAACGGAGTGGGGGTAATTTTCTATTATTAAAATTTATAGTTGAAGGTGGAGGGGAGAATTTTTTATATGTGTACTACGTTATCGGCAACAAAGAAGTAGTTTTTTGTTAAAATTGTTTCCCGGGCTGTTTAGCCGTAGTCCAATGTTTTCTGCAAAACCAGACTTTTCAGCAGTGGCATCGACTGCCATCATCAGTGAAAATCGAGTGCGAAAACGTGAGGTGGTCTACGTTAGTGACCACAGTATTGTGGTTAATGCTGAAGCAATAAGTAGAAAGACGTAGTTTCTATGGAAATATTTCATTTCGAATATGATTTTAAATATAAATCTTAGAACATGGAAGTCATGTATGGTTCTCCATACCGATATTTTATTTCATTTTTACTTCCATATTCCTTAAGGAAATGGAAGTATGGTGATGGCAAAAAAAATCATGTTCGAGATTATTGCAGATTCTGATTGTACTACACTAAAAACATGAAAAAAGTCGTTTTCCGAAAAGTGTCTGTGTGTGTGTCTGTCTACCTGTCTATCTGTGTGTGTGTGTCTGTCTGTAGATTTTTTTCTATGGCAAACGATAACGGCCCCAAATTCAAACAGAAACAAATAATTTTTTGCATACAGCCCTGATTTGTAGAGTACTCACGACCTATTGTTTTTGGTGAAGATCGGTTGAGGGGAAGGGGTAGTTTACGTGCAACGTTTTTTATCAAGCGTATTTTCTACGGCAAACGATAACTGCCGCAAATTCAAACAGAATCAAATAATTTTTTGCATACGTCACTGAATTGTAGAGGACTCAAGACCTTTTGATTTTGGTGAAGATCGGTTAAGGGGAAGGGGTAGTTTACCTGCAACCTTTTACGTTTTAACAAGAGTAAAGTACTTGAAAATTCATTTAAACTTTTTCAAACAACGGTAATTGTTAAAAATAAAATAATTTTGTTGCCAGGCAATAAAATTATAATTTTTTCATTTTAATGTAAATCTGTACATAGTATAAAGTAAAGTCGGTCCGTTTTCTCTCTGTGTTTGAAATCGCTAATCTCAGGAAGGACTGAACGGATTTTATTCAAGTTTTTGCCAATAGATGGAGTGTCTATCGAGGAACATTTATGTGTATAATTAATACATATATGTTGTACATTAGCTTCGCTATCACGGTTTATGTCAAGTAAGTGGTATAGTTTACATCTTATATATAAAAATGAATGTTTCTTTGTTTGTCCCGTATGCGTTCCTATACCATTCATCCGATTGCGATGAAACTTCGGTGAGTTGTTGTGCGCACGTCCGCGAAGGTTTCTTCCACATCTCCTCCTAAACCACTCTACCGATTTCAACCAAACTTGGCACAAATATTTTACGCAACGGGAGAACCGACATAGGATAGGTGTTTTTTCGATGGGGTCCTTTTGGGGGTTCTTTGGAGTCTTCCACATCGCCTCCTAAACCACTGGACCGATTTCAACCAAACTTGGAACAAATATTTTACGCAAAGGGAGAACCAACATAGGACAAGTGTTTTTTCGATACGATCCTTTGGGGGGTCCTTTGGGGTCTTCCACGTCTCCACCTAAACCATTGGACCGATTTCAACCAAACTTGGCAAAAATATTTTACGCAACGGGAAAACCAACATAGGACAGGTGTTTTTTTCGATACGATCCTCTGGGGGGTCCTTTGCAGTCTTAAAAAACTATTAGATCTGGTTACTATGGCAACCCAATAGAATAGATTCTGTTCTAAATATATTATCGCATTAAATTGAAGACCACGCGAACGAAGTTGTGGGCAACAGCTATTTATTTTTATTCTTCGTATTGTTTATTTATTTTTAAGAAGCCTACTTTAATTAAACTTTATTAATTAAACTAACATTTTCATTACGTACAACGTGAAACTCCGTAGCGAAGCACGGGTATTCTGCTAGTCATGTATAAGAGAAAATATATCGTGCGTGGCAGGCAAGCATATCTCAGTTATGTACTGTTTACGTTTCCATTTTATTATTATCACTAAAAATAAAATAAACCTCCGCTCAACAGTCCGTTAAGGACCAAGGCGTACCGCGCGGCTTTTGTGTTAGTGTGACGGTGTATGGCTAGTACTACGCGCCACCAGCCCGCTAGTTGCGGTGTTCACAGCCAGGAGGCGGCGCTGTTATCTCATCGCCTACTCAGTTTGCCTCACGACGCTGAGTGCACGCCGTACGGAACCTCCGCCGGGAATTGAACCCGGGACCACGAGCGCATCAATCGCCCGCGTTAGCCACTAGACCACCTGGAGGCTCTTATTATTATCACTACCGCAATAAAAAGGCAGGGAAGACACACACACACACGATTCGCGTTATTTCTGGCCTCATTCATGTTTATTTTCTTACATTTGCACGGTTTTTAAATGGAAAGTGCCGAACCCATACCAACATGACGCATGCAAGCCGAAAAAGTGTCCAGCGTGGATAGCGATTTGCTTCCTGTGGATCGCTGGGCAGTGTAACTGCACGTGTTTACAGAGGAACGATTCATAGACAGACTTTTCGTCTTTAGGGAATGAACCCTCTGCAAGATGCTGAGGGTCCATGAGTGACTTCGGAGCGCTCCTTCTTTTCCGCGTGTTTGTTCTGTGAAACGTACACTGTAGATTCGCAGATTTATTCTAAGCAACGCTCAATAGGAAATGTTGAAATTTTTTGTCCACGGTGAACCCTCATACACACTAAACCTGCTCTGATGTTTTAATTACGGACATCATAATATTAAAACTTTGGAAACTTGGGCACTACTTAATGGAGATCAATCATTAACTTATACAAGCCATTAATTTTATGCATATTTTTTATATATATGTGTACAACGTTATCGGCAACAAAGAAGTAGTTTTTGTTAAAATTCCTTCCCGGAATATTTGGCCGTAGTCCAATGTTTTCTACAAAACCAGACGTTTCGGCAATGCCATTGACTTCCATCATCAGTGAAAATCGAGTGCGATAACGTGAGGTGGTATATGTTAGTGACCACAGTACTTTGGTTAAGGCTGAAGCAGTAAGTAGAAAGAAGTAGTTTCTATGGTAATATTTCATTTCGAAAATGATTTTAAAAATAAATCTTAGAATATGGAAGTCATGTATGGTTCTCCATACCGATATTTTTATCGGGGGTAATTTTTTTCTATGGCAAAGGATAACAGCCGCAAATTCAAACAGAATCAACTACTCTTTTGCATACAACCCTGAATTGTAGAGCTCTCAAGTCCTATTGGTGTTGGTGAAGATCGGTTAAGGTAAAGGGGTAGTTTACCAGCAACATTTTATGTTTTAACAAGGGTAATTTTTTATATGACGAACGATAACTGCCGCAAATTCAAAACAGAATCAAATGATTATTTGCATACAGCCTTCAATTTTAGAGATCTCAACACCTACGGTTTTTGGTAAAGATCGGTTAAGGGAAAGGGGTAGTTTACCAGCAACGGTTTTTTATCAAGGGTAATTTTTTATATGGTAAACGATAATAGCCGCATATTCAAACAGAATAAAATAATGTTTTTCATAGAGCCCTGTAGAGTTCTCAAGACATGTTGGTTTTGGTGAAGATCGGTTAAGGGAATAGGGTAGTTTACCTGCAACATTTTATTGTTTAACAAGGGTAATTTTTTTTATGACGAACGATAACTGCCGTACATTACAACAGAATCAACTACTCTTCTGCATACCTTTTTGAATTGTACAGAACTCAAGGTCTTTTGATTTTGTTGAAGATCGGTTAAGGGAAAAGGGTAGTTTACCAGCAACGTTTTATGTTTTAACACGGGTAATTTCTATGGCAAACGATAACAGCCGCAAATTCAAACAGAATCAAATGATTATTTGCATACAGCCCTAAATTGTAGATTTCTCAAGACCTATTGTTTTTGGTGAAGATTGGTTAAGGGAAAGGGGTAGTTTACCGGCAACGATGTTTTTTTAATCAAGGCTAATTTTGTTCTATGGCAAACGATAACAGCCGCAAATTCAAACAGAATCAAATGATGTTTTGCATACAGGCCTGTATTGTAGAGTTCTCAATACTTATTGGTGTTGGTGAAGATCGGTTAAGGGAAAGGGGTATTTTACCTGCAACATTTTATGTTTTAACAAGGGTAATTTTTTATATGACGAAGGATAACTGCCGTAAATTCAAACAGAATCAACTACGTTTTTGCATACCTTTTTGAACTAAAGAGGACTCAAGGTCTGTTGATTTTGCTGAAGATCGGTTAAGGTAAAGGGGTAGTTTATCAGCAACGTTTTATGTTTTAAAAAGGATAATTTTTTTATGATGAACGATAACTGCGGAAAATTCAAAGAGAATCAAATAATTTTTTGCACACTTTCCTGAGTTTTAGAGAACTCAAGGTCTGTTGATTTTGGTGAAGATCGGTTAAGGGAAAGGAGTAGTTTAACTGCAACATTTTAAGTTGTAACAAGAGAAATGTTTCCATGACGAACGATAACTGCCGCACATTCAAACAGAATCAAATATTTTTTTGCATGCATCCCTGAATTGTAGTGGACTGAAGGTCTATTGATTTTGAAGAAGATCGGTTAAGAGAAAAGGGTAGTTTACCTGAAACATTTTATGATTTAACAAGAGTAAAGTACTTAATTTTTATAAATAAAGTACCCTGATAAAAAGCTCATAATAATCCACTGTAGAAACGTAGATGAAATATCTATAAATGAAGAGGTTAAGTCAACGGAGTGGGGGTAATTTTCTATTATTAAAATTTATAGTTGAAGGTGGAGGGGAGAATTTTTTATATGTGTACTACGTTATCGGCAACAAAGAAGTAGTTTTTTGTTAAAATTGTTTCCCGGGCTGTTTAGCCGTAGTCCAATGTTTTCTGCAAAACCAGACTTTTCAGCAGTGGCATCGACTGCCATCATCAGTGAAAATCGAGTGCGAAAACGTGAGGTGGTCTACGTTAGTGACCACAGTATTGTGGTTAATGCTGAAGCAATAAGTAGAAAGACGTAGTTTCTATGGAAATATTTCATTTCGAATATGATTTTAAATATAAATCTTAGAACATGGAAGTCATGTATGGTTCTCCATACCGATATTTTATTTCATTTTTACTTCCATATTCCTTAAGGAAATGGAAGTATGGTGATGGCAAAAAAAATCATGTTCGAGATTATTGCAGATTCTGATTGTACTACACTAAAAACATGAAAAAAGTCGTTTTCCGAAAAGAGTCTGTGTGTGTGTCTGTCTACCTGTCTATCTGTGTGTGTGTGTCTGTCTGTAGATTTTATTCTATGGCAAACGATAACGGCCGCAAATTCAAACAGAAACAAATAATTTTTTGCATACAGCCCTGATTTGTAGAGTACTCACGACCTTTTGTTTTTGGTGAAGATCGGTTGAGGGAAAGGGGTAGTTTACCTGCAACGTTTTATGTTGTAACAAGGGTATTTTCTATGGCAAACGATAACAGCCGCAAATTCAAACAGAATCAAATAATTGTTTGCATACAGCCGTGATTTGTAGAGTACTCAAGACCTATTGTTTTTGGTGAAGATCGGTTGAGGGGAAGGGGTAGTTTACGTGCAACGTTTTTTATCAAGCGTATTTTCTACGGCAAACGATAACTGCCGCAAATTCAAACAGAATCAAATAATTTTTTGCATACGTCACTGAATTGTAGAGGACTCAAGGCTTTTTGATTTTGGTGAAGATCGGTTAAGGGGAAGGGGTAGTTTACCTGCAACATTTTACGTTTTAACAAGAGTAAAGTACTTGAAAATTCATTTAAACTTTTTCAAACAACGGTAATTGTTAAAAATAAAATAATTTTGTTGCCAGGCAATAAAATTATAATTTTTTCATTTTAATGTAAATCTGTACATAGTATAAAGTAAAGTCGGTCCGTTTTCTCTCTGTGTTTGAAATCGCTAATCTCAGGAAGGACTGAACGGATTTTATTCAAGTTTTTGCCAATAGATGGAGTGTCTATCGAGGAACATATATGTGTATAATTAATACATATATGTTGTACATTAGCTTCGCTATCACGGTTTATGTCAAGTAAGTGGTATAGTTTACATCTTATGTAAAAATGAATGTTTCTTTGTTTGTCCCGTATGCGTTCCTATACCATTCATCCGATTGCGATGAAACTTCGGTGAGTTGTTGTGCGCACGTCCGCGAAGGTTTCTTCCACATCTCCTCCTAAACCACTGTACCGATTTCAACCAAACTTGGCACAAATATTTTACGCAACGGGAGAACCAACATAGGATAGGTGTTTTTTCGATGGGGTCCTTTTGGGGGTTCTTTGGGGTCTTCCACTTCGCCTCCTAAACCACTGGACCGATTTCAACCAAACTTGGCACAAATATTTTACGCAAAGGGAGAACCAACATAGGACAGCTGTTTTTTTCGATACGATCCTCTGGGGGGTCCTTTGCGGTCTTAAAAAACTATTAGATCTGGTTACTATGGCAACCCAATAGAATAGATTCTGTTCTAAATATATTATCGCATTAAATTGAAGACCACGCGAACGAAGTTGTGGGCAACAGCTATTTATTTTTATTCTTCGTATTGTTTATTTATTTTTAAGAAGCCTACTTTAATTAAACTTTATTAATTAAACTAACATTTTCATTACGTACAACGTGAAACTCCATAGCGAAGCACGGGTATTCTGCTAGTCATGTATAAGAGAAAATATATCGTGCGTGGCAGGCAAGCATATCTCAGTTATGTACTGTTAACGTTTCCATTTTATTATTATCACTACCGCAATAAAAAGGCAGGGAAGACACACACACAATTCGCGTTATTTCTGGCCTCATTCATGTTTATTTTCTTACATTTGCACGGTTTTTAAATGGAAAGTGCCGAACCCATACCAACATGACGCATGCAAGCCGAAAAAGTGTCCAGCGTGGATAGCGATTTTCTTCCTGTGGATCGCTGGGCAGTGTAACTGCACGTGTTTACAGAGGAACGATTCATAGACAGACTTTTCGTCTTTAGGGAATGAACCCTCTGCAAGATGCTGAGGGTCCATGAGTGACTTTGGAGCGCTCCTTCTTTTCCGCGTGTTTGTTCTGTGAAACGTACACTGTAGATTCGCAGATTTATTCTAAGCAACGCTCAATAGGAAATGTTGAAATTTTTTGTCCACGGTGAACCCTCATACACACTAAACCTGCTCTGATGTTTTAATTACGGACATCATAATATTAAAACTTTGGAAACTTGAGCACTACTGAATGGAGATCAATCATTAACTTATACAAGCCATTAATTTTATGCATAATTTTTATATATATGTGTACTACGTTATCGGCAACAAAGAAGTAGTTTTTGTTAAAATTCCTTCCCGGAATATTTGGCCGTAGTCCAATGTTTTCTACAAAACCAGACGTTTCGGCAATGCAATTGACTTCCATCATCAGTGAAAATCGAGTGCGATAACGTGAGGTGGTATATGTTACTGACCACAGTACTGTGGTTAAGGCTGAAGCAGTACGTAGAAAGAAGTAGTTTCTATGATAATATTTCATTTCGAAAATGATTTTAAAAATAAATCTTAGAATATGGAAGTCATGTATGGTTCTCCATACCGATATTTTTATTGGGGGTAATTTTTTTCTATGGCAAACGATAACAGCCGCAAATTCAAACAGAATCAACTACTCTTTTGCATACAACCCTGAATTGTAGAGTTCTCAAGTCCTATTGGTGTTGGTGAAGATCGGTTAAGGGAAAGGGGTAGTTTACCGGCAACATTTTATGTTTTAACAAGGGTAATTTTTTAAATGACGAACGATAACTGCCGCAAATTCAAAACAGAATGAAATGATAATTTGCATACAGCTTTCAATTTTAGAGATCTGAACACCTACGGTTTTTGGTGAAGATCGGTTAAGGGAAAGGGGTAGTTTACCTGCAACGTTTTATGTTTTAACAAGGGTATTTTCTATGGCAAACGATAACAGCCGCAAATTCAAACAGAATCAAATAATTTTTTGCATGAAGCCCTGATTTGTAGAGTACTAAAGAAATATTGTTTTTGGTGAAGATCGGTTAAGGGAAAGGGGTAGTTTACCAGCAACGGTTTTTTATCAAGGGTAATTTTTACTTCCATATTCCTTAAGGAATGGAAGTATGGTGATGGCAAAAAAAATCGTGTTCGAGATTATTGCAGATTCTGATTCTACTACACTCAAAACATGAAAAAAAGTCGTTTTCCGAAAAGTGTCTGTGTGTGTGTCTGTCTGTGTGTGTGTGTGTCTGTCTGTGTGTGTGTCTGTAGATTTTTTTTCTATGGCAAACGATAACTGCCGCAAATTCAAACAGAATCAAATAATGTTTCGCATACAGCCCTGAATTGTAGAGTTCTCAAGACCTATTGTTTCTGGTGAAGATCGGTTAAGGGAAAGGGGTAGTTTACCTGTAACGTTTTATGTTTTAACAAGGGTATTTCCTATGGCAAACGATAACAGCAGCAAATTCAAACAGAATCAAAAGATTATTTGCATACAGCCCTAAATTGTAGAGTTCTCAAGACTTATTGTTTTTGGTGAAGATCGGTTAAGGGAAAGGGGTAGTTTACCTACAACGTTTTTTTAACTAGGGTATTTTCTATGGCAAACGATAACAGCCGCAAATTCAAACAGAATCAAATATTTTCTTGCATACAGCCCTGATTTGTAGAGGACTCGCGACCTATTGTTTTTGGTGAAGATCGGTTGAGGGGAAGGGGTAGTTTACCTGCAACGGTTTTTTTTATCAAGGGAAATTTTTTTTTTTTTTGGCAAACGATAACAGCCGCAAATTCAAACAGAATCAAATAATGTTTCCCATACAGCCCTGAATTGTAGAGTTCTCAATACCTATTGTTTTTGGTGAAGATCAGTTAAGGGGAAGGGGTAGTTTACCTGCAACCTTTTACGTTTTAACAAGAGTAAAGTACTTGAAAATTCATTTAAACTTTTTCAAACAATGGTAATTGTTGAAAATAAAATAATTTTGTTGCCAGGCAATCTGAAAATTTCAGATTTTGTACCACAAAATCTGAAAAGATTATACGATAGTTTATGAAATGGTTAATAATACGTCAGTGGAAGGTGTAATGAGAAATTAGCAGAAATGGAAACCTGAGGAATGTTAACTGTTCTGTAGATGCAATTTTGTCAGAATGTTTGGAAATGATCATCAACATTGAAGAAAAAGTAAGCATATTAAGAAACATATGTAAGTACTTATTATAAAAAAATAATGTTTGTTTTTTGATAAAGTCATTTTGATTATAAAATATAAATATTTACAACAAGAAAAGAATTTTCAGTTTTCAAAATTTAAATATATTTTTATAAAACAATGGGTTCTTCATTGAGGTGGGGACCATGTCACTCACTCCATCTCAAGCCTCCTCTCCCATTTTGCAGAAAAAGAGGACCCTGTCAAGGCTGATACTTTGACGACAGTGACAGGGCTTTCCACCAAATTCAGCAGAGTGACAGGTAGGCCCAACTCTGATTGGCTCCTCATATTTCTCCAGCGTTAGCAGGTTCTATGAAAATATTTTATTTCAAAAATGATTTTAAATATAAATCTTACAGATGTTTTATAAATCTCATGTTTTATGTTTTAACATGGGTAATTTTTTATATGACGAACCATAACTGCCGTAAATTCAAACAGAATCAAATAATTTTTTACATATGTGCCTGAGCTATAGAGAACTCAATGTCTGTTGATTTTGGTGAAGATCGGTTACGGGGAAAGGGCAGTTTACCAGAAACATTTTTTGTTGTAACATGAGTAAAGTACTTAATTTTGATAAAGTATCCTGATAAGATCTTAATAATCCACTGTAGAAACGTAGATGAAATATCTATAAATGAAGAGGCTAGTTGAACGGGCTGGGGGTAATTTTCTATAAATCAAAATTATTGTTGAAGGGGGAGGGGATAATATTCTTTATATGTGTACTACGTTATTGGCAAGAAAGAAGTATTTTTTTGTTAAAATTCCCTCCCTGGCTGTTTGGCTGAAAATGATTTTAAATATAAATCTTAGAATATGGAAGTCATGTATGGTTCTCCATACCGATATTTATATGGTAAACGATAATAGCCGCAAATTCAAACAGAATCAAATAATGTTTTTCATAGAGCCCTGTAGAGTTCTCAAGACATGTTGGTTTTGGTGAAGATCGGTTAAGGGAATAGGGTAGTTTACCTGCAACATTTTATTGTTTAACAAGGGTAATTTTTTTTATGACGAACGATAACTGCCGTACATTAAAACAGAATCAACTACTCTTCTGCATACCTTTTTGAATTGTACAGAACTCAAGGTCTTTTGATTTTGTTGAAGATCGGTTAAGGGAAAAGGGTAGTTTACCAGCAACGTTTTATGTTTTAACAAGGGTAATTTCTATGGCAAACGATAACAGCCGCAAATTCAAACAGAATCAAATGATTATTTGCATACAGCCCTAAATTGTAGATTTCTCAAGACCTATTGTTTTTGGTGAAGATCGGTTAAGGGAAAGGGGTAGTTTACCGGCAACGATGTTTTTTTAATCAAGGCTAATTTTTTTCTATGGCAAACGATAACAGCCGCAAATTCAAACAGAATCAAATGATGTTTTGCATACAGGCCTGTATTGTAGAGTTCTCAATACTTATTGGTGTTGGTGAAGATCGGTTAAGGGAAAGGGGTATTTTACCAGCAACATTTTATGTTTTAACAAGGGTAATTTTTTATATGACGAACGATAACTGCCGTAAATTCAAACAGAATCAACTACGTTTTTGCATACCTTTTTGAACTAAAGAGGACTCAAGGTCTGTTGATTTTGCTGAAGATCGGTTAAGGTAAAGGGGTAGTTTATCAGCAACGTTTTATGTTTTAAAAAGGATAATTTTTTTATGACGAACGATAACTGCCGAAAATTCAAAGAGAATCAAATAATTGTTTGTACACTTTCCTGAGTTTTAGAGAACTCAAGGTCTGATGATTTTGGTGAAGATCGGTTAAGGGAAAGGAGTAGTTTACCAGCAACATTTTAAGTTGTAACAAGAGAAATGTTTCCATGACGAACGATAACTGCCGCACATTCAAACAGAAACAAATATTTTTTTGCATGCATCCCTGAATTGTAGTGGACTGAAGGTCTATTGATTTTGGAGAAGATCGGTTAAGAGAAAAGGGTAGTTTACCTGAAACATTTTATGATTTAACAAGTGTAAAGTACTTAATTTTTATAAATAAAGTATCCTGATAAGAAGCTCATATTAATCCACTGTAGAAACGTAGATGAAATATCTATAAATGAAGAGGTTAAGTGAACGGAGTGGGGGTAATTTTCTATTATTAAAATTTATAGTTGAAGGTGGAGGGGAGATTTTTTATATGTGTACTACGTTATCGGCAACAAAGAAGTAGTTTTTTGTTAAAATTGTTTCCCGGGCTGTTTAGCCGTAGTCCAATGTTTTCTGCAAAACCAGACTTTTCAGCAGTGGCATCGACTGCCATCATCAGTGAAAATCGAGTGCGAAAACGTGAGGTGGTCTACGTTAGTGACCACAGTATTGTGGTTAATGCTGAAGCAATAAGTAGAAAGACGTAGTTTCTATGGAAATATTTCAATTCGAATATGATTTTAAATATAAATCTTAGAACATGGAAGTCATGTATGGTTCTCCATACCGATATTTTATTTCATTTTTACTTCCATATTCCTTAAGGAAATGGAAGTATGGTGATGGCAAAAAAAATCATGTTCGAGATTATTGCAGATTCTGATTGTACTACACTAAAAACATGAAAAAAGTCGTTTTCCGAAAAGTGTCTGTGTGTGTGTCTGTCTACCTGTCTATCTGTGTGTGTGTGTGTCTCTCTGTAGATTTTTTTCTATGGCAAACGATAACGGCCCCAAATTCAAACAGAAACAAATAATTTTTTGCATACAGCCCTGATTTGTAGAGTACTCACGACTTATTGTTTTTGGTGAAGATCGGTTGTGGGAAAGGGGTAGTTTACCTGCAACGTTTTATGTTGTAACAAGGGTATTTTCTATGGCAAACGATAACACCCGCAAATTCAAACAGAATCAAATAATTTTTTGCATACAGCCGTGATTTGTAGAGTACTCAAGACCTATTGTTTTTGGTGAAGATCGGTTGAGGGGAAGGGGTAGTTTACGTGCAACGTTTTTTATCAAGCGTATTTTCTACGGCAAACGATAACTGCCGCAAATTCAAACAGAATCAAATAATTTTTTGCATACGTCACTGAATTGTAGAGGACTCAAGGCCTTCTGATTTTGGTGAAGATCGGTTAAGGGGAAGGGGTAGTTTACCTGAAACCTTTTACGTTTTAACAAGAGTAAAGTACTTGAAAATTCATTTAAACTTTTTCAAACAACGGTAATTGTTAAAAATAAAATAATTTTGATGCCAGGCAATAAAATTATAATTTTTTCATTTTAATGTAAATCTGTACATAGTATAAAGTAAAGTCGGTCCGTTTTCTCTCTGCGTTTGAAATCGCTAATCTCAGGAAGGACTGAACGGATTTTATTCAAGTTTTTGCCAATAGATGGAGTGTCTATCGAGGAACATTTATGTGTATAATTAATACATATATGTTGTACATTAGCTTCGCTATCACGGTTTATGTCAAGTAAGTGGTATAGTTTACATCTTATATATAAAAATGAATGTTTCTTTGTTTGTCCCGTATGCGTTCCTATACCATTCATCCGATTGCGATGAAACTTCGGTGAGTTGTTGTGCGCACGTCCGCGAAGGTTTCTTCCACATCTCCTCCTAAACCACTCTACCGATTTCAACCAAACTTGGCACAAATATTTTACGCAACGGGAGAACCAACATAGGATAGGTGTTTTTTCGATGGGGTCCTTTTGGGGGTTCTTTGGAGTCATCCACATCGCCTCCTAAACCACTGGACCGATTTCAACCAAACTTGGCACAAATATTTTACGCAAAGGGAGAACCAACATAGGACAAGTGTTTTTTCGATACGATCCTTTGGGGGGTCCTTTGGGGTCTTCCACGTCTCCACCTAAACCATTGGACCGATTTCAACCAAACTTGGCAAAAATATTTTACGCAACGGGAAAACCAACATAGGCCAGGTGTTTTTTTCGATACGATCCTCTGGGGGGTCCTTTGCGGTCTTAAAAAACTATTAGATCTGGTTACTATGGCAACCCAATAGAATAGATTCTGTTCTAAATATATTATCGCATTAAATTGAAGACCACGCGAACGAAGTTGTGGGCAACAGCTATTTATTTTTATTCTTCGTATTGTTTATTTATTTTTAAGAAGCCTACTTTAATTAAACTTTATTAATTAAACTAACATTTTCATTACGTACAACGTGAAACTCCGTAGCGAAGCACGGGTATTCTGCTAGTCATATATAAGAGAAAATATATCGTGCGTGGCAGGCAAGCATATCTCAGTTATGTACTGTTTACGTTTCCATTTTATTATTATCACTACCGCAATAAAAAGGCAGGGAAGACACACACACACACACAATTCGCGTTATTTCTGGCCTCATTCATGTTTATTTTCTTACATTTGCACGGTTTTTAAATGGAAAGTGCCGAACCCATACCAACACGACGCATGCAAGCCGAAAAAGTGTCCAGCGTGGATAGCGATTTGCTTCCTGTGGATCGCTGGGCAGTGTAACTGCACGTGTTTACAGAGGAACGATTCATAGACAGACTTTTCGTCTTTAGGGAATGAACCCTCTGCAAGATGCTGAGGGTCCATGAGTGACTTCGGAGCGCTCCTTCTTTTCCGCGTGTTTGTTCTGTGAAACGTACACTGTAGATTCGCAGATTTATTCTAAGCAACGCTCAATAGGAAATGTTGAAAATTTTTGTCCACGGTGAACCCTCATACACACTAAACCTGCTCTGATGTTTTAATTACGGACATCATAATATTAAAACTTTGGAAACTTGGGCACTACTTAATGGAGATCAATCATTAACTTATACAAGCCATTAATTTTATGCACATTTTTTTTATATATGTGTACTACGTTATCGGCAACAAAGAAGTAGTTTTTGTTAAAATTCCTTCCCGGAATATTTGGCCGTAGTCCAATGTTTTCTACAAAACCAGACGTTTCGGCAATGCCATTGACTTCCATCATCAGTGAAAATCGAGTGCGATAACGTGAGGTGCTATATGTTAGTGACCACAGTACTGTGGTTAAGGCTGAATCAGTAAGTAGAAAGAAGTAGTTTCTATGGTAATATTTCATTTCGAAAATGATTTTAAAAATAAATCTTAGAATATGGAAGTCATGTATGGTTCTCCATACCGATATTTTTATCGGGGGTAATTTTTTTCTATAGCAAACGATAACAGCCGCAAATTCAAACAGAATCAACTACTCTTTTGCATACAGCCTTCAATTTTAGAGATCTCAACACCTACGGTTTTTGGTGAAGATCGGTTAAGGGAAAGGGGTAGTTTACTTGCAACATTTTATGTTTTAACAAGGGTAAATTTTTATATGACGAACGATAACTGCCGTACATTAAAACAGAATCAACTACTCTTCTGCATACCTTTTTGAATTATACAGAACTCAAGGTCTTTTGATTTTGTTGAAGATCGGTTAAGGGAAAAGGGTAGTTTACCTGCAACGTTTTATGTTTTAACAAGGGTAATTTCTATGGCAAACGATAACAGCCGCAAATTCAAACAGAATCAAATGATTATTTGCATACAGCCCTAAGTTGTAGATTTCTCAAGACCTATTGTTTTTGGTGAAGATCGGTTAAGGGAAAGGGGTAGTTTACCGGCAACGATGTTTTTTTAATCAAGGCTAATTTTTTTCTAAGGCAAACGATAACAGCCGCAAATTCAAACAGAATCAAATGATGTTTTGCATACAGGCCTGTATTGTAGAGTTCTCAATACTTATTGGTGTTGGTGAAGATCGGTTAAGGGAAAGGGGTATTTTACCAGCAACATTTTATGTTTTAACAAGGGTAATTTTTTATATGACGAACGATAACTGCCGTAAATTCAAACAGAATCAACTACGTTTTTGCATACCTTTTTGAACTAAAGAGGACTCAAGGTCTGTTGATTTTGCTGAAGATCGGTTAAGGTAAAGGGGTAGTTTATCAGCAACGTTTTATTTTTTAAAAAGGATAATTTTTTATGACGAACGATAACTGCCGAAAATTCAAAGAGAATCAAATAATTGTTTGCACACTTTCCTGAGTTTTAGAGAACTCAAGGTCTGATGATTTTGGTGAAGATCGGTTAAGGGAAAGGAGTAGTTTACCAGCAACATTTTAAGTTGTAACAAGAGAAATGTTTCCATGACGAACGATAACGGCCGCACATTCAAACAGAAACAAATATTTTTTTGCATGCATCCCTGAATTGTAGTGGACTGAACGTCTATTGATTTTGGAGAAGATCGGTTAAGAGAAAAGGGTAGTTTACCTGAAACATTTTATGAATTAACAAGTGTAAAGTACTTAATTTTTATAAATAAAGTATCCTGTTAAGAAGCTCATAATAATCCACTGTAGAAACGTAGATGAAATATCTGTAAATAAAGAGGTTAAGTGAACGGAGTGGGGGTAATTTTCTATTATTAAAATTTATAGTTGAAGGTGGAGGGGAGAATTTTTTATATGTGTACTACGTTATCGGCAACAAAGAAGTAGTTTTTTGTTAAAATTGTTTCCCGGGCTGTTTAGCCGTAGTCCAATGTTTTCTGCAAAACCAGACTTTTCGGCAGTGGCATCGACTGCCATCATCAGTGAAAATCGAGTGCGAAAACGTGAGGTGGTCTACGTTAGTGACCACAGTATTGTGGTTAATGCTGAAGCAATAAGTAGAAAGACGTAGTTTCTATGGAAATATTTTATTTCGAATATGATTTTAAATATAAATCTTAGAACATGGAAGTCATGTATGGTTCTCCATACCGATATTTTATTTCATTTTTACTTCCATATTCCTTAAGGAAATGGAAGTATGGTGATGGCAAAAAAAATCATGTTCGAGATTATTGCAGATTCTGATTGTACTACACTAAAAACATGAAAAAAGTCGTTTTCCGAAAAGTGTCTGTGTGTGTGTCTGTCTGTCTGTCTATCTGTGTGTGTGTGTCTGTCTGTAGATTTTATTCTATGGCAAACGATAACGGCCGCAAATTCAAACAGAAACAAATAATTTTTTGCATACAGCCCTGATTTGTAGAGTACTCACGACTTATTGTTTTTGGTGAAGATCGGTTGAGGGAAAGGGGTAGTTTACCTGCAACGTTTTATGTTTTAACAAGGGTATTTTCTATGGCAAACGATAACAGCCGCAAATTCAAACAGAATCAAATGATGTTTTGCATACAGGCCTGTATTGTAGAGTTCTCAATACTTATTGGTGTTGGTGAAGATCGGTTAAGGGAAAGGGGTATTTTACCAGCAACATTTTATGTTTTAACAAGGGTAATTTTTTATATGACGAACGATAACTGCCGTAAATTCAAACAGAATCAATTACGTTTTTGCATACCTTTTTGAACTAAAGAGGACTCAAGGTCTGTTGATTTTGCTGAAGATCGGTTAAGGTAAAGGGGTAGTTTATCAGCAACGTTTTATGTTTTAAAAAGGATAATTTTTTTATGACGAACGATAACTGCCGAAAATTCAAAGAGAATCAAATAATTGTTTGCACACTTTCCTGAGTTTTAGAGAACTCAAGGTCTGATGATTTTGGTGAAGATCGGTTAAGGGAAAGGAGTAGTTTACCAGCAACATTTTAAGTTGTAACAAGAGAAATGTTTCCATGACGAACGATAACTGCCGCACATTCAAACAGAAACAAATATTTTTTTGCATGCATCCCTGAATTGTAGTGGACTGACGGTCTATTGATTTTGGAGAAGATCGGTTAAGAGAAAAGGGTAGTTTACCTGAAACATTTTATGATTTAACAAGTGTAAAGTACTTAATTTTTATAAATAAAGTATCCTGTTAAGAAGCTCATAATAATCCACTGTAGAAACGTAGATGAAATATCTGTAAATAAAGAGGTTAAGTGAACGGAGTGGGGGTAATTTTCTATTATTAAAATTTATAGTTGAAGGTGGAGGGGAGAATTTTTTATATGTGTACTACGTTATCGGCAACAAAGAAGTAGTTTTTTGTTAAAATTGTTTCCCGGGCTGTTTAGCCGTAGTCCAATGTTTTCTGCAAAACCAGACTTTTCGGCAGTGGCATCGACTGCCATCATCAGTGAAAATCGAGTGCGAAAACGTGAGGTGGTCTACGTTAGTGACCACAGTATTGTGGTTAATGCTGAAGCAATAAGTAGAAAGACGTAGTTTCTATGGAAATATTTTATTTCGAATATGATTTTAAATATAAATCTTAGAACATGGAAGTCATGTATGGTTCTCCATACCGATATTTTATTTCATTTTTACTTCCATATTCCTTAAGGAAATGGAAGTATGGTGATGGCAAAAAAAATCATGTTCGAGATTATTGCAGATTCTGATTGTACTACACTAAAAACATGAAAAAAGTCGTTTTCCGAAAAGTGTCTGTGTGTGTGTCTGTCTGTCTGTCTATCTGTGTGTGTGAGTCTGTCTGTAGATTTTATTCTATGGCAAACGATAACGGCCGCAAATTCAAACAGAAACAAATAATTTTTTGCATACAGCCCTGATTTGTAGAGTACTCACGACTTATTGTTTTTGGTGAAGATCGGTTGAGGGAAAGGGGTAGTTTACCTTCAACGTTTTATGTTTTAACAAGGGTACTTTCTATGGCAAACGATAACAGCCGCAAATTCAAACAGAATCAACTAATTTTTTGCATATGTCACTGAATTGTAGAGGACTCAAGGCCTTTTGATTTTGGTGAAGATCGGTTGAGGGGAAGGGGTAGTTTACCTGCAACCTTTTACGTTTTAACAAGAGTAAAGTACTTGAAAATTCATTTAAAATTTTTTCAAACAATGGTAATTGTTAAAAATAAAATAATTTTGTTGCCAGGCAATAAAATTATAATTTTTTCATTTTAATGTAAATCTGTATATAGTATAAAGTAAAGTCGGTCCGTTTTCTCTCTGTGTTTGAAATCGCTAATCTCAGGAAGGACTGAACGGATTTTATTCAAGTTTTCGCCAATAGATGGAGTGTCTATCGAGGAACATTTATGTGTATAATTAATACATATATGTTGTACATTAGCTTCGCTATCACGGTTTATGTCAAGTAAGTGGTATAGTTTACATCTTATATATAAAAATGAATGTTTCTTTGTTTGTCCCGTATGCGTTCCTATACCATTCATCCGATTGCGATGAAACTTCGGTGAGTTGTTGTGCGCACGTCCGCGAAGGTTTCTTCCACATCTCCTCCTAAACCACTCTACCGATTTCAACCAAACTTGGCACAAATATTTTACGCAACGGGAGAACCAACATAGGATAGGTGTTTTTTCGATGGGGTCCTTTTGGGGGTTCTTTGGAGTCTTCCACATCGCCTCCTAAACCACTGGACCGATTTCAACCAAACTTGGCACAAATATTTTACGCAAAGGGAGAACCAACATAGGAAAAGTGTTTTTTCGATACGATCCTTTGGGGGGTCCTTTGGGGGTCCTTTGGGGTCTTCCACGTCTCCACCTAAACCATTGGACCGATTTCAACCAAACTTGGCAAAAATATTTTACGCAACGGGAAAACCAACATAGGCCAGGTGTTTTTTTCGATACGATCCTCTGGGGGGTCCTTTGCGGTCTTAAAAAACTATTAGATCTGGTTACTATGGCAACCCAATAGAATAGATTCTGTTCTAAATATATTATCGCATTAAATTGAAGACCACGCGAACGAAGTTGTGGGCAACAGCTATTTATTTTTATTCTTCGTATTGTTTATTTATTTTTAAGAAGCCTACTTTAATTAAACTTTATTAATTAAACTAACATTTTCATTACGTACAACGTGAAACTCCGTAGCGAAGCACGGGTATTCTGCTAGTCATATATAAGAGAAAATATATCGTGCGTGGCAGGCAAGCATATCTCAGTTATGTACTGTTTACGTTTCCATTTTATTATTATCACTACCGCAATAAAAAGGCAGGGAAGACACACACACACACACATACACACACACACACAATTCGCGTTATTTCTGGCCTCATTCATGTTTATTTTCTTACATTTGCACGGTTTTTAAATGGAAAGTGCCGAACCCATACCAACACGACGCATGCAAGCCGAAAAAGTGTCCAGCGTGGATAGCGATTTGCTTCCTGTGGATCGCTGGGCAGTGTAACTGCACGTGTTTACAGAGGAACGATTCATAGACAGACTTTTCGTCTTTAGGGAATGAACCCTCTGCAAGATGCTGAGGGTCCATGAGTGACTTCGGAGCGCTCCTTCTTTTCCGCGTGTTTGTTCTGTGAAACGTACACTGTAGATTCGCAGATTTATTCTAAGCAACGCTCAATAGGAAATGTTGAAAATTTTTGTCCACGGTGAACCCTCATACACACTAAACCTGCTCTGATGTTTTAATTACGGACATCATAATATTAAAACTTTGGAAACTTGGGCACTACTTAATGGAGATCAATCATTAACTTATACAAGCCATTAATTTTATGCACATTTTTTTTATATATGTGTACTACGTTATCGGCAACAAAGAAGTAGTTTTTGTTAAAATTCCTTCCCGGAATATTTGGCCGTAGTCCAATGTTTTCTACAAAACCAGACGTTTCGGCAATGCCATTGACTTCCATCATCAGTGAAAATCGAGTGCGATAACGTGAGGTGCTATATGTTAGTGACCACAGTACTGTGGTTAAGGCTGAATCAGTAAGTAGAAAGAAGTAGTTTCTATGGTAATATTTCATTTCGAAAATGATTTTAAAAATAAATCTTAGAATATGGAAGTCATGTATGGTTCTCCATACCGATATTTTTATCGGGGGTAATTTTTTTCTATAGCAAACGATAACAGCCGCAAATTCAAACAGAATCAACTACTCTTTTGCATACAGCCTTCAATTTTAGAGATCTCAACACCTACGGTTTTTGGTGAAGATCGGTTAAGGGAAAGGGGTAGTTTACCGGCAACATTTTATGTTTTAACAAGGGTAAATTTTTATATGACGAACGATAACTGCCGTACATTAAAACAGAATCAACTACTCTTCTGCATACCTTTTTGAATTATACAGAACTCAAGGTCTTTTGATTTTGTTGAAGATCGGTTAAGGGAAAAGGGTAGTTTACCTGCAACGTTTTATGTTTTAACAAGGGTAATTTCTATGGCAAACGATAACAGCCGCAAATTCAAACAGAATCAAATGATTATTTGCATACAGCCCTAAGTTGTAGATTTCTCAAGACCTATTGTTTTTGGTGAAGATCGGTTAAGGGAAAGGGGTAGTTTACCGGCAACGATGTTTTTTTAATCAAGGCTAATTTTTTTCTAAGGCAAACGATAACAGCCGCAAATTCAAACAGAATCAAATGATGTTTTGCATACAGGCCTGTATTGTAGAGTTCTCAATACTTATTGGTGTTGGTGAAGATCGGTTAAGGGAAAGGGGTATTTTACCAGCAACATTTTATGTTTTAACAAGGGTAATTTTTTATATGACGAACGATAACTGCCGTAAATTCAAACAGAATCAACTACGTTTTTGCATACCTTTTTGAACTAAAGAGGACTCAAGGTCTGTTGATTTTGCTGAAGATCGGTTAAGGTAAAGGGGTAGTTTATCAGCAACGTTTTATGTTTTAAAAAGGATAATTTTTTATGACGAACGATAACTGCCGAAAATTCAAAGAGAATCAAATAATTGTTTGCACACTTTCCTGAGTTTTAGAGAACTCAAGGTCTGATGATTTTGGTGAAGATCGGTTAAGGGAAAGGAGTAGTTTACCAGCAACATTTTAAGTTGTAACAAGAGAAATGTTTCCATGACGAACGATAACTGCCGCACATTCAAACAGAAACAAATATTTTTTTGCATGCATCCCTGAATTGTAGTGGACTGAACGTCTATTGATTTTGGAGAAGATCGGTTAAGAGAAAAGGGTAGTTTACCTGAAACATTTTATGAATTAACAAGTGTAAAGTACTTAATTTTTATAAATAAAGTATCCTGTTAAGAAGCTCATAATAATCCACTGTAGAAACGTAGATGAAATATCTGTAAATAAAGAGGTTAAGTGAACGGAGTGGGGGTAATTTTCTATTATTAAAATTTATAGTTGAAGGTGGAGGGGAGAATTTTTTATATGTGTACTACGTTATCGGCAACAAAGAAGTAGTTTTTTGTTAAAATTGTTTCCCGGGCTGTTTAGCCGTAGTCCAATGTTTTCTGCAAAACCAGACTTTTCGGCAGTGGCATCGACTGCCATCATCAGTGAAAATCGAGTGCGAAAACGTGAGGTGGTCTACGTTAGTGACCACAGTATTGTGGTTAATGCTGAAGCAATAAGTAGAAAGACGTAGTTTCTATGGAAATATTTTATTTCGAATATGATTTTAAATATAAATCTTAGAACATGGAAGTCATGTATGGTTCTCCATACCGATATTTTATTTCATTTTTACTTCCATATTCCTTAAGGAAATGGAAGTATGGTGATGGCAAAAAAAATCATGTTCGAGATTATTGCAGATTCTGATTGTACTACACTAAAAACATGAAAAAAGTCGTTTTCCGAAAAGTGTCTGTGTGTGTGTCTGTCTGTCTGTCTATCTGTGTGTGTGTGTCTGTCTGTAGATTTTATTCTATGGCAAACGATAACGGCCGCAAATTCAAACAGAAACAAATAATTTTTTGCATACAGCCCTGATTTGTAGAGTACTCACGACTTATTGTTTTTGGTGAAGATCGGTTGAGGGAAAGGGGTAGTTTACCTGCAACGTTTTATGTTTTAACAAGGGTATTTTCTATGGCAAACGATAACAGCCGCAAATTCAAACAGAATCAAATGATGTTTTGCATACAGGCCTGTATTGTAGAGTTCTCAATACTTATTGGTGTTGGTGAAGATCGGTTAAGGGAAAGGGGTATTTTACCAGCAACATTTTATGTTTTAACAAGGGTAATTTTTTATATGACGAACGATAACTGCCGTAAATTCAAACAGAATCAATTACGTTTTTGCATACCTTTTTGAACTAAAGAGGACTCAAGGTCTGTTGATTTTGCTGAAGATCGGTTAAGGTAAAGGGGTAGTTTATCAGCAACGTTTTATGTTTTAAAAAGGATAATTTTTTTATGACGAACGATAACTGCCGAAAATTCAAAGAGAATCAAATAATTGTTTGCACACTTTCCTGAGTTTTAGAGAACTCAAGGTCTGATGATTTTGGTGAAGATCGGTTAAGGGAAAGGAGTAGTTTACCAGCAACATTTTAAGTTGTAACAAGAGAAATGTTTCCATGACGAACGATAACTGCCGCACATTCAAACAGAAACAAATATTTTTTTGCATGCATCCCTGAATTGTAGTGGACTGACGGTCTATTGATTTTGGAGAAGATCGGTTAAGAGAAAAGGGTAGTTTACCTGAAACATTTTATGATTTAACAAGTGTAAAGTACTTAATTTTTATAAATAAAGTATCCTGTTAAGAAGCTCATAATAATCCACTGTAGAAACGTAGATGAAATATCTGTAAATAAAGAGGTTAAGTGAACGGAGTGGGGGTAATTTTCTATTATTAAAATTTATAGTTGAAGGTGGAGGGGAGAATTTTTTATATGTGTACTACGTTATCGGCAACAAAGAAGTAGTTTTTTGTTAAAATTGTTTACCGGGCTGTTTAGCCGTAGTCCAATGTTTTCTGCAAAACCAGACTTTTCGGCAGTGGCATCGACTGCCATCATCAGTGAAAATCGAGTGCGAAAACGTGAGGTGGTCTACGTTAGTGACCACAGTATTGTGGTTAATGCTGAAGCAATAAGTAGAAAGACGTAGTTTCTATGGAAATATTTTATTTCGAATATGATTTTAAATATAAATCTTAGAACATGGAAGTCATGTATGGTTCTCCATACCGATATTTTATTTCATTTTTACTTCCATATTCCTTAAGGAAATGGAAGTATGGTGATGGCAAAAAAAATCATGTTCGAGATTATTGCAGATTCTGATTGTACTACACTAAAAACATGAAAAAAGTCGTTTTCCGAAAAGTGTCTGTGTGTGTGTCTGTCTGTCTGTCTATCTGTGTGTGTGTGTCTGTCTGTAGATTTTATTCTATGGCAAACGATAACGGCCGCAAATTCAAACAGAAACAAATAATTTTTTGCATACAGCCCTGATTTGTAGAGTACTCACGACTTATTGTTTTTGGTGAAGATCGGTTGAGGGAAAGGGGTAGTTTACCTGCAACGTTTTATGTTTTAACAAGGGTATTTTCTATGGCAAACGATAACAGCCGCAAATTCAAACAGAATCAACTAATTTTTTGCATATGTCACTGAATTGTAGAGGACTCAAGGCCTTTTGATTTTGGTGAAGATCGGTTGAGGGGAAGGGGTAGTTTACCTGCAACCTTTTACGTTTTAACAAGAGTAAAGTACTTGAAAATTCATTTAAAATTTTTTCAAACAATGGTAATTGTTAAAAATAAAATAATTTTGTTGCCAGGCAATAAAATTATAATTTTTTCATTTTAATGTAAATCTGTATATAGTATAAAGTAAAGTCGGTCCGTTTTCTCTCTGTGTTTGAAATCGCTAATCTCAGGAAGTACTGAACGGATTTTATTCAAGTTTTCGCCAATAGATGGAGTGTCTATCGAGGAACATTTATGTGTATAATTAATACATATATGTTGTACATTAGCTTCGTTATCACGGTTTATGTCAAGTAAGTGGTATAGTTTACATCTTATATATAAAAATGAATGTTTCTTTGTTTGTCCCGTATGCGTTCCTATACCATTCATCCGATTGCGATGAAACTTCGGTGAGTTGTTGTGCGCACGTCCGCGAAGGTTTCTTCCACATCTCCTCCTAAACCACTCTACCGATTTCAACCAAACTTGGCACAAATATTTTACGCAACGGGAGAACCAACATAGGATAGGTGTTTTTTCGATGGGGTCCTTTTGGGGGTTCTTTGGAGTCTTCCACATCGCCTCCTAAACCACTGGACCGATTTCAACCAAACTTGGCACAAATATTTTACGCAAAGGGAGAACCAACATAGGACAAGTGTTTTTTCGATACGATCCTTTGGGGGGTCCTTTGGGGTCTTCCACGTCTCCACCTAAACCATTGGACCGATTTCAACCAAACTTGGCAAAAATATTTTACGCAACGGGAAAACCAACATAGGCCAGGTGTTTTTTTCGATACGATCCTCTGGGGGGTCCTTTGCGGTCTTAAAAAACTATTAGATCTGGTTACTATGGCAACCCAATAGAATAGATTCTGTTCTAAATATATTATCGCATTAAATTGAAGACCACGCGAACGAAGTTGTGGGCAACAGCTATTTATTTTTATTTTTCGTATTGTTTATTTATTTTTAAGAAGCCTACTTTAATTAAACTTTATTAATTAAACTAACATTTTCATTACGTACAACGTGAAACTCCGTAGCGAAGCACGGGTATTCTGCTAGTCATATATAAGAGAAAATATATCGTGCGTGGCAGGCAAGCATATCTCAGTTATGTACTGTTTACGTTTCCATTTTATTATTATCACTACCGCAATAAAAAGGCAGGGAAGACACACACACACACACACACACACACACACACACACACACACACACACACACACACACACACAATTCGCGTTATTTCTGGCCTCATTCATGTTTATTTTCTTACATTTGCACGGTTTTTAAATGGAAAGTGCCGAACCCATACCAACACGACGCATGCAAGCCGAAAAAGTGTCCAGCGTGGATAGCGATTTGCTTCCTGTGGATCGCTGGGCAGTGTAACTGCACGTGTTTACAGAGGAACGATTCATAGACAGACTTTTCGTCTTTAGGGAATGAACCCTCTGCAAGATGCTGAGGGTCCATGAGTGACTTCGGAGCGCTCCTTCTTTTCCGCGTGTTTGTTCTGTGAAACGTACACTGTAGATTCGCAGATTTATTCTAAGCAACGCTCAATAGGAAATGTTGAAAATTTTTGTCCACGGTGAACCCTCATACACACTAAACCTGCTCTGATGTTTTAATTACGGACATCATAATATTAAAACTTTGGAAACTTGGGCACTACTTAATGGAGATCAATCATTAATTTATACAAGCCATTAATTTTATGCACATTTTTTTTATATATGTGTACTACGTTATCGGCAACAAAGAAGTAGTTTTTGTTAAAATTCCTTCCCGGAATATTTGGCCGTAGTCCAATGTTTTCTACAAAACCAGACGTTTCGGCAATGCCATTGACTTCCATCATCAGTGAAAATCGAGTGCGATAACGTGAGGTGCTATATGTTAGTGACCACAGTACTGTGGTTAAGGCTGAAGCAGTAAGTAGAAAGAAGTAGTTTCTATGGTAATATTTCATTTCGAAAATGATTTTAAAAATAAATCTTAGAATATGGAAGTCATGTATGGTTCTCCATACCGATATTTTTATCGGGGGTAATTTTTTTCTATAGCAAACGATAACAGCCGCAAATTCAAACAGAATCAACTACTCTTTTGCATACAGCCTTCAATTTTAGAGATCTCAACACCTACGGTTTTTGGTGAAGATCGGTTAAGGGAAAGGGGTAGTTTACCGGCAACATTTTATGTTTTAACAAGGGTAAATTTTTATATGACGAACGATAACTGCCGTACATTAAAACAGAATCAACTACTCTTCTGCATACCTTTTTGAATTATACAGAACTCAAGGTCTTTTGATTTTGTTGAAGATCGGTTAAGGGAAAAGGGTAGTTTACCTGCAACGTTTTATGTTTTAACAAGGGTAATTTCTATGGCAAACGATAACAGCCGCAAATTCAAACAGAATCAAATGATTATTTGCATACAGCCCTAAGTTGTAGATTTCTCAAGACCTATTGTTTTTGGTGAAGATCGGTTAAGGGAAAGGGGTAGTTTACCGGCAACGATGTTTTTTTAATCAAGGCTAATTTTTTTCTAAGGCAAACGATAACAGCCGCAAATTCAAACAGAATCAAATGATGTTTTGCATACAGGCCTGTATTGTAGAGTTCTCAATACTTATTGGTGTTGGTGAAGATCGGTTAAGGGAAAGGGGTATTTTACCAGCAACATTTTATGTTTTAACAAGGGTAATTTTTTATATGACGAACGATAACTGCCGTAAATTCAAACAGAATCAATTACGTTTTTGCATACCTTTTTGAACTAAAGAGGACTCAAGGTCTGTTGATTTTGCTGAAGATCGGTTAAGGTAAAGGGGTAGTTTATCAGCAACGTTTTATGTTTTAAAAAGGATAATTTTTTTATGACGAACGATAACTGCCGAAAATTCAAAGAGAATCAAATAATTGTTTGCACACTTTCCTGAGTTTTAGAGAACTCAAGGTCTGATGATTTTGGTGAAGATCGGTTAAGGGAAAGGAGTAGTTTACCAGCAACATTTTAAGTTGTAACAAGAGAAATGTTTCCATGACGAACGATAACTGCCGCACATTCAAACAGAAACAAATATTTTTTTGCATGCATCCCTGAATTGTAGTGGACTGACGGTCTATTGATTTTGGAGAAGATCGGTTAAGAGAAAAGGGTAGTTTACCTGAAACATTTTATGATTTAACAAGTGTAAAGTACTTAATTTTTATAAATAAAGTATCCTGTTAAGAAGCTCATAATAATCCACTGTAGAAACGTAGATGAAATATCTGTAAATAAAGAGGTTAAGTGAACGGAGTGGGGGTAATTTTCTATTATTAAAATTTATAGTTGAAGGTGGAGGGGAGAATTTTTTATATGTGTACTACGTTATCGGCAACAAAGAAGTAGTTTTTTGTTAAAATTGTTTCCCGGGCTGTTTAGCCGTAGTCCAATGTTTTCTGCAAAACCAGCCTTTTCGGCAGTGGCATCGACTGCCATCATCAGTGAAAATCGAGTGCGAAAACGTGAGGTGGTCTACGTTAGTGACCACAGTATTGTGGTTAATGCTGAAGCAATAAGTAGAAAGACGTAGTTTCTATGGAAATATTTTATTTCGAATATGATTTTAAATATAAATCTTAGAACATGGAAGTCATGTATGGTTCTCCATACCGATATTTTATTTCATTTTTACTTCCATATTCCTTAAGGAAATGGAAGTATGGTGATGGCAAAAAAAATCATGTTCGAGATTATTGCAGATTCTGATTGTACTACACTAAAAACATGAAAAAAGTCGTTTTCCGAAAAGTGTCTGTGTGTGTGTCTGTCTGTCTGTCTATCTGTGTGTGTGTGTCTGTCTGTAGATTTTATTCTATGGCAAACGATAACGGCCGCAAATTCAAACAGAAACAAATAATTTTTTGCATACAGCCCTGATTTGTAGAGTACTCACGACTTATTGTTTTTGGTGAAGATCGGTTGAGGGAAAGGGGTAGTTTACCTGCAACGTTTTATGTTTTAACAAGGGTATTTTCTATGGCAAACGATAACAGCCGCAAATTCAAACAGAATCAACTAATTTTTTGCATATGTCACTGAATTGTAGAGGACTCAAGGCCTTTTGATTTTGGTGAAGATCGGTTGAGGGGAAGGGGTAGTTTACCTGCAACCTTTTACGTTTTAACAAGAGTAAAGTACTTGAAAATTCATTTAAAATTTTTTCAAACAATGGTAATTGTTAAAAATAAAATAATTTTGTTGCCAGGCAATAAAATTATAATTTTTTCATTTTAATGTAAATCTGTATATAGTATAAAGTAAAGTCGGTCCGTTTTCTCTCTGTGTTTGAAATCGCTAATCTCAGGAAGTACTGAACGGATTTTATTCAAGTTTTCGCCAATAGATGGAGTGTCTATCGAGGAACATTTATGTGTATAATTAATACATATATGTTGTACATTAGCTTCGCTATCACGGTTTATGTCAAGTAAGTGGTATAGTTTACATCTTATATATAAAAATGAATGTTTCTTTGTTTGTCCCGTATGCGTTCCTATACCATTCATCCGATTGCGATGAAACTTCGGTGAGTTGTTGTGCGCACGTCCGCGAAGGTTTCTTCCACATCTCCTCCTAAACCACTCTACCGATTTCAACCAAACTTGGCACAAATATTTTACGCAACGGGAGAACCAACATAGGATAGGTGTTTTTTCGATGGGGTCCTTTTGGGGGTTCTTTGGAGTCTTCCACATCGCCTCCTAAACCACTGGACCGATTTCAACCAAACTTGGCACAAATATTTTACGCAAAGGGAGAACCAACATAGGAAAAGTGTTTTTTCGATACGATCCTTTGGGGGGTCCTTTGGGGGTCCTTTGGGGTCTTCCACGTCTCCACCTAAACCATTGGACCGATTTCAACCAAACTTGGCAAAAATATTTTACGCAACGGGAAAACCAACATAGGCCAGGTGTTTTTTTCGATACGATCCTCTGGGGGGTCCTTTGCGGTCTTAAAAAACTATTAGATCTGGTTACTATGGCAACCCAATAGAATAGATTCTGTTCTAAATATATTATCGCATTAAATTGAAGACCACGCGAACGAAGTTGTGGGCAACAGCTATTTATTTTTATTCTTCGTATTGTTTATTTATTTTTAAGAAGCCTACTTTAATTAAACTTTATTAATTAAACTAACATTTTCATTACGTACAACGTGAAACTCCGTAGCGAAGCACGGGTATTCTGCTAGTCATGTATAAGAGAAAATATATCGTGCGTGGCAGGCAAGCATATCTCAGTTATGTACTGTTTACGTTTCCATTTTATTATTATCACTACCGCAATAAAAAGGCAGGGAAGACACACACACACACACACACAATTCGCGTTATTTCTGGCCTCATTCATGTTTATTTTCTTACATTTGCACGGTTTTTAAATGGAAAGTGCCGAACCTATACCAACACGACGCATGCAAGCCGAAAAAGTGTCCAGCGTGGATAGCGATTTGCTTCCTGTGGATCGCTGGGCAGTGTAACTGCACGTGTTTACAGAGGAACGATTCATAGACAGACTTTTCGTCTTTAGGGAATGAACCCTCTGCAAGATGCTGAGGGTCCATGAGTGACTTCGGAGCGCTCCTTCTTTTCCGCGTGTTTGTTCTGTGAAACGTACACTGTAGATTCGCAGATTTATTCTAAGCAACGCTCAATAGGAAATGTTGAAAATTTTTGTCCACGGTGAACCCTCATACACACTAAACCTGCTCTGATGTTTTAATTACGGACATCATAATATTAAAACTTTGGAAACTTGGGCACTACTTAATGGAGATCAATCATTAACTTATACAAGCCATTAATTTTATGCACATTTTTTTTATATATGTGTACTACGTTATCGGCAACAAAGAAGTAGTTTTTGTTAAAATTCCTTCCCGGAATATTTGGCCGTAGTCCAATGTTTTCTACAAAACCAGACGTTTCGGCAATGCCATTGACTTCCATCATCAGTGAAAATCGAGTGCGATAACGTGAGGTGCTATATGTTAGTGACCACAGTACTGTGGTTAAGGCTGAAGCAGTAAGTAGAAAGAAGTAGTTTCTATGGTAATATTTCATTTCGAAAATGATTTTAAAAATAAATCTTAGAATATGGAAGTCATGTATGGTTCTCCATACCGATATTTTTATCGGGGGTAATTTTTTTCTATAGCAAACGATAACAGCCGCAAATTCAAACAGAATCAACTACTCTTTTGCATACAGCCTTCAATTTTAGAGATCTCAACACCTACGGTTTTTGGTGAAGATCGGTTAAGGGAAAGGGGTAGTTTACCGGCAACATTTTATGTTTTAACAAGGGTAAATTTTTATATGACGAACGATAACTGCCGTACATTAAAACAGAATCAACTACTCTTCTGCATACCTTTTTGAATTATACAGAACTCAAGGTCTTTTGATTTTGTTGAAGATCGGTTAAGGGAAAAGGGTAGTTTACCTGCAACGTTTTATGTTTTAACAAGGCTAATTTCTATGGCAAACGATAACAGCCGCAAATTCAAACAGAATCAAATGATTATTTGCATACAGCCCTAAGTTGTAGATTTCTCAAGACCTATTGTTTTTGGTGAAGATCGGTTAAGGGAAAGGGGTAGTTTACCGGCAACGATGTTTTTTTAATCAAGGCTAATTTTTCTCTAAGGCAAACGATAACAGCCGCAAATTCAAACAGAATCAAATGATGTTTTGCATACAGGCCTGTATTGTAGAGTTCTCAATACTTATTGGTGTTGGTGAAGATCGGTTAAGGGAAAGGGGTATTTTACCAGCAACATTTTATGTTTTAACAAGGGTAATTTTTTATATGACGAACGATAACTGCCGTAAATTCAAACAGAATCAACTACGTTTTTGCATACCTTTTTGAACTAAAGAGGACTCAAGGTCTGTTGATTTTGCTGAAGATCGGTTAAGGTAAAGGGGTAGTTTATCAGCAACGTTTTATGTTTTAAAAAGGATAATTTTTTTATGACGAACGATAACTGCCGAAAATTCAAAGAGAATCAAATAATTGTTTGCACACTTTCCTGAGTTTTAGAGAACTCAAGGTCTGATGATTTTGGTGAAGATCGGTTAAGGGAAAGGAGTAGTTTACCAGCAACATTTTAAGTTGTAACAAGAGAAATGTTTCCATGACGAACGATAACTGCCGCACATTCAAACAGAAACAAATATTTTTTTGCATGCATCCCTGAATTGTAGTGGACTGAACGTCTATTGATTTTGGAGAAGATCGGTGAAGAGCAAAGGGTAGTTTACCTGAAACATTTTATGAATTAACAAGTGTAAAGTACTTAATTTTTATAAATAAAGTATCCTGTTAAGAAGCTCATAATAATCCACTGTAGAAACGTAGATGAAATATCTGTAAATAAAGAGGTTAAGTGAACGGAGTGGGGGTAATTTTCTATTATTAAAATTTATAGTTGAAGGTGGAGGGGAGAATTTTTTATATGTGTACTACGTTATCGGCAACAAAGAAGTAGTTTTTTGTTAAAATTGTTTCCCGGGCTGTTTAGCCGTAGTCCAATGTTTTCTGCAAAACCAGACTTTTCGGCAGTGGCATCGACTGCCATCATCAGTGAAAATCGAGTGCGAAAACGTGAGGTGGTCTACGTTAGTGACCACAGTATTGTGGTTAATGCTGAAGCAATAAGTAGAAAGACGTAGTTTCTATGGAAATATTTTATTTCGAATATGATTTTAAATATAAATCTTAGAACATGGAAGTCATGTATGGTTCTCCATACCGATATTTTATTTCATTTTTACTTCCATATTCCTTAAGGAAATGGAAGTATGGTGATGGCAAAAAAAATCATGTTCGAGATTATTGCAGATTCTGATTGTACTACACTAAAAACATGAAAAAAGTCGTTTTCCGAAAAGTGTCTGTGTGTGTGTCTGTCTGTCTATCTGTGTGTGTGTGTCTGTCTGTAGATTTTATTCTATGGCAAACGATAACGGCCGCAAATTCAAACAGAAACAAATAATTTTTTGCATACAGCCCTGATTTGTAGAGTACTCACGACTTATTGTTTTTGGTGAAGATCGGTTGAGGGAAAGGGGTAGTTTACCTGCAACGTTTTATGTTTTAACAAGGGTATTTTCTATGGCAAACGATAACAGCCGCAAATTCAAACAGAATCAAATGATGTTTTGCATACAGGCCTGTATTGTAGAGTTCTCAATACTTATTGGTGTTGGTGAAGATCGGTTAAGGGAAAGGGGTATTTTACCAGCAACATTTTATGTTTTAACAAGGGTAATTTTTTATATGACGAACGATAACTGCCGTAAATTCAAACAGAATCAATTACGTTTTTGCATACCTTTTTGAACTAAAGAGGACTCAAGGTCTGTTGATTTTGCTGAAGATCGGTTAAGGTAAAGGGGTAGTTTATCAGCAACGTTTTATGTTTTAAAAAGGATAATTTTTTTATGACGAACGATAACTGCCGAAAATTCAAAGAGAATCAAATAATTGTTTGCACACTTTCCTGAGTTTTAGAGAACTCAAGGTCTGATGATTTTGGTGAAGATCGGTTAAGGGAAAGGAGTAGTTTACCAGCAACATTTTAAGTTGTAACAAGAGAAATGTTTCCATGACGAACGATAACTGCCGCACATTCAAACAGAAACAAATATTTTTTTGCATGCATCCCTGAATTGTAGTGGACTGAAGGTCTATTGATTTTGGAGAAGATCGGTTAAGAGAAAAGGGTAGTTTACCTGAAACATTTTATGATTTAACAAGTGTAAAGTACTTAATTTTTATAAATAAAGTATCCTGTTAAGAAGCTCATAATAATCCACTGTAGAAACGTAGATGAAATATCTGTAAATAAAGAGGTTAAGTGAACGGAGTGGGGGTAATTTTCTATTATTAAAATTTATAGTTGAAGGTGGAGGGGAGAATTTTTTATATGTGTACTACGTTATCGGCAACAAAGAAGTAGTTTTTTGTTAAAATTGTTTCCCGGGCTGTTTAGCCGTAGTCCAATGTTTTCTGCAAAACCAGACTTTTCGGCAGTGGCATCGACTGCCATCATCAGTGAAAATCGAGTGCGAAAACGTGAGGTGGTCTACGTTAGTGACCACAGTATTGTGGTTAATGCTGAAGCAATAAGTAGAAAGACGTAGTTTCTATGGAAATATTTTATTTCGAATATGATTTTAAATATAAATCTTAGAACATGGAAGTCATGTATGGTTCTCCATACCGATATTTTATTTCATTTTTACTTCCATATTCCTTAAGGAAATGGAAGTATGGTGATGGCAAAAAAAATCATGTTCGAGATTATTGCAGATTCTGATTGTACTACACTAAAAACATGAAAAAAGTCGTTTTCCGAAAAGTGTCTGTGTGTGTGTCTGTCTGTCTGTCTATCTGTGTGTGTGTGTCTGTCTGTAGATTTTATTCTATGGCAAACGATAACGGCCGCAAATTCAAACAGAAACAAATAATTTTTTGCATACAGCCCTGATTTGTAGAGTACTCACGACTTATTGTTTTTGGTGAAGATCGGTTGAGGGAAAGGGGTAGTTTACCTGCAACGTTTTATGTTTTAACAAGGGTATTTTCTATGGCAAACGATAACAGCCGCAAATTCAAACAGAATCAACTAATTTTTTGCATATGTCACTGAATTGTAGAGGACTCAAGGCCTTTTGATTTTGGTGAAGATCGGTTGAGGGGAAGGGGTAGTTTACCTGCAACCTTTTACGTTTTAACAAGAGTAAAGTACTTGAAAATTCATTTAAAATTTTTTCAAACAATGGTAATTGTTAAAAATAAAATAATTTTGTTGCCAGGCAATAAAATTATAATTTTTTCATTTTAATGTAAATCTGTATATAGTATAAAGTAAAGTCGGTCCGTTTTCTCTCTGTGTTTGAAATCGCTAATCTCAGGAAGTACTGAACGGATTTTATTCAAGTTTTCGCCAATAGATGGAGTGTCTATCGAGGAACATTTATGTGTATAATTAATACATATATGTTGTACATTAGCTTCGCTATCACGGTTTATGTCAAGTAAGTGGTATAGTTTACATCTTATATATAAAAATGAATGTTTCTTTGTTTGTCCCGTATGCGTTCCTATACCATTCATCCGATTGCGATGAAACTTCGGTGAGTTGTTGTGCGCACGTCCGCGAAGGTTTCTTCCACATCTCCTCCTAAACCACTCTACCGATTTCAACCAAACTTGGCACAAATATTTTACGCAACGGGAGAACCAACATAGGATAGGTGTTTTTTCGATGGGGTCCTTTTGGGGGTTCTTTGGAGTCTTCCACATCGCCTCCTAAACCACTGGACCGATTTCAACCAAACTTGGCACAAATATTTTACGCAAAGGGAGAACCAACATAGGACAAGTGTTTTTTCGATACGATCCTTTGGGGGGTCCTTTGGGGTCTTCCACGTCTCCACCTAAACCATTGGACCGATTTCAACCAAACTTGGCAAAAATATTTTACGCAACGGGAAAACCAACATAGGCCAGGTGTTTTTTTCGATACGATCCCCTGGGGGGTCCTTTGCGGTCTTAAAAAACTATTAGATCTGGTTACTATGGCAACCCAATAGAATAGATTCTGTTCTAAATATATTATCGCATTAAATTGAAGACCACGCGAACGAAGTTGTGGGCAACAGCTATTTATTTTTATTCTTCGTATTGTTTATTTATTTTTAAGAAGCCTACTTTAATTAAACTTTATTAATTAAACTAACATTTTCATTACGTACAACGTGAAACTCCGTAGTGAAGCACGGGTATTCTGCTAGTCATATATAAGAGAAAATATATCGTGCGTGGCAGGCAAGCATATCTCAGTTATGTACTGTTTACGTTTCCATTTTATTATTATCACTACCGCAATAAAAAGGCAGGGAAGACACACACACACACACAATTCGCGTTATTTCTGGCCTCATTCATTTTTATTTTCTTACATTTGCACGGTTTTTAAATGGAAAGTGCCGAACCCATACCAACACGACGCATGCAAGCCGAAAAAGTGTCCAGCGTGGATAGCGATTTGCTTCCTGTGGATCGCTGGGCAGTGTAACTGCACGTGTTTACAGAGGAACGATTCATAGACAGACTTTTCGTCTTTAGGGAATGAACCCTCTGCAAGATGCTGAGGGTCCATGAGTGACTTCGGAGCGCTCCTTCTTTTCCGCGTGTTTGTTCTGTGAAACGTACACTGTAGATTCGCAGATTTATTCTAAGCAACGCTCAATAGGAAATGTTGAAAATTTTTGTCCACGGTGAACCCTCATACACACTAAACCTGCTCTGATGTTTTAATTACGGACATCATAATATTAAAACTTTGGAAACTTTGGCACTACTTAATGGAGATCAATCATTAACTTATACAAGCCATTAATTTTATGCACATTTTTTTTATATATGTGTACTACGTTATCGGCAACAAAGAAGTAGTTTTTGTTAAAATTCCTTCCCGGAATATTTGGCCGTAGTCCAATGTTTTCTACAAAACCAGACGTTTCGGCAATGCCATTGACTTCCATCATCAGTGAAAATCGAGTGCGATAACGTGAGGTGCTATATGTTAGTGACCACAGTACTGTGGTTAAGGCTGAAGCAGTAAGTAGAAAGAAGTAGTTTCTATGGTAATATTTCATTTCGAAAATGATTTTAAAAATAAATCTTAGAATATGGAAGTCATGTATGGTTCTCCATACCGATATTTTTATCGGGGGTAATTTTTTTCTATAGCAAACGATAACAGCCGCAAATTCAAACAGAATCAACTACTCTTTTGCATACAGCCTTCAATTTTAGAGATCTCAACACCTACGGTTTTTGGTGAAGATCGGTTAAGGGAAAGGGGTAGTTTACCGGCAACATTTTATGTTTTAACAAGGGTAAATTTTTATATGACGAACGATAACTGCCGTACATTAAAACAGAATCAACTACTCTTCTGCATACCTTTTTGAATTATACAGAACTCAAGGTCTTTTGATTTTGTTGAAGATCGGTTAAGGGAAAAGGGTAGTTTACCTGCAACGTTTTATGTTTTAACAAGGGTAATTTCTATGGCAAACGATAACAGCCGCAAATTCAAACAGAATCAAATGATTATTTGCATACAGCCCTAAGTTGTAGATTTCTCAAGACCTATTGTTTTTGGTGAAGATCGGTTAAGGGAAAGGGGTAGTTTACCGGCAACGATGTTTTGTTAATCAAGGCTAATTTTTTTCTAAGGCAAACGATAACAGCCGCATATTCAAACAGAATCAAATGATGTTTTGCATACAGGCCTGTATTGTAGAGTTCTCAATACTTATTGGTGTTGGTGAAGATCGGTTAAGGGAAAGGGGTATTTTACCAGCAACATTTTATGTTTTAACAAGGGTAATTTTTTATATGACGAACGATAACTGCCGTAAATTCAAACAGAATCAACTACGTTTTTGCATACCTTTTTGAACTAAAGAGGACTCAAGGTCTGTTGATTTTGCTGAAGATCGGTTAAGGTAAAGGGGTAGTTTATCAGCAACGTTTTATGTTTTAAAAAGGATAATTTTTTTATGACGAACGATAACTGCCGAAAATTCAAAGAGAATCAAATAATTGTTTGCACACTTTCCTGAGTTTTAGAGAACTCAAGGTCTGATGATTTTGGTGAAGATCGGTTAAGGGAAAGGAGTAGTTTACCAGCAACATTTTAAGTTGTAACAAGAGAAATGTTTCCATGACGAACGATAACTGCCGCACATTCAAACAGAAACAAATATTTTTTTGCATGCATCCCTGAATTGTAGTGGACTGAACGTCTATTGATTTTGGAGAAGATCGGTTAAGAGAAAAGGGTAGTTTACCTGAAACATTTTATGAATTAACAAGTGTAAAGTACTTAATTTTTATAAATAAAGTATCCTGTTATGAAGCTCATAATAATCCACTGTAGAAACGTAGATGAAATATCTGTAAATAAAGAGGTTAAGTGAACGGAGTGGGGGTAATTTTCTATTATTAAAATTTATAGTTGAAGGTGGAGGGGAGAATTTTTTATATGTGTACTACGTTATCGGCAACAAAGAAGTAGTTTTTTGTTAAAATTGTTTCCCGGGCTGTTTAGCCGTAGTCCAATGTTTTCTGCAAAACCAGACTTTTCGGCAGTGGCATCGACTGCCATCATCAGTGAAAATCGAGTGCGAAAACGTGAGGTGGTCTACGTTAGTGACCACAGTATTGTGGTTAATGCTGAAGCAATAAGTAGAAAGACGTAGTTTCTATGGAAATATTTTATTTCGAATATGATTTTAAATATAAATCTTAGAACATGGAAGTCATGTATGGTTCTCCATACCGATATTTTATTTCATTTTTACTTCCATATTCCTTAAGGAAATGGAAGTATGGTGATGGCAAAAAAAATCATGTTCGAGATTATTGCAGATTCTGATTGTACTACACTAAAAACATGAAAAAAGTCGTTTTCCGAAAAGTGTCTGTGTGTGTGTCTGTCTGTCTATCTGTGTGTGTGTGTCTGTCTGTAGATTTTATTCTATGGCAAACGATAACGGCCGCAAATTCAAACAGAAACAAATAATTTTTTGCATACAGCCCTGATTTGTAGAGTACTCACGACTTATTGTTTTTGGTGAAGATCGGTTGAGGGAAAGGGGTAGTTTACCTGCAACGTTTTATGTTTTAACAAGGGTATTTTCTATGGCAAACGATAACAGCCGCAAATTCAAACAGAATCAAATGATGTTTTGCATACAGGCCTGTATTGTAGAGTTCTCAATACTTATTGGTGTTGGTGAAGATCGGTTAAGGGAAAGGGGTATTTTACCAGCAACATTTTATGTTTTAACAAGGGTAATTTTTTATATGACGAACGATAACTGCCGTAAATTCAAACAGAATCAATTACGTTTTTGCATACCTTTTTGAACTAAAGAGGACTCAAGGTCTGTTGATTTTGCTGAAGATCGGTTAAGGTAAAGGGGTAGTTTATCAGCAACGTTTTATGTTTTAAAAAGGATAATTTTTTTATGACGAACGATAACTGCCGAAAATTCAAAGAGAATCAAATAATTGTTTGCACACTTTCCTGAGTTTTAGAGAACTCAAGGTCTGATGATTTTGGTGAAGATCGGTTAAGGGAAAGGAGTAGTTTACCAGCAACATTTTAAGTTGTAACAAGAGAAATGTTTCCATGACGAACGATAACTGCCGCACATTCAAACAGAAACAAATATTTTTTTGCATGCATCCCTGAATTGTAGTGGACTGACGGTCTATTGATTTTGGAGAAGATCGGTTAAGAGAAAAGGGTAGTTTACCTGAAACATTTTATGATTTAACAAGTGTAAAGTACTTAATTTTTATAAATAAAGTATCCTGTTAAGAAGCTCATAATAATCCACTGTAGAAACGTAGATGAAATATCTGTAAATAAAGAGGTTAAGTGAACGGAGTGGGGGTAATTTTCTATTATTAAAATTTATAGTTGAAGGTGGAGGGGAGAATTTTTTATATGTGTACTACGTTATCGGCAACAAAGAAGTAGTTTTTTGTTAAAATTGTTTCCCGGGCTGTTTAGCCGTAGTCCAATGTTTTCTGCAAAACCAGACTTTTCGGCAGTGGCATCGACTGCCATCATCAGTGAAAATCGAGTGCGAAAACGTGAGGTGGTCTACGTTAGTGACCACAGTATTGTGGTTAATGCTGAAGCAATAAGTAGAAAGACGTAGTTTCTATGGAAATATTTTATTTCGAATATGATTTTAAATATAAATCTTAGAACATGGAAGTCATGTATGGTTCTCCATACCGATATTTTATTTCATTTTTACTTCCATATTCCTTAAGGAAATGGAAGTATGGTGATGGCAAAAAAAATCATGTTCGAGATTATTGCAGATTCTGATTGTACTACACTAAAAACATGAAAAAAGTCGTTTTCCGAAAAGTGTCTGTGTGTGTGTCTGTCTGTCTGTCTATCTGTGTGTGTGTGTCTGTCTGTAGATTTTATTCTATGGCAAACGATAACGGCCGCAAATTCAAACAGAAACAAATAATTTTTTGCATACAGCCCTGATTTGTAGAGTACTCACGACTTATTGTTTTTGGTGAAGATCGGTTGAGGGAAAGGGGTAGTTTACCTGCAACGTTTTATGTTTTAACAAGGGTATTTTCTATGGCAAACGATAACAGCCGCAAATTCAAACAGAATCAACTAATTTTTTGCATATGTCACTGAATTGTAGAGGACTCAAGGCCTTTTGATTTTGGTGAAGATCGGTTGAGGGGAAGGGGTAGTTTACCTGCAACCTTTTACGTTTTAACAAGAGTAAAGTACTTGAAAATTCATTTAAAATTTTTTCAAACAATGGTAATTGTTAAAAATAAAATAATTTTGTTGCCAGGCAATAAAATTATAATTTTTTCATTTTAATGTAAATCTGTATATAGTATAAAGTAAAGTCGGTCCGTTTTCTCTCTGTGTTTGAAATCGCTAATCTCAGGAAGTACTGAACGGATTTTATTCAAGTTTTCGCCAATAGATGGAGTGTCTATCGAGGAACATTTATGTGTATAATTAATACATATATGTTGTACATTAGCTTCGCTATCACGGTTTATGTCAAGTAAGTGGTATAGTTTACATCTTATATATAAAAATGAATGTTTCTTTGTTTGTCCCGTATGCGTTCCTATACCATTCATCCGATTGCGATGAAACTTCGGTGAGTTGTTGTGCGCACGTCCGCGAAGGTTTCTTCCACATCTCCTCCTAAACCACTCTACCGATTTCAACCAAACTTGGCACAAATATTTTACGCAACGGGAGAACCAACATAGGATAGGTGTTTTTTCGATGGGGTCCTTTTGGGGGTTCTTTGGAGTCTTCCACATCGCCTCCTAAACCACTGGACCGATTTCAACCAAACTTGGCACAAATATTTTACGCAAAGGGAGAACCAACATAGGACAAGTGTTTTTTCGATACGATCCTTTGGGGGGTCCTTTGGGGTCTTCCACGTCTCCACCTAAACCATTGGACCGATTTCAACCAAACTTGGCAAAAATATTTTACGCAACGGGAAAACCAACATAGGCCAGGTGTTTTTTTCGATACGATCCCCTGGGGGGTCCTTTGCGGTCTTAAAAAACTATTAGATCTGGTTACTATGGCAACCCAATAGAATAGATTCTGTTCTAAATATATTATCGCATTAAATTGAAGACCACGCGAACGAAGTTGTGGGCAACAGCTATTTATTTTTATTCTTCGTATTGTTTATTTATTTTTAAGAAGCCTACTTTAATTAAACTTTATTAATTAAACTAACATTTTCATTACGTACAACGTGAAACTCCGTAGTGAAGCACGGGTATTCTGCTAGTCATATATAAGAGAAAATATATCGTGCGTGGCAGGCAAGCATATCTCAGTTATGTACTGTTTACGTTTCCATTTTATTATTATCACTACCGCAATAAAAAGGCAGGGAAGACACACACACACACACAATTCGCGTTATTTCTGGCCTCATTCATTTTTATTTTCTTACATTTGCACGGTTTTTAAATGGAAAGTGCCGAACCCATACCAACACGACGCATGCAAGCCGAAAAAGTGTCCAGCGTGGATAGCGATTTGCTTCCTGTGGATCGCTGGGCAGTGTAACTGCACGTGTTTACAGAGGAACGATTCATAGACAGACTTTTCGTCTTTAGGGAATGAACCCTCTGCAAGATGCTGAGGGTCCATGAGTGACTTCGGAGCGCTCCTTCTTTTCCGCGTGTTTGTTCTGTGAAACGTACACTGTAGATTCGCAGATTTATTCTAAGCAACGCTCAATAGGAAATGTTGAAAATTTTTGTCCACGGTGAACCCTCATACACACTAAACCTGCTCTGATGTTTTAATTACGGACATCATAATATTAAAACTTTGGAAACTTTGGCACTACTTAATGGAGATCAATCATTAACTTATACAAGCCATTAATTTTATGCACATTTTTTTTATATATGTGTACTACGTTATCGGCAACAAAGAAGTAGTTTTTGTTAAAATTCCTTCCCGGAATATTTGGCCGTAGTCCAATGTTTTCTACAAAACCAGACGTTTCGGCAATGCCATTGACTTCCATCATCAGTGAAAATCGAGTGCGATAACGTGATGTGCTATATGTTAGTGACCACAGTACTGTGGTTAAGGCTGAAGCAGTAAGTAGAAAGAAGTAGTTTCTATGGTAATATTTCATTTCGAAAATGATTTTAAAAATAAATCTTAGAATATGGAAGTCATGTATGGTTCTCCATACCGATATTTTTATCGGGGGTAATTTTTTTCTATAGCAAACGATAACAGCCGCAAATTCAAACAGAATCAACTACTCTTTTGCATACAGCCTTCAATTTTAGAGATCTCAACACCTACGGTTTTTGGTGAAGATCGGTTAAGGGAAAGGGGTAGTTTACCGGCAACATTTTATGTTTTAACAAGGGTAAATTTTTATATGACGAACGATAACTGCCGTACATTAAAACAGAATCAACTACTCTTCTGCATACCTTTTTGAATTATACAGAACTCAAGGTCTTTTGATTTTGTTGAAGATCGGTTAAGGGAAAAGGGTAGTTTACCTGCAACGTTTTATGTTTTAACAAGGGTAATTTCTATGGCAAACGATAACAGCCGCAAATTCAAACAGAATCAAATGATTATTTGCATACAGCCCTAAGTTGTAGATTTCTCAAGACCTATTGTTTTTGGTGAAGATCGGTTAAGGGAAAGGGGTAGTTTACCGGCAACGATGTTTTTTTAATCAAGGCTAATTTTTTTCTAAGGCAAACGATAACAGCCGCAAATTCAAACAGAATCAAATGATGTTTTGCATACAGGCCTGTATTGTAGAGTTCTCAATACTTATTGGTGTTGGTGAAGATCGGTTAAGGGAAAGGGGTATTTTACCAGCAACATTTTATGTTTTAACAAGGGTAATTTTTTATATGACGAACGATAACTGCCGTAAATTCAAACAGAATCAACTACGTTTTTGCATACCTTTTTGAACTAAAGAGGACTCAAGGTCTGTTGATTTTGCTGAAGATCGGTTAAGGTAAAGGGGTAGTTTATCAGCAACGTTTTATGTTTTAAAAAGGATAATTTTTTTATGACGAACGATAACTGCCGAAAATTCAAAGAGAATCAAATAATTGTTTGCACACTTTCCTGAGTTTTAGAGAACTCAAGGTCTGATGATTTTGGTGAAGATCGGTTAAGGGAAAGGAGTAGTTTACCAGCAACATTTTAAGTTGTAACAAGAGAAATGTTTCCATGACGAACGATAACTGCCGCACATTCAAACAGAAACAAATATTTTTTTGCATGCATCCCTGAATTGTAGTGGACTGAACGTCTATTGATTTTGGAGAAGATCGGTTAAGAGAAAAGGGTAGTTTACCTGAAACATTTTATGAATTAACAAGTGTAAAGTACTTAATTTTTATAAATAAAGTATCCTGTTAAGAAGCTCATAATAATCCACTGTAGAAACGTAGATGAAATATCTGTAAATAAAGAGGTTAAGTGAACGGAGTGGGGGTAATTTTCTATTATTAAAATTTATAGTTGAAGGTGGAGGGGAGAATTTTTTATATGTGTACTACGTTATCGGCAACAAAGAAGTAGTTTTTTGTTAAAATTGTTTCCCGGGCTGTTTAGCCGTAGTCCAATGTTTTCTGCAAAACCAGACTTTTCGGCAGTGGCATCGACTGCCATCATCAGTGAAAATCGAGTGCGAAAACGTGAGGTGGTCTACGTTAGTGACCACAGTATTGTGGTTAATGCTGAAGCAATAAGTAGAAAGACGTAGTTTCTATGGAAATATTTTATTTCGAATATGATTTTAAATATAAATCTTAGAACATGGAAGTCATGTATGGTTCTCCATACCGATATTTTATTTCATTTTTACTTCCATATTCCTTAAGGAAATGGAAGTATGGTGATGGCAAAAAAAATCATGTTCGAGATTATTGCAGATTCTGATTGTACTACACTAAAAACATGAAAAAAGTCGTTTTCCGAAAAGTGTCTGTGTGTGTGTCTGTCTGTCTATCTGTGTGTGTGTGTCTGTCTGTAGATTTTATTCTATGGCAAACGATAACGGCCGCAAATTCAAACAGAAACAAATAATTTTTTGCATACAGCCCTGATTTGTAGAGTACTCACGACTTATTGTTTTTGGTGAAGATCGGTTGAGGGAAAGGGGTAGTTTACCTGCAACGTTTTATGTTTTAACAAGGGTATTTTCTATGGCAAACGATAACAGCCGCAAATTCAAACAGAATCAAATGATGTTTTGCATACAGGCCTGTATTGTAGAGTTCTCAATACTTATTGGTGTTGGTGAAGATCGGTTAAGGGAAAGGGGTATTTTACCAGCAACATTTTATGTTTTAACAAGGGTAATTTTTTATATGACGAACGATAACTGCCGTAAATTCAAACAGAATCAATTACGTTTTTGCATACCTTTTTGAACTAAAGAGGACTCAAGGTCTGTTGATTTTGCTGAAGATCGGTTAAGGTAAAGGGGTAGTTTATCAGCAACGTTTTATGTTTTAAAAAGGATAATTTTTTTATGACGAACGATAACTGCCGAAAATTCAAAGAGAATCAAATAATTGTTTGCACACTTTCCTGAGTTTTAGAGAACTCAAGGTCTGATGATTTTGGTGAAGATCGGTTAAGGGAAAGGAGTAGTTTACCAGCAACATTTTAAGTTGTAACAAGAGAAATGTTTCCATGACGAACGATAACTGCCGCACATTCAAACAGAAACAAATATTTTTTTGCATGCATCCCTGAATTGTAGTGGACTGACGGTCTATTGATTTTGGAGAAGATCGGTTAAGAGAAAAGGGTAGTTTACCTGAAACATTTTATGATTTAACAAGTGTAAAGTACTTAATTTTTATAAATAAAGTATCCTGTTAAGAAGCTCATAATAATCCACTGTAGAAACGTAGATGAAATATCTGTAAATAAAGAGGTTAAGTGAACGGAGTGGGGGTAATTTTCTATTATTAAAATTTATAGTTGAAGGTGGAGGGGAGAATTTTTTATATGTGTACTACGTTATCGGCAACAAAGAAGTAGTTTTTTGTTAAAATTGTTTCCCGGGCTGTTTAGCCGTAGTCCAATGTTTTCTGCAAAACCAGACTTTTCGGCAGTGGCATCGACTGCCATCATCAGTGAAAATCGAGTGCGAAAACGTGAGGTGGTCTACGTTAGTGACCACAGTATTGTGGTTAATGCTGAAGCAATAAGTAGAAAGACGTAGTTTCTATGGAAATATTTTATTTCGAATATGATTTTAAATATAAATCTTAGAACATGGAAGTCATGTATGGTTCTCCATACCGATATTTTATTTCATTTTTACTTCCATATTCCTTAAGGAAATGGAAGTATGGTGATGGCAAAAAAAATCATGTTCGAGATTATTGCAGATTCTGATTGTACTACACTAAAAACATGAAAAAAGTCGTTTTCCGAAAAGTGTGTGTGTGTGTGTCTGTCTGTCTGTCTATCTGTGTGTGTGTGTCTGTCTGTAGATTTTATTCTATGGCAAACGATAACGGCCGCAAATTCAAACAGAAACAAATAATTTTTTGCATACAGCCCTGATTTGTAGAGTACTCACGACTTATTGTTTTTGGTGAAGATCGGTTGAGGGAAAGGGGTAGTTTACCTGCAACGTTTTATGTTTTAACAAGGGTATTTTCTATGGCAAACGATAACAGCCGCAAATTCAAACAGAATCAACTAATTTTTTGCATATGTCACTGAATTGTAGAGGACTCAAGGCCTTTTGATTTTGGTGAAGATCGGTTGAGGGGAAGGGGTAGTTTACCTGCAACCTTTTACGTTTTAACAAGAGTAAAGTACTTGAAAATTCATTTAAAATTTTTTCAAACAATGGTAATTGTTAAAAATAAAATAATTTTGTTGCCAGGCAATAAAATTATAATTTTTTCATTTTAATGTAAATCTGTATATAGTATAAAGTAAAGTCGGTCCGTTTTCTCTCTGTGTTTGAAATCGCTAATCTCAGGAAGTACTGAACGGATTTTATTCAAGTTTTCGCCAATAGATGGAGTGTCTATCGAGGAACATTTATGTGTATAATTAATACATATATGTTGTACATTAGCTTCGCTATCACGGTTTATGTCAAGTAAGTGGTATAGTTTACATCTTATATATAAAAATGAATGTTTCTTTGTTTGTCCCGTATGCGTTCCTATACCATTCATCCGATTGCGATGAAACTTCGGTGAGTTGTTGTGCGCACGTCCGCGAAGGTTTCTTCCACATCTCCTCCTAAACCACTCTACCGATTTCAACCAAACTTGGCACAAATATTTTACGCAACGGGAGAACCAACATAGGATAGGTGTTTTTTCGATGGGGTCCTTTTGGGGGTTCTTTGGAGTCTTCCACATCGCCTCCTAAACCACTGGACCGATTTCAACCAAACTTGGCACAAATATTTTACGCAAAGGGAGAACCAACATAGGACAAGTGTTTTTTCGATACGATCCTTTGGGGGGTCCTTTGGGGTCTTCCACGTCTCCACCTAAACCATTGGACCGATTTCAACCAAACTTGGCAAAAATATTTTACGCAACGGGAAAACCAACATAGGCCAGGTGTTTTTTTCGATACGATCCCCTGGGGGGTCCTTTGCGGTCTTAAAAAACTATTAGATCTGGTTACTATGGCAACCCAATAGAATAGATTCTGTTCTAAATATATTATCGCATTAAATTGAAGACCACGCGAACGAAGTTGTGGGCAACAGCTATTTATTTTTATTCTTCGTATTGTTTATTTATTTTTAAGAAGCCTACTTTAATTAAACTTTATTAATTAAACTAACATTTTCATTACGTACAACGTGAAACTCCGTAGTGAAGCACGGGTATTCTGCTAGTCATATATAAGAGAAAATATATCGTGCGTGGCAGGCAAGCATATCTCAGTTATGTACTGTTTACGTTTCCATTTTATTATTATCACTACCGCAATAAAAAGGCAGGGAAGACACACACACACACACAATTCGCGTTATTTCTGGCCTCATTCATTTTTATTTTCTTACATTTGCACGGTTTTTAAATGGAAAGTGCCGAACCCATACCAACACGACGCATGCAAGCCGAAAAAGTGTCCAGCGTGGATAGCGATTTGCTTCCTGTGGATCGCTGGGCAGTGTAACTGCACGTGTTTACAGAGGAACGATTCATAGACAGACTTTTCGTCTTTAGGGAATGAACCCTCTGCAAGATGCTGAGGGTCCATGAGTGACTTCGGAGCGCTCCTTCTTTTCCGCGTGTTTGTTCTGTGAAACGTACACTGTAGATTCGCAGATTTATTCTAAGCAACGCTCAATAGGAAATGTTGAAAATTTTTGTCCACGGTGAACCCTCATACACACTAAACCTGCTCTGATGTTTTAATTACGGACATCATAATATTAAAACTTTGGAAACTTTGGCACTACTTAATGGAGATCAATCATTAACTTATACAAGCCATTAATTTTATGCACATTTTTTTTATATATGTGTACTACGTTATCGGCAACAAAGAAGTAGTTTTTGTTAAAATTCCTTCCCGGAATATTTGGCCGTAGTCCAATGTTTTCTACAAAACCAGACGTTTCGGCAATGCCATTGACTTCCATCATCAGTGAAAATCGATTGCGATAACGTGAGGTGCTATATGTTAGTGACCACAGTACTGTGGTTAAGGCTGAAGCAGTAAGTAGAAAGAAGTAGTTTCTATGGTAATATTTCATTTCGAAAATGATTTTAAAAATAAATCTTAGAATATGGAAGTCATGTATGGTTCTCCATACCGATATTTTTATCGGGGGTAATTTTTTTCTATAGCAAACGATAACAGCCGCAAATTCAAACAGAATCAACTACTCTTTTGCATACAGCCTTCAATTTTAGAGATCTCAACACCTACGGTTTTTGGTGAAGATCGGTTAAGGGAAAGGGGTAGTTTACCGGCAACATTTTATGTTTTAACAAGGGTAAATTTTTATATGACGAACGATAACTGCCGTACATTAAAACAGAATCAACTACTCTTCTGCATACCTTTTTGAATTATACAGAACTCAAGGTCTTTTGATTTTGTTGAAGATCGGTTAAGGGAAAAGGGTAGTTTACCTGCAACGTTTTATGTTTTAACAAGGCTAATTTCTATGGCAAACGATAACAGCCGCAAATTCAAACAGAATCAAATGATTATTTGCATACAGCCCTAAGTTGTAGATTTCTCAAGACCTATTGTTTTTGGTGAAGATCGGTTAAGGGAAAGGGGTAGTTTACCGGCAACGATGTTTTTTTAATCAAGGCTAATTTTTTTCTAAGGCAAACGATAACAGCCGCAAATTCAAACAGAATCAAATGATGTTTTGCATACAGGCCTGTATTGTAGAGTTCTCAATACTTATTGGTGTTGGTGAAGATCGGTTAAGGGAAAGGGGTATTTTACCAGCAACATTTTATGTTTTAACAAGGGTAATTTTTTATATGACGAACGATAACTGCCGTAAATTCAAACAGAATCAACTACGTTTTTGCATACCTTTTTGAACTAAAGAGGACTCAAGGTCTGTTGATTTTGCTGAAGATCGGTTAAGGTAAAGGGGTAGTTTATCAGCAACGTTTTATGTTTTAAAAAGGATAATTTTTTTATGACGAACGATAACTGCCGAAAATTCAAAGAGAATCAAATAATTGTTTGCACACTTTCCTGAGTTTTAGAGAACTCAAGGTCTGATGATTTTGGTGAAGATCGGTTAAGGGAAAGGAGTAGTTTACCAGCAACATTTTAAGTTGTAACAAGAGAAATGTTTCCATGACGAACGATAACTGCCGCACATTCAAACAGAAACAAATATTTTTTTGCATGCATCCCTGAATTGTAGTGGACTGAACGTCTATTGATTTTGGAGAAGATCGGTGAAGAGCAAAGGGTAGTTTACCTGAAACATTTTATGAATTAACAAGTGTAAAGTACTTAATTTTTATAAATAAAGTATCCTGTTAAGAAGCTCATAATAATCCACTGTAGAAACGTAGATGAAATATCTGTAAATAAAGAGGTTAAGTGAACGGAGTGGGGGTAATTTTCTATTATTAAAATTTATAGTTGAAGGTGGAGGGGAGAATTTTTTATATGTGTACTACGTTATCGGCAACAAAGAAGTAGTTTTTTGTTAAAATTGTTTCCCGGGCTGTTTAGCCGTAGTCCAATGTTTTCTGCAAAACCAGACTTTTCGGCAGTGGCATCGACTGCCATCATCAGTGAAAATCGAGTGCGAAAACGTGAGGTGGTCTACGTTAGTGACCACAGTATTGTGGTTAATGCTGAAGCAATAAGTAGAAAGACGTAGTTTCTATGGAAATATTTTATTTCGAATATGATTTTAAATATAAATCTTAGAACATGGAAGTCATGTATGGTTCTCCATACCGATATTTTATTTCATTTTTACTTCCATATTCCTTAAGGAAATGGAAGTATGGTGATGGCAAAAAAAATCATGTTCGAGATTATTGCAGATTCTGATTGTACTACACTAAAAACATGAAAAAAGTCGTTTTCCGAAAAGTGTCTGTGTGTGTGTCTGTCTGTCTATCTGTGTGTGTGTGTCTGTCTGTAGATTTTATTCTATGGCAAACGATAACGGCCGCAAATTCAAACAGAAACAAATAATTTTTTGCATACAGCCCTGATTTGTAGAGTACTCACGACTTATTGTTTTTGGTGAAGATCGGTTGAGGGAAAGGGGTAGTTTACCTGCAACGTTTTATGTTTTAACAAGGGTATTTTCTATGGCAAACGATAACAGCCGCAAATTCAAACAGAATCAAATGATGTTTTGCATACAGGCCTGTATTGTAGAGTTCTCAATACTTATTGGTGTTGGTGAAGATCGGTTAAGGGAAAGGGGTATTTTACCAGCAACATTTTATGTTTTAACAAGGGTAATTTTTTATATGACGAACGATAACTGCCGTAAATTCAAACAGAATCAATTACGTTTTTGCATACCTTTTTGAACTAAAGAGGACTCAAGGTCTGTTGATTTTGCTGAAGATCGGTTAAGGTAAAGGGGTAGTTTATCAGCAACGTTTTATGTTTTAAAAAGGATAATTTTTTTATGACGAACGATAACTGCCGAAAATTCAAAGAGAATCAAATAATTGTTTGCACACTTTCCTGAGTTTTAGAGAACTCAAGGTCTGATGATTTTGGTGAAGATCGGTTAAGGGAAAGGAGTAGTTTACCAGCAACATTTTAAGTTGTAACAAGAGAAATGTTTCCATGACGAACGATAACTGCCGCACATTCAAACAGAAACAAATATTTTTTTGCATGCATCCCTGAATTGTAGTGGACTGACGGTCTATTGATTTTGGAGAAGATCGGTTAAGAGAAAAGGGTAGTTTACCTGAAACATTTTATGATTTAACAAGTGTAAAGTACTTAATTTTTATAAATAAAGTATCCTGTTAAGAAGCTCATAATAATCCACTGTAGAAACGTAGATGAAATATCTGTAAATAAAGAGGTTAAGTGAACGGAGTGGGGGTAATTTTCTATTATTAAAATTTATAGTTGAAGGTGGAGGGGAGAATTTTTTATATGTGTACTACGTTATCGGCAACAAAGAAGTAGTTTTTTGTTAAAATTGTTTCCCGGGCTGTTTAGCCGTAGTCCAATGTTTTCTGCAAAACCAGACTTTTCGGCAGTGGCATCGACTGCCATCATCAGTGAAAATCGAGTGCGAAAACGTGAGGTGGTCTACGTTAGTGACCACAGTATTGTGGTTAATGCTGAAGCAATAAGTAGAAAGACGTAGTTTCTATGGAAATATTTTATTTCGAATATGATTTTAAATATAAATCTTAGAACATGGAAGTCATGTATGGTTCTCCATACCGATATTTTATTTCATTTTTACTTCCATATTCCTTAAGGAAATGGAAGTATGGTGATGGCAAAAAAATTCATGTTCGAGATTATTGCAGATTCTGATTGTACTACACTAAAAACATGAAAAAAGTCGTTTTCCGAAAAGTGTCTGTGTGTGTGTCTGTCTGTCTGTCTATCTGTGTGTGTGTGTCTGTCTGTAGATTTTATTCTATGGCAAACGATAACGGCCGCAAATTCAAACAGAAACAAATAATTTTTTGCATACAGCCCTGATTTGTAGAGTACTCACGACTTATTGTTTTTGGTGAAGATCGGTTGAGGGAAAGGGGTAGTTTACCTGCAACGTTTTATGTTTTAACAAGGGTATTTTCTATGGCAAACGATAACAGCCGCAAATTCAAACAGAATCAACTAATTTTTTGCATATGTCACTGAATTGTAGAGGACTCAAGGCCTTTTGATTTTGGTGAAGATCGGTTGAGGGGAAGGGGTAGTTTACCTGCAACCTTTTACGTTTTAACAAGAGTAAAGTACTTGAAAATTCATTTAAAATTTTTTCAAACAATGGTAATTGTTAAAAATAAAATAATTTTGTTGCCAGGCAATAAAATTATAATTTTTTCATTTTAATGTAAATCTGTATATAGTATAAAGTAAAGTCGGTCCGTTTTCTCTCTGTGTTTGAAATCGCTAATCTCAGGAAGTACTGAACGGATTTTATTCAAGTTTTCGCCAATAGATGGAGTGTCTATCGAGGAACATTTATGTGTATAATTAATACATATATGTTGTACATTAGCTTCGCTATCACGGTTTATGTCAAGTAAGTGGTATAGTTTACATCTTATATATAAAAATGAATGTTTCTTTGTTTGTCCCGTATGCGTTCCTATACCATTCATCCGATTGCGATGAAACTTCGGTGAGTTGTTGTGCGCACGTCCGCGAAGGTTTCTTCCACATCTCCTCCTAAACCACTCTACCGATTTCAACCAAACTTGGCACAAATATTTTACGCAACGGGAGAACCAACATAGGATAGGTGTTTTTTCGATGGGGTCCTTTTGGGGGTTCTTTGGAGTCTTCCACATCGCCTCCTAAACCACTGGACCGATTTCAACCAAACTTGGCACAAATATTTTACGCAAAGGGAGAACCAACATAGGAAAAGTGTTTTTTCGATACGATCCTTTGGGGGGTCCTTTGGGGGTCCTTTGGGGTCTTCCACGTCTCCACCTAAACCATTGGACCGATTTCAACCAAACTTGGCAAAAATATTTTACGCAACGGGAAAACCAACATAGGCCAGGTGTTTTTTTCGATACGATCCTCTGGGGGGTCCTTTGCGGTCTTAACAAACTATTAGATCTGGTTACTATGGCAACCCAATAGAATAGATTCTGTTCTAAATATATTATCGCATTAAATTGAAGACCACGCGAACGAAGTTGTGGGCAACAGCTATTTATTTTTATTCTTCGTATTGTTTATTTATTTTTAAGAAGCCTACTTTAATTAAACTTTATTAATTAAACTAACATTTTCATTACGTACAACGTGAAACTCCGTAGCGAAGCACGGGTATTCTGCTAGTCATATATAAGAGAAAATATATCGTGCGTGGCAGGCAAGCATATCTCAGTTATGTACTGTTTACGTTTCCATTTTATTATTATCACTACCGCAATAAAAAGGCAGGGAAGACACACACACACACACACAATTCGCGTTATTTCTGGCCTCATTCATGTTTATTTTCTTACATTTGCACGGTTTTTAAATGGAAAGTGCCGAACCCATACCAACACGACGCATGCAAGCCAATAAGTGTCCAGCGTGGATAGCGATTTGCTTCCTGTGGATCGCTGGGCAGTGTAACTGCACGTGTTTACAGAGGAACGATTCATAGACAGACTTTTCGTCTTTAGGGAATGAACCCTCTGCAAGATGCTGAGGGTCCATGAGTGACTTCGGAGCGCTCCTTCTTTTCCGCGTGTTTGTTCTGTGAAACGTACACTGTAGATTCGCAGATTTATTCTAAGCAACGCTCAATAGGAAATGTTGAAAATTTTTGTCCACGGTGAACCCTCATACACACTAAACCTGCTCTGATGTTTTAATTACGGACATCATAATATTAAAACTTTGGAAACTTGGGCACTACTTAATGGAGATCAATCATTAACTTATACAAGCCATTAATTTTATGCACATTTTTTTTATATATGTGTACTACGTTATCGGCAACAAAGAAGTAGTTTTTGTTAAAATTCCTTCCCGGAATATTTGGCCGTAGTCCAATGTTTTCTACAAAACCAGACGTTTCGGCAATGCCATTGACTTCCATCATCAGTGAAAATCGAGTGCGATAACGTGAGGTGCTATATGTTAGTGACCACAGTACTGTGGTTAAGGCTGAAGCAGTAAGTAGAAAGAAGTAGTTTCTATGGTAATATTTCATTTCGAAAATGATTTTAAAAATAAATCTTAGAATATGGAAGTCATGTATGGTTCTCCATACCGATATTTTTATCGGGGGTAATTTTTTTCTATAGCAAACGATAACAGCCGCAAATTCAAACAGAATCAACTACTCTTTTGCATACAGCCTTCAATTTTAGAGATCTCAACACCTACGGTTTTTGGTGAAGATCGGTTAAGGGAAAGGGGTAGTTTACCGGCAACATTTTATGTTTTAACAAGGGTAAATTTTTATATGACGAACGATAACTGCCGTACATTAAAACAGAATCAACTACTCTTCTGCATACCTTTTTGAATTATACAGAACTCAAGGTCTTTTGATTTTGTTGAAGATCGGTTAAGGGAAAAGGGTAGTTTACCTGCAACGTTTTATGTTTTAACAAGGCTAATTTCTATGGCAAACGATAACAGCCGCAAATTCAAACAGAATCAAATGATTATTTGCATACAGCCCTAAGTTGTAGATTTCTCAAGACCTATTGTTTTTGGTGAAGATCGGTTAAGGGAAAGGGGTAGTTTACCGGCAACGATGTTTTTTTAATCAAGGCTAATTTTTTTCTAAGGCAAACGATAACAGCCGCAAATTCAAACAGAATCAAATGATGTTTTGCATACAGGCCTGTATTGTAGAGTTCTCAATACTTATTGGTGTTGGTGAAGATCGGTTAAGGGAAAGGGGTATTTTACCAGCAACATTTTATGTTTTAACAAGGGTAATTTTTTATATGACGAACGATAACTGCCGTAAATTCAAACAGAATCAACTACGTTTTTGCATACCTTTTTGAACTAAAGAGGACTCAAGGTCTGTTGATTTTGCTGAAGATCGGTTAAGGTAAAGGGGTAGTTTATCAGCAACGTTTTATGTTTTAAAAAGGATAATTTTTTTATGACGAACGATAACTGCCGAAAATTCAAAGAGAATCAAATAATTGTTTGCACACTTTCCTGAGTTTTAGAGAACTCAAGGTCTGATGATTTTGGTGAAGATCGGTTAAGGGAAAGGAGTAGTTTACCAGCAACATTTTAAGTTGTAACAAGAGAAATGTTTCCATGACGAACGATAACTGCCGCACATTCAAACAGAAACAAATATTTTTTTGCATGCATCCCTGAATTGTAGTGGACTGAACGTCTATTGATTTTGGAGAAGATCGGTGAAGAGCAAAGGGTAGTTTACCTGAAACATTTTATGAATTAACAAGTGTAAAGTACTTAATTTTTATAAATAAAGTATCCTGTTAAGAAGCTCATAATAATCCACTGTAGAAACGTAGATGAAATATCTGTAAATAAAGAGGTTAAGTGAACGGAGTGGGGGTAATTTTCTATTATTAAAATTTATAGTTGAAGGTGGAGGGGAGAATTTTTTATATGTGTACTACGTTATCGGCAACAAAGAAGTAGTTTTTTGTTAAAATTGTTTCCCGGGCTGTTTAGCCGTAGTCCAATGTTTTCTGCAAAACCAGACTTTTCGGCAGTGGCATCGACTGCCATCATCAGTGAAAATCGAGTGCGAAAACGTGAGGTGGTCTACGTTAGTGACCACAGTATTGTGGTTAATGCTGAAGCAATAAGTAGAAAGACGTAGTTTCTATGGAAATATTTTATTTCGAATATGATTTTAAATATAAATCTTAGAACATGGAAGTCATGTATGGTTCTCCATACCGATATTTTATTTCATTTTTACTTCCATATTCCTTAAGGAAATGGAAGTATGGTGATGGCAAAAAAAATCATGTTCGAGATTATTGCAGATTCTGATTGTACTACACTAAAAACATGAAAAAAGTCGTTTTCCGAAAAGTGTCTGTGTGTGTGTCTGTCTGTCTATCTGTGTGTGTGTGTCTGTCTGTAGATTTTATTCTATGGCAAACGATAACGGCCGCAAATTCAAACAGAAACAAATAATTTTTTGCATACAGCCCTGATTTGTAGAGTACTCACGACTTATTGTTTTTGGTGAAGATCGGTTGAGGGAAAGGGGTAGTTTACCTGCAACGTTTTATGTTTTAACAAGGGTATTTTCTATGGCAAACGATAACAGCCGCAAATTCAAACAGAATCAAATGATGTTTTGCATACAGGCCTGTATTGTAGAGTTCTCAATACTTATTGGTGTTGGTGAAGATCGGTTAAGGGAAAGGGGTATTTTACCAGCAACATTTTATGTTTTAACAAGGGTAATTTTTTATATGACGAACGATAACTGCCGTAAATTCAAACAGAATCAATTACGTTTTTGCATACCTTTTTGAACTAAAGAGGACTCAAGGTCTGTTGATTTTGCTGAAGATCGGTTAAGGTAAAGGGGTAGTTTATCAGCAACGTTTTATGTTTTAAAAAGGATAATTTTTTTATGACGAACGATAACTGCCGAAAATTCAAAGAGAATCAAATAATTGTTTGCACACTTTCCTGAGTTTTAGAGAACTCAAGGTCTGATGATTTTGGTGAAGATCGGTTAAGGGAAAGGAGTAGTTTACCAGCAACATTTTAAGTTGTAACAAGAGAAATGTTTCCATGACGAACGATAACTGCCGCACATTCAAACAGAAACAAATATTTTTTTGCATGCATCCCTGAATTGTAGTGGACTGAAGGTCTATTGATTTTGGAGAAGATCGGTTAAGAGAAAAGGGTAGTTTACCTGAAACATTTTATGATTTAACAAGTGTAAAGTACTTAATTTTTATAAATAAAGTATCCTGTTAAGAAGCTCATAATAATCCACTGTAGAAACGTAGATGAAATATCTGTAAATAAAGAGGTTAAGTGAACGGAGTGGGGGTAATTTTCTATTATTAAAATTTATAGTTGAAGGTGGAGGGGAGAATTTTTTATATGTGTACTACGTTATCGGCAACAAAGAAGTAGTTTTTTGTTAAAATTGTTTCCCGGGCTGTTTAGCCGTAGTCCAATGTTTTCTGCAAAACCAGACTTTTCGGCAGTGGCATCGACTGCCATCATCAGTGAAAATCGAGTGCGAAAACGTGAGGTGGTCTACGTTAGTGACCACAGTATTGTGGTTAATGCTGAAGCAATAAGTAGAAAGACGTAGTTTCTATGGAAATATTTTATTTCGAATATGATTTTAAATATAAATCTTAGAACATGGAAGTCATGTATGGTTCTCCATACCGATATTTTATTTCATTTTTACTTCCATATTCCTTAAGGAAATGGAAGTATGGTGATGGCAAAAAAATTCATGTTCGAGATTATTGCAGATTCTGATTGTACTACACTAAAAACATGAAAAAAGTCGTTTTCCGAAAAGTGTCTGTGTGTGTGTCTGTCTGTCTGTCTATCTGTGTGTGTGTGTCTGTCTGTAGATTTTATTCTATGGCAAACGATAACGGCCGCAAATTCAAACAGAAACAAATAATTTTTTGCATACAGCCCTGATTTGTAGAGTACTCACGACTTATTGTTTTTGGTGAAGATCGGTTGAGGGAAAGGGGTAGTTTACCTGCAACGTTTTATGTTTTAACAAGGGTATTTTCTATGGCAAACGATAACAGCCGCAAATTCAAACAGAATCAACTAATTTTTTGCATATGTCACTGAATTGTAGAGGACTCAAGGCCTTTTGATTTTGGTGAAGATCGGTTGAGGGGAAGGGGTAGTTTACCTGCAACCTTTTACGTTTTAACAAGAGTAAAGTACTTGAAAATTCATTTAAAATTTTTTCAAACAATGGTAATTGTTAAAAATAAAATAATTTTGTTGCCAGGCAATAAAATTATAATTTTTTCATTTTAATGTAAATCTGTATATAGTATAAAGTAAAGTCGGTCCGTTTTCTCTCTGTGTTTGAAATCGCTAATCTCAGGAAGTACTGAACGGATTTTATTCAAGTTTTCGCCAATAGATGGAGTGTCTATCGAGGAACATTTATGTGTATAATTAATACATATATGTTGTACATTAGCTTCGCTATCACGGTTTATGTCAAGTAAGTGGTATAGTTTACATCTTATATATAAAAATGAATGTTTCTTTGTTTGTCCCGTATGCGTTCCTATACCATTCATCCGATTGCGATGAAACTTCGGTGAGTTGTTGTGCGCACGTCCGCGAAGGTTTCTTCCACATCTCCTCCTAAACCACTCTACCGATTTCAACCAAACTTGGCACAAATATTTTACGCAACGGGAGAACCAACATAGGATAGGTGTTTTTTCGATGGGGTCCTTTTGGGGGTTCTTTGGAGTCTTCCACATCGCCTCCTAAACCACTGGACCGATTTCAACCAAACTTGGCACAAATATTTTACGCAAAGGGAGAACCAACATAGGACAAGTGTTTTTTCGATACGATCCTTTGGGGGGTCCTTTGGGGTCTTCCACGTCTCCACCTAAACCATTGGACCGATTTCAACCAAACTTGGCAAAAATATTTTACGCAACGGGAAAACCAACATAGGCCAGGTGTTTTTTCCGATACGATCCCCTGGGGGGTCCTTTGCGGTCTTAAAAAACTATTAGATCTGGTTACTATGGCAACCCAATAGAATAGATTCTGTTCTAAATATATTATCGCATTAAATTGAAGACCACGCGAACGAAGTTGTGGGCAACAGCTATTTATTTTTATTCTTCGTATTGTTTATTTATTTTTAAGAAGCCTACTTTAATTAAACTTTATTAATTAAACTAACATTTTCATTACGTACAACGTGAAACTCCGTAGTGAAGCACGGGTATTCTGCTAGTCATATATAAGAGAAAATATATCGTGCGTGGCAGGCAAGCATATCTCAGTTATGTACTGTTTACGTTTCCATTTTATTATTATCACTACCGCAATAAAAAGGCAGGGAAGACACACACACACACACAATTCGCGTTATTTCTGGCCTCATTCATGTTTATTTTCTTACATTTGCACGGTTTTTAAATGGAAAGTGCCGAACCCATACCAACACGACGCATGCAAGCCGAAAAAGTGTCCAGCGTGGATAGCGATTTGCTTCCTGTGGATCGCTGGGCAGTGTAACTGCACGTGTTTACAGAGGAACGATTCATAGACAGACTTTTCGTCTTTAGGGAATGAACCCTCTGCAAGATGCTGAGGGTCCATGAGTGACTTCGGAGCGCTCCTTCTTTTCCGCGTGTTTGTTCTGTGAAACGTACACTGTAGATTCGCAGATTTATTCTAAGCAACGCTCAATAGGAAATGTTGAAAATTTTTGTCCACGGTGAACCCTCATACACACTAAACCTGCTCTGATGTTTTAATTACGGACATCATAATATTAAAACTTTGGAAACTTTGGCACTACTTAATGGAGATCAATCATTAACTTATACAAGCCATTAATTTTATGCACATTTTTTTTATATATGTGTACTACGTTATCGGCAACAAAGAAGTAGTTTTTGTTAAAATTCCTTCCCGGAATATTTGGCCGTAGTCCAATGTTTTCTACAAAAACCAGACGTTTCGGCAATGCCATTGACTTCCATCATCAGTGAAAATCGAGTGCGATAACGTGAGGTGCTATATGTTAGTGACCACAGTACTGTGGTTAAGGCTGAAGCAGTAAGTAGAAAGAAGTAGTTTCTATGGTAATATTTCATTTCGAAAATGATTTTAAAAATAAATCTTAGAATATGGAAGTCATGTATGGTTCTCCATACCGATATTTTTATCGGGGGTAATTTTTTTCTATAGCAAACGATAACAGCCGCAAATTCAAACAGAATCAACTACTCTTTTGCATACAGCCTTCAATTTTAGAGATCTCAACACCTACGGTTTTTGGTGAAGATCGGTTAAGGGAAAGGGGTAGTTTACCGGCAACATTTTATGTTTTAACAAGGGTAAATTTTTATATGACGAACGATAACTGCCGTACATTAAAACAGAATCAACTACTCTTCTGCATACCTTTTTGAATTATACAGAACTCAAGGTCTTTTGATTTTGTTGAAGATCGGTTAAGGGAAAAGGGTAGTTTACCTGCAACGTTTTATGTTTTAACAAGGCTAATTTCTATGGCAAACGATAACAGCCGCAAATTCAAACAGAATCAAATGATTATTTGCATACAGCCCTAAGTTGTAGATTTCTCAAGACCTATTGTTTTTGGTGAAGATCGGTTAAGGGAAAGGGGTAGTTTACCGGCAACGATGTTTTTTTAATCAAGGCTAATTTTTTTCTAAGGCAAACGATAACAGCCGCAAATTCAAACAGAATCAAATGATGTTTTGCATACAGGCCTGTATTGTAGAGTTCTCAATACTTATTGGTGTTGGTGAAGATCGGTTAAGGGAAAGGGGTATTTTACCAGCAACATTTTATGTTTTAACAAGGGTAATTTTTTATATGACGAACGATAACTGCCGTAAATTCAAACAGAATCAATTACGTTTTTGCATACCTTTTTGAACTAAAGAGGACTCAAGGTCTGTTGATTTTGCTGAAGATCGGTTAAGGTAAAGGGGTAGTTTATCAGCAACGTTTTATGTTTTAAAAAGGATAATTTTTTTATGACGAACGATAACTGCCGAAAATTCAAAGAGAATCAAATAATTGTTTGCACACTTTCCTGAGTTTTAGAGAACTCAAGGTCTGATGATTTTGGTGAAGATCGGTTAAGGGAAAGGAGTAGTTTACCAGCAACATTTTAAGTTGTAACAAGAGAAATGTTTCCATGACGAACGATAACTGCCGCACATTCAAACAGAAACAAATATTTTTTTGCATGCATCCCTGAATTGTAGTGGACTGAAGGTCTATTGATTTTGGAGAAGATCGGTTAAGAGAAAAGGGTAGTTTACCTGAAACATTTTATGATTTAACAAGTGTAAAGTACTTAATTTTTATAAATAAAGTATCCTGTTAAGAAGCTCATAATAATCCACTGTAGAAACGTAGATGAAATATCTGTAAATAAAGAGGTTAAGTGAACGGAGTGGGGGTAATTTTCTATTATTAAAATTTATAGTTGAAGGTGGAGGGGAGAATTTTTTATATGTGTACTACGTTATCGGCAACAAAGAAGTAGTTTTTTGTTAAAATTGTTTCCCGGGCTGTTTAGCCGTAGTCCAATGTTTTCTGCAAAACCAGACTTTTCGGCAGTGGCATCGACTGCCATCATCAGTGAAAATCGAGTGCGAAAACGTGAGGTGGTCTACGTTAGTGACCACAGTATTGTGGTTAATGCTGAAGCAATAAGTAGAAAGACGTAGTTTCTATGGAAATATTTTATTTCGAATATGATTTTAAATATAAATCTTAGAACATGGAAGTCATGTATGGTTCTCCATACCGATATTTTATTTCATTTTTACTTCCATATTCCTTAAGGAAATGGAAGTATGGTGATGGCAAAAAAATTCATGTTCGAGATTATTGCAGATTCTGATTGTACTACACTAAAAACATGAAAAAAGTCGTTTTCCGAAAAGTGTCTGTGTGTGTGTCTGTCTGTCTGTCTATCTGTGTGTGTGTGTCTGTCTGTAGATTTTATTCTATGGCAAACGATAACGGCCGCAAATTCAAACAGAAACAAATAATTTTTTGCATACAGCCCTGATTTGTAGAGTACTCACGACTTATTGTTTTTGGTGAAGATCGGTTGAGGGAAAGGGGTAGTTTACCTGCAACGTTTTATGTTTTAACAAGGGTATTTTCTATGGCAAACGATAACAGCCGCAAATTCAAACAGAATCAACTAATTTTTTGCATATGTCACTGAATTGTAGAGGACTCAAGGCCTTTTGATTTTGGTGAAGATCGGTTGAGGGGAAGGGGTAGTTTACCTGCAACCTTTTACGTTTTAACAAGAGTAAAGTACTTGAAAATTCATTTAAAATTTTTTCAAACAATGGTAATTGTTAAAAATAAAATAATTTTGTTGCCAGGCAATAAAATTATAATTTTTTCATTTTAATGTAAATCTGTATATAGTATAAAGTAAAGTCGGTCCGTTTTCTCTCTGTGTTTGAAATCGCTAATCTCAGGAAGTACTGAACGGATTTTATTCAAGTTTTCGCCAATAGATGGAGTGTCTATCGAGGAACATTTATGTGTATAATTAATACATATATGTTGTACATTAGCTTCGCTATCACGGTTTATGTCAAGTAAGTGGTATAGTTTACATCTTATATATAAAAATGAATGTTTCTTTGTTTGTCCCGTATGCGTTCCTATACCATTCATCCGATTGCGATGAAACTTCGGTGAGTTGTTGTGCGCACGTCCGCGAAGGTTTCTTCCACATCTCCTCCTAAACCACTCTACCGATTTCAACCAAACTTGGCACAAATATTTTACGCAACGGGAGAACCAACATAGGATAGGTGTTTTTTCGATGGGGTCCTTTTGGGGGTTCTTTGGAGTCTTCCACATCGCCTCCTAAACCACTGGACCGATTTCAACCAAACTTGGCACAAATATTTTACGCAAAGGGAGAACCAACATAGGACAAGTGTTTTTTCGATACGATCCTTTGGGGGGTCCTTTGGGGTCTTCCACGTCTCCACCTAAACCATTGGACCGATTTCAACCAAACTTGGCAAAAATATTTTACGCAACGGGAAAACCAACATAGGCCAGGTGTTTTTTCCGATACGATCCCCTGGGGGGTCCTTTGCGGTCTTAAAAAACTATTAGATCTGGTTACTATGGCAACCCAATAGAATAGATTCTGTTCTAAATATATTATCGCATTAAATTGAAGACCACGCGAACGAAGTTGTGGGCAACAGCTATTTATTTTTATTCTTCGTATTGTTTATTTATTTTTAAGAAGCCTACTTTAATTAAACTTTATTAATTAAACTAACATTTTCATTACGTACAACGTGAAACTCCGTAGTGAAGCACGGGTATTCTGCTAGTCATATATAAGAGAAAATATATCGTGCGTGGCAGGCAAGCATATCTCAGTTATGTACTGTTTACGTTTCCATTTTATTATTATCACTACCGCAATAAAAAGGCAGGGAAGACACACACACACACACAATTCGCGTTATTTCTGGCCTCATTCATGTTTATTTTCTTACATTTGCACGGTTTTTAAATGGAAAGTGCCGAACCCATACCAACACGACGCATGCAAGCCGAAAAAGTGTCCAGCGTGGATAGCGATTTGCTTCCTGTGGATCGCTGGGCAGTGTAACTGCACGTGTTTACAGAGGAACGATTCATAGACAGACTTTTCGTCTTTAGGGAATGAACCCTCTGCAAGATGCTGAGGGTCCATGAGTGACTTCGGAGCGCTCCTTCTTTTCCGCGTGTTTGTTCTGTGAAACGTACACTGTAGATTCGCAGATTTATTCTAAGCAACGCTCAATAGGAAATGTTGAAAATTTTTGTCCACGGTGAACCCTCATACACACTAAACCTGCTCTGATGTTTTAATTACGGACATCATAATATTAAAACTTTGGAAACTTTGGCACTACTTAATGGAGATCAATCATTAACTTATACAAGCCATTAATTTTATGCACATTTTTTTTATATATGTGTACTACGTTATCGGCAACAAAGAAGTAGTTTTTGTTAAAATTCCTTCCCGGAATATTTGGCCGTAGTCCAATGTTTTCTACAAAAACCAGACGTTTCGGCAATGCCATTGACTTCCATCATCAGTGAAAATCGAGTGCGATAACGTGAGGTGCTATATGTTAGTGACCACAGTACTGTGGTTAAGGCTGAAGCAGTAAGTAGAAAGAAGTAGTTTCTATGGTAATATTTCATTTCGAAAATGATTTTAAAAATAAATCTTAGAATATGGAAGTCATGTATGGTTCTCCATACCGATATTTTTATCGGGGGTAATTTTTTTCTATAGCAAACGATAACAGCCGCAAATTCAAACAGAATCAACTACTCTTTTGCATACAGCCTTCAATTTTAGAGATCTCAACACCTACGGTTTTTGGTGAAGATCGGTTAAGGGAAAGGGGTAGTTTACCGGCAACATTTTATGTTTTAACAAGGGTAAATTTTTATATGACGAACGATAACTGCCGTACATTAAAACAGAATCAACTACTCTTCTGCATACCTTTTTGAATTATACAGAACTCAAGGTCTTTTGATTTTGTTGAAGATCGGTTAAGGGAAAAGGGTAGTTTACCTGCAACGTTTTATGTTTTAACAAGGCTAATTTCTATGGCAAACGATAACAGCCGCAAATTCAAACAGAATCAAATGATTATTTGCATACAGCCCTAAGTTGTAGATTTCTCAAGACCTATTGTTTTTGGTGAAGATCGGTTAAGGGAAAGGGGTAGTTTACCGGCAACGATGTTTTTTTAATCAAGGCTAATTTTTTTCTAAGGCAAACGATAACAGCCGCAAATTCAAACAGAATCAAATGATGTTTTGCATACAGGCCTGTATTGTAGAGTTCTCAATACTTATTGGTGTTGGTGAAGATCGGTTAAGGGAAAGGGGTATTTTACCAGCAACATTTTATGTTTTAACAAGGGTAATTTTTTATATGACGAACGATAACTGCCGTAAATTCAAACAGAATCAACTACGTTTTTGCATACCTTTTTGAACTAAAGAGGACTCAAGGTCTGTTGATTTTGCTGAAGATCGGTTAAGGTAAAGGGGTAGTTTATCAGCAACGTTTTATGTTTTAAAAAGGATAATTTTTTTATGACGAACGATAACTGCCGAAAATTCAAAGAGAATCAAATAATTGTTTGCACACTTTCCTGAGTTTTAGAGAACTCAAGGTCTGATGATTTTGGTGAAGATCGGTTAAGGGAAAGGAGTAGTTTACCAGCAACATTTTAAGTTGTAACAAGAGAAATGTTTCCATGACGAACGATAACTGCCGCACATTCAAACAGAAACAAATATTTTTTTGCATGCATCCCTGAATTGTAGTGGACTGAAGGTCTATTGATTTTGGAGAAGATCGGTTAAGAGAAAAGGGTAGTTTACCTGAAACATTTTATGATTTAACAAGTGTAAAGTACTTAATTTTTATAAATAAAGTATCCTGTTAAGAAGCTCATAATAATCCACTGTAGAAACGTAGATGAAATATCTGTAAATAAAGAGGTTAAGTGAACGGAGTGGGGGTAATTTTCTATTATTATAATTTATAGTTGAAGGTGGAGGGGAGAATTTTTTATATGTGTACTACGTTATCGGCAACAAAGAAGTAGTTTTTTGTTAAAATTGTTTCCCGGGCTGTTTAGCCGTAGTCCAATGTTTTCTGCAAAACCAGACTTTTCGGCAGTGGCATCGACTGCCATCATCACTGAAAATCGAGTGCGAAAACGTGAGGTGGTCTACGTTAGTGACCACAGTATTGTGGTTAATGCTGAAGCAATAAGTAGAAAGACGTAGTTTCTATGGAAATATTTTATTTCGAATATGATTTTAAATATAAATCTTAGACATGGAAGTCATGTATGGTTCTCCATACCGATATTTTATTTCATTTTTACTTCCATATTCCTTAAGGAAATGGAAGTATGGTGATGGCAAAAAAAATCATGTTCGAGATTATTGCAGATTCTGATTGTACTACACTAAAAACATGAAAAAAGTCGTTTTCCGAAAAGTGTCTGTGTGTGTGTCTGTCTGTCTGTCTATCTGTGTGTGTGTGTCTGTCTGTAGATTTTATTCTATGGCAAACGATAACGGCCCCAAATTCAAACAGAAACAAATAATTTTTTGCATACAGCCCTGATTTGTAGAGTACTCACGACCTATTGTTTTTGGTGAAGATCGGTTGAGGGAAAGGAGTAGTTTACCAGCAACGTTTTATGTTTTAACAAGGGTATTTTCTATGGCAAACGATAACAGCCGCAAATTCAAACAGAATCAACTAATTTTTTGCATATGTCACTGAATTGTAGAGGACTCAAGGCCTTTTGATTTTGGTGAAGATCGGTTGAGGGGAAGGGGTAGTTTACCTGCAACCTTTTACGTTTTAACAAGAGTAAAGTACTTGAAAATTCATTTAAAATTTTTTCAAACAATGGTAATTGTTAAAAATAAAATAATTTTGTTGCCAGGCAATAAAATTATAATTTTTTCATTTTAATGTAAATCTGTATATAGTATAAAGTAAAGTCGGTCCGTTTTCTCTCTGTGTTTGAAATCGCTAATCTCAGGAAGTACTGAACGGATTTTATTCTAGTTTTCGCCAATAGATGGAGTGTCTATCGAGGAACATTTATGTGTATAATTAATACATATATGTTGTACATTAGCTTCGCTATCACGGTTTATGTCAAGTAAGTGGTATAGTTTACATCTTATATATAAAAATGCATGTTTCTTTGTTTGTCCCGTATGCGTTCCTATACCATTCATCTGATTGCGATGAAACTTCGGTGAGTTGTTGTGCGCACGTCCGCGAAGGTTTCTTCCACATCTCCTCCTAAACCACTCTACCGATTTCAACCAAACTTGCCACAAATATTTTACGCAACGGGAGAACCAACATAGGATAGGTGTTTTTTCGATGGGGTCCTTTTGGGGGTTCTTTGGGGTCTTCCACATCGCCTCCTAAACCACTGGACCGATTTCAACCAAACTTGGCACAAATATTTTACGCAAAAGGGAGAACCAACATAGGACAAGTGTTTTTTCGATACGATCCTTTGGGGGGTCCTTTGGGGTCTTCCATGTATCCACCTAAACCATTGGACCGATTTCAACCAAACTTGGCACAAATATTTTACGCAACGGGAGAACCAACATAGGACAGGTGTTTTTTCGATACGATCCTCTGGGGGGTCCTTTGCGGTCTTAAAAAGCTATTAGATCTGGTTACTATGGCAACCCAATAGAATAGATTCTGTTCTAAATATATTATCGCATTAAATTGAAGACCACGCGAACGAAGTTGTGGGCAACAGCTATTTATTTTTATTCTTCGTATTGTTTATTTATTTTTAAGAAGCCTACTTTAATTAAACTTTATTAATTAAACTAACATTTTCATTACGTACAACGTGAAACTCCGTAGCGAAGCACGGGTATTCTGCTAGTCATTTATAAGAGAAAATATATCGTGCGTGGCAGGCAAGCATATCTCAGTTATGTACTGTTTACGTTTCAATTTTATTATTATCACTACCGCAATAAAAAGGCAGGGAAGACACACACACACACACACACAATTCGCGTTATTTCTGGCCTCATTCATGTTTATTTTCTTACATTTGCACGGTTTTTAAATGGAAAGTGCCGAACCCATACCAACACGACGCATGCAAGCCGAAAAAGTGTCCAGCGTGGATAGCGATTTGCTTCCTGTGGATCGCTGGGCAGTGTAACTGCACGTGTTTACAGAGGAACGATTCATAGACAGACTTTTCGTCTTTAGGGAATGAACCCTCTGCAAGATGCTGAGGGTCCATGAGTGACTACGGAGCGCTCCTTCTTTTCCGCGTGTTTGTTCTGTGAAACGTACACTGTAGATTCGCAGATTTATTCTAAGCAACGCTCAATAGGAAATGTTGAAAATTTTTGTCCACGGTGAACCCTCATACACACTAAACCTGCTCTGATGTTTTAATTACGGACATCATAATATTAAAACTTTGGAAACTTGAGCACTACTGAATGGAGATCAATCATTAACTTATACAAGCCATTAATTTTATGCATATTTTTTATATATATGTGTACTACGTTATCGGCAACAAAGAAGTAGTTTTTGTTAAAATTCCTTCCCGGAATATTTGGCCGTAGTCCAATGTTTTCTACAAAACAAGAAGTTTCGGCAATGCCATTGACTTCCATCATCAGTGAAAATCGAGTACGATAACGTGAGGTGGTATATGTTAGTGACCACAGTACTGTCGTTAAGGCTGAAGCAGTAAGTAGAAAGAAGTAGTTTCTATGGTAATATTTCATTTCGAAAATGATTTTAAAAATAAATCTTAGAATATGGAAGTCATGTATGGTTCTCCATACCGATATTTTTATCGGGGGTAATTTTTTTCTATGGCAAAAGATAACAGCCGCAAATTCAAACAGAATCAACTACTCTTTTGCATACAGCCTTCAATTTTAGAGATCTCAACACCTACGGTTTTTGGTGAAGATCGGATAAGGGAAAGGGGTAGTTTACCGGCAACATTTTATGTTTTAACAAGGGTAAATTTTTATATGACGAACGATAACTGCCGCAAATTCAAAACAGAATCAAATGATTTTTTGCATGCAGCCCTGATTTGTAGAGTACTAAAGAAATATTGTTTTTGGTGAAGATCGGTTAAGGGAATAGGGTAGTTTACCTGCAACATTTTATTGTTTAACAAGGGTAATTTTTTTATGACGAACGATAACTGCCGTACATTAAAACAGAATCAACTACTCTTCTGCATACCTTTTTGAATTATACAGAACTCAAGGTCTTTTGATTTTGTTGAAGATCGGTTAAGGGAAAAGGGTAGTTTACCTGCAACGTTTTATGTTTTAACAAGGGGAATTTCTATGGCAAACAATAACAGCCGCAAATTCAAACAGAATCAAATGATTATTTGCATACAGCCCTAATTTGTAGATTTCTCAAGACCTATTGTTTTTGGTGAAGATTGGTTAAGGGAAAGGGGTAGTTTACCGGCAACGATGTTTTTTTAATCAAGGCTAATTTTGTTCTATGGCAAACGATAACAGCCGCAAATTCAAACAGAATCAAATGATGTTTTGCATACAGGCCTGTATTGTAGAGTTCTCAATACTTATTGGTGTTGGTGAAGATCGGTTAAGGGAAAGAGGTATTTTACCTGCAACATTTTATGTTTTAACAAGGGTAATTTTTTATGTGACGAACGATAACTGCCGTAAATTCAAACAGAATCAACTACGTTTTTGCATACCTTTTTGAACTAAAGAGGACTCAAGGTCTGTTGATTTTGCTGAAGATCGGTTAAGGTAAAGGGGTAGTTTATCAGCAACGTTTTATGTTTTAAAAAGGATAATTTTTATATGACGAACGATAACTGCCGAAAATTCAAAGAGAATCAAATAATTGTTTGCACACTTTCCTGAGTTTTAGAGAACTCAAGGTCTGTTGATTTTGGTGAAGATCGGTTAAGGGAAAGGAGTAGTTTACCTGCAACATTTTAAGTTGTAACAAGAGAAATGTTTCCATGACGAACGATAACTGCCGCACATTCAAACAGAATCAAATATTTTTTTTAAATTTAAAAATTTTAAATTTCTAAATATATTATCGCATTAAATTGAAGACCACGCGAACGAAGTTGTGGGCAACAGCTATTTATTTTTAAGAAGCCTACTTTAATTAAACTTTATTAATTAAACTAACATTTCATTACGTACAACGTGAAACTCCGTAGCGAAGCACGGGTATTCTGCTAGTCATGTATAAGAGAAAATATATCGTGCGTGGCAGGCAAGCATATCTCAGTTATGTACTGTTTACGTTTCCATTTTATTATTATCACTACCGCAATAAAAAGGCAGGGAAGACACACATACACACACACACACACACACACACACACACACACACACACACACACACACACACACACACACAATTCGCGTTATTTCTGGCCTCATTCATGTTTATTTTCTTACATTTGCACGGTTTTTAAATGGAAAGTGCCGAACCCATACCAACATAACGCATGCAAGCCGAAAAAGTGTCCAGCATGGATAGCGATTTGCTTCCTGTGGATCGCTGGGCAGTGTAACTACACGTGTTTACAGAGGAACGATTCATAGACAGACTTTTCGTCTTTAGGGAATGAACCCTCTGCAAGATGCTGAGGGTCCATGAGTGACTTCGGAGCGCTCCTTCTTTTCCGTGTGTTTGTTCTGTGAAACGTACACTGTAGATTCGCAGATTTATTCTAAGCAACGCTCAATAGGAAATGTTGAAAATTTTTGTCCACGGTGAACCCTCATACACACTAAACCTGCTCTGATGTTTTAATTACGGACATCATAATATTAAAACTTTGGAAACTTGAGCACTACTTCATGGAGATCAATCATTAACTTATACAAGCCATTAATTTTATGCATATTTTTTATATATTTGTGTACAACGTTATCGGCAACAAAGAAGTAGTTTTTGTTAAAATTCCTACCCGGGATATTTGGCCGTAGTCCAATGTTTTCTACAAAACCAGACGTTTCGGCAATGCCATTGACTTCCATCATCAATGAAAATCGAGTGCGATAACGTGAGGTGGTACCGTATATGTTAATGACCACAGTACTGTGGTTAAGGCTGAAGCAGTAAGTAGAAAGAAGTAGTTTCTATGGTAATATTTCATTTCGAAAATGATTTTAAAAATAAATCTTAGAATATGGAAGTCATGTATGGTTCTCCATACCGATATTTTACTTCCATGTTCCTGAAGGAAATGGAAGTATGGTGATGGCAAAAAAAATCGTGTTCGAGATTATTGCAGATTCTGATTGTACTACACTCAAAACATGAAAAAAAGTCATTTTTCGAAAAGTGTCTGTGTGTGTGTCTGTCTGTCTGTCTGGCTGTGTGTCTGTAGATTTTTTCCTATGGCAAACGATAACAGCCGCAAATTCAAACAGAATCAAATAATTGCTTCCATACGGTCCTGATTTGTAGAGTACTCAAGACCTATTGTTTTTGGTGAAGATCGGTTAAGGGAAAGGGGTAGTTTACCTGCAACGTTTTTAATCAAGGGTAATTTGTTTTTCTATGGCAAACAAATTACAGCCGCAAATTCAAACACAATCAAATAAAATTTTGCATACAGAGTTGAATTGTAGAGTTCTCAAGACATATTGATTTTGGTAAAGATCGGTTAAGGGAAAGGGGTAGTTTACCGGTAACGTTTTATGTTTTAAAAGGGTATTTTCTATGGCAAACGATAACAGCCGCATATTCAAACATATGAAATATTTTTTTGCATACTACCCTGATTTGTAGAGCACTCAAGATCTTTTGTTGTTGGTGAAGATCGGTTAAGGGAAAGGGATAGTTTACCTGCCACGTTTTTTGTTTTAACAAGGGTATTTTATATGGCAAACGATAACAGCCGCAAATTCAAACATAATCAAATAATATTTTGCATACAGTCCTGAATTGTAGAGTTCTCAAGACGTGTTGGTTTTGGTGAAGATCGGTTAAGGAAATAGGGTAGTTTACCTGCAACATTGTATGTTTTAACGAGGGTAATTTTTTTTATCACAAACGATAACTGCCGTACATTAAAACAGAATCAACTACTCTTCTGCATACCTTTTTGAATTATACAGAACTCAAGGTCTGTTGATTTTGTTGAAGATCGGTTAAGGAAAAGGGTTAGTTTATCTGCAGCGTTTTATGTTTCAACAAAGGTATTTTCTATGGCAAACGATAACAGCCGTAAATTCAAAAACAAAAACAAATGATTATTTGCATACAGCCATAAATTGTAGAGTTCTCAGGACCTATTGTTCTTGGTGAAGATCGGTTAAGGGAAAGGGGTAGTTTACCTGAAAAAATATATTTTTTAACAAGGGTATTTTCTATGGCAAACAATTACAGCCGCAAACTCAAACAGAATCAAATGATTATTTGCATACAACCCTAAATTGTAGAGTTCTCAAGACCTTTTGTTTTTGGTGAATATCGGTTAAGGGAAAGGGGTAGTTTACCAGCAACATTTTATGTTTTAACAAGGGTAATTTTTTATATGACGAACGATAACTGCCGTAAATTCAAACAGAATCAACTACGTTTTTGCATACCTTTTTGAACTAAAGAGAACTCAACGTCTGTTGATTTTGTTGATGATCGGTTAAGGGAAAGGGGTAGTTTATCAGCAACGTTTTATGTTTTAAAAAGGGTAATTTTGTATGACGAACGATAACTGCCGAAGATTGAAAGAGGATCTAATAATTTTTTGCACACTTCCTGAGTTGTAGAGAGCTCATAGTCTGTTGATTTTGGTGAAGATCGGTTAAGGGAAAGGGGTAGTTTACCTGCAACATTTTATGTTGTAACAAGAGAAATGTTTCCATGGCGAACGATAACTGCCACACATTCAAACAGAATCAAATATTCTTTTGCATGCATCCCTGAATTGTAGAGGACTGCAGGTCTATTGATTTTGGAGAAGATCGGTTAAGAGAAAGGGGTAGTTTACCTGAAACATTTTATGGTTTAACAACAGTAAAGTACATAACTTTTATAAATAAAGTATCCTGATAAGAAGCTCATAATAATCCAATTTAGAAACGTAGATGAAATATCTATAAATGAAGAGGTTAAGTGAACGGGGTGGGGGTAATTTTCTATTATTAAAATTTATAGTTGAAGGTGGAGGGGAGAATTTTTTATATGTGTACTACGTTATCGGCAAGTAGTTTTTTTTGTTAAAATTGCTTCCCGGGCTGTTTAGCCGTAGTCCAATGTTTTCTGCAAAACCAGACTTATCGGCAGTGGCATCGACTGCCATCATCAGTGAAAATCGAGTGCGAAAACGTGAGGTGGTATACGTTAGTGACCAAGTACTGTGGTTAATGCTGAAGCAATAAGTAGAAAGACGTAGTTTCTATGGAAATATTTCATTTCGAATATGATATTAAATATAAATCTTAGAACATGGAAGTCATGTATGGTTCTCCATACCGATATTTTACTTCCATATTCCTTAAGGAAATGGAAGTATGGTGATGGCAAAAAAAATCATGTTCGAGATTATTGCAGATTCTGATTGTACTACACTAAAAACATGAAAAACGTCGTTTTCCGAAAAGTGTCTGTGTGTGTGTCTGTCTGTCTGTCTATCTGTGTGTGTCTGTCTGTAGATTTTTTCTATGGCAAACGATAACGCCCGCAAATTCAAACAGAAACTAATAATTTTTTGCATACAGCCCTGATTTGTAGAGTACTCACGACCTATAGTTTTTGGTGAAGATCGGTTGTGGGAAAGGGGTAGTTTACCTGCAACGTTTTATGTTGTAACAAGGGTATTTTCTATGGCAAACAATAACAGCCGCAAATTCAAACAGAATCAAATAATTTTTTGCATACAGCCGTGATTTGTAGAGTACTCAAGACCTATTGTTTTTGGTGAAGATCGGTTGAGGGGAAGGGGTAGTTTACGTGCAACTTTTTTTATCAAGCGTATTTTCTACGGCAAACGATAACTGCCGCAAATTCAAACAGAATCAAATAATATTTTGCATACGTCACTGAATTGTAGAGGACTCAAGGCCTTTTGATTTTGCTGAAGATCGGTTAAGGGGAAGGGGTAGTTTACCTGCAACCTTTTACGTTTTAACAAGAGTAAAGTACTTGAAAATTCATTTAAACTTTTTCAAACAATGGTAATTGTTAAAAATAAAATAATTTTGTTGCCAGGCAATAAAATTATAATTTTTTCATTTTAATGTAAATCTGTACATAGTATAAAGTAAAGTCGGTCCGTTTTCTCTCTGTGTTTGAAATCGCTAATCTCAGGAAGTACTGAACGGATTTTATTCAAGTTTTCGCCAATAGATGGAGTGTCTATCGAGGAACATTTATGAGTATAATTAATACATATATGTTGTACATTAGCTTCGCTATCACGGTTGATGTCAAGTAAGTGGTATAGTTTACATCTGATATATAAAAATGAATGTTTCTTTGTTTGTCCCGTATGCGTTCCTATACCATTCATCCGATTGCGATGAAACTTCGGTGAGTTGTTGTGCGCACGTCCGCGAAGGTTTCTTCCACATCTCCTCCTAAACCACTCTACCGATTTCAACCAAACTTGGCACAAATATTTGACGCAACTGGAGAACCAACATAGGATAGGTCTTTTTTCGATGGGGTCCTTTTGGGGGTTCTTTGGGGTCTTCCACATCGCCTCCTAAACCACTGGACCGATTTCAACCAAACTTGGCACAAATATTTTACGCAAAGGGAGAACCAACATAGGATAAGTGTTTTTTCGATACGATCCTTTGGGGGGTCCTTTGGGGTCTTCCACGTATCCACCTAAACCATTGGACCGATTTCAACCAAACTTGGCAAAATATTTTACGCAACGGGAGAACCAACATAGGACAGGTGTTTTTTTCGATACGATCCTCTGGGGGGTCCTTTGCGGTCTTAAAAAACTATTAGATCTGGTTACTATGGCAACCCAATAGAATAGATTCTGTTCTAAATATATTATCGCATTAAATTGAAGACCACGCGAACGAAGTTGTGGGCAACAGCTATTTATTTTTATTCTTCGTATTGTTTATTTATTTTTAAGAAGCCTACTTTAATTAAACTTTATTAATTAAACTAACATTTTCATTACGTACAACGTGAAACTCCGTAGCGAAGCACGGGTATTCTGCTAGTCATGTATAAGGGAAAATATATCGTGCGTGGCAGGCAAGCATATCTCAGTTATGTACTGTTTACGTTTCCTTTTTATTATTATCACTACCGCAATAAAAAGGCAGGGAAAACACACACACACACACACACACAATTCGCGTTATTTCTGGCCTCATTCATGTTTATTTTCTTACATTTGCACGGTTTTTAAATGGAAAGTGCCGAACCCATAACAACATAACGCATGCAAGCCGAAAAAGTGTCCAGCGTGGATAGCGATTTGCTTCCTGTGGATCGCTGGGCAGTGTAACTGCACGTGTTTTCAGAGGAAACGATTCATAGACAGACTTTTCGTCTTTAGGGAATGAACCCTCTGCAAGATGCTGAGGGTCCATGAGTGACTTCGGAGCGCTCCTTCTTTTCCGCGTGTTTGTTCTGTGAAACGTACACTGTAGATTCGCAGCTTTATTCTAAGCAACGCTCAATAGGAAATGTTGAAAATTTTTGTCCACGGTGAACCCTCATACACACTAAACCTGCTCTGATGTTTTAATTACGGACATCATAATATTAAAACTTTGGAAACTTGAGCACTACTTAATGGAGATCAATCATTAACTTATACAAGCCATTAATTTTATGCATATTTTTTATATATATGTGTACTACGTTATCGGCAACAAAGAAGTAGTTTTTGTTAAAATTCCTTCCCGGAATATTTGGCCGTAGTCCAATGTTTTCTACAAAACAAGAAGTTTCGGCAATGCCATTGACTTCCATCATCAGTGAAAATCGAGTGCGATAACGTGAGGTGGTATATGTTAGTGACCACAATACTGTGGTTAAGGCTGAAGCAGTAAGTAGAAAGAAGTAGTTTCTATGGTAATATTTCATTTCGAAAATGATTTTAAAAATAAATCTTAGAATATGGAAGTCATGTATGGTTCTCCATACCGATATTTTTATCGGGGGTAATTTTTTTCTATGGCAAACGATAACAGCCGCAAATTCAAACAGAATCAACTACTCTTTTGCATACAGCCTTCAATTTTAGAGATCTCAACACCTACGGTTTTTGGTGAAGATCGGTTAAGGGAAAGGGGTAGTTTACCGGCAACATTTTATGTTTTAACAAGGGTAAATTTTTATATGACGAACGATAACTGCTGCCGCAAATTCAAAACAGAATCAAATGATTATTTGCATACAGCCTTCAATTTTAGAGATCTCAACACCTACGGTTTTTGGTGAAGATCGGTTAAGGGAAAGGGGTAGTTTACCGGCAACGTTTTATGTTTTAACAAGGGTATTTTCTATGGCAAACTATAACAGCCGCAAATTCAAACAGAATCAAATAATTTTTTGCATGCAGCCCTGATTTGTAGAGTACTAAAGAAATATTGTTTTTGGTGAAGATCGGTTAAGGGAAAGGGGTAGTTTACCAGCAACGGTTTTTTATCAAGGGTAATTTTTTATATGGTAAACGATAATAGCAGCAAATTCAAACAGAATCAAATAATGTTTTTCATAGAGCCTTGTAGAGTTCTGAAGACATGTTGGTTTTGGTGAAGATCGGTTAAGGGAATAGGGTAGTTTACCTGCAACATTTTATTGTTTAACAAGGGTAATTTTTTTTATGACGAACGATAACTGCCGTACATGAAAACAGAATCAACTACTCTTCTGCATACCTTTTTGAATTATACAGAACTCAAGGTCTTTTGATTTTGTTGAAGATCGGTTAAGGGAAAAGGGTAGTTTACCAGCAACGTTTTATGTTTTAACAAGGGTAATTTCTATGGCAAACGATAACAGCCGCAAATTCAAACAGAATCAAATGATGTTTTGCATACAGGCCTGTATTGTAGTGTTCTCAATACGTATTGGTGTTGGTGAAGATCGGTTAAGGGAAAGGGGTGTTTTACCAGCAACATTTTATGTTTTAACAAGGGTAATTTTTTATATGACGAACGTTAACTGCCGTAAATTCAAACAGAATCAACTACGTTTTTGCATACCTTTTTGAACTAAAGAGGACTCAAGGTCTGTTGATTTTGCTGAAGATCGGTTAAGGTAAGGGGTAGTTTATCAGCAACGTTTTATGTTTTAAAAAGGATAATTTTTTTATGACGAACGATAACTGTCGAAAATTCAAAGAGAATCAAATAATTTTTTGCACACTTTCCTGAGTTTTAGAGAACTCAAGGTCTGTTGATTTTGGTGAAGATCGGTTAAGGGAAAGGAGTAGTTTACCAGCAACATTTTAAGTTGTAACAAGAGAAATGTTTCCATGACGAACGATAACTGCCGCACATTCAAACAGAATCAAATATTTTTTTGCATCATCCCTGAATTGTAGTGGACTGAAGGTCTTTTGATTTTGGAGAAGATCGGTTAAGAGAAAAGGGTAGTTTACCTGAAACATTTTATGATTTAACAAGAGTAAAGTACTTAATTTTTATAAATAAATTATCCTGATAAGAAGCTCATAATAATCCACTGTAGAAACGTAGATGAAATATCTATAAATGAAGAGGTTAAGTGAACGGAGTGGGGGTAATTTTCTATTATTAAAATTTATAATTGAATGTGGGGGGGAGAATTTTTTATATGTCTACTACGTTATCGGCAACAAAGAAGTAGTTTTTTGTTAAAATTGTTTCCCGGGCTGTTTAGCCGTAGTCCAATGTTTTCTGCAAAACCAGACTTTTCGGCAGTGGCATCGACTGCCATCATCAGTGAAAATCGAGTGCGAAAACGTGAGGTGGTCTACGTTAGTGACCACCAGTATTGTGGTTAATGCTGAAGCAATAAGTAGAAAGACGTAGTTTCTATGGAAATATTTCATTTCGAATATGAATTTAAATATAAATCTTAGAACATGGAAGTCATGTATGGTTCTCCATACCGATATTTTATTTCATTTTTACTTCCATATTCCTTAAGGAAATGGGAGTATGGTGATGGCAAAAAAACCATGTTAGAGATTATTGCAGATTCTGATTGTACTACACTAAAAACATGAAAAAAGTCGTTTTCCGAAAAGTGTCTGTGTGTGTGTCTGTCTGTCTGTCTGTCTATGTGTGTGTGTGTGTGTGTCTGTCTGTAGATTTTTTTCTATGGCAAACGATAACGGCCGCAAATTCAAACAGAAACAAATAATTTTTTGCATACAGCCCTGATCTGCAGAGTACTCACGACCTATTGTTTTTGGTGAAGATCGGTTGAGGGAAAGGGGTAGTTTACCGGCAACGTTTTATGTTTTAACAAGGGTATTTTCTATGGCAAACGATAACAGCCGCAAATTCAAACAGAATCAAAAGATTATTTGCATACAGCCCTAAATTGTAGAGTTCTCAAGACCTATTGTTTTTGGTGAAGATCGGTTAAGGGAAAGGGGTAGTTTACCAGCAACGTTTTTTTAACAAAGTTATTTTATATGGCAAACGATAACAGCCCCAAATTCAAACAGAATCAAATAATTTTTTGCATACAAATCTGATTTGTAGAGTACTCAAGCGTTATTGTTTTTAGTAAAGATCGGTTAAAGGGAAGGGGTAGTTTACCTGCAACATTTTTTTTATCAAGGGTATTTTCTATGGTAAACGATAACAGCCGCAAATTCAAACAGAATCAAATAATTTTTAGCATACTTCCCTGAATTGTAGAAATCTCAAGGACTTTCGATTTTTGTGAAGATCGGTTAAGGAAAAGGGGTAGTTTACCTGCAACCTTTTACGTTTTAACAACAGTAAAGTACTTGAAAATTCATTTAAATTTTTCAAACAATGGTAATTGTTATAAATAAAATAAGTTTGTTGCCAGACAATAAAATTATAATTTTTCATTTTAATGTAAATTATGTATGAGTTAATCTTTATATATATATTTCGTGTGTGCGTGTGTATGTCACTGAACTCCTCCTAGACGGCTGGACCGATTTTGATGAAATTTTGTGTGTGTGTTTGAGTGGGTCCCTGGATGGTTTAGATTCACAATTTGGTCCACTGGAAAATGTTTATTTAACTAATTTTTCATTTATAAGTAGTTGTTAATTTTGGAATGTTTTACATTGGATCCGGTAGACTGCGCTACCATCGCAGCATCAAATATTAAATATTATTGTATTTTAATTTCAGTTTGTCCCGACAGTTGGTGCTGCGATCAAATTGAGAAAAATATTTGAAATTTTGTGTTATTATTGTGTTCGTTCAAGTCGTGTGCTAATTAAAATATTAACTACGAATAGAAATTGATGTTTGAAGAGTTTTGAAGTGTGCCTAAAAAACGATACTTTTTGCGAATTTAGGGTGGAATCGAAGTAAGTATATTTTGTATAAATTTTTTATCAAATTTACACGTGAGTTTTATAACAACCAACCTAACCTAAAAATTTATTTGTGTAGCTCATTAATTTCATAATAAATTTTTTAAATTGTTTTTATTATTCATGTTCCGATTTTGATGAAATTTTGTGTGTGTGTTTGAGTGGGTCCCTGGATGGTTTAGATTCACAATTTGGTCCACTGGAAAATGTTTATTTAACTAATTTTATACTTTAAAAAAATTATTCATTTTCAAAATTAAGAAGCAAGAAAATAAAATTACACGTTTTTCATCTAAAATTTGTTACAATAAATCGTTTTCGGTGATAATTAAAAATTTTATTTTCAATAAATAACTCATATTCGTTGTGGATTATTTAAGTATATTTCGTATAAATTTTTCATCAAATTTACACGTGTGTTTGTTAACAACCATCCTAATCTCAAAATTATTTGGTAGCTTATTGACTTCATAACATATTTTTCAATTGTTTTTAATAAAAATTATTTATTTTTTAAATAAAAATAATTATTTAAAAGAAAACTATCAAAAAATTAAAAAAAAATTCTATTAAAAATTATTTACTTTGAAAATAATTATTCACTTTGAATATTAAGAAGCAAAAAAATAAAATTACACCTTTTTCATCCGAAATTTGTTAGAATAAATCGTTTTCGGTGATAATTGAAAATTTCATTTTCAATAAATAACCCATATTCGTTGTGGATTACTTGAGTTTATTTCGTATAAATTTTTAACTTTGGAAAAAATTATTCATTTTAAATATTATCAAGCAAAAAAATAAAATTACACGTTTTTTATCTAAAATTTGTTACAATAAATCTTTTTTGTTAATTAATTAAAATTTCATTCTCAATAAAAAACTCACATTCGTTGCGTATTATATTACAGTATTTTTTTTCTGCAGAAAAATGCCACGTCTTCGAGGAAGAGCCAGAAATATTGGTCGACGTACTCCGAACGCGCAATTGGTCCATGATCGTCGAATAAATAGAACAGATGAAGAACACTCGGCGGATAATGCAAATCTGAGAGATCAAGTTGCATCTACACGTGCGAATGAAAATTCAGTACAACGCACTCGACGTCTTCGTGCTAATGCAGTAAGACAACGAGAGGCACGTCAACAAGCGACGGATGCACATAGAGAACGTAACCAACGCCGGATGCAAAATGATCGAGCATTGACAAGAGCATCACTCAATCGCCTTGCGTTTGAATATGATCCTGAAATCAACTATTCGTCACATGCATTAATCTCGATTGGTAGTATGGACAAAGAATGTCAACATTGTCATGCTTTCAAGTACAAAGGTGAATCACCTGGTTTATGTTGCGCATCTGGAAAAATTTCACTGCCATCGCTAAATCCACCGCCGGAACCTTTAAAAACACTTTTAGCTGGCACCACATCTCAATCGAAATTGTTTTTGCGAAAAATTCGTAAATTCAATTCATGCTTCCAAATGACATCATTTGGAGCAACAAAAATTGTTCATAATGAAGATGGTCGTAATTTCGAATCTACATTCAAAATTCAAGGTCAAGTGTACCACCAAATTGGTTCATTGCTCCCAATGCCTGATGCCGATCCAAAATTTTTACAAATTTATTTTATGGGCAATGAGGAGCAACAATCACACACACGCTGCGCTTACAACTATATAGAGCAGATGGAGGAACGAGAAATTGTGGACATTTTGGAAACGTTTTTGCAAAACCATAACCAGTTGTTGCAATTGTTCAAGACTTTTTCTAACAGACTGCAAAACGACAACTACGCCATTATCATTAAAGCAGACAAAGTGCCCTACGGAGAGCACGCAGGCACATATAATGTTCCAACTATTAATGAAGTTGCAGTTGTTATGGCTGGTGACCCATGTGAACGTCGGGACATTCGCATTCAACGCAGAGATAATACGATGCAAATAATTCAAGACAATCATCGTTCTTACGATGCATTGCAGTATCCGTTGATATTTTGGGAAGGAGAAGATGGATACCATTTAAATATTAAACAAAGGAATCCAACTACAGGTACAACTTATAGACTATCTTACAGATTTTTTTTTTCAAATAATTTCTGTATCTCTCATATATATATTTATTTGCAGGTGAAGAACTGATCAAGAAAGTTAGTGCTATGAACTTCTACGCATATCGATTGATGATTCGTGCTAATGAAGACAATACCATTCTCCGATGCAGACAGCTATTTCATCAGTATATTGTCGATATGTACGTAAAAATCGAAAGTGAGAGATTACGATATATAAAATTTAATCAAACAAAACTTCGTGCTGAGGAGTACATTCATTTGCGTGACGCCGTTATTGGTAACGTAGATGCAACTAATGACATCAACAACATCGGTAGCGCATATATTCTCCCATCATCATACATTGGTAGTCCGCGTCATATGCAAGAGTATATTCAAGACGCCATGACTTACGTACGTGCATATGGCCGACCAGATCTTTTTATCACATTTACGTGTAATCCAAACTGGGATGAAATTCAAAGTTTGTTGTTGCCAGGTCAAACATCGATGCATCGCCATGATATCACTGCACGTGTTTTTAAACAAAAATTAAAATCTTTGATGAATTTGATTACACATTACTCGGTATTTGGTGAAACACGTTGTTGGCTTTACTCTGTTGAATGGCAAAAACGAGGTTTACCTCATGCGCATATTTTGATTTGGTTGGTGGATAAAGTACGCCCAGAAGAAATCGACAAAATTATTTCAGCCGAAATTCCAGATCCGAATGTTGATCAAGAATTGTTTGACATTGTAACTACTAATATGATCCATGGTCCATGTGGTACTCTAAACATGATGTCACCATGTATGGACAATGGAAAATGTACGAAACGTTTTCCAAAACCATGCCAATCTGATACTATCACCAATATTGACGGTTATCCATCTTACCGGCGTAGAGACGTAGACAATGGCGGTCAATCATATGAATTGCGTCTGTCAAACGGTGTGAGAGTAGATATTGATAATCGCTGGGTAGTTCCATATTCACCATTGCTGTGCAAAACCTATAAAGCGCACATAAACGTTGAACTATGCAGTTCAGTGAAATCTATAAAATACATTTGTAAGTATGTTCACAAGGGCAGTGATAAAGCTGTATTCGCTGTTCAAAATGTAAATGACAATGACGAAATTACACGTTATCAAATGGGTCGATACATAAGCAGTAACGAAGCTATTTGGCGCATTTTTACGTTTCCTATACATGAAAGGGATCCTGCTGTTATACATTTGGCTGTGCATCTTGAAAACGGACAGCGTGTTTACTTTACAGAACAGACTGCACTACAACAAGCTTTAACGGCTCCAAAAACAACTCTTACTGAATTTTTCAACCTTTGTTGCCGACAAGATGTTGTTGGTCAATTCGCAAGGACATTAATGTATACTGATGTTCCTAAATTTTTTACGTGGAATAAACAATCAAAAAATTGGGAACCACGGAAACGAGGCATTCCAGTCCCAGGATTCACCGACATATTTATGACAAATACTTTAGGTCGATTATATACAGTTCATCCTAAGCAACGCGAATGTTTTTTTTTTGCGTTTGTTATTGGTTAACGTTCCTGGACCAACATCTTTCCGATATTTGCGAAAAGTCAATGGTACTTTATACGACACTTTCTTCGATGCGTGTCGTGAGTTACATTTATTGGAGGATGATAACCATTGGGATCTCACACTTGCAGATGCAGCACTGAGCTCATCTCCACAACAAATTCGTCAATTATTTTCAATAATATTGACAACGTGTTTTCCGTCTGAAGCATCTGCTCTGTGGGACAAATATAAAGACTCAATGAGTGAGGATATTTTACATCGGATTAGAATTACTAATCAAAATCAAAATATTGAATTCTCCGCAGAAATATATAATGAGTCATTAATAATGATTGAGGATATTTGTATTCTTATTTCGAATATGCCGCTCATCCATTTCGGCATGCCAGCGCCGAACCGCCCAGCAGTAGATACCATCAACAGCGATGTTCAACGGGAACACCACTTCGATAGAACTTCTTTGGCTACTGTTGTTGCCAATAATGAACAATTGCTCACTGCTGAGCAACGAAATGTATATGATCAAATTAATGTATCAATTGCAGCGCAACAAGGTGGATTCTTTTTTTTTGATGCACCAGGTGGTACTGGTAAAACATTCCTCATCTCATTGATACTTGCGCGCATCCGATCACAAAATCATATTGCATTGGCTATTGCTTCATCAGGAATCGCAGCAACGTTACTTGATGGTGGACGGACGGCGCATTCAGCGCTTAAATTACCTTTGAATGTTCACACAAATCCCGAAGCAATGTGTAACATAAAGAAGCATTCAGGCATGGCTCAAGTTTTGAGAAAATGCAAAATTATTATCTGGGATGAATGTACCATGGCCCACAAGCATTCGCTTGAAGCTCTCGACAGGTCCCTGAAAGATATCAAGGATAATACTAGGCTTTTCGGTGGTGCTCTATTGTTGCTGTCTGGTGATTTCAGACAAACATTACCAGTCATTCCACGCGCGACATATGCAGACGAAATAAACGCATGTTTAAAAGAATCTTATCTATGGCGAAGTGTCAGCAAATTATGCCTTACTATTAATATGCGCGTTCAACTTCAAAATGATCCATTAGCGTCAAGATTCTCTGAACAATTGTTGGATATTGGCAATGGTAAAATTGAATTGTATGAAGATACACAATATATTCGACTTCCAGAGAATTTTTGCAACATGGTGGCTACCAAAGATGAGTTAATAAACAGTATCTTTCCAGATTTGAGACATAATTATACTAATCATGGATGGCTACGAGAGCGAGCAATTTTAGCTGCGAAAAATTTAGATGTTGATGCCATCAATTTCAAAATACAGCAATTACTGCCTGGTAATGAAACTACATTTAAATCGATCGACACTGTTGTTGATCCTGATGAAGTTGTTAACTATCCTGTAGAATTTTTAAATTCATTAGATTTACCGGGAATGCCACCACATAATTTGCGACTGAAGATTGGTTCACCTATAATTTTGCTTCGAAATTTGAATGCTCCGAAATTATGTAATGGGACGCGATTAGTTATAAAAAAAATCATGGACAACATTCTTGAAGCTACTATTTTGAGTGGAAAATTTCAAGGTGAGGTTGTACTTCTACCACGGATCCCAATGATTCCTTCAGATTCGCCTATACCATTCAAACGTTTACAATTTCCAATCCGCTTGGCATATGCTATGACTATAAATAAGTCACAAGGCCAAACAATGACAATTTGTGGCTTAGATTTAGAAAATCCGTGTTTTTCTCACGGTCAATTATATGTTGCGTGTTCCAGAGTTGGAAAACCATCGAATTTGTTTGTTTATACGCCTCAAGGATTAACTAAAAATATTGTACATCCAATAGCATTAAGATAAATTAAGTTTTTGTAAATTAATAAATAAATGTTATAAAATAGTTTCAGTGTAAGATTTTTTACCTTTACTTAAAACAAGTTAAAGTTTGTATTTACGATGCTGTTATTGCCACACTCCACGGATAATATCCCAGCCTGTAATCAGTCATTTCATTCGCTTAAAATTTTCGGTGACGCCTAGAAATATCCGTGTCAATAATCATAGACAGTGGCTGCTATTATCCAGTCTACAAATTTCATCCGTGGAGTGTGGTAATAGATGCATCTTTTTAGTTAACACAGCTTCTACATTTCACTTTACTCATACAGTATATGCATACTTACACACACAGTATATACTCACATGCTACCGATCGGTCGAATTTGGATAAGTGTACATGTAATGACGTTAGATATTAAAATAACTCTTGAATAATAATTTTCATCAAAACAGTCCAGATTGTTACAGCTTATTGAAGAATGTTTGAAATTTTCGAATTAACGACGTGTGTACAGGACAACGTCTGTCGGGTCTGCTAGTATACATGTATAAAATAATATATCGTTCGTGGCAGGTAAGCATATCTCAGTTATGTAATGTTTACGTTTCCATTTTATTATTATGACTACCGCAATAAAAAGGCAGGGAAGACACACACACACACACACAATTCGCGTTATTTCTGGCCTCATTCATGTTTATTTTCTTACATTTGCACGCTTTTTAAATGGAAATTGCCGAAACCCATACCAACATAACGCATGCAAGCCGAAAAAGTGTCCACCGTGGATAGCGATTTGCTTCCTGTGGATCGCTGGGCAGTGTAACTGCAAGTGTTTACAGAGGAACGATTCATAGACAGACTTTTCGTCTTTAGGGAATGAACCCTCTGCAAGATGCTGAGGGTCCACGAGTGACTTCGGAGTGCTCCTTCTTTTCCGCGTGTTTGTTCTGTGAAACGTACACTGTACATTCGCAGCTTTACTCTAAGCAATGCTCAATAGGAAATGTTGAAAATTTTTGTCCACGGTGTACCCTCATACACACTAAACCTGCTCTGATGTTTTAATTACGGACTTCATAATATTAAAACTTTGGAAACTTGAGCACTACTTAATGGAGATCAATCATTAACTTATACAAGCCATTAATTTTATGCATATTTTTTATATATATGTGTACAACATTATCGGCAACAAAGAAGTAGTTTTTGTTAAAATTCCTTCCCGGAATATTTGGCCGTAGTCCAATGTTTTCTACAAAACCAGACGTTTCGGCAATGCCATCGACTTCCATCGTCAGTGAAAATCGAGTGCGATAACGTGAGGTGGTATACGTTAGTGACCACAGTACTGTGGTTAAGGCTGAACCAGTAAGTAGAAAGAAGTAGTTTCTATGGTAATATTTCATTTCGAAAATGATTTTAAATATAAATCTTAGAATATGGAAGTCATGTATGGTTCTCCATACCGATATTTTATTTTGTATTAATTTTTTATTTAAATTTTATATAATTCGAAAAAGATAGGCAAAATAACTGTGTAAGCCTTGGCGAAACCTGGTCAGTATGGCAATAAAAAAAACCCAAGGAAATGTCAAAAAACGCGTTATTGCTTTTTAAATATGGCTTAGCCAAGCTAAACCTCATTTTTCCTATCTTTCATATTTTTCAAATAACTCGAAAATTAATGCATAGAAAAAAAAATTAAAAAATTATATAAGCTTTGTAGCAGATAATCTTCAAACTGTTTTCGAATTTTGTACCTTACCAAAAATGAAATGTAATCCACTGGAATTGAAAACAATGTATCTTATACTTCTATGAATGTCAATTCTCATTTTTATTAGCGTTTATTTGATTCAATAATAACATGAAAAAATTAAAACTGACAATGAATTATATCAAAAAATAAATACGAATACAAGCTGTAATTGTGTTTTTTTCAACTGTTACTAACATTAAATTTTAAATTTCATAGGTATTGCAGGGAATTAAGGCAAACAACACACGCTAATGACGTATTTGTACACGCTCGCAGCTGACATAATAGAACAAAATTCAAAAAAATTATATGCAATGATTATAGAGGTATACTCTTTGACAAAAGAACCTCAGTAACGTTCAAACTTAAAAATTTAATGAATTACGGTCGAATTTCGACCACTGGGCTACCACTAGTAACGATAAATAAACAAGATGTCGACAGTGATATTCGAAGAAGACGACATTGGTAACTATCAAATGTTGCTAGGCAACAAACAATTCCTAGGAAATGGAAAAGAGTGGAAGTAGGCATCGAAGGTGGATAAGCTTGAGTACTTTCTCAGGACGTTACTAGGTCCAGTGAATGGTTTTCAATGTACAAGTGTTGAAATGTATAAGCGATCTCAATCTTTATGTAGAGCATACTATTCCTTACACAGGGATTGAGAAAGCAACAGTCTCCACCTTCGAGACTTACATGTAGAATTCCATAGGAGGTGGCCTTCATGAGGGAGCATTGGGGAGGGCCAGTGGAATATGAGAAGGGTCTGCAGGCATAAACAACATCCAGACGGAAACGTTCTCGTGACAGTTTCTAAGAAGAAAAAGAACGCTCAAAAGGTTTCTTGGGGATGAGGTCCTCTGGGTTTTCACGTCAATGAAACATTGGAAAACACGTGGAAGATCGTGTATTGGGGAAATGAAGAAAATTCCCTTGACAAAAGACAATCCGCGAGTAGCAAAGAGATTCCGGAAGTTGAGATCTCTAAAAAAATCTCGTTTCCTAGCAACCAGAGACTTTCCTTAAAGAAATTTTACACCTCTGCCGACGCAACAAAAGTTGGAGACGACAAATGGATAAAACCCTATAGAAAAATAACCAAAATATTTTACAAAACAAATTCTAACCAATAAAGATGCAAAAGAAACTACTGATGCCGACGTCCTATGTAAAGCAATATCAATACTTGTATTTCGGTAAACATTTTTACTAGAAAACTGCACGGTTAGTAAGATGATTAACTAGGGTAAACAAACTATTATACGTCTTATATTGTTTTACGGTGTTACAGAGAGATTTTGTGAAAAGGTGGAAATAAAGGGGTAAGGAAAGACAGACAACGATAATAACAGTTATAGTTAATTACATTTGTTGTTTCACTCACAAAGCGAATATTTTTTGATGACCATAAGATACTACGAGCCATAAGTCCTACCATCAAACTCCTCTCGGTTTCTGAACGAAAGAACGTCAATGTCTTGTACTTTGAAAAATACAGACTTATTTCGATATTGCACAATTTGGGTCGCATTGTTTTGAAGTATTTTTCGAAAGGTGTAGATATTGTTCTTAGGGATATGAACTACAAAATATAAGCAGCATTTGGTACATGGGATAGGCATTTATAAGTGAAACCAATAACGTTCAATCATCATTATACTAATTTTAAAAAGTATACTTTTTAATTTCCAAATTGCACGTATTAGTTTATGTAAAGCACCATTTTTAACCAGTTCCGCTGGAATATTGTCACTTCCTGGGCTCTTATTTTTGGACACTTAATTGATGACTTTTTCTGCTTCCTGTTGTTTCGCTGGCTGATCCTACTGTTGTCCGTCGTCCTAAACCCTTGGCTCAAACGACTCCTCTATATTTTCCTGTTCTGTTGTGGAAGTTCCCGCTCCGGATTCAACAGCAAATGGAAGTCCTCTACCCATCTTTGTAAAATTTCTTCTTTTGAACTCAGTAGGTCTCTTTCACTACTTTTACACTGAATAATTCTAGGTTTGTAACTTGTCCTTACTACGTTTACTTTGTTAAATTTCCTACATTCAGGCTTCTTATTTAAGTTTTCTATTGCACTAAGCTTTTCTCTTCATTTAACAAGTCTTCCTTTTTTCTTTTATGAATCTGCTTTTCTTCCCTTCGTCTATTCTCATATTACTGCATTACAGTTTGGATTCTCCTAGTTTACACTTTCTTCCAATCTTTATTCTTTTCGCTGGTTGCGTGCTCACATTCTCCGTCAAACCAATCCATCCTTTTTCCCTTTTCCTGTTCCGTACCCACCATCATATCCTCCTCGGTCCTCCTGATAATATTACTTTTTTTCCAATAATTATTTATTTGCGTTGGAAATGCCATCTGTTCATCTAAACTTAATAATTCCTCTCTCAGCTATCTCTCATATGCTATTCTTTTTTCTGAATTTTAAAGTATCTGTAAATTGTGACTCCTAACCGTTAGGATTCTGACGTCTTTTGAGTTTGAAACTCGGGCTCTCAGGGTTGTTACCACTAAAAACAGATATTCGCTTCCCTATAGCTTCTACAGTCCATGACATCACAACCATGGCGAGAATCAACTAGAAGGTAATCAATCTGGTTCCGGATCTTCCCATCCGGTGACGTCCGTGTCATATTACGAATGTCTTTGTGCTGAAAATACGTGCTTGCCACTGTGATGTTAAATGAAAACTATATAGGCTGTCCAAACTAAGTAGACTCATATAGGTTGGCCATGATATGAGAATGCACGAAGACGACCTTATTAGAAAAACATTGTTAGAGAGGGTCTTTTGGACATGAAGACCGCGAACAAGATTCTTGGATGATATAGAAGAGGACGTACGAACTAGTGGATTGAGAGGGTGGCGACGGCGAGCAATGAATGGAGAGAAATGTCCTGAAGGAGGGCTGTGACTCCATGAAAATCATGGCGATGATACTCTTTAACCTCAATAAATATATTTTTTTAATTTTCAGTCTCAGCATAATTTTACCTTAATATGAGTCGTTGAGAGAAGAAGGGCGAATCTGCCAATACTGCAGTTTCCGTAAATCGTGATATGTAAAGTAATGTGTTTCAGAATTACAATTCATTTAGTAGATTATAGTCTACTTTCCTTTCTCACGTCTTCGGATATGTTTGTCAATACAAACGCTTGAAAACTTGTGCAAGAATTGTTCAGGATAGGAGTACAAATTGGAGATCATACAATCATTGGACCACTCGTAACTATGGACGATGAGGTTATAATCACTCAAGACCAAGATGACATGGAAAGTGTGTTAAGGTATCGACTACCAGAAAACTAAGTATATATTTATACGGAACAGACGACGAATATTCACACAAATTATTCGAAAACATACAAACGTTAACGTACAAAAAACGGAAAACGGTTAGTGGAAAACGGAGGTAAACGCAATGAAGATATAGAACCATGATTAACAATTACATTTCGAATTTTGAAAGTTATATTGAAACAAAAGAACGACTTAAAACGTTGCACGCTTTGAAATAAAAATATTTTAGAGGATGTTAGAAAGCAAGATGTTGAAGAGTAATATAGTAGGTAATACAGTATTGTAGAGAGCTGGAATATGTCCTCTTACATCACTTGTTAGAGATAGACAAAGTTAGGGCAGTGGTGAGGTACTATTAGGAGACGATGTCTCAGCTGACACCTTTGAGTCTAAAAATGCAACCTACAGGTAAAATCAGTGAAAAAATTATAAAAATAATGTTATTTTTTTAAGCCAATGACTTTAATATGACTTTTAATTTATTCATACGAATAAGCATACGAACTAAATACTAACAAAGATTTTTTGCTATTTCAATACATCAGAAATTATTAATTAAAGCTCTGCCAATTTTATTCCAAATTAAAAAGTAAAAGAACGTAAAGAAAGTAAAAGAATATACACCTGTATATTCTCCTGAAATTAGCAATAATGTTAACTAACCTATATGAAAAAGCTGAACCTTCTTCTTTAAAGTGGCCTCTCCGGGAGTTGGTATGCACATCGGTACGGCGGAAACACGAGTTTGTGTAGCTCTCGATTTGTCTCTGTTTTGTACTGGTTTCTGAGGAAGTCTGGCATGTAGTGATTCAGCAACTCTGTACTCATGTAGTGTCTTGTGCTGGAACCCTCAATCGTGGGGACTGAGAGGTCTATACTTTTCGGTACGTTTTTGTGTAACTTGAATTAATTAAAATCAGTGAACGTGGACTGCGTGGAGGCAGTTTGCCCTTATAGGCCTTTGCCCTCCAAGAATAGCATACCAACAAATCCGCAGCTCGATACTGATATCAGACCGGTCACAGTCAACAATCAGTGCTCTAATGATGTCAGCAAACAACATATTATTGACCAGATATCTACAAACGGACATACGACGTTCTTTACTGACAAACAACCAAGGATACACTTTTCCTAAACGTATGTACTATCATGTGGTTAAGTCATTCTCTACGAAGACCAAGCTATCACATTTCCAGCAATTGAGCAGACAAAGGAATAGTATAGTATAGTATTAAGGAATATACAATATCCGTAGCCTCTCTAATCAGACCAGAGAGTATTATAGCTTCCTTTCGAACTTCAAATCAACGGATATGGATCTGATACGTATTTGAAGAACAAACAAACTATCCATAACTTCATTGAACGACATTCAGGTATAACTGTAAACAACAAATTTTTGTCGCCTAAAAGGTTAGTCTAACCAACTAAAAGAATTCTTTTATCTAAAGCACACTCATGCATATCATATTTTAGAGGCTCTTATGGAGCCAATATTCGTCCCGCTATTCATTATGAACGTGCGAACTTCTGATCATAACGAATTCTAGCATGTAGTAGCAACCTTTTGACGATACGAGAGAAAATCTCTTGACATGAGAAAGTTACCGAAATCCTTTCTGATTCACTTCGAAAAGGAAAATTATAGAATATCGATTTAGCCGAACGATTTGTTTTGTTTGAATTGCCACACACGCGGTAACGTCTCATCAGAATTTGAAAACGTACTGACGTACTCGAGCCGCCTGTCGTTGACCTGATCAGTAAAACAAAGTTTAAAGAGATGTTATATGCTAACACTACTAATAGCTTCAATTATAATGTCGTATAGAGGTGTCCCGTCGTTCACGAGTTCTGATAAGTTCGCCAGAACAGAGCTTGTCCAGCCAAGCCATGACAGCGTTTCACACGCCTCATCTTCGCCGTCGAACTGTCATAACGTTAACAATACTCTCTACACTCGGCCTTATGGAAAAGCAGTAATCTCCAAATCCTCTCTCAAACAAACAAAAAAAAAATAAATAAAGAATTCTTACATAAAGTCAACCTAATCAAACGCCAAAAATGACTCAGTCTCTAAACACAAAGCAGTTACTACAACCTAAATTCTGTAAAATGAACGGTGGCGGTTGGGACAGGCCAGGCCGACTTTCACCCTCACTAACACACACGCAGCGGATTATACCTGGTGGCCGCCGTGACTCACATACTTGACATTTCTAAGCGCAAGAGCATTTTTTTACTGTGCTAAAAAATTGCAAAACCTTTATTGTTTTTTAATTCTCCACAAAATACTAAGAAAAATGATACCAAAAAACAACTATCAACAAGCAATCACTGTCCTTTACAGTCATAATGAGGTCATTATCCTGTTATGAATCACTGTTGTAATCACATGTCGTCTGTTTACAAACAGATAACGTTAGTCATGGTTCAAATGGAGTGCACATAGCCATTTCCTCTATAACAAATAACGGAAGTGAAAGGACATTACTCATTAATACGCGAATAGTGCGATGATATATAATGCGACACTATACTCAATAGATTAGTCTAAGTGAAAGCTGAGTCAAGAGCGGTTGTTTTGTTCGTGGTCGTGGTGCTATCTCTGTAAATTAGTTTATATTTTTATATGAAGTTAAAGGTACAGTTTCGTAGTGTTACTTTTCTAGTCTTTACTTACTTTACTTTTCTACAGGATTACTTACTATAATCAGTTCGGCCTTAAAGCGTCAAGTGTTACATACTCAAACAAGAACAATGGTATCTTCTGTGATCGAATATTTTTCGAAAGAAAAAGAAAACAATGGACCTTTGATTGACGTAAAGAAGGTCTTACAAAAAGTGGCCGATGCATGTGGAATTTCACTTAGGGCAGCTCAAAGAATAAATGGTGAAGTGCGCAAAGTTATGTTACTTATGTAGACCTATAATAGTATGTATGTCTATTTTGTGTACATATTTAGTTATTTATATTTTACTGACGATTGTATATTATTGTATGAATACGAAAGAATAAAATTTGAATTTGAGAGTAACAATATTTTTTTCCACATCAGCATTTAGTCTCTTGATCAGATTTTTATATTATTGAAAACAGAGATTTGTCGCAATTATGTCGTGTTTAGACTCATTTTTCTTCAGATTTCGTGAAGGTTACAAAAATGGTAATTTTGTTTGGTATTAAAATCAAATTTAAAAAGTTGTAATTATGTAGTGGACGGCACACTTTGCGAATTATACCTGTGGCGCGCGGACCGGCTATGAGTGTGCGTGCGTCAGTGAGTGCACCTCAGGCAGTCTGGCCGGTCCCAACCGCCACCGTTCAGTTTACAGACTGTAAACAGGAGAATTTAGTCGTTAAATATACCGCTAAAATATATAACATCTGACCGTTCAACTTCCTCTTTTAACGGACGTCATTAACGGAAATAAAACCCCGCTATACACTACTACACTTCACAGAAGACATCGCAGGCGTCATAAAAATGCTTGACGATAACTACAGGCTACCGGCTCACGTAACTGAAGAAATGAATGTTGTCTCGTAATCAAGCAAATCATAGTTAGTCATCAGTCGACAATGATAGTTAAGGTTGACTCAGACTCCCCCTTCACCTAGCACCAAACAGCTTCAACTTGCAATTAATACGGCCTAACACTTTGTCGGTGCCAAACATTTTCATTTCCGGGAATTGTAACGGCATTCGACTAAACTATCACAAGTTCAAATTATTAATCGTCAAGTGCATTCCTGCCATCATCGGTTTACAAGGAACCCATTTAAACTGCGGTCTCCTTCAGACGATATTTTATACGAAGAGCTTTTGCGTTTGATAAGCTCACTTCCGCCTTCGTCGAAAATTATCGGCAACTTTAACGCCCACAATCCAATCTGGGGCAGCAGTACTCTCCATTCCAGAGGTAAGTCCAGGGGTGCAATTTTTGACTTGGCTACCTTGAACAATAAAGAAGCAGCGCAGAAAGATCCTGTCTCCCGTTTAGAACGGCTTTCGACGCTCTAGCAGTCTAGATCCATCCTTGACTAGATTTTCTTTTTACAAAATAATACCATCGAAAGAATAAGCTACATAAGTTCAACCATATGTACGGGACCACCAGGAGAACTCTTAAGATTAATATAATAATTATATTATATTGATCTTAGAGTTCTCCTAATCAGGAGAATACGGGCGGGCAGTGGGCAATAATGGCAAAGAATGAGATCCCGCAACACCTCATCGGTCCACAAAGACCGTACAAAGTCTTCATGTGGAAAACAAAACCTTAATTGGGACACTAAGACTAAGCACAACTCCTAGTGTAGGCCTGATTAATATTGTAGCGTATGACAAAGGTGCCCATTATCACCTTCTCTTTTTAATTTATATATAGTCGATGTCACACACAGTTGGCAGATGAATCTTCCGGAATATTTTATGTGTGGTATCTGTGTAGCTGACAACCAGGCTATCCTGTTGAACTCGCAAAGCGGCTTGCAGACAGCTCGGATATTTGCAGACACTCACTGGATCGAATCTGCAAGGATTTCAGATTACAGATCTCCACCATAAAGACCAAGGTGATTGCTTTTCATGGAGCTGATACCATACGAGCAAAACTGATTATAGGTGGTACTGTTCTGGAGCAGGTCAGTAATTTTGAATATGTACGCTAAATAATGTGTCTTACATTACAAATAATGACATGCTGAATATCACATACATTTTGCTCATATGTGCGGGACCATCAGGAGAACTCTAAAATTAACAAGTAAAGAAACTCGCCTGAAGTTCTACAAGGTGATGGGCCCTCCGCACGCTTCTCTGTGGGTCTGAGACCTCCAAGAAAACTTGCCCACTCGTCTTACGGATCGGAGAATCCTCCTTAATGATCATAAGACTGTTACGACGGTCTCACGGATCGCACAATGGAATCAAAATACAGACACCAATTAAATCACTAATTACCAGCTTTAATGAGTCACAAATAACAATTTGAAATCATCAAAATACTCTCATACAGTAATTCAAGTTAAATGTCTCCACACACAATACCAATGTCAACTATTAACAGTTCCGCACTAATTATAACACAGTAATCACTTTCCAAAATTACTTGATCTACTCACTACAATCTCGCCAGATGTAACTAACTCACTAAGCCGGCTACTGTTGCTTATATAGTTCCTTCAGATGTTCCAGAATAATTTTCCATCCTTTTGGCGGCGTGCCAGCATAATTTGCGTAGTTACAAGTACTCGAACCGTCTAGAGGGTACTTAATGCACGGCCTTGATACAGGACACTACACCCGCTCGGCTAGCCGAGAAACGTGTAGAACTTTCGCGTAATTGCGCCTGACGACTCTTCGAGAGCCGGTCTAGATTGGATTCTTGATCAGCGGCATTTGCCACGGCTAGAGCACCAGTACCTTAAAAAGCTAAACACTATCCGTTACACTGCATTAAGACTCGTCTCGGGAGCCTTTTGTACCCACCCGGTTGTGAGTTTACTTGCCGAATCATCGGAATAGTCTCTGCAGCTCCGACGAAGCTATTTAACAATTTCCTCCCTCATCCATAATAAATACGCTCCGATCTGCCTTTGTCCGCTCACTCGGAATTAGAATAGACAATCCGCATACCGGTCAATTACTTTTACATCGCGCAAATAATTACCTTAGATCACTGGACCATACAACTCCCTCCCTTGGTTCATCATCCGCTGTCAGCGATGGCTCCGCGGAGCTCCCTTTCCGTGGTGAATGGCGACAGATCCACCGCGTAACTCGAAAAAGCTTGTTGTATATTAGAGAACCCCCAATCCACATTCAAAGTAATAATATGAATACTGACTGGGATTATTTAAAATATTTGTCACTAGAATAATACTATATTAAGTGAGTAGGTTATGTTACTGGCGTATCCAAAAACGCCGTTCCAAAAGAAATTTTAACCTTATTTTATAACGTAAGCTTACACGGCCGGTGTCAACATTGAGAATAAACCGGACTGCTAGGCCGTGGTCGGTTGCTATTCACTAACGACATCGTTGGCTAAGTTTCAATCCCACCTTCGTGGATCTACTTCAGGCCGCAACACGATAGAGTGTGAAACAAACAAGTACGGCAAATCTTAGCCGAACGATACCCGACTACTTTTTCCAGGTACGAGTAACTGGGCGCCGGTCAGCACTTTCCGATCTGTTGCACAGCATCTCTCGCAAGCAGAGACGCTAACAGTCTCTGCGGCGGCGGCTCCTCTTCTTGAAATCGGACGACATTTTTATCAAGATTTAAGGGTGTCATGGCTTGTGCCTTTAGCCTCGCAGCTGTATGCGGCACGTTAAACAAAGAAGGTAAAAAAACTAAGTAAGCCGTTTGCTTTATTTATTACAATAATTTCTACAGAAGTTGGTTAACTTTTCATGCACTAATTTCTTTCGGATTTAATGGTACAATTACATCGCGCATTGCCCAATGAGTTGATGCGAACGAAACATTTTACTCAAAAACCATTATACCTAAAAATAATTTTGTCAAAACCATTTCATACAAAAATTTTATGCTCCACAAATTAAATCCTATATTTTTTATCGTATTCAGCGTACTTAAAAAACATAATCCTGAAAATTTCTCACCTCACTCAAGACGGTAATCTAGCGATTAACTGTGTAGAGTATTTTATTCACTTTCAGACTATTGTGAGGTTTTAATAAATTTTGTTATTTAATGATCGAACTAACATTAAACAGTGGCTATATAACCTGGGCTGCTGCTAACTGATATGTTAATCTGGGCTGGGCTGATCTGTTTGCAGTGGCGTATCTAGAATTTGGCCATGGGGGGGAGGCGGTCTAGTCGGCTTAATATGTAAGAAAATCAAGTTACAACTAATAAACATTACTACCTTTAAAGCGGTTGAAGTGCTATAACATCCTGAAATCAATCCCATTTAAATAAAATTTAATAACACAATAAAATACGCGTAACTGAAACATTGTTTAGAATAGAAGGTACCTAATGACTGAATTGATTTCCGTATATTTCATATTTCAACCGTATACGCAAAATGCTGTGTAATAAACCTGTTATTAAATTTATTATAAAAAGAGTTTCTACTATATTACTTTTCACAGATGAAAAACGTAATAAAATAGCCTAAAAAGAAACCTTTTTTCGACCCTCTGGGAGGGGTCCGGTTCCGTTCGTCCCGCCGTAAATACCCCCCTGCTGTTTTGGGTAATGACAACTCTTCGTACACGCATTACAATACCATTTCTCTAACGTAGAAACAATTATGAATGTGTGTGTGTGTGTAGGCTTCAAGGCTTCAGCCAATTGTCGGAGGTGTCCGTACTATGCGAATTGACGTCGTTCAGTAGTCCGTGTTGTCTGGTCGTGATAACTCGTGACAACAGCATTAATTCGTACCCCTCTCAATCTTGTTTTCCTGCAGGTCTTCTGCAGACAAACATCTTCCCAGCTTCTATTCTCTTTTTACTCGACTTCAGCCCTACAGCTTTCGTCCCACAAACAATACAATACTTTTCACTATGGTATCGCATCATATCCTCCATTCCTCTTTGTATGTCGTATATGATACATTTCAATGTATATTTACCCCACCATATTACATTCAGACATTTTATGTTGATCTACTTCTAATGAATTTCGTCTCTTTACCATCGCCACTAACAGTCACACCGAGATGCCGCCGAATAAACTGATTTCAGCCTGATAACTGACTTCCATTCTCGAGAGCAGAATGGTGCTTGTGCCACCAATACACGGATATTCTGTTTATATACACCATTTCCCATGTTTATTGTGCACTGTTCTCTACCATCAGAACTTGATCATTCACAGATTGCAGGCTGTGTATATGTAATTATCGCTAACTTAATTTCCACAACTTTACATTTGTATTTCTGTCAAATTTTCAATATTCTTTCGAGAAATAAATAACGGAGACGATTCACATTGCCATTGTCTTAGGCTTTCATTACTATAAAATCATGTGGACAAATATTCACCCATTTGTATTTTCAATGTGCCTTCTTTATAAAGTTTTTGGACAATCTTAGCTAAGTTATAACTGGCGTTAGATTCTTTTGTTACCACAAAGAACATCCACAGTGTAGTGCCCAGTGTTTGCGAATCTTCTTCTTCTACTGCTGGCGTTACAACCCAGTATGGCTTTCAGCCTCTCCAACGATATTTCTCCATTCAGCCCTCTCATTCCATAGTCTTGTCCATCTTCTTATCCTCATATTACTCAGATCCTCCTCAACATCCTCGGCCCATCTCTTCCTATACATCTATTTCTTGATCCATCTCTTTTTGATCTCCTACCTACTCTTCTCAATTTTAGTATTTTTCTGGAAATTCTGTGTTGTTCCATCCTTATTGTGAGTCCCAGCCAGGCTAGCCTTCTACTCTGTATAAACTTTACTATTATCAGTTCCATGTATTAGATTATTTATTTCATGATTCTTTAATATTCCCCATGAGCCGTTGTTATTTTGCACAGGTCAACACATTTTTTTCAGTATTTTTTGTTTGAAGTGTGTGTGAACATTCTCTAAAATTTACAAGAGTTCTGAAGAAGTTTGTGTCACCCTTATGGTGAAATATTGTTAATCAAACAACAAACATCCAAACACTATCAAGATTTTTCTAAAAATTGTAATATATATGCCACAAACTACTTTTTTATTTATTTTAAATGCATGTGATTTTGTATAAATTGCATTTATAAATAGTACTGAATTACACACAATTTATAAATGAATATTGTGTATTGCAAACGAACTTATAATTAACAGTAACCTACAGTTACTACTCAAATAACCCAATATCAAAATATTGTAATATTATTGTATTGTATTATTGTAATAATACTGTATTGTATTTTCTGTATTGTGATGCACATTTTTTTACTGTGCATTTTATTGTGATTTTAAGTAACTTAGACAAATATCTAAGTACATCTCTTATACTCACTGTGATTTACCACAAACTTATTCACTTTTGTTTCTATATATGAGACTGTTATGTTATTGTAAACACTTTCATTGAAAAAGCAAAACACATAATGAATTCAAGCCAAATCAAATCCCAGTTAGCCAAATTATCTTAAATTAAAGAATTAATATAAATTAAAGATTATTAAAGAATTATACAGTGGATTCCACTTTATCAGGACATGTTGGTGCTGTATCAAGTTGGCCCAATTATGCGGCTGGCTCTGTTATCTGAAATTTCTATAAAGCAAGCACATAAGCCTTATAAAGAGAAATTTCATAATAACGGAAAATCAAACATAACTCTTAACTATAGTAAACACTGGAATTATAAGATTTGTTACTAATGAAGTATGTCTAAGGAAATACAGTAATACATAAATATATAATAATACTATAATTACAGCATAATGAAACAGCATGGATATGCCTATTTTGGAGGCCCTAGTGGTGCCTGTAGTTGGGTTAAGGTATGTCACCAACACAGAAAGTCCAAACCTAGCACAACCAAACCTGCTTTGGTTGAAAGGACACCGCATATAATATAAAGATGACTCTCTACAAAACATATATTTTAATTAAGAACAGAAAGTGTTAGAAATGGATTTAGTTTTAATTAATTCAGGTGGTAGAAACGGATTGTTTAAGAACACCATGCAGACCATCCAAATTAGAGCATATACCAAATAAGGACTGGCAACAACATACCAGAAACAGAACAACAATCAGGAAATAAAATCATATACTGGAAAAATGTACATTACAAATACAAACAAAACAAGTTGCACAGTACAAATATGCAATCACGGGGAGAAGTTTGCAAAAAACTGTAATTAACTATATTCCAGGCACAGAAAAAATCCAAGAAGTTTCAGATTATCATGAATTTATAGAATAAAATGAGAAGTAGTGCTTTCAGAAAAGAAGAAAGGAGAGAATGGGGTTTAAAAAGGGTAAAATAGCGAGTGAAATGACCTGTGCCAGAGATACATAGATAAAAGTAAGAAGAACAACTCCAGAGGTCTTGTAAAAAGTAAAATAAGTAAAACAATATTATCAAAATAAAACTAAGTAACTAGGTAAGTAGCAAACTAAGTATTAATATGGTATTAATAATTAAGTATTAATTATTACTTAATTATGGTATGATATTAATTAAGTATTTATATTAGTGATAACAATGATATTTATGAGACAATCGTTTTTATAAATCTAATATCTATTACAGGGATGCCCAGGCCCCCAAATCTTGATTACTCACGCCCGAAAACTTGATGAATAACCCCCGACCCTAAGGAAAGGTATTTAAAATTAAAATAAAATGTCATTGTAATAAGCATTTTATTACAAATAAGCTAAAGCTGAAAATATTACAACTTACAAATAAATTATCATTTGAAATTAAACAAATAAATAAATAAAAAATCTAACGAAATTAGAACCATGAACTTTTATGAACATTCAATTTTTTATTGCAACATAGTTATAACTTTTCATACTTTCTCAAAGTATTATGCCCCCCCCCCTATTTCAATGATACAGTCTGTGTTATGTCCCCCTCTGTGCACACCCCTGTCTATTAAGTAAATCAAGATGTCATGCGAACAACCATCTTTCAGTAGTAAATATTTGTTTAACGAACAATATCCCTAAAATAGTTTCAACTTCTATTATTATTATTAAAAAAATATAAGAAAACATGGAGAGCGAAAGAAAACATACATTATTCTCTAAAGAATAATAGCAGAACTGTACATCAGTACATTATGAAAACAAATTATTAATAACAAAAAAATAGAAAAAAACCAATAACATAACAAGTAATAATAACTGCACGGAGCACATATTGTCTGTGGAAATGAGAAACAATAAACACTGTTATTATTGTATTTGTTGAACAACAGATTTCACTAATGGGTTTATTTTGTACAAAATAGTAGTTTGATTGGAAGGGTGGTGGTGGTGGTGGTGGTAACAGCGGTGTGAGTGGGTGGGTGAGGAGAATGACGTTGCCATCGCTCCCGGATATGACATGGCTATTGATTCATGAGAACACACACACACACACAAATTGTGACACTAATACAACTTATATCATAAAAAATTAAGAATCTATTAATGTTAATCATATGTTTCTGCAATAAATTAAAAAAATATATATGAAAATGTTTAATGTGTATTACACTTTTCTTACTACAGAAAACTAATTTTTACATTTAATAATTGTTAAAATGTTTCTCTTTCCAGTTAAGCCACAGATACATTAGTCAGACAAGTGCAATACATACTGTCAATACTCAGACACACCACAGACAACAAAATCCAACCAAAATTTTATTAGTGTCTTCAGTTGTATAAATGTCATTTGTAATTATAGACCTACTACGACATTTTGCATGGTGACGAGATTTAAATTATAAATTACCTTACCGTGTTGTCAATAAAACATTACATTCATATATATTATCTCAACTTTTGTCATTATATTATATTTTGTTATGTGTTAGAATGCAAATGTTACATTATGTCCATAAATATATATTACTAAATGCTATACGATAGTTTTTTTTTAATAAATTGGGCATTATGATTATTCTGCTTTACCAAAACATTAAGTTTTACTTAAATTTATATTTAACTTTTTCATCAAGACACATTTTTTTCTTAAAAAATTTTGGTTTTGGCAACATCAAAAAATTGAGATGCATTTTTCAGATCCCACAAGTTAACTCAGCCTGTCAAAATGAGTAATTAGATAACACCTAGGGTTGTTGGAGCATAATGCTGGCTGGTCACATTGCCTCCCTTAAGTATCAGTGGCTCAAACTGGAAGCATACCTTATGCCTCATAAACAACTTCGGTAAATAAGGGAAAATTAGTATTATTAATAATGTTTGTCATGCCAATAATTGCCACATTTAAATTCAAGTAGCCAGGAATTCATTTTTTTTAATGAGGTGTATGTAAAACGAATTTATAAATGGACTCCATGAGCATAAACATCATGAACGGCTTTCAGATTTATGTACCATACACCAAAAGCTCATATTACATTTAGCTTTAGAGATGTACGTAATAATCAAAATAGAGCAGACTGTATCTAAATCAAGCAGATCATGTAAATTATTAATATCCGTAAACACGTATAAGAATGTTGAGTTTCAAAATATCCCACTTAACACTTTATTCTTATAAACTTGAAAAATTTTTTAAATGTCCATTTTGTCTCTCAGTTATTTTTAATGAATTTTTGTTATAAATAGCTTTCAGGCAATTTTTGAACCAAGGCTAAGAAAAATCCATGAAGTTTGATTTTTATTACAAAACTATAATTTGGCTAGGTCAGGTAATTTTAAATTATTTGTTTCTTTGAAAATCATAATTAAATTAATTATGATTTAAAATCTTTTAAAATTAAAAAACATACTGTAAGTGTTACAGTGTTGGTTGTATTTTTAGAGGACAGGTTTCAAGATATAAAATGTTTTTAAATATACAAATCTATTTTTTTTATTTATTTTTTTTTTATTTGAGTCAATGATATATTTAATCTGCCTTATTTCTACAAGCAATTAAAAAAAACTTGAAATTATTATTACTATCACATGTAATAGAATAAGAAGAGAAGGTACTCAAAGACAATTAATACAAGGTGCTGCCCAAAAGTCTGTTGAGGTATTTGAACAGTGTGTGCAAACTGGATGGACTATACCTTTCTGCCACAAGATGTAGCGAACAGTGTGATTCCTGAATCAATGTGCAAATAGCTATGTAGCTGAGATATTGCTTTGTTTTGTTCAGTGTGATTCTGCGAGTTTGTTTCAGTGATTCAGTGATCTTCTTTTCAACTGATATGATGGATTTTAATGACATCAGAATCTGCATCAAATTTTGTTTCAAACTTGAAAATAAACTGTTGCAGAGACCCATCATATGCTATTGGAAACTTTTAGAGATAACGCCAAGAGCTAAGGAAAAACATTTTTGTGATGTTCAACAACAGATGAACATCTATCGATGACAACGAGCATTCCAGATGACCATCAACAACCAGAACACTGGAAACCATAGCAGAAGTTCATGGCAATGGTCAAACCATCAGTAGCAAGTTTTACTGCAAGGTATTGAAGCAGCTGAGAGAGGTCATTGAGCACAAACATCCAGAGAAGTGGAAGAACACTTGGTTTCTCCACCACAACAATGCACCCGTTCACACATCACTCGTTGTTCAACAATTCCTGTCTCTCAAAAACATTACAGTGATTCCACACGCCCCTATTCCTTAACAACTGTGATTTTTTTCCTTTTTCTTAAGATAAGATTACAATTGAAAGGGCATCTTTTTAATGTGACTGAGGAGATCCAGGTTGAAACACAGGCAGAAACTTACATTTGAGATCTTCCAGAAATGCAAGGAATCATGGGAAACTACTGGGATCACTGTACACATGCTCAAGGGTACTAGTTTAAAGGAGCCATTGGAGACTACAAGTTACAGTAATCAGCTACTTTTTTTATGGTCAATTTTCCTGAACTTTTGGGTAGCACCTCACATAACATAAGATGCACTTATTGTTCAGTACACTGGACAGATCGTACAATAAAGAAATTTTTAAGAAATTAATAAATAAAAGAGAAAATTACACTGATAAACTGACCATGCATAATAATACAGTGACAATAAATTAACATTTAATTATATAATATTTAAATACCAAAAACCATAAAAAGTGATATTCAAAAAGCTTGCGTGTATTATAATTATTTAAAAGAGTACTACCTACAAAAACATCATTAGATTAACTTAAGAGATATATTCCTTTCACTTCCTGTTTTACTTTTGAACTTACATAGTGTGAATAATTTGAGACTTAAACGTCTTATTCTACCAACCACATTTTATCAGCAAAATCAACACCTGATGTTTCGCCCATTTTATGATGTACTCAGGATTTCATTTTGGATGGGTTTAACCTTTGTTTGCCAACAGCTTTATAGAAATATGTGATATATATAAAGATAAAATATTGAGCAGCATCTGTAAGGGTGGTGCAATACTGCCAGAAAGTTACTAGGAGAGTATACTGCCAAGATAATAACACTAAGTAGATGCCACACTGTCCGAAAATCTCATGATCTGAAATCTAAATTGAGGCAGTTGAAGCTATCAGGAATTGTATCATGTTAGACTTAAATTTATTGTATAACTTTACACCCCCTGGAATATCCAAGGAGTCGTTATATTATATAGGAGGACCTGAGGGCATACCCAGCATATTCTAGGCACCTGCAGTAAGAGTTAACTTACAGTAGAGGTTTGCACCAACTTTGTCACTGCAAAACTGCTAGTCGCAGTTTGCAATAAGTGGTTTCAAAGTTGGTGTTAAGATGGCTGCTAATAAAATTAACTTGATTGGAAGTAAAGGTTTGTTATATCACAGGTGTTTGGGGACCTAAAATGTTTAATTAAGATTATATTAAAGATTATATGGATTATCTTTGAAAAGATTAATAATATTATAGAGAATAACAAGCTACCATTGTGTTGAAAAAGATAAGTTTGTAATTGGACCATCACTAGACCAAGCATGAAAATACAGTTTACCAATATTTGCTTTCAAAGTACATTGGTTATAAAAAATTAGATATTATATAAATATGTAAAATATATTTTACAATTTTACATTTTACAAGTTTACAATTTTTACATGTTTTACACTATTAAAATATGTTAGTTCTAGTGTCTGCCTCAGTGAACACACCACTGTATCATTTTTATGAAATGCCACTTGGTCTAGTGATACAGAACACTGTCCAATTAGCATGTGAAGCACAAAATATAGACCGACAAACTAACAGTGATACAAACTACTGATTACACAGGGAAGAATGGAAAGCACTATTTTATGAACACCAAAGTAAAACAGAAAACATATTTATGATGCTACATAGTCATAAGATTGTTAGATTGAAGGAGATGACTTGACAGTGACTTAGTGTGGGACGATAAACTGGACAACAGTAGTGCAGGAGAAAATGACTAGAGAATAACCTTTTTTAGGTGAACACCAGTCACATCTTTTTTCCTGCCTCACCCACGGTAAATCTCACTACAAGGAAACTCAAATACAGTTCTGTAAGGTTATGGCAGTCCCCACTCTCTTATACACTTTCAAAACATGAGTATTATCTAAAAAGATACAATTCATATACAAGATGCAGAGATGAATTTCTTGAGATACGTAAAGGGATGTATGCAAAAAAAAAAGAATTAGAAATGATGTGATGAGACATAAATTGGGTATATTCTCTGTAAATGCAAGAACGAGGAATCTATGCTGAGATGGATTGAACATACGGGTGGTACCCTTAACCATTTTGTATACCTTAACAAGTTTTACAAAAAAGAGATGTGGTAAGACCACACAAAAGATGGTTTGAAAATTGAGACCAGAGCAAGTGATGTCAGCTAATTCTGGAATGAAGAAGAAAGAAATCTTACTATATCTGCATCTGCTAAGTAGTCTAATTGACAATTCATTCATACTCTCCATACAGTGTTCTGTTGTCTCCATTGTCTGCACCCATAAATCTTTCTCAATAACAACATTATATAACTATACAATACAAATAATTAAAAACCTTAATCTGTAATAATATGTTCTATACTAATGACCACAGTAAACTCAATGTCTCTTGTATATGTTGTTAACCTACGTATGCGTGTTGCTGTGTGTTTGGTAGCTGCTCCATCAATAGGAGTGTCAGCTTACTTACACATGGTGCAACTCCAAAAGCATATGGAAAAATTAGTAACAAGCAATAAATAAGTCAGGAAGAAAAACTTATACTCCTTTTCTCCTTCCTCTGTTTCATTGTTTCTCTCTCTCTTCTTCATTTCTTTTAGGGGCCAGTCATGTTGTCTATTCTACTCTCTTTAATACCACTGCCTTCATGGTTTATTTATATCCTTGTTTCTCTCAGCTTATAAATTTTACTAGCAATTTTACTAGTGCAGTTCCCATGCACTTTTCTGCACATGCCAATCGCAGTGAGTCTTTAAGAAAAACTACTGTGTATACTATCGTTATAAAAATTAAACTACTATTAACTGTCTAAAACAAATGATTAACAAATGTAAAATGAATAGTCCAATTAATGAATAAACATTAAAAAACTAAACACATATATTAAAGATGTACATAGAAAAGAAATAATACACAGAAATCAATAATTGTTGAGTACAGATTTTACCGAATCTGTAAAAATAGTAGAGTGAAAATGAAATATTGCAGTAGCAATAGCAATGAAAATTGCTGTTTAAGGAAATTAAAAATTACAAAAATTAGAAATGTCACTAGCACGGTAAGGCTACATTGTCCGAAAATCTCATGAGTCCGAAATCTAAATTGAGGCAGTTGAAGCTATCAGAAATTGTATCATGTTAGATTTAAATTTATTGTATAACTTTACACTGCCACTGGAATATCCAAGGAGTCATTATATTATATATAGGAGGACCTGGGGGTATACCCACTTTCTGATAACTTTCTGATTCGTGTAGAAAGTTGAATCAGAACTGAAAAATCAACAGGCCTGTATAAAAATGATGTCATAGGAGGGGGCTGGTCTCTTAGTACTGTAAGCCTATTCTTGGAACCGTACACAGTGTAATTGGGGCCAGTGTAATATGACAACAGGATACCATAGTATAAACAAACATTCGAACTCACACAATTGCAGATAGCTGATGTTGAAAAGAAAGGAAGAGATAGTGTGCATTTGTGTGAAGGAGAAAGAGTGTTGGTAGGTGGGAGGGCAAGTGTACACAAAGACATGCAGTAAATAATACAAACGAAGAAAACTTGTGGAAACAACATAATATACAATTTTTTTACAAAACTGCCAATATTTTGATAATGGAAAAAAGGATTTTACTGAAACAAAACACAAAATAAAATTCTCTAAATTTCACTCACTGACAGCATAGTTACACTCTTACAGAATGAAAGTTTGTTGCATGTCAAAAATTTCACTACACACAAGTTAACAAAGAAATTTCATGGCATGGGACAGTTTTAAGGCTTTGTTATTGAAAACTGTTAAGTTATTGGTTCAAATTTACACCTAAAACCATCTTCAAACTTCAAGGAACACGGTGGTGAAAAAATATTTTAAATCAGATGAATAGGTTCTAAGATTAGCCCAGACAATGAAACATAACAAACTCTACCTATTTATAATAGTAGTATAGATAAATTTTGATTAATTCTAATTTCTCCAGTCATTCTTAGCAGTTTACCATTAAGTTTACATTGCTCTATTCCTTAACTGGTATTATGTAGACTGGTGTTCTGCCAGATAATTGTAAATAAGAAGTGACATATGAGCCAGCGGTTGTTTGGTACAACATCCAACTCTGGTTTTCCCACAGTTTAGACCTCTGCCTGTGTACTGTGTCCCTCAAATTTCTTAAAACTTCCATGTAGGACTTCTTGATTACTGTCTGATTACATGGAATTAATTCATAATGGACTAAGGCTTTCCTGTCCTAAAAAAAACCACCAACATCACCTTCATGTTTGACCGACTCAAGCAAAGCACCCCCCCCCCCCCCGAACTACAACAATTTAGCCTTGGTTTCAATATCATAGCTGTAAACCCAAGTCTCATCTTGTATTATGATATTTTTCAAGAAATCTTCATCAACAATGGCCCAGTCAAACAGTTCTTGACTGATGTTAACATGGTCCACTTTCTGATCAATGGATAATAAACATGGCATGAACTCTGTGGGAAAGTGATGCATGTTAAGCTTTTCTGTTAAAATTGTGAGACATGATTCCCACGCTGCTGCCCACTTCCTCAGAAATCTCTTGGACAGCTAAACATTCATTTTCATGAATTATAGCATGAATTGCATTGATGTTATCATCGTTCCTTGACATGTAAGGTCATTCAGGTCTGGGATCTTTATCAATTGATATTCTGTCTAATAAAATTATTGAACCATCATATTAGCCATATTTGGCTCATAGTCTTTCCCTTATGCTTGATGAAGCATTCCCAATGTTTTATTACTTTGAAGTGAAATTTAACACAAACACGTTGTTCTTAGAGATTTTTAATGTCCATTGTTTTAAAAATCCGACAAGAGGTCAGTATACACACTTATTCTATTGTTTGTAGCTCGAGTGCCTACAACAGTAGTGTGATGCATCAAGTGGCATTGTGATTCCAAAAGTTGCAGCTAGTTACCACCACTAGTTGGAAAATAATACATGTGCTGGTCAGTGCATCATAACAAAGTGTAAAAAAAAACAACGTGAACCTACATATAGCCTTTGCTGATCTGACCATAAAATATGAATGGAATCTAGAAAACAATTCCAGACTGACTGAACTTTATTTGTAATGCACTATTATTGTTAACTCAAATTTCACGAGGACTAAACAATAAAGTAATAGTTATGCCTCCAACACAAAATATAAATTGGAATGACAACATATTGTTATGATGGTCTACTTGATCATCGTAGGTACAGTGGAAACAAAATTACAAGACACCAATTAAGTCACTAATCACCAGCTTTAATTTTCACAGTTAAACAGTTTGTAATTAACAATACAGTCTCTTACAACAAATCAAATAAGAATTGTTCACACGCAATAAAATGTCCACTAATATTGAAAGACAATGTCTATTAATGTCACACAATTATTAACACAATACTACTTCACTTCGACACACTCAATCCGCACTAGCTAAAATCACTCACGTAACTGACAATCCACCTGCTATGGCTTTATATAGGCCCCGGAGAGGTGCAGTACAGCTTTGCCTCCTTACTGCACGACGCCGGCGGCTTAATGCGTAGTATCTCAAGTGTTCTTGGAACTCACTAGAATCACGTAGTTGAATGACACACAGCTGCCACACTGGACGGGGGGAGTGGAGAATATTCTGGGTTGTTCGGTAGGCTTCTCGTAACACTGCCCCCTCCTTAAGCCTGTTCGTCCCGAACTGGCAAACCGTCTCTGAAGTAATACTTGGCCAGGTGATCTAGGTAGACGTTCTTGCTTGTTCTTTGGTTCTTCGAATTCAGTCTCATGTGATCCGAACATCAAGTTCCCAGGAATACGAGTCTTCTGCGCAACCGCTAGTTTTGCTGGAATCACTCCCGTTGCATCATGTATTGATGATCTAAACACCACTGGCTGATCCAAGTCTGTTTGGTTCTCGTCAACAACCTCTTGCATAACTTCATCTTCAGCAACTTTTTCCTCAGGCGCTTCTATTAACTCACGAACAAAGAAGAGGTTTTCCTTGACACCCATAGTTGGCTTTCCAATCAGTCCTTTTGCCGTTTCACCTATTTGTACTTCCTCTGCTACTTCTTCTTCCATTTCCGCCTGGAATAGGAAAGGTTCCTCTTGACCAGACTTGTTGACTTCTTCTTCAGCCAATGCCACTTGCTTAATCGAATGATTGGTAGACCTTGTCATTTTAGCCATGCAAAGATTTATCTTCTCTTGGCCGACCCTCAGGACATTCTCCAGGGGCGGATCCAGAAAGCTTCTATGGGGGGGCAGAAACCTTCTACGGGGGGGGGGCAAAAGTATTTGTGGTGTGTGTGCGCGCGCGCATAATTGATACCATGGGAATCAGAATGAGATAAATTTTTGTACAATAAAGGATATGTGGTTCTGCTATGGATTAGAATGACTGAAAAACAATTGTTACAAAAGTAAAATGTATTACTCTACATTCTACATTGAGTTTATTATTAAAGTATATATGTATATATTTACAAGTAATATACAAGTAAACTTCAAAAACGAAGATTTATTTAAATTTTAAAATTAATCAAATAGTTACATTATATATTTACTATACTTTATATTTCTTTGTACACTGTATCAGCTGTTTTCTATAATTAAAATGTTTTCTTTATATTTACATTTACAGTACTTTCATATTTTTTACTGATATTAGGAGAACACATACTATTATCAATATCATATACATAGAAATAAGGTATCTAATCTAGGACAAACTCGCCACGATGTTTCCTAATTTGGCGTATCGGTTAACAATATTTTCTGGACTTACATTTATATCGCGATGGATATTGAGTAAAGCCAGCCCAGTGAGCCTCTCTTGTGCCATCGTTGACCTCAACCAACTCTTGAGTCTCCGCAAGCTAGAAAACGTTCGTTCTGCAGTTGCGTTAGAGACTGGCAGTGTGATTAGAATGTTTAGTAAAAATTTATGTAAGGATAAATATCCTTATCGCAGTTTTCTAGCATATCAATTGCAGTTTGTGGACATCCATGGTTCGCTCGTTTCCATTTTAACTTCCATGATTTCAATTCTGATTCAAACATTCTATGTAGTACCTCGATTGGTTTATTGAAGAAGTGTCCATATTTTACGGTCAATTGCTGCATAATCTCTTTTTCACTGTCATCTGTTTGATTAGGGAAATTAGGGAAAAGGATATGCAAATTGTAAAGTTGAAGTGTTTCACGACTGAATGTGTCTTTAGATCACCCAAAATATGGTCAAGAGCCGGGATGTACATTGATTGCCTGAAGTAACTACAATTATCATTAACAATAACAGGGTGATTCTCTCTCTTTGAGTTTGTTTGCCAACTATTCGAGGTGTAGTGATCGATACACCTAATTCTTCGGCAATAACACAAGCCTCTTCAAAAAGAGTAGCAAAAACCAATTCAGCATTCTTGCGCCTGGATTCTAGTCGAATTATTGTGTCATTTAGTTCCTCTTGCGCCGATTTCAAGTCCAAACAGATCCGTTGAAAAAACACGCTTAATTGATGGGTACACGTGAGTAAATCTGAGAGACATAGGATTGCAATGATTGTTTGACTATTACAAAGAGAGGATTTCAATCCTCTAGCCTTCACGGATGACTTTGGATCATTCCATTTTCCGACTGACTCAAGAGCAGAAATTATTTTTGGGAACGCAGATCTAAATTGAAGGACACCAGTGGCGTTCTATCCATCGAGTTTCACAGAGACCCGAAAGTTGGTGTCCTAATGCTTTTTTTAACACTTGCATCCTTTTTGGCGAAGCTCTGAAAAAATATATAGTCTCCTGCATTGTGTCTACTGCGTTTTTAATTTGACGGATTTTAGACGTTTGCGAGATAGATAAATTTAGAGCATGGTTATGACATGGCGAGTATACTGCATTAGTTGCTTCCTTCTTTATAGTTGCAACAGCACCACGAGCCTCTGACACCATCACACTGCATCCGTCAGTGGATATCCCAACACAGTTTTTCAAATCCAGATTGAGATCTCGCAATTTCTGGATGACAACTTTGCCTATGTCAATACCAGTTACTTTTGGTTCAGTATCGGTTACCTCATCAGTATTCCCGCCAAAAACGTTACTACGAATATCTATGAATCCGACAAATGATTCGTACACAGCATTCTCATGTAGATACCTCAATATGAGTGTCAATTGTGTAATTTCAGAGCAATCTGCACTCTCATCAAACATAATACTGAATATTCCCGCAGATTGGATTCTTTTCAGAATTGTAGTTAAAATTTCATCACCACAAGCGCCAATGATTTCATTTTGAGTGGTTTTACTTATATATGTAGCACGCGCAGATGCATTTTTCAAATGATCTCTCAATATGGTATCGCCACTTTGAACTCGCAGTCTCAATAAAGCACAAAAATTCCCTTCATTAATAACACTAGAGTTTTCTAGGTTCAATGGACCATCGTCTCGATGACCCCGAAGTGCTATGTTTTGCTGCCCCATTAAAATGATAGTTTCTACTACAGGTTTCAATCGGTCACGGTTTTCCTTTACCTGCCTGTCCCTTTCTGCGTTCACCCTATTTAAAATACATAGCTCCGAATGTTCATTTGTATTTAAAAAATCCTTTGCTGCTTGTACGGCATTTTTATGGTATTTATTATTATTGTGAGTGTCTAAATATCCATCCTTTCCATATAGTTTAGCGTAGGTATTTAGTGGTTCTGTTACTAACCGCTTCAAAGGAGTACTATTTTGTGGTCCTCCAAGACCAGCATTTACAAAAAGTGGACAGTATTTACAGAAGAATCCCTGTTCTGCATTCGAGTAAACTAACCACTCATAGGAATTCAAATGCTTATGACTTGCAAAACGCTTGGTTTTGTTATTATTATGCAGGGAGAAAGAAAACTTGTAGTCTTTATCTGGCATCCACGGGTGTAAAAGAATATTACGTCTCGTCAAATCATCAATCGGTTTGGCCACGTAATTGCCGATATCGTACGTAGATCCTGTTTGATCATTACATGTTTTTAGCTGTTCCCGCTCACGTGCTTGCTGTTCAGGTTTTGCCTCATTTGGAGAATTATTATCACGAGGTTCAGAGACAATGATTGTACGCTGTAGATTTTAATCAAGCTCCTGTAAATCAGGGGATGACATAATAACTTCAGGCATTACATTTGCAAGAGACTCGTCAGAACTAGGCGATGCAAGTTCAGCAGATAGAGAATGAGTTTTTGTTGGACAGGTAAAATACTTCTCAATGGTATTATCAGCCTTTCGTTTAGTTGTCGTCTTCTTTAATGAGGTTGACTGAAATAAAACAATATTCCGATCAGGAGATATAAAAATAAATATAAAAATGAAATTGTCATGAAAATTGTATTCGTTAGGAATCACTCAACTTGTGCTATAAGGTGATGCTCAATAAATCAATTAAATTTTGAACAATTTGTAGGTAAAGTTTGTATTTATTTTTACTGCGACCTTGCGAAGGTTCGATTGTATGTTGAAGGATGAAGGAGGCATATTAATATTGAAAGTGTGGCACTGAAATGTGAGCTTGAATTCCCAGAAAAGGGCATACTGTAATTATGAACTTGCAGTTAAATATTTACAGATAGGTTTCGTTAATATAATAAAAGCGAATGATGAATTATAAATTAACGAGATGAGCATCAACACACATATGGAGTGACTAATTGAAGCAACATTAAATGTGCATTATGTTTGAATTATTAATTTGTAAGTCGCTATAGCATGAGCGCCACATGCTTTCATTTTCAGCGAAAATTGTAATAACATGTTTATTAAATTGCTATGTTAACCAAGCTATTTTGGAGAAAAACTATTTTCACACAATTTCTATAACGTGTATTGGTTTAACAATAATAAAACCAAATACTTAAACCACCATTTAATTTAAATCTATAAAATAAAATATTGAAATAAAATATATGTATAGCAAATAGTCAGACATATTACGGTGTCAATTTTTTGTCAAACGATTTCACAATGAAACAGAAGTTGTTTCAAGTAGCCTACTTACCGACATGTTGAACATCGATAAATTCAGACGAATGTGGGAAAATCTTTGCAGTTCTGTTAAGTCTTGATTCTGGCTCTAATGCAGATTTGAGGTTAGTGATCCTTCTTTCCTTTGTTACACTTTGTAGCTGAGTAAACTGACTAACTCGTTAGGTAAACGCTGTACTGCTGCCGTATGGTACGGCCAATTTGTTTTCAGCATATGGCTTGCCGATACCCAGAAAAAGGGATTAAGTTTATTTCTGTAGTCCGTGCAAACCTTAGAAAATAACCATTGTGTTGTGGCAGCGCTTTTGCCTGCCTCTTAGCTTTCACACCCATACAATACAAACACATGTTACCGTTACTGCCATGAAATACTAATAGGGTAGAGAGTACGGTTATCGCCACCTTTAAGGATTTATAGCTGTTTTTACCTTTATTTCTTTAATACTGTAAGGAAAATTATAAATCAAATTGCTTTAATACATTATTTGGAATATTTTAATGGTGAAAACATTTTTTTTTTTTACAGAAAACGATAAAAAAAATTTTAAAATAGATGTTAAAGTTAAAAACTCGATTTGGCACAGTTATCGCCACCATACCATATAAGAACATCATTTACAAAAATTTTGCGAAACGCGAGTTAATAGATAACAGAACAAATTTTTGAACATTTTGAGACTCTAAAACTATTCGATATTTTTTTAATTAACGAAATGCCCACAGGTGGCAGAAACCGTACTCTCTCTCTACCCTACATTGTTTGTGGCAGGTACAGGACCCTACGGTGTGAATTGTGAAAGTTTCATAAGTAGCCTACTATACCGCCGACCTAACGACTATGAAATACTGCAACCTGCTACGTTCGTATTTGACTACATCGTAGGAAAACACGTATAATGAAGCAAGAGGGAGAGCAGTAATTCATTATTATAATTCCGAATTATAATTTTTTGGGCTTATGGGGGGGGGCAGTTGCACCTAGTGCCCCCCCCCCTGGATCCGCCTATGCATTCTCTCTTAAGTCCACAATGAATCCGTAGGCATTCATAATGTCCGTGCCAAGAATCACTTCATCGACAATGTCTGCAACGAGCAGTTGGTGGTTAAACTCGAGAAGACCCAGGCGTACACATACGTCTATTTTTCCTAACACATTGACGGGGCTTCCAGTCACAGTCTGTATTGTACAAGAGCTAATTTGAGGCCGTTGGTTGTTTATTAAGTCAGGGCGCACAATAGACACTGTAGCGCCCATGTCAACTGTAAATGATGTTTGTTTACCTTCCGCAAATCCAGTAACAATCAGGTTTCCACTAGTCTTATGTAGCGTGGAAGCTGTGTGCTGTTCTGGGGCTTTACTTCTCCAATTGGTGTGATCACTCCCTTCTCGCGATATTTTCTTCTCCTAACAGTCTACCTGTAGATGAGCACATTTCCCACAGTTGTAACACTTAGGTCTTCTGTCTTTATCCTTTGGTTCAAAAGATCGTTGTGGCACTGCTGACTTCTTAAACTGTTGTTTTTGAATTGTCTCTTTATGCCATCCACCATGACGATATTGTGGTATTGGATCCGTTTGACTACAACATGATGGCATACTTTGATTAATGTAGGTCGCCGACTGGGCAGTTTCAAAACAGAGAGCATGAACAAGAGCGTCTGATTTATTATCATGCCGAGCCATTCTTAACATTTGTTGTAACTGACTATCTCTGATACCATCAATAAACATAATGAGAAAAATCCACTTCCGGAAGTCCTCCGATTCTTCAGGATAAGCCAATCTTGTCAGTTGGTCGACATTCGCTTCAAACTCGTGAAGGCTCTCCCCTGAATGCTGTCGCCTCGCTTTAAGTTGTTCACGGTACACTTCGCACAAATGCTGGTCACCGTACCGTAATTCCAGAGCTTTACTTAATTCGGCATAGACATTCTGACTGTCAGATGGCACTTTCTGTATTAGTTATGTGGTAGGCCCTTTTAAAGCAAGAATTAGTGAAAGTCCTTTCTCTTCTTCCGTCTATTTATTTAAGCGAGTGGCAGCTTCAAATTGGCGAATATAAGTTGCCCAATGAGTACTTCCATCAAACATTGGGGCCTTTGCGAAAACTGGCCCTACTACAGTTTGATTTCTCTGATATTTTGAATCTTCATCAGCATTTATTAATAGTCTTTCTTTATCAACTATTTCCTTTGCTAAATGTTTGAATTCCTTTTTAATTTGTTTTATTGAATTTGCAATAGAAACTTCTGAACTTGAAATATTTGTTTTCATAGTTGACACAGATTTTTCTATTTCAGATATTCTGTCAACTTGTTTCTTCACCTCACCTCGTAACAGGACAAATTTTCAGTGGTATCCTCTTGTACGAACGCCTTAACTTCATCTGATTGACGACTAAATTCTTCTTTTTGTCATCTCTCTGGTGTTTCATTTTCACGCTTACGTCTTTCTTTTAGTCGTTCTTCCAGTAGTGCTTTCTGTCGTTCATCTGCCGCTTCTCTTTCCTGTCTGCGTTTCTCATCATGTCATTTTTGTACTTCTGCCGCCTCTTGTTGGTGTCTTTCTTCTGCCTCCTGGCAGCGTCGTTCCTCGATCTGCAGTAGCATTGCTTTGAATGATTCTATCATCTGACTGGTATCCTTTCTTCTTTTTTTTCAACTACCAGCAACACCACTCTTCTACGAAGTGTCCTCTGTTTCCACTGTTAACCGTTCTATCCCAGTTCTGACACCACTGTTACGACGGTCTACTTGATCGTCGTAGGTACAGTGGAAACAAAATTACAGGACACCAATTAAGTCACTAATCACCAGCTTTAATTTTCACAGTTAAACAGTTCATAATTAACAACACAGTCTCTTACAACAAATCAAATAAGAATTGTTCACACGCAATAAAATGTCCACTAATATTAAAACACAATGTCTATTAATGTCACACAATTATTAACACAATACTACTTCACTTCGACACACTCAATCCGCACTAGCTAAAATCGCTCACGTAACTGGACTGACAATCCGCCTACTATGGCTTTATATAGGCCCCGGAGAGGTGCAGTACAGCTTTGCCTCCTTACTGCACAACGCCGGCGGCTTAATGCGTAGTATCTCAAGTGTTCTTGGAACTCACTAGAATCACGTAGTTGAATGACGCACAGGTGCCTCTGTAGTTACTAGCAACCATCGCCCTGCTCTACATCAACTATACTACATATCCTTCACAAAATCTAATTAAAACCTATTAGGAGGTTCAATAGTTGCCATAGCAACGATGATCAATATACATATATTTTTCATCCTTCAGCAGTTTGTGACAAGGCGTTTCAAAACTAATTTTGGTCCACAAACAAAGTTTAAGGAAACAAGAAGAAGAATATGATCTAGTTTCAAACACACTTACTGATATTTGCATGTGGCACATTTTCTTTTATAAACTAATCCCTAATTACCAATTAATAAAATGTATTACAATAATTTATTCTGCAATAAAATAAACTGACTTGATTTGATTATTCTTTGTGTAAATTTAATGGAACTGCTGGAAAAACAAGTCATTCCATGTTCACAGTTATCTTAATACTGAAAATATCACTGGGAACTCACTGATAAATCTAAAAACACTGAATTTACACATGAAGTGTACATATTGCATGAAAAATAACATAACTGCATTTCTAGAATTAGTTGAACATCAGTTAATTAGATCAAGCATCATTGTTGTTATTGTTGTTTTGACAGTCATCTTCTGTGTGTTGGTTTATATATAACTGTACGTATTCTTCATGTTACATTTTGAGCAACACAATATCATACAAGAGATATATTTGTTTAAATAGACACTTCACTATTTCATATTCCTTATACACATCCACGTCTTTCTTGGAATAGTATCTAGATTTAAAATTGTTTCAAAAGCAGATATAATTATGAATATTCTCCTCTAAATGCTGCATGTAAGTAGATTGTGTAACATGACATAAGGTAGTGAAGATCCAATTGTATTTAATTATAAAATAAAAAGCTGAAGATAAGAATAAGAGGCAAAAACTTATAAACTTAGAAACCAATAACCCAGTAACCCAAAAATGACAAATGACTATTAAACTGACAATGACCGGACACAATAGATCGGATAAATACCAAAGGAACCAAGAAACAAGGAAGAAGCAGCCGAGACCTAAGTGTAATCGAATAATCCCAAGTAATGACCATTATATTGTAATTTAAATAATGAATTGATAATTGTAATAGATAAGATTTACCTAGGGTAATAAGATCAATGGAAAGTAATAATGTCATGTATATTTTGTTGATAAAAGAATGTACTTATATAATATAAGGTAGGAAGTTAGAAACTAACCATCCCCAAATTAATAGTGATGATAATAGGCAAAGCCAATAAACGATGCTTTGAGCCAAACAAAAGCAATATTTAAGTAATAACTAAAAGTGGTCAGAGTGATTTGAAAGTAAACTAGTTATTCATGACCCATAATCACACAGTGATATAAAATAATCAGACAAATCGTGTGAATAAACAAGTGAGTAAATTAAAAATGTGTGTAAAAATAAATAAGTGGTGAAGTGCTAGGTATAGCATATAATGGGAAAAAGTGATAGTGATAATAAGTAAAGAAACCTTCCAGGAAGGGAAAAGTGCAGTGGGGGTGTAGAACAAAGTATTTTATAAGCAGACTATAATAAACAGCTAAACAATTTTTGATAAACTTTATGTTAGCAAGTAAGATTAGACTGATTGTGCTATTATAAATTTAGGTAATAGGATGTCAGAATTATATAATAAGGTGAAAATTAAGTTATTAGAGTGAATGGTAAATTAAGAAGGACAGACACTGTTTTTAAGTGAAGGGATTAGTAAGTAAGACATATCGAGTAAGGCACAGTTTAACAGTAGTATTATAAGAGTTTTGTTATTGTTCAAAAAACCATAGAATGTAGTAAATTATAGGATAAGCAAGATAATAGTAAAAAACAGAAAAGGTAGTTAAAAGTTATTTCAGGCAAGAACCTGACAAGGAATATTTTTATAATAAGAGTTAGAGTTAGGAATACTGATGTTTATTGCTTGTTTTGTTTATAAAATTGTATTAGAATTACCAGATATGTTATTAAGAAATGTTAGATGGGAGTAGAATAAAATCTAGGCTCTAGGCCTAACTGTTGAATATAAATTTAGTAGTTTTGAGAATAAATAATAATCCAAAGTTGAAGCAGAGTATACCAAATGGTTAAACCAATTAAGGGAGTATTTCTAGTACCAAAATATATGAATAATAACCAATTTTGAATAAAATATATGTAAAATATAAATATGGAAAATAGTAAAAATGTAATTAGCTATTCAAAAGTGGGCATGAGGGATATCAAAATGATCATCATGAAAAATTAGGAAGAATGGTACTCATGTAATAACTCTAGCTATTAGTATAAGATAGAAATCTTCATTTGAAGATATTTTGGTAAAATTAGACTAAAAAAGATGTTAAAACATAACAATGACTTAAGTTAATGACCAATGAAAATTAGCAGAATTTATTAGGTAACCATAGCAACCAGAAATTTATTGCCAAAAAACCGTTAGATTTTCATTACTGTATTATTGACCGACGCCGAGAGTGGATCGAGCAGCTCTCGCACTAAAATTTTATTACTAAAGTAAATTTTAACTTAATTTAAACCAAACGGAGATAACAACAACAGCCCAGGGAATCCTGAACAGAAATTTGTTTAATAAAAAATTATCCACAAACCATAATTATCTGAAGAAGACGGGAAGACGCAGTGAAGAAGAGAGATGACGACGGACACCGAATGAAGATCATCGGGACATCGATTAATAGAAGAAGACGGACGATAACCTAAGGAGTACGAGGCCGGAGTCAGCGAGGAAAACCATCGAGACGAGGGAAATAAAGTTCTGGAGAATATAAGAAGACGACATCTCAGGAGTTATCCGGAAGAAGACGACATCAGGATCTTCAGCAGGAAAATCGATGAGTATAAACATAATCCCACTATCGAATTCACAATTTTTGGTCAAAATTAGTAAATAACTATTTCACTTCACTGATCACTATTCCGATTCAGAAATAAATGCTTTGTTAAATTCACTATTTAAACTTTAATCGATTAATAATTATTGAAAGTAAAATATAATAAATAATTGACAAACCTTTTGATAAACAAATTTGACAAACGAAAACTAACCCAAAATTTCTTTACAAGTTTTCATTGGTAATTACTTACTTGAATATAATAAGATATTAATTTGTTTATGTACCTAGTATTAAGGATTGTTATAAATTTGTGTGTCTTAGCCGTAAGTATATATTTCTGTAGCCGAAAGGACTTATTAACACCCCTGAGAAAAACCATATATAACTGTAAACTAGCGTTAAAGACGAATTGTATACAAACACGGAAACTGAGCAAGTACCAACCGAACAAGTGTAATAGCCGGTGCAGAAAACAAATTTGATGTATCATAAAGTAATTGAAATCTTCTAAAGAGTTAATAAATGTTCTCAATCTGCAATTCTGTATGTTTGATTCAATTAATTTACAATAACAACTAAGAAATTATTGAAGTGAAAGTGTCAAAGCAAAACGCTAGCCGAGTCAACACTGCAGAAAGCCGTGCGCCAATCAGGTGGCGAGCCGGCAACATTTGAATGCAACCGAGAGAAATACGGTTTACCCATGAATGATAAGAGAAGTTACATTTTCCATATATTACACAAATAACAACACTAAATATTAAATTTTAGATAAACCCCACACAAACGATTTCTTTACAAAGTGGCGCGCCAACTAGTAGGGCTAGAATAGTTAAGGAAACATACCTTTAAACTTTACAGATTCTAGCGGCGACTACAGAAATGGAACGGGCAGAACACGACACCAGACACCGGAGTAAGATGCGCGAGAAGGAAGCTGAAAAGGAAGCAGAGAGGTTAGAAAAGGAGATTGAGAAAGGTGCCAGAATGGAAGAAAAGGAAATAACATCAGTGGAAGATGTAGAAGAATTATTAACTCCTATGGAAACAGATAAACCCACACCGCAGGAGGAGACCAGAGGTGACCCGAACTTAATGCGATTCTGGGAATTAATGAAGGGAGAATTAAATGACAATTTTAAGAAGCAGGAGGAGAGAATGGAGAAGAAAATGGACAAAAATAATGAGGACAGTGAGAGAAGGAGAAGAGAAGACAAAGAAGAACTACATAAGAAATTTGAGTCAATAAATGACAATTTCAAGAAAATGGACAAGAAGTTTGAAGATAATTCCAAGAAACAGAATGAAAAACTAGACAAGAAGTTTGAATCACTAAATGAAACCCTGACACAGAAGTTGAAGGAGGAGAATAAATTGATTAGTGAGAAGATAGAGAGAAGTAATGAGAAAACCAGTGAAGCTTTGAGGCTAATGAAGGAAGATATCGAGATGCTGAATGATAAAATTGAATATAACCAAGATACATTACAGCAACAGTTGACTGAGTACAGAGAAGAACTGAAACAAACTGTAATGGAAACGGAAGAGAAGATAGAGAAAACCAGCGAAGTAGTGATGCAAGTTCGAGAAGAAATTTTAATCAAGGTGAATGAAGTTGAAGGCGAAGGTAAAAGGAGGGTTGAAGGACTCCAAAAAGAAACCAACAACAAACTAGAACAAATACAGACCAGAGTACAAGAGAACTATAGCAGATTGGATGCATCAGTGAGCAAAGTGAAGGACACCACAACCGCCCAAGAAGGGAAAATAGCTGAATTTAGGGCAAGAGAACTACGCCTACAGGAAGAAATCAATGCACTGAAAGATCGACCAATCTTGAGCTCACATATATCATGTAGCGAAAGTAGAGAGACAATAAACTTCAAAAATTATAAACGCAACCCAATTGAGTTTATAGAACGAGTAGAGGAGAACTTAGCCCGAACCAGAGAGACAAGGTGGACGGTAATCAAGAGCATGATAGATGACATGTTCAAAGAAGTCCATGATAATTGGTGGACGGCGGTGAGACCAGATATAAATAATTTCAGTGAGTTCAAAAAATTATTCAAAGACAAATACTGGTCGGAGGCGACTCAGCACGTGGTGAGAAACAACATAAGCAACGGCCGATTCGACCCTTACCTAGGACAGTCCCCAACCGCTTACTTTTTAGGTAAGGTAAGCATAGCGAGGAACCTCGAACCTAACATCCCTGAAGAGTGCCTAGTGACACAACTGGCATACCACTATGACGGGGAAATCACGAAAAGCCATTTAAGTGGACGAATTAAGACTATACAAGAGATGGCCGCATTATTGGGAGAGTATGAGCAGGAGAAACATTATGTCTTGAACAGACAGAAGAACACACCCAACTACAGGAATTATGATAACCGGAATCAACCAAGTGGGCCGCAAGGAAACCACACCCCGGCCAATCATCCGCCAGCCAACCCCAATAATTATCGAGGGTTCAATAACCATAACAACAACAATAATTACCCAAGAAATTATAATCAGAATTACCCCAACAACAATAACAATGCAAACCATCCTTACAACAGGGGAAATAACCAAAATGGAGGTGGTTATAACAGACCAAATAATCAATACCATAATAATAACCAGTCGATACAGAATCAAACATACAGACGACGGGTAAACTATGTAAATGCAGAAGGTAGAAATGACGGGAGATGCAGTTATAGAAGACCGAGGAGCCAGAGTGCCGAAGAGAACAGAAGGAGTCGGGAACAAATAACTCACAGTGACCACTCGATCGAGAGAAGGCAAAACCCTGAGAGTAATCACCCCGTCAGAACAGAGGACCGCGCCGAAGGCAACGGCCAGCATTTAAACGAGCAGCGGCAGTGAGAATACCACAGGACCCGTCACTGATCCGATCTATTGGGTTACTAACTACACAGACAGACGAGACGAATGACAACACTATCATAATAATTCAGAACCATTATCTGAAAAATATCCGAGAGGAGCTAATGGAAGAAAATTCCTCATTAATCAAGCACCCGGATAATGAAATTGCCTATGTTACCGCTAAGGTATATAATGTAAATGTAAAATTTATGATCGACACAGGTGCAAATGTGTCTTTAATTGATATAAACATGTACGACAAAATTCAAAAAGAGAGTAAGATCAGCTTACCCACATTACCAATAAGTAACATTATTTTAATTGGAGCCACTGGGAGGCAAAATAAAACCATTAAGAGACAAGTGTCTCTAGAAGTCATAAGTAATGGCGAAACACTGCCTATGATATTTTTAATTGCTCACAACTTACCATTTGATATCCTAATTGGTTGTGACATACTGAGAAAGTACTCTGCAGTTATCGATATGGAACTATCAAAGGTAACCATGAAATATGAAGGCAGAGAATGGGTAGCTGAATTAACTGGCAGCAAGGGGGTCATACCAGTAAGTACGATATATAGCATAAGAACAATTTGTGATTCACCAGACCGGAGGTGGGAAGTGAAGCAAGACAGTCAAGTAAACAATGACATTCTGTGGAATCGGAAATTGGAGGAAATCCGACAGTTTCGAGGAACCCAAGATGGGAATCCATTGACAGAGCGAGAGGTGGAGAAATTAATAAGAATTTACAACAAGTACCGACATGTATTTTCCGACCAACCAGGAAAGGTACGGGGGTATCACTGCGAGTTGAAATTTAAAGAAGTGGCCAATTTCAATAAAAAATCCTATCCCATAGCGTATGCAGCAAAGGAAGCAGTGCGCACAGAAATTAGTAAAATGATGGAGGAAGACATCATAGAGTATAGTTGTTCGCAGTACACCAGTCCTATAGTAGCTGTTACGAAAAAGGATGGAAGAGTACGCTTGTGTCTCGACGCCCGAGAAATAAATAAAATACTGATCAACGACAGGACATCTCCTGGTGAGATTGAGGAGATCCTCAAGAAGTTCCATGGAACGCAATTTATCAGCACCTGGGATACAGTTTGCGGGTACTGGCAAGTAGAACTGCACCCAGCCAGTCGAAAATACGTAGCGTTCATATTTGAAGGCAGGAACTACCAGTTCAAGCAACTACCTTTTGGGCTGGTAAACTCGGTAGCAATATTTGTTCGCTGCATGGACCAGATACTGGGTCCGGAAACTATGAGCTATACCACTGTATACGTCGATGATCTGCTGATCACTTCATCAAATTGGGAGGAGCATTGTATGAGAGTTGAAAAAGTGTTAGAAAAATTATCCATCAACAATGTGACATTAAAACTAGAGAAGTCTAAGCTGATAGCAGCAGAAGTCCAATTCCTTGGATTCAACCTGTCACGACAAGGGATAACACCATCAACCGACAAAGTAGATGCCATTCAACGTTTTCCTACCCCTAAAAATAAGAAACAGTTACAGTCGTTCCTGGGATCTGTAACTACTACAGAAAATTCCAGCAAAATTATTCAGAGCTGACTACTAAACTATCACCACAGCTATCATCCAAAAACAAGTGGATGTGGGGCCCAGAATAGGAAACGATCTTCAACACTATCAAAAAACACTTCCTCGACACTATCATGTTAAACCACCCCGATTTCAATAGACCCTTTTACATGAACTGCGACGCAAGCGACATTAGCTTGGGATCGGTACTTTACCAAGAAGACAAAGATGGAAATCACCAAGTAATAAGCTTCCCCAGCCGAACATTAAACCAATGTGAGCCCAATTATCATGTAACCAAAAAAGAACTGTTGAGTGTGGTCTTTTCTTGTGGAAAATTTCGGACTTACATTCTTGGATATCCTATCACTGTGCGCACCGACCATAAATCTATTTCCTTTTTGAAGAACTGCAAACTCAGCCATGGTCGATTAGCCAGATGGATTCTTGCTCTCCAAGAATATCACATCAACTGGGAGTATATCCCTGGTAGCAAAAACACAGCAGCTGATGTTCTATCACGAATTAACACAGAACAACAAACCTTCGATGGAGAGAAGGAGACCATAGTGAAGGTATTTAACATTATGAAAAATAACACTGACTTAGAAGTGATAGTGAATAAAGTGAAACAACACCAGAAAGAGGATACAAAATTAAATCAAATCCGAGAGAGACTAGATCGACAAAAAGAAAAAGCAACTCAATACTATTGCTTACATGAAGATATTTTGTTTGTTAAAACTAAACCCAACCAAGATACGTGGAAACTGATGATACCTAAAGAAACTGCAGCTGAGATCATAATGGAATACCACCTCAGGTACGGACACATGGGAGCACTGAAGGTGACAAAAGCATTAGAAGAGCACACATATCTGAAAGACATTAACCGGAGGGTAAGGAAGACCATAAAAAACTGTCACATATGTCAACTTGTTAAATGCAACAACGACAGGAAGGAAGGGGTAATGCAACCAATAACCTCTACAAATAAAATGGAACGAGTCTTCTTAGACATATGTGGACCTATGCCACGAAGTGGAGGTAGAAAGCAGCACAAATTCATAATCATTATCATGGACCATTACTCAAAATTTATTAAATTATACCCGATCAACCGTGCTACTACAAACAAGGTATTGAACATCATCACACAGAGATACATTACTGAGGTGGGGAGTCCCACGAATATTATCACTGACCATGGTACCCAATTCCGGGGAAGACGATGGAAAGACACATTAATGGATCTGGGCATCCGAACATACAAGACTTCAATTTACCACCCGAACAGCAACCCAGCGGAAAGAGTGCTCCGTGAAGTTGGGAGGATTCTTCGTACATACTGCCATGATCAGCAACGTAAGTGGAGCGAATACCCTCGAAGCCACAGAAAATTTCATAAATCTCGCCTATCATGAATCCATTAAGGATACCCCTTACACCATCATGTACGGAAAACCACCACCTCGAGCCATAGAAGAACTTGTCAATTTCCCCACCAATCCAATATACCAATCTGATAACGCCAGATTCTATAGTAAGATAGCGGAGCAAACAGAAAAGAAAAGGCCAAGTATCACAAAATTCAGCCGAAGGCAATCCGGTATAATGAAGGAGAAAAGGTACTAATACGAAACCGAGAATTACCAAGTTCTAGAGAGGGAATCACAAAGAAATTGCTGTTATTATACAATGGACCCTACCTCATAGTAAAGGATAACAAAAACAATACCTATGTCATAAGTGAGATCACAACTAAAAAAATAAAAGGGACTTACAACCAGTCTTCTTTAAAAAAGTATTATGAACCAGTGTCAGAAAATTAAAGAGAATTTTGAAAGTAGCAATTATCAAAATTCAAAAATAAATGTAAGCACAACTTACAATAAGTATTTGGTTGGAACTATTATTATTATAAATGAAAGGGAATTTAGAAGAAAGATAAGCTAAATTCAAAACAAAGTAAGGCTAAACTTACGACCAAGTGTGAAACATTGTGTAAACCCATGTAATTTTGAAAAAAAAAATATGTATAATAAAGTATCATAAAAATTGAGATAAAATAATTAAATGTTACACAAATAATGATGACGCTACATAATATCATTAATCAACCCTATCACAAAAGGGAATAATAAAAATTAATGTTTCACAAAAGAAAAGACAAGACAATCAAATAAAAAATAACACTGACAGATTAACTGAACAATTAACAGAAAATATAAGTGAGCCAGAAACCAACTACAATGTTAATTTTAAATATCAATGAGCATTAAAGTGATGACAAATAAAATCACTACCATATAAAATAAGCTAATGAAACAATGCAAAATGCCTATTAAATATCGCCATAAGCTTAAACAAAGGAATCCAAATAAGTTATTGAGATGAAAAAGTCATGAGATGTATAAAAGAGAGAATAATTAATCCCAAAAGTGTTTTATTGTATTAATATTATGTGAGTCGGAAATGAACGACTATTATTATAATTATTATGTGATGATTTTATGTTGAGATACGTCCAACAATTATTTATGTTATTGAGCAGATAGGCAAGGCCTCTGAACTCAAAATGTGTATAAATGGATAGCAGAGTAATAGAGCCACACGTGCCTCTGGCTAGTACCAATTTATATGAAGGAGAGAGAAGAAAAATTTTAGGGAAATAGAACATAAAAGGGAATAATAAAGAAAGAAAATAATACCAATTATCATATTATGAACCATGACTTAATAAAGAATGAATGCAGAAGAAGTAGCGATTGACGAATTCCTGAATCATAACAACTTGATAAAATAAACTATATTGATGATTTCAGAAAAAATATAATAATCTTTGTTTCGAAATAATCAATTTTGGTGGCGATGCATTATGTAACATGACATAAGGTAGTGAAGATCCAATTGTATTTAATTATAAAATAAAAAGCTGAAGATAAGAATAAGAGGCAAAAACTTATAAACTTAGAAACCAATAACCCAGCAACCCAAAAATGACAAATGACTATTAAACTGACAATGACCGGACACAATAGATCGGATAAATACCAAAGGAACCAAGAAACAAGGAAGAAGCAGCCGAGACCTAAGTGTAATCAAATAATCCCAAGTAATGACCATTATATTGTAATTTAAATAATGAATTGATAATTGTAATAGATAAGATTTACCTAGGGTAATAAGATCAATGGAAAGTAATAATGTCATGTATATTTTGTTGATAAAAGAATGTACTTATATAATATAAGGTAGGGAGTTAGAAACTAACCATACCCAAATTAATAGTGATGATAATAGGCAAAGCCAATAAACGATGCTTTGAGCCAAACAAAAGCAATATTTAAGTAATAACTAAAAGTGGTCAGAGTGATTTGAAAGTAAACTAGTTATTCATGACCCATAATCACACAGTGATATAAAATAATCAGACAAATCGTGTGAATAAACAAGTGAGTAAATTAAAATGTGTGTAAAAATAAATAAGTGGTGAAGTGCTAGGTATAGCATATAATGGGAAAAAGTGATAGTGATAATAAGTAAAGAAACCTTCCAGGAAGGGAAAAGTGCAGTGGGGGTGTAGAACAAAGTATTTTATAAGCAGACTATAATAAACAGCTAAACAATTTTTGATAAACTTTATGTTAGGAAGTAAGATTAGACTGATTGTGCTATTATAAATTTAGGTAATAGGATGTCAGAATTATATAATAAGGTGAAAATTAAGTTATTAGAGTGAATGGTAAATTAAGAAGGACAGACACTGTTTTTAAGTGAAGGGATTAGTAAGTAAGACATATCGAGTAAGGCACAGTTTAACAGTAGTATTATAAGAGTTTTGTTCTTGTTCAAAAAACCATAGAATGTAGTAAATTATAGGATAAGCAAGATAATAGTAAAAAACAGAAAAGGTAGTTAAAAGTTATTTCAGGCAAGAACCTGACAAGGAATATTTTTATAATAAGAGTTAGAGTTAGGAATACTGATGTTTATTGCTTGTTTTGTTTATAAAATTGTATTAGAATTACCAGATATGTTATTAAGAAATGTTAGATGGGAGTAGAATAAAATCTACGCTCTAGGCCTAACTGTTGAATATAAATTTAGTAGTTTTGAGAATAAATAATAACCCAAAGTTGAAGCAGAGTATACCAAATGGTTAAACCAATTAAGGGAGTATTTCTAGTACCAAAATATATGAATAATAACCAATTTTGAATAAAATATATGTAAAATATAAATATGGAAAATAGTAAAAATGTAATTAGCTATTCAAAAGTGGGCATGAGGGATATCAAAATGATCATCATGAAAAATTAGGAAGAATGGTACTCATGTAATAACTCTAGCTATTAGTATAAGATAGAAATCTTCATTTGAAGATATTTTGGTAAAATTAGACTAAAAAAGACGTTAAAACATAACAATGACTTAAGTTAATGACCAATGAAAATTAGCATAATTTATTAGGTAACCATAGCAACCAGAAATTTATTGCCAAAAAACCGTTAGATTTTCATTACTGTATTATTGACCGACGCCGAGAGTGGATCGAGCAGCTCTAGCACTAAAATTTTATTACTAAAGTAAATTTTAACTTAATTTAAACCAAACGGAGATAACAACAACAGCCCAGGGAATCCTGAACAGAAATTTGTTTAATAAAAAATTATCCACAAACCATAATTATCTGAAGAAGACGGGAAGACGCAGTGAAGAAGAGAGATGACGACGGACACCGAATGAAGATCATCGGGACATCGATTAATAGAAGAAGACGGACGATAACCTAAGGAGTGCGAGGCCGGAGTCAGCGAGGAAAACCATCGAGACGAGGGAAATAAACTTCTGGAGAATATAAGAAGACGACATCTCAGGAGTTATCCGGAAGAAGACGACATCAGGATCTTCAGCAGGAAAATCGATGAGTATAAACATAATCCCACTATCGAATTCACAATTTTTGGTCAAAATTAGTAAATAACTATTTCACTTCACTGATCACTATTCCGATTCAGAAATAAATGCTTTGTTAAATTCACTATTTAAACTTTAATCGATTAATAATTATTGAAAGTAAAATATAATAAATAATTGACAAACCTTTTGATAAACAAATTTGACAAACGAAAACTAACCCAAAATTTCTTTACAAGTTTTCATTGGTAATTACTTACTTGAATATAATAAGATATTAATTTGTTTATGTACCTAGTATTAAGGATTGTTATAAATTTGTGTGTCTTAGCCGTAAGTATATATTTCTGTAGCCGAAAGGACTTATTAACACCCCTGAGAAAAACCATATATAACTGTAAACTAGCGTTAAAGACAAATTGTATACAAACACGGAAACTGAGCAAGTACCAACCGAACAAGTGTAATAGCCGGTGCAGAAAACAAATTTGATGTATCATAAAGTAATTGAAATCTTCTAAAGAGTTAATAAATGTTCTCAATCTGCAATTCTGTATGTTTGATTCAATTAATTTATAATAACAACTAAGAAATTATTGAAGTGAAAGTGTCAAAGCAAAACGCTAGCCGAGTCAACACTGCAGAAAGCCATGCGCCAATCAGGTGGCGAGGCGGCAACATTTGAATGCAACCGAGAGAAATACGGTTTACCCGTGAATGATAAGAGAAGTTACATTTTCCATATATTACACAAATAACAACACTAAATATTAAATTTTAGATAAACCCCACACAAACGATTTCTTTACAATTGTTATAAATCATTAAATTATTTCAAGTTAAATGTTAACCTATGTTCAAAGCATTTTCAGTCTACCAGATACAGAGTATACCAAGCTTATGTAAGTTCAAATTTAGATACTTGGCACGTTTTATGACACTCCATGTATTATCATGTCTTTGGATGTTTGTATATTACTTAACACACACACACACACACCTAACCTGTGCTTTCCAAATAGCAAAGTAGCTCCTTGGAATTAGACATATTCCATAATTAGAGTATAATACATTAGAATGACATGGAATGTGCCTAAAGAAAAATCACTTTATAAATCAAATGAAACTTTATAAGAAGGAAACAAAAATAAATAAAATGTATATATATGTATATATATATATTATAACATTGCCAAACTCTGATCACATTTGACATAAATAAGTATGTAAAAAATGCCAAGAAACAATATATTTTGATAGATAAATGATAACGAGAATGAAAGTAGTAAATATAATCAATAGTGAAGGAAGAAGAATACAACCAAAGGTGGTTACAAAACAAGAAAATACGAACTAGACTGACAGACAACTGACATTGACCCAACCCCAGAGATTGGCCAGATATTAACCAAAGTAAAGCGAGACAAGAAGACAGTGAAGAAAAAAGAAAAAAAAAAATTACATGGCCATAACAATTAACTCATAAGATTGTTTTAAAAGAGCATAATTTTTTATTATTATTAATAATTTATGTTTAAATTTTTATTAGTGGTAACTTGTAAATGACAGTATCTCAGCAATTGTTATACATAAAAAACCATGTGTAGATATGATTGTATGTATATCCTTATCTATAGGTGATGTGTTAGCTGTTATGTTTAAAATTACACTCATACAGACAGGGAATAGAAATGTGTGCGTGATTCAATCAGAGAACAAATTGTATAGCCTACTATATACTTTGGAACTTTTACTAGGATTATTTCAGCAGTATGTATGTTATTTCAGCATTATGTGTTTGAAAGTATAAGGTTTTGGAGAGTTTATTTATTCGCTAACATTATTGCTGTTGCTACAGATGTAGTATGTTTCAATTAACACAATATATTTTAACATTATTAAATTGTTGTTATTATTATTAATTATGACATTTCAGACCAATTTTTATCACTTTAATGACAAGATATACAAAGTTATGTTTTATTTGAAAGATGTATTTACAATACCATGTTGTTTGAATATTATAAAATGATATGTGACAGTCTGAAGTTAACAAAGGAGACATGAACTCAGTAGATACAAAAACTTTGTAATAATAGTGAGATCGTGAGAAATATAAGGGTAATTAGAGATAGGTAGGGAGTGACAAAGATGAACAGTGAAGTGATAAGTGTAATAAAATAAACAGCATATAATCTTAAGAAAAAAGAGTTAAACAAGTGTGACAAACCCAAAACATAAGCACATATTAAATGAGCAATTAAGTTAAGTATATTAGACTGAAAGACACAGAATAATTGTGAATGTAAAAAAAAAACAGAAAAAATATTATCTCAGTATAAAAATCACCAGGGTGATTACTGTTATAAAAGAGATGGTGTAGGTATAACACTCACCAAATTTGTTCATTTGTTAATTTAAAGAAAGAAGTTATTGGCTTAAGGTTTAAGGCAATAAATACCAGAAGAAATAGTTTTACAGTAATATGTTAGTATGTTTTAAGTAAGTAAGGAATTTATAAAGAAAATAATAGCAATACCTTTATAAGAAATAATAGGCAAAATATAATAATTATGTGTAATGAAAGGGAACATGGCAGAATTATATTAAAACTTAGAAATAAGTAAATTATGTATTAACATAGTATTATCAATTTTGGACCAAAACATTAATACATGGCTTAGACCAATCTTGTAAGATATCAAACTAATCTTTGAAAGAAAATAGGAACATCTATGTAAAGATTACAACCATTGAAATTATCCCCAAGTAAATATAGCCATTATAAAATATTTATTCAAATTAAACAAAAAATTCAAAGTTTGATAACAATGTGTTTATTTTGAGATCGACCAGGGAGAATAATTACGTTACCATGGAAACTGTGGATTATCAAGCAAAAATACCGTTAGATTTTTTTTACTGAATGCATGACGCTTTAATGGTATAGACGCTAATTTTCGAGTGACCAAAATTGTCAATTAAAACATAGAAAATATCAGAAGAAGTTACTACTAAGTGTATACAAAGACATAAGACAAGGACTGGAACCATATTATTGAAGTTGAGGCCAAATTAACGAAAAAAGAAAATAAATTACTACCAATTAAACTGGAAAAGATGCCTGATGTCCTGAACCCAGCAAATTAAAGAAGATTATAGTGTAACCCATGAATAACAGATCGTATGAATTCGCCATAACTACGGAAGTGATAAGTACCTCTTAAATTACCCAAAATATATAAATAAACTCACGTTAATTATTTCTCACTAAAGGTCGAAATCTCACTGAACTGAAATTAATTACTTTCAAAGATTAAAAAGAATACTAAGTCACTGACAATTTATAAACTAACCAATATAAACTGTTGTTAATGATCCATAACTTGTAAACACTTTTACTACACTGCGCTAAACAAATTATACCTACACAATATGTTAGTTAAGTTTACTTGATGTAAGGGTGTGTATTTTTATTGTTTTAAACATTTGTAATCCTTTTAACGTAACCTCAAGAACCTATGACAAACCAACATTAATAACTTGTATACAATTTTCAACAGACGCCATTATTAAACGTCTGGTTATCAATTCAAATATCGATTTGTCAAACCCTGTAGATGTCTCATATAAATAACCGGAGCATTTTGTAGTAGAATAATTTGTATCAAATGAATAACTAATCACTAATAAAAAATGTATAAGTATTGAGTGTAACCACGGTGTTATAATTTCATTAGGAGGTGCACAATATTTTATGTACATTTCAGCAGACGACTAACGATTTACACAGCACACACAACGAATTGCTGAATGCTACAGTTGGCCTAGCTGGCGGAAATATTTAAATTATTCAAACCGCCTGAGCTGCGCTGGTCATACACCTTTGAATTTTATTTTAATTGTTTTAAGAAAACAATTTGGCGCCACCGGGATTTTCATACCCCTAGTGAACATCAGGTAAGAACATCAAGACCTGGTTATTCGTACGTTCGCAACGGACGAAATCTGCGGAAGTTGCACGCATTTGAACTACGGATAGAGAAGACACGTTACACCCTTTACACACAAATTGTACATTATTCACATTTTGCAGAGTAAAACGGTAGACGTACACACGACTACATTACAAATTGGCGCCCAACGTGGGGCTTGAATGAGGCGGATGTCTCGTTATTATACAAAGTGGCGCGCCAACTAGTGGAGCTAGAATAATAAAGAAATTATACAATTAAACCCTATAAATTCTAGCGGCGATTACGAAAGGTTACAATATGCACACCAGAGGATTGTCGAAAAAGTTGGCAAAGGAGAAGGAGATGGAAGGAAACAGAGGGGAAGAAGAGGAAGGAACACCGATTGAAGAAGTGGAGACAATAATAACCACAACAGAACCAAGCCAAGACGAAGAAATGGAATTACAGGCGGGCGACAAGGGAGAATTTAGAGGAGACCCGAACATACTAAAATTAATGGAAATGATGAACAATAATTTGAAGGAGATGAACAATAAATTCGACAAGCATGAGGAGAGCTTGAAGGAGATGAACAATAAATTCGACGGCATGAAGAAAGAAACCAGTGACAATTTGAAACAGATCAATGAAAAAATAGTGAGTACTAAGGAAGAATTGAGGAAAACAGTCAACCAAAATAATGAAACACTACAACAACGATTACTGGAGGAAATTCAGCAAAGAAATGAAGATTTGAAGGAAGAATTGAAGGAACAACTGAAGGAGGACCACGAGAAAAATAAAGAAGAAATGAAGCAGCAAATAAGACTAATTTTCAGAGAACGTCGTGAAGAAAGCGACCAGACAAAAATGGAGATGAATAAGAAAGGGGAAGAAACCAATTACCAAATAGATCTACTTAATGAGACATTAGGTAACGGGTTCAAGAAGGTGAATGAAACAATAAACACCACTCCAGAAGGAAATAATGAAAAAACAGAAATTCAAGAAGACCCAAATACATTGTTACATCAAAATAAAGGTAACAAAAACAAAGAGAAAAGTAAACACAAAGGAACCAACCGTAGAGGAGTACAGAAAAAACAGATAATTAAGAAGACCAAGAAAATACATCAGAGAAAACGAATCAATACCAGAGAGGAATTGGAGATGATGAAGAACGGACTACTTGAGACGTTTAATCGACCAATTAATGACCATACGGAAATGATGAATGTTATGGAGTGTAGGAGAACTCTGAAGGAAATTCTAGGAGGGATCAACAATCAACCAGCGAGTAAAACTTTCAACAAACCTATCTTTAAATGGAGGATATCCAAAGTTGAAAAGCATCACAACAAAACAATGTATGACAAATTGAGAAAGTCTACAAGAAAAGGGAAATTACCAGAGATAGAAATACCAAATAAACCAATATCAGTGAGAAGATCAATAACGAAGGTACGATTAACTTCGTTGAGTAGTAAACAACATCATCAAGTGATTGAGGTAGGCACTGATGCCAGAGAACACATGGTATTAGAAGAGTGGCTGTACCAGATAGAAGAGACATATATAACACAGACAGAAACAGTGATGCACACCAGAGCAGTCCGAACAACGGAGGAAACTTATGTAATCATGGACAATGGATAAACCAAATGCAGATGAACACTGGAATATGGGGCCATACACTATAACAAAAGACAAAGGTAATAACACTTACGAGATCACTCACCCCGTCACCAAGAAAATAAAGGGGGTATACAATCAAGCCTCAATTAAGAAATATTATGACAATCAACAATAACTGTAAAAAACAATTTAAAGTAAAAAACCAACAAAAATACTTTAAATAAAGAAAAAAAAAAAATAAAGTGACAAACAAACAAGTCTGCCAATGTCATAAAGAAAAGATCTCTAAAGAATGTCAAAATTCCAAAACATTCATAAGTACAGCTTACACTAAGCATTAGAGAAACCATTGTGATGAATAAAAAATTGTAAAAAAATCAAAAAAGATATGTAAGAAAAGCTTACCCAAATATCTCGATAATATTTTAGAACAAGTAAAAATGGAGAGATAAAGGTTACAAGGCATTCATACAAAGTAAGAGCAACCAACTTACTACAATATTCAAATAAAAATTAACAATTGAGGAGTGTAGTTACGAAACATTCCTACAAAATAAGATTAAATTACCATAATGTTTAGCCAAAAAATGAGGCATGAAAAGCATGACATACTATGAAGGAATAAGCTACAAAAAATTCCTAACTAGTAAGAAGCCATAACTTACTATGATATTTAAAAATTATGAAAAAAAAAAATATATATATATATATATATATCAATCAAAATGATCAGCTTCCACAACTATTTCGAAAGAGTGGAAGTAAAATTACCCAAACCAATGATCACAAAACAATATAAATGAAATCAACATTCTAAGAGTCATAATGTGAGATGAGATGAAACAAAGAGTAATTAAAAATGAATAAAAATGTGAATTGTATCAATGAAAAACAATGCTTCAAATAGTATCTATAAAGAAAGATGAAACAATATATGACTCGAACTGAGCTATAATGAAGTATAAAAGTAAAAGATTCCCAACAAATATTATGATTATGATTATTATTATTATTATTTTGAGTCACGAGTTGACTATATTTAAGAATTATTAATTGAGATTGTCTGTTGAATGAACCAGCAATCATTTTACTGAGCAGGGATGATGTTCCCCTGATATCAGTATAAGAGTAGTTTTGATGAAAAATAAGATTTATAGGGAATAAGTTATAATAAAAAATCAATAAGCCAGTTCGCAATGTGAGAAAATAATGAAGAAAAGACTAAGAAGAATGGAAATAAAAGATACCGAATTAATTATAAAAAATGAATGAGAAGCAGGAGAATGAAAAAAAAAAAAAAAAATTTTGATACGATACAATTGATAATTTCATCAAACTTAAATTCACGTTTTATAAAATGATCAATTTTGGTGGAAGGGCATTATATAACATTGCCAAACTCTGATCACATTTGACATAAATAAGTATGTAAAAAATGCCAAGAAACAATATATTTTGATAGATAAATGATAACGAGAATGAAAGTAGTAAATATAATCAATAGTGAAGGAAGAAGAATACAACCAAAGGTGGTTACAAAACAAGAAAATACGAACTAGACTGACAGACAACTGACATTGACCCAACCCCAGAGATTGGCCAGATATTAACCAAAGTAAAGCGAGACAAGAAGACAGTGAAGAAAAAAGAAAAAAAAAAAATTACATGGCCATAACAATTAACTCATAAGATTGTTTTAAAAGAGCATAATTTTTTATTATTATTAATAATTTATGTTTAAATTTTTATTAGTGGTAACTTGTAAATGACAGTATCTCAGCAATTGTTATACATAAAAAACCATGTGTAGATATGATTGTATGTATATCCTTATCTATAGGTGATGTGTCAGCTGGTATGTTTAAAATTACACTCATACAGACAGGGAATAGAAATGTGTGCGTGATTCAATCAGAGAACAAATTGTATAGCCTACTATATACTTTGGAACTTTTACTAGGATTATTTCAGCAGTATGTATGTTATTTCAGCATTATGTGTTTGAAAGTATAAGGTTTTGGAGAGTTTATTTATTCGCTAATATTATTGCTGTTGCTACAGATGTAGTATGTTTCAATTAACACAATATATTTTAACATTATTAAATTGTTGTTATTATTATTAATTATGACATTTCAGACCAATTTTTATCACTTTAATGACAAGATATACAAAGTTATGTTTTATTTGAAAGATGTATTTACAATACCATGTTGTTTGAATATTATAAAATGATATGTGACAGTCTGAAGTTAACAAAGGAGACATGAACTCAGTAGATACAAAAACTTTGTAATAATAGTGAGATCGTGAGAAATATAAGGGTAATTAGAGATAGGTAGGGAGTGACAAAGATGAACAGTGAAGTGATAAGTGTAATAAAATAAACAGCATATAATCTTAAGAAAAAAGAGTTAAACAAGTGTGACAAACCCAAAACATAAGCACATATTAAATGAGCAATTAAGTTAAGTATATTAGACTGAAAGACACAGAATAATTGTGAATGTAAAAAAAAAACAGAAAAAATATTATCTCAGTATAAAAATCACCAGGGTGATTACTGTTATAAAAGAGATGGTGTAGGTATAACACTCACCAAATTTGTTCATTTGTTAATTTAAAGAAAGAAGTTATTGGCTTAAGGTTTAAGGCAATAAATACCAGAAGAAATAGTTTTACAGTAATATGTTAGTATGTTTTAAGTAAGTAAGGAATTTATAAAGAAAATAATAGCAATACCTTTATAAGAAATAATAGGCAAAATATAATAATTATGTGTAACGAAAGGGAACATGGCAGAATTATATTAAAACTTAGAAATAAGTAAATTATGTATTAACATAGTATTATCAATTTTGGACCAAAACATTAATACATGGCTTAGACCAATCTTGTAAGATATCAAACTAATCTTTGAAAGAAAATAGGAACATCTATGTAAAGATTACAACCATTGAAATTATCCCCAAGTAAATATAGCCATTATAAAATATTTATTCAAATTAAACAAAAAATTCAAAGTTTGATAACAATGTGTTTATTTTGAGATCGACCAGGGAGAATAATTACGTTACCATGGAAACTGTGGATTATCAAGCAAAAATACCGTTAGATTTTTTTTACTGAATGCATGACGCTTTAATGGTATAGACGCTAATTTTCGAGTGACCAAAATTGTCAATTAAAACATAGAAAATATCAGAAGAAGTTACTACTAAGTGTATACAAAGACATAAGACAAGGACTGGAACCATATTATTGAAGTTGAGGCCAAATTAACGAAAAAAGAAAATAAATTACTACCAATTAAACTGGAAAAGATGCCTGTTGTCCTGAACCCAGCAAATTAAAGAAGATTATAGTATAACCCATGAATAACAGATCGTATGAATTCGCCATAACTACGGAAGTGATAAGTACCTCTTAAATTACCCAAAATATATAAATAAACTCACGTTAATTATTTCTCACTAAAGGTCGAAATCTCACTGAACTGAAATTAATTACTTTCAAAGATTAAAAAGAATACTAAGTCACTGACAATTTATAAACTAACCAATATAAACTGTTGTTAATGATCCATAACTTGTAAACACTTTTACTACACTGCGCTAAACAAATTATACCTACACAATATGTTAGTTAAGTTTACTTGATGTAAGGGTGTGTATTTTTATTGTTTTAAACATTTGTAATCCTTTTAACGTAACCTCAAGAACCTATGACAAACCAACATTAATAACTTGTATGCAATTTTCAACAGACGCCATTATTAAACGTCTGGTTATCAATTCAAATATCGATTTGTCAAACCCTGTAGATGTCTCATATAAATAACCGGAGCATTTTGTAGTAGAATAATTTGTATCAAATGAATAACTAATCACTAATAAAAAATGTATAAGTATTGAGTGTAACCACGGTGTTATAATTTCATTAGGAGGTGCACAATATTTTATGTACATTTCAGCAGATGACTAACGATTTACACAGCACACACAACGAATTGCTGAATGCTACAGTTGGCCTAGCTGGCGGAAATATTTAAATTATTCAAACCGCCTGAGCTGCGCTGGTCATACACCTTTGAATTTTATTTTAATTGTTTTAAGAAAACAATTTGGTGCCACCGGGATTTTCATACCCCTAGTGAACATCAGGTAAGAACATCAAGACCTGGTTATTCGTACGTTCGCAACGGACGAAATCTGCGGAAGTTGCACGCATTTGAACTACGGATAGAGAAGACACGTTACACCCTTTACACAGAAATTGTACATTATTCACATTTTGCAGAGTAAAACGGTAGACGTACACACGACTACATTACAATATATATAATATGTTGTAGTAGGTTTTTGGATACATCCATGTGTGTGATGTTTATAATGCCAACGTTTCGTTCCATAATCCCGGAACATTTTCAAGGCGTACTGATGTTGCTAAGGCGAATGTTGCCAAAAACCTACTACAACAGATATTCACCATGAAAGCCTTTGCATGAGCATATATATTCAAGCAAATCTTAGAAATCAAAGAGGCTCTCTTATAAATAATTTTTAAAACAGCATAGAGATTTTACTAGCATATATATAAACATTCAAAGAAGTGCATCAGAAGACAATGTCCATTAAAAAATGTACGATATAAATCTGAGGAGTTGAATGTTCACCATCTTCTTACAAAGGTATTACAAATACCCATCATAACACGTATATTCATAACATGAAAATAAGCATACAATGGAACTCCCTAAAAATAGCCTATTTAAGCTTTTTGCTTTAATTACATTTAACACGACTAGTTCAATATTATCCAATCGTAGTCCAAGATTACTTAAGAGTAACCTGTACAGTCTTGTTGGTATTTCTGTTTGGTGTTATTGTTAGTTGAATTTATTTCACACATGTTGTGTAAAACATGGTAAAGACAGTGAGGCGTGGTACGAATACTGTTTTGTTACAAACTTGCCTTTGCTGTTGTTAGGTTACGTTTTAAACTAACTTGCAGAAGGTTTTCAAAATGAATCATAAAGAATTGCCGGTCCCAAGAAACATACACAGCAAAGAAGGAGTGTCAGCTGATACTCCTAGTGTACTACATAGATCCACTTGTTTCATTAACAGGTTCCTCTCTTAAAAAGTAAATAATGGACTTGAGAGAAAACAAAAAAATTAAAAAGAACGAACACTAAGAAACAAAACAAGAACTGATACTAAAATAAAGTTCTATAAAGTGATGGTGATACATGTTCTTACATATGCTAGTGAAACATATGCTAGTGGATGATAATTGGGAAAGAAAAGCAGCATATACAAACCACTGACATGAGTCTTTTTAAGGACGTGAGTGGTAACTGAAGGGATCGAACGTGTAACTAACATATAAGGGCTGAACTGGGTATATTCTCCATCATTGATAAGACAGAAGAACGAAAGCAGCAGTGGATGGAGCACGTCTACAGAATGGACCCCCAGAGACTAGTAAACCACGTTGCAGACTACAAACCAGCTGGCAGAAGATCTGTGGGTATGCCCTGGAAGAGAAGGCTGCAGTGAAGACAAAATAGGCTATAACCCTACAACATGAAGTGATGATGACGACGACCATTAATTAAAAAATTTGTTTGTATTATAAGCTTCAGTAAAAAAGAAAGACTTAATTTCTATAAACTTGGTTGCTTGTATTTATTTAGTGTTCTTTGTGTTATTTTTGCCTTTTGATTATATTTTTTATTCTAAGTAAAAGTGTAACTAGTAAGCTTCATGAGTTTCAGAACTCGCTCACAAATTTGAATGAAATATATTTATTATTAGATGTAAGACTGAATTAATTTGATATTAATGTTGACATATTTGTTGACAGATCACCTATTTAAAATACCAAGTTTTAATAAACTTCCTCATAATTTGATGCCCGAATAATAAAATAGCCTGTGTATTTTTTGAAAAGTTAGACTTTCATTTTTGGCCTGTGTTGCCCTTAAAGTTGAAAAGTTTCCCAAGTAAGCACTACATTTGGATTTGGGATAAAATTCCATTTAGTCTAATATGAGGGGGGGTGGATTTTTGAACAAGTAAAATAAGTTCTCAGTTTTAACTCAACCGTTTGGCATTTGTCTGTCTGTCTATCTGTCAGTTCGGGCTAAGTCTCAAAATAACTTTTGAATGTATCAACCAATTTTTTGTAAAACTTGGCAAATGTCAACTTTACTTCACACCCCTTTTGTTTCTGGGATTGATCCCCCAAAAATATGGGAGTATGGGGCAAAAATGTAAGGGCCAAAATTTAAAAAATCACAAAAATTTAAATTAGAGATTCAAATATTTAGGTGCCGCTTTCAGTGAGGATAGCAGAATTGAATCAGAGTTAGACATGAGGATCTCAGTTGCAAGCAAGCTTTACAGTGCTATCAACAGGAAGTTTCTGGGAAAAAGCAAAGTGGCACAGAAAACCAAACTGTTAGTATACAAATTTGTATATGCTCCAACATTGATGTACAGTTGCAAACCATGGACTCTGAATGACAGACATAAAAAGAGAATACAAGCAATGGAGATGAGATTCCTGAGGAGAATTAAGAAGAAAACTCGTAGAGATAGGGTGAGAAACGTTAACATCCAGATGAATTTGAAGATATTCTCTTTAAATGATAAAACTGAAAGCCTGCAACTGTGTTGGTTTGGCCACGTCTGTAGGATGAATGAGGAAACGTACCTGAGACAAGCATGGGAGGCAAAACCAGAAGGCAGAAGAGGAAGAGGATGACCCACAACAAAATGCGAGGATAATATTAAGAAGAGTGTAGAAGGCAGAGGAGCAGCTTGGGCCTGTGCCAGGGTTTTGGCACTGGACAGGATGAGATGGAGAGCTCTCTCAAAAACCTTGACATCCAACGTGAAGAAAAGGATGACTAAGAAGAGGAAGAGGCAAATTAAAAAGAATTTAATCTTAATCTGAATATAGCATATTTAAAAACTTTAGGATACTAGGGCCCAAGAAAGGGGATAAAAAGTGTGAAAAATCTACATATCATATCAGACTAAAGAGAATTTAACCCAAATCCAATGCATTGTTTACTCTGAAAGTGTTTTAACTTTTGAGGCACCACAGGTCAAAAATGGAAGTAAAAATTTTCAGAAACCTGTACAAGTCTATGTTGGGCACCATGTTATGAGGAGTTGTGTTCAAAATACAAACTGAGTATCTTTAATAACTTGATAAAATTATTATATTTTAACACCCCTTGAAATTTTTGACCACCTTCAAAAAGTCTGTAAACTAACCTTGTAAAAACATTTATGTATTCTTTATATAATAATGAAACTTACTTGTCTTTTCTTCTCGAACGCGTTTTGGCGTGGTGTTCGTCTTCGTCAGCTTTGAGACAGACTGCCATTAATTTGTAACGGTTTTTACTTGGAAGGTATAGTGGGGGTGGTGTGTGGAGGAAGAGGATTGGCGCGGGGATCCAAATTATTGTTAGTTTTTTGTATAATTGTGTCAAAAAGTGTATGTGATTTATACTGTAATTGGTCATTAAATATGTTGTTTGGTTGTGTTGTGTGGTGTTTGTATATTTCATATTGTTCTGCTGTGTTAAGTTTTCGACCTTTGGGTAAGTAGTATAATATTTCAAATCTTGACAATTACACTATAAATCACACACACTTTTTGACACAATTATACATAAAAAAAACAATAATTCGGATCCCCGCGCCAATCCCCTTCCACCACACACCACCCCCACTCAACCTACCAAATAAAACCATTACGAGTTACTGGCAGTCTGTCTCAAACCACTGATGAAGGCGCACATCACGCCGAAACGCGTACGGGAGAAAACAAGTAAGCTTCACAATGAAAGTTCAATAATCTATATTAATGTTTATAATAATTACATGTACTGACAATCTTCCAGCAATGTTTCCTACTTTGCACGTACTGCTGTATAATACTGTCCATTGTCCAACAAAACAAAGAACATTATGTACAGTCTCCAGTTTGCAATGCATTAATTACCTCAATGTAATCCGTCTTTCAACTTAGTGTTTTCATTAACATGACATGTTTTTGGAACAATTTCCCACCATAAAGTGCTAAAATTCTTATCCTGTCATGAGGACACATCGATTAAATTCGTGTGTATTCATGCATAGTGTTGTATATGTTACTTGGTTCATTTAATAACTTATATAATGATTGATTCGAATTTCACCAATGCATCCTCATGACAGGATAATAATGTTACCAACTTTTCCTAAAATGTGTTGTGTTAACGAATACACTAAGTCACAAGACAGATTACATTGAGGTAATTAATTAAAACAAAGAATATTTTGTTTTCCGTTTCCACACTGAATTGTATGAGGTCATATAATTATACCGTACAGTCATAGTCGTATAGTATTTTACAATGTGTGAAATACTAAAATGTGTGATATTATAAACTTACAACATCTTCAAGGCTTTTAAATCCAAATTGTGAATTGCGTTGCAAAATCGTAGAGGAACTTTTTTTGGGGGGGGGGGGGTAACATCTTTAAAAGCCAACTTTAAATCACCAAAACATTTCTGTTCTCTGAATAAGATACCAAATATATCATTGAGACCACAACAGGATATTCTTCAATCAACACAGAACATAGTCCGTTATCATTCTTTGGAACAGGACTATTAATGAACATAAATAACCTGAAAATAACAGGATAATAGTTCTTTACCAATTCAAACTGGTAGAGCGATTTAGTGTTGAAGTTTAACAAATAAGCAGTGGTTTCCATGTGTTCGGTACAAGCTATCATAATGTAATCCAACCTACAGTACCATCATAAAATAATCCAAGCAACGTATCATCCTTTACTCCCCTATGTCCTTTTACCTTATAAGGATTTGGTGGTGCTAACAGATTTTGGTAACCATTTATTTCTTTAGGACCCAGAAGGCAATCCCACTACTTCCTTAAGTGTATTCAACCAGTTCATTGTAGATTATATCTATCCCCATGTCTTCTATTTTACCTTATGAAATAAGGTTTTTGTATGTCACTGTCCTTCTGACTATGTCAAAATTAGATACGGTAAGGCTACTATTTTATATTAAACTCCTCTAGCTTTTCTATAATTTTTAAAATAGTAAGTACTTTCCTGCATTCCTTTCCCTGGTACTTTCCCTTCTTTTTTAAACTGATGTTGATGACAATTAAACTGCAATGAGCCTATCATTTATTATAAGAACTTGTATGTCACTCACATGTGGAATTAAAATTGCTGTTCTTTAACTGTTATACCAATATAGTCATAGATAAACTCATAGACAAAAAAAATAGTAATCTGCATAGTTGTTTACTAGCAACTTTAAATGGGAAAGATAGAAAAAATATTGAGAGGTGGGGGGGGGGGGAGAAAAGTAAAATTGAAGCTCAAAATGAATATTGTTGACAATAAAATTACCTTATTGGATCTGAGCGTGACTTTCCCACCACACCTGGCACAGCATCTAATATTGCAATAATTACACATGTGTCCAACACCATCAGCGAACTTTGTCTTCAGACAGATATGACAAGTCGCGTCCAATTCAATGCCTGCTTTTTTTTGCTGTTCTGATCTCTGTCGAATTGTTTCCTCCAATACTTCGACTTCATCTTGTTTCCTTCTGTAAAAAAAAGAAAAATCTTATTAATATAATCATAATTTTTACTTAGATCCTATTAAAAATAAAGTTCAAACCACAGAAAAATAATGCTAGTAATTTGTACATACAATATTTATTATAGCAACACTAATATCTTTCTATAACTATTAAAATTAAATTAAGGAGATCGTCATGTTCACATAAAAACCATCACTTGTCTCCAGTACACATTACAGATGAAACAATCATGATTCCAAATGAGTTATGGTACTTGTGGGTGCTTTGAAATTTTAGAATTAAAGTATTAAAATGGAGGTACTATACATTTCTTACCGTACAATACTTTTTCCAATAATAATGTGCAGATGGAATTTTATGGCTGTACACTAAAATTACCTGTTACAATATATGTTTATAGGTCTCTCAAACTACAGAAGCTATAAAGAAGCAAGGAAATAATGGTTGGTTAATAGATGTATCTTATCAATAATGGCGTCTGTCTTAGTCAGATAGTATACATACTGGGTATCAAACCATTTTCAAATTACACAGAGATAAGAAAATTAACTTTCTAAAATTTAAATAAATTTACAGGAATTGAATTATGTAAATTATGGCATGCAATTTGTTGGGAACACTATACAGCACCACTGTTTATTATAGGCTGTGCATTTATAGCACATACATACAAATTTAAGTAAAATAATTGAACTTTCATTTCTGCATACACATGTTTAACAACAGTTTTATAAACCCGCTTTGAGCAGCCTACCGATAACTTCCACCTTTTCTGTTACTGACTGGATAACTTTAATCAGCTGTTTACAATCCCGCCAACAGGACGGCCAACCAACATACTTTAAAACAAAATAACTTTACTACAGATACCCTTAAAAAAAGTAACTATGACATTTAAGAAGTTTGCTTAACAATATACAAATCTGGCACTAATTTATATTTTCGTACTTTGTTGTTAGTGATTGAGGAAGAAGACTTACAGTAAGACTTACATTTTCTTAAGGTGTCACAGGACCGAATCTAACCCAACCACAAATTCGGACTAGTGAGATTCGGTTTTGTGAGATCGTTAGTTATTTCGATAACGTGATAAAAACGACGAGTAGCGTATTCGTCCAAAACTTTATTTAATGTGGATGTTACAACTCGGTATGAGTGTCTTTTGTAAAATGGATTTTGAATGTGTTCCTCCTTTATCTACGTAATCCATTAAAATAAGATGTAACAGATTCTCTAAGCAATAAGTGCATACACAATTCTTGTAAAGTGCAGTTGGTTATTTGAATTTCAATAGTTTTTAATATCTTAATGGGACTGTTTAATTTTTATTATTTTTAAACCTTTGCTCCGAGAGAATGTCTCAAACAGTTTTCTTGATTTATTCTTGAATTTAAAGGATTTTTGTACGATTAAGATACGATAACATATTCTGACCGGATTCACCAGTTTCGTGGCATGAATGCTGTTTCCTTAAAACGAATAAGGTATTTAAATGTTTCATTTAAATAAACTTTTACCATCGAATCGAGGATACTAGTTGCCATGTTGTATGCTCGATTTGGCCATGTTTTCTATGCGTAGACAGTTTTTCATTAACCAGATTTATTCCTGACGAACACAGTATAAAGGTAAAATCCTAAGTGATTTTACAGGCGTTTGTGATTTTAGTTCTTTACAGATTAGATATTGTAACGTATTTGTCTGCTTTAACATCTGATCAACTTCGAATATTAAATAAGCCGCTACCCAAAGCAATAACAAGTAAGCCATAAGGAACAAATGTTCACTTGAACACTTCACACTGATCTTCACTATAAAACGCACAACATCTGAGTTTAATACCACCTTCTCTTCAACTCTTTCATGGCACGCATGTCTACCACAACGAAGGTCCGATAAACAAGTTTGAGGTGCATATAGAAAAGTATCTGACAACAATTTAAATTTGGCTACCGTCCTTTTAGAAACAGTGCAAATTCTACTGGGAAGTTGCGTTCTTCAGGCATGACGCGCTTTCTGCGATTCACGCTGTATCGTCTCCATGGTGGCAGAACAGTGATGACCTCCAAGTTGATCTTCATCCTGGGAAAGAGGAAGAAATCATGATGGGGAAAATTTGACGAGTATGGACAGCAGCAAAATTAGGATGATTTGCGCCGAAAGACCTTCTCCAGATGCATTTGAACTTTGCAGTTAAAACTCAGCGTTGACAGTTTGATCCTCGAGAACGAATTCACCGTGAACAACCTTGCGAACATGAAAAAAAAAACAGCGAGCCTAATAGCCTATTACTCGTGAGCCAATACTTCTTTTGCCTTGAGAGCGGGATCAAATCTCGTTCCCATTTATGATGTTCGATGTTAAGATTGCGTTATCCTGAGTCTGCTGACAGAAAACGTTATAGATTTCAACAAATGTTCTCTATGTTCGGTGGGGGCAGGAGTTTGGGTATGAACTTAACAGAGAGACACGGCTCCAAATGACATGTTCACGATGTCACCCACTTCCTTTATGGCGGTAGCTGTTTAAATTTGATTATGTTTTCGAAGAACTGTTCTTGTGGAGGATCATACCGACCTCTTTTCGTCCTAGTGATGTTCTTGTAGCGCCAATTATATTTCAAACACTCATTGCTTTATGTTACTGTCACTTCAAAGTTCTCCGATGTAGATTCCCGAGAATTACGCAACTAACATTAGCTGTCTGCTCCAGTCTGAAGGTTAACAGTGAAATCATGATGCGCACGTAAACACACAATGTGCATGTTGTGTGCGAACACAAACGCATGTAACTCAGATGCCAATGTGAAGAAAGCAGAGGCGTTTTCTTTTTTTATGGGACCAGTCTTTAAAACACTTGTACTTCGTGATAATAACGCTCTCATGGCATCCGCTTTGTACACAGAGATAAAAATTATTTCTAAATCTAGCTACATTTTTTTTGTCAACTGCATTTTTTGCTTTATGGATATGCTACATATCGTAGAGGATCGCTATAGAATATGAAGATAATCTGTGTGAAGTTATAGAAAAATTATATAGTAATACGTTTAAAATAGTTTAGTATCTCTTCGAGGATTCTGATCACCCGATTTCGCACATATAACAACTAAATCTCCACTGAAAATTCAGCATTAAAAATTCAGCACTGAAAATGCTGAAAATTCGGCATTAAAAAAAATGTATGCCATTATTTTTTGTAGACTAATGATAGACTAATGATATGTATTAATGATGTGTATTAATATTTGGACAGAATAATGAGAAAAATAACGACGACTCATGGAGAACACGAAGAAATCATGAAAAAGGTAATCTAATACACGGAAATGATATAGTAAAGTTTATAAAGAGTAAATAGAAGGACAGTCTGGCTGGGACACACAATGAGGATGGAACAACACAGAATTCCCAGAAAAATGCTTTAATGGATACCAGTAGGTAGAAGATCAAGAGGAAGGCCAAGGAAGAGGGTCGAGGATGTTGAGGAGGATCTGAGGAATATAGGGATGAGAAGATGGAGAATACTATGTAATGAGAGGGCTGAATGGAGAAAAATCGTTGAAGAGGGTAAAACCCTCTTCTACATAATGTTGTAACGCCAGTAGAAGCGAGCTTAGTATTTGGACGATACAAACTTAAATTTTACAAAGGTTTAATGTGCTGTGCTATTGGTAAATATAAAATCGAATTTTATTACAAACCAAAATATTTTGATGAAACAAAGGGAATTATGGCCATATTGAAGTCTATAAGTTCAAGAAAGACTACTCAGTGTACAGGTTTTTGTAAAATATTATACCGATGGCAATTTACAGATAATTTTTAATGAAATATTGCATCTTCTAACACTCAGTTAAAACATATGAAACAGACCGGTATATGGTTTTAATAATAAATTACAGATATTGTAATAGCTGAAACAGCATTTTAGTACAAAAACAGTACATAAAGTCTATAAAGTGTTTCCAAAAGATGGTTCTCAACTTCGCGAAATTATTCTACTCATTAAACTGAATAAAAAATGCCCATTAAACAAATGTCGAAAATTAATTCGTTTTCCGTTTATGTGTTTTTATAAAAAAAAGTAATTACTGTTGGATGGTATAAGACGTGGCGTTGAAATTATGGTATAACACAGTAAGTGTACTATTTGTTATGAGTAAAAAACAACACAATACGTTAAGTTTCAAAATATTGGCTGATTGAAATTTTGGTAATAATTCCGACGGTCAACCTGAGATATGGCAGCCACAAAACTTGCAAAAACCGCGTTGTTTGTGTTTCTACGTAAACTGCAGGTGAAAAGTAGGCACGGATGCAAAAAAATTCGCACTTTTTATTTGCAAGTTGCAAAAAATGCATAATTACTTATAGAAATACAGCACTGAAACACAATGCTGTTTTGAGGTGGTTGCTTTACCAATGATCTGCACAAAAACCGAGTATTAGTGGAAAACGAGTTCTACCACAGAAAAGGAGACATGTATAGTGATAGGCAAGTTACTTCGAGTTGTTTTTTTTTTACGTGGATTTCACAAAAGCGAGAAAGGTTAGTAGTTAGGTTAGTTTGTATGTTAACCTAACAACGTCAATTTTACGTTATTTACCGCGTACGCAGCTAAATTAGACGTGAATTCCACTCAGAACATGAAAAGCCGCGTTTTACATTATTTGGATCCCATAATTATTTTTTGCAAATTTTTCGTAAAAAAAAAGTATTGCGATTTTTTTACGTGTGCACCTTGTCTTGAGCTATAGTTTACGTAGAAACACAAAAAATGCTGTTGTTGCAAGTTTTGTGGCTGCCAGAGCTCAGGTTGTCACTTGTAATTATTACTCTTTCTTTCCCAACAAAACATTTGGCCTATTTTCCTTATAAGACCTGTATATATTTTTGTCTCCATTGTTAGAATTTAAAGAAACTGTATTACTTTTTTCATTTCCCAAATTCTACGTGAAATAAATATTTTATTACTTAATTACTTCCTTTATATTGACTATGGAATACATAGGCCTATGTATACGCTATTACCTAATGAGTGAACATGTTTGAGACAGGAGTTGTCATGTTGACTAAGTACAATATTATTTGGTGGAATTAAAAATTATTAAATCATGGTAAACAACTTCAAATAACTACTCATGCAACTAATCATGGCAAAATAACGTAAATGCAAATAGGCGGTTCTCACGAGCAAAATAGCCCAAAATGTTTGTTACGAAAGAAATTTAATAACTCCGTTATTTTTATCTGAATCCATAAACAAGACATCCTTGGATTAAAAATGAAAGGCCTAATTTCTTATGTAATAAGACGTTTTTTGTTATACGTATTTTTTTTGTGAATTTAGAATTAAATCTTTCAATCAGCCGCTATTTTGAAAGTTTCAAGATAACATTTTCGTTTGTTTTGTAGGAGCCTACTTATAAGAAATAGTACAATAACCATGTATATAAAATTTCAATTCCACATCTCATTCCGTTTAGCGATAGGCTACTTAATTTTTTTATAAAAACACATGTAGACGACGGAAAACGAATACTCGAATAAAATGTGTTTACTCAATATTTTTCCTTCAGTTTAATCAGTAGAATCATTTTCTGAAGTTTGGGTTTTGAAAACTCTACATATTTTTTAATCTGAAAGTGGCAATAAAAATTAAAGCTGTCGAAATGCTTTGACGATACATTTAAATAAAAATATATTCTTATCAGAAATATTATTTAGTATTGAACATTCAGATATAACAAGAATAATTTGAATGATTTTCGAATATAATAATAACATGTATATTCAGCGGCGTCAATTCGATAAAGAAAAGAAACAGTAGAAGAGAAACCAGTAGAAACTAAATACCACTAAACATCGTCAAACTAAAAAAAAAATAAAATAAATTTGTTGCTGAGTTTTACTTTTGCTGTTTATAATTCTACGTTACAGTGAAAAATATGAAAGGTAAATATTTTTTAATCACCAGAATCCTACTACATTGTAATCTATATTCTTCAAGTCCCTGCAGTTTTATATTACAATTATAACACGCATTATGGGCTACTTTACTCTAATCAGTACTTACAAAATATGTAGTTAATAATGCATTACGGTATATTAGATTATTACGGACTGTTCTATATAATCCTCGTTTAAATATGTGTCATCAGAAACTAAATGTAACAACCACGTACAATCAATCAATGTTTCCTTTCATATTAGTGCTACAAATATTTCAAGAGATCAGAAGTAGACCAAGTAAACAATAATTATTTACCAAAATCTTCCGTGTTACCAAAAATAACGCATTTTGGTTCATTTTCGTGTGTCGAATATAGAGATTTCAAAATTATCCGCTCTATGTTAATCGTCAGTCATCTGATTACGTAAACTAACAACACAACGTACGAAATAACGCCATTTCCCAATAACCGTACTTACACTAATTTTCGATACAGTATTTCGAATATGCGATAGTCAGTATCGATATGTAGTGAATATCGCATATAATTTTAGTGAAGTATTAGAAACTGTGTTAATTTATGTTATAGAATGTTTGTTTGTTTTTGGTTGTTTCTCACTGTCATAAATACTTTTAGCAAGCGCTTCTAGCAATTTTGTAGGTTAAACTTGTGCCTGTGGCAGCAAACGTTCGCGTTGTTAGGTAACAGTTGAAGTGAGAGTACGATACTCAAGAAAACCAGTACTCTTTTAAAAATATCGGTATGGAGAACCATACATGACTTCCATGTTCTAAAATTTATATTTAAAATCATTTTCGAAATGAAATATTACCATAGAAACTACTTCTTTCTACTTACTGCTTCAGCCTTAACCACAGTACTGTGGTCACTAACGTATACCACCTCACGTTATCGCACTCGATTTTCACTGATGATGGAAGTCGATGGCATTGCCGAAACGTCTGGTTTTGTAGAAAACATTGGACTACGGCCAAACATCCCGGGAAGGAATTTTAACAAAAACTATTTCTTTGTTGCCGATAACGTTGTACACATATATATAAAAATATGCATAAAATTAATGGCTTGTATAAGTTAATGATTGATCTCCATTAAGTAGTGCTCAAGTTTCCAAAGTTTTAATATTATGATGTCCGTAATTAAAACATCAGAGCAGGTTTAGTGTGTATGAGGGTACACCGTGGAAAAAAATTTTCAACATTTCCTATTGAGCGTTGCTTAGAGTAAAGCTGCGAATCTACAGTGTACGTTTCACAGAACAAACACGCGAAAAAGAAGGAGTTCTCCGAAGTCACTCATGGACCCTCAGCATCTTGCAGAGGGTTCATTCCCTAAAGATGAAAAGTCTGTCTATGAATCGTTCCTCTGTAAACACGTGCAGTTACACTGCCCAGCGATCCACAGGAAGCAAATCGCTATCCACGCTGGACACTTTTTCGGCTTGCACGCGTTATGTTGGTGTGGGTTTCGGCACTTTCCATTTAAAAAGCGTGCAAATGTAAGAAAATAAACATGAGTGAGGCCAGAAATAACGCGAATTTTGTGTGTGTGTGTGTGTGTGTGTGTGTGTGTGTGTGTGTGTGTGTGTGTGTGTGTTCCCTGCCTTTTTATTGCAGTAATCATAATAATAAAATGGAAACGTAAACATTACATAATTGAGATATGCTTTCCTGCCACGAACGATATATTTTCACTCATACATGATTTACACTAAAATGAAAAAATTATAATTTTATTGCCTGGCAACAAAATTATTTTATTTTTAACAATTACCATTGTTTGAAAAAGTTTAAATGAATTTTCAAGTACTTTACTGTTGTTAAAACGTAAAAGGTTGCAGGTAAACTACCCCTTCCCCTTAACCGATCTTCACCAAAATCAAAAGTCCTTGAGATCTCTACAATTCAGGGATGTATGCAAAAAAGTATTTGATTCTGTTTAAATTTGCGGCTGTTATCGTTTGCCATAGAAAATTACCCTTGATAAAAAAACGTTGCAGGTAAACTACCTCTTTCCCTTAACCGATCTTCACCAAAAACAATAGGTCTTGAGTACTCTACAAATCAGGGCTGTATGCAAAAAATTATTTGATTCTGTTTGAATTTGCGGCTGTTATCGTTTGCCATAGAAAATACCCTTGTTAAAACATAAAACGTTGCAGGTAAACTACCCCTTTCCCTTAACCGATCTTCACCAAAAACAATAGGTCTTGAGAACTCTACAATTCAGGGCTGTATGCGAAACATTATTTGATTCTGTTTGAATTTGCGGCTGTTATCTTTTGCCAAAAAAACAATTACCCTTGATAAAAAAAACCGTTGCAGGTAAACTACCCCTTTACCTCAACCGATCTTCACCAAAAACAATAGGTCGTGAGCACTCTACAAATTAGGACTGTACGCAAAAAATTATTTGATTCTGTTTGAATTTGCGGCAGATATCGTTTGGGATAGAAAAAAAATCTAAGACGGTTAGACACACAGACACTTTTCGAAAAACGACTTTTTTTCATGTTTTGAGTGTAGTACAATCAGAATCTGCAATAATCTCGAACACGATTTTTTTTGCCATCACCATACTTCCATTTCCTTAAGGAACGTGGAAGTAATAATACTCGCTTTTTGTGTAGATTACCAAAAAAATCCCAGCTCGAAGTAAGCCAGCCCTTCCAGATTAATATACAGTCGTCCCTTTTTGTGACAGAACTCGCCTTTCACTTCCAACAGGAAATTTTACACACTTTTTTTCACCGAAATCTATTTGTGGTGCCGTACTACAGTTACAATGTTTGTGTATACGGTTACAATACAATTCGTAAAGCAATATATTAAAATAGCAATAAGTTTGCAAAAAAACGTCATGTTTTTTCCCAAGGTTAGGTTTAAATATAATCTCGTAGAAATAAAATGCAACCATAATTAACAACATTTTAAGTGTAGGTTCAGCATGTTATGAATGAAGAAGAAGAAAATACTTCAACTTTCAGTTGGTTTATAGTTTTTTTAGGCGTTGAGCTTTTCATAAAGTGTCAATCAATAATAATCACAGTATTTACTTATTAAACGTTATATTTTGTCAACCATGAGTTTTGGTTTACAATAAACAATAAACTAAAAAAAAAAAACTAAAGATTCTTACCTAACCTCGTGCGTTAAAGCCGGCTATGCACTAACCATCCCCGCTGGACATCATGACGGACAGCAAGTCAAAAACGATAGTGAGTAGCTTTGACATCCATCCGCACGTCGTGTATTTTTTGAAGGATGTGCACGACGAATAATGAGTCCAGCAAGACCATCAGCTCAAGCCACACGACGTGCGGATGGATCGTATGTAGTGTTGACGGATGTCAAGGAATCGTGCATCGTGCATGTTTGATCATGCGTACGCTTGCTGTCTATCAAATCGTCATTTTCGAGCAAGTACAGTACATGCTTTTAGAGCACATTCGTTTAATAAATGTTTACTGTTTAATTTTACTTTACATTAATTCTTTAGTTTATATTTAATAAGTAACGATTCAGATAAAATTTCAGTTTAATATTTAGTTTAGTTTATTCTTCTTTTACGTAATACATTCAAATATCATTAGCAGTTATTATTTTAAATATTGTTATTATTAATTTGTTTTAATTACAATTCATAATGGACCGTGAAATAACATCAAAATATATCGAAAAATATAAATTAAATAGATGTCTGTGGACGTATCGTCGGCAGATTACATGAATAAAAATAAAAGAATGACAACGAGAACTAAAGAACGTCTGGCACGCTGGACGAGTTGCACGACAGTGTGGTGCGCACATCCATCACCGACGTCGGGCATGCTGGACAGCGGCGATGGATAGTGTATAGCCGGCTTAACACATTACATATTTCCGCATTAAGTTCACCAATAAGAATTCATTTACAATTCTTATAGCCTACTTTTTCTTCTTCACTGCGTGCTGTACTATACAATCGCATACATAGAAAATTTAGTGTAGGTACGGTTAATGGGAAAGTACCGTAATAATTTTATTAACTATACAAATCGATTACTCAGTCTCTGACGATGCGAGTTAAACCGGTTCATTATAGACAAAACATTTGCTGAAGAAATTAATCGGAATAATTATTATCAGAATGATAAATTTTATTTGGTGGTTCACACTATAAGAATATCCATATAAAGTAAATGTGTATTGCTAATTTGACGTGTCAAGATTTTCGTTTCGTTGGCGCTCTGGTATTACTTGTAATCACAACAAATGTACTGTCTTCGAGTGAATTCGTCAAAGCGAACAGGTTTTGTTCTCACAACAAATGCATCAGTACTTCAACACTTGGGTCCCTACTAAAGTTGTAGCATATATCCTCCTTTGTTTAGAAGATTAACGTATTTCTTAGATTTTCTAATTTGTAATAATTTTGTTTTAATGTTTTTCATTAAGGCTATCTTGTTCTCTGTCTTTTTAATAGTTTGTTGTGCTGGTTAATGCTGTTCGTTTAGTCAGTCTCTTAGTACCACGGTTATCCCACAATTTGTGTCCACAACCACAGCGTTTCGATTTTCATGTCCAGGGACGACCAGCCACAAACGTACATGTTACGGATTCGTGTGTCACTAACCTAGGAAACTTTTAAGCCACAACCTGAGAAAAAGTAAGTTTTTCGTGTTGTGGGTATCTCTTAATCTCTTACCAGTCTAGTTCATTTTCAAACGCCATTTAAATACTATAGATTAGGCATCTTCTGTGAAAAGAAGTCTTGATAAATAAGTAACGATAAATATGTAACAAAATGCTAACTTTGTATTACTACACAAATAAGTAAATACTAGGAAGCTTCCTGAACTGCAGAACACGCTCAATATTTTAAACGAAATACATATATTAAGACGTAAATTTCAAAATGTTATCAGAAAAGTTACGAAAACCTCGATTTGTTCTATTTTATTTTTTAGTAAAATAACAATTTTGAAGTAATTATACAATAATCAATAAAATAACTATTGTATTGTTTTTTTTAGTTAAATTTATAACCGTAATCCCTAAATGACAAATAATTTAGTCCCAGTTTCTAACTTTATGTTTCCATAGATATCTATAGTTCTGTATCAATCTAATACTTTTCACAGATATACACAAATGATAACAATAGACAGTTTTTTTGTAAACATAGCTCACAAAACATTTTGCGAAGACTGTCCAAACATTTGCAAGGATTATGTCAATTATGACAGAGTTTGTACTTTGAATAAAATTCCACATAACTTGATCCCCCCACATATTCTTTTACAATTTTCTTAACTTTAGCGTTCAATTTTTGGCCCGTAGTTCCCTTAGAGTTAAACAATTTAATAGTTCGAATTTGGATTAAGGTTCACTTTAGTCTGACACCCGACTAGATCTGCACTATTTTCAAATTTTTGATCCCTTTTTTTGGCCCTTATGTCCTAAAATTATTAAGTTAAAAAAATTAATACTACGTTCAGATTTTTTCTAAACATTCCCTTTAATTTGACAGCATAATGGGTTTTTGCGATTTTTTATACTCACTCAGAGTTTTTGCTCTCACTCCCCTATTTTGGGGGGATACATCTCAGAAACTGTAGGGCTCTGTAGGGTAAAGGTATGAACACGTATTCAAAGTATTTTGAAAATAGGTTGATGCGTTCGTCGAATTAACAACAGAACTCGCTTTGCCCATTCAATATAGTATGTAAAAAAAATATTTAATAAAAAAATATTATATTCATAATATAATACTTAATATTACTTAATACTTAGTAATAATACTTATACTACTTACTTATACTTATACTTAGTTATAATACTTAGTATTACTTAACTAATAATACATTTTTTCAACGAAAATGTGTTTTTATTATTTATAACAATGTTTCAACAGTTTATCTTACATTACTGTCATTTTCAAAAATAGAACGTAAATCTTCAAATCTGTACGTTCTATTTCTGAAGATGACAGTAATCTAAAATTAACCGTCTTTTATTGTTATAAATAATAACAATAATAAAAAATATTTTCTTATTAAAAAAATATAAAATATTGTTTATTATTAATAAAAAATATAAAGAAAGTTTATTTTAATAAGTGACGCAATTTGTTTTGCTGATGCATTGGAAAATTTTATAAATTTTCGTGTTTGGAGTTTCTCGAACAGTTTTTAGAACGTGCTCAAACATACAGCCGTCGATAACGTAACAGAGCGTGTCTGATGATTAATCTTCCAGAAAACGATTTGAAAACACAACCTTTTATGTGCGGCGTCTGAATGGAGGCAAAGTGGATTGGTTGGCGGTGAAAGGTGAGTCGAGTCGATGGGGGGCGACACTAGAGTGACACAGTTCTCAGCTCAGAGTTTACTTTGCCGGCGATGATGGCGCCGATGACACTGATGAGTTATTTGTTTGATTAACAGAACAAACAGACGTCAGGTGTTTGATACCGTGTCAGCGCCTCACGACTAATTACGGTACGTTCACTAATTAATGACGTCTAATGTTTTTATCTCAAACCACAGTAAGTACAGATTTCAGCTTATAATTACAGGCAGTCAATCTACAGTTTATTGTTCTGTTAATTAACATTTATATATTTTTTTTTGGGGGGGGGCTCGAATATCGAAAATCGAATTAGACTTGTTAAGTTAAAATTGTTGACCTTCTCCAGTTTTTGCCACCACTTGTCTCTGTTACCTCCAATTCCATGTTCCTAACTCTCTTGTATCTGCTGGAATTCCATTCTATCTTTTCTTTGCCAGCGTTTTTGGTCATTTTCATATCATTTGTTCTGCAGTCCCCTCTCCATTCTTTATGTTTCTCCACTCTTATCGCGTGACCATCCTACCTCAACTACTTTGTATGTCAACAAATTCTGATACAAGCACATGGAATATTATTACCCTCCTCCTCTTCCGACACTATATTCCCCAAATCAAACCTTGGACTCCTCTCTCTTGCGGAGACGTAAATCCTTGCACCTCAAGTATCTGTCTCGAGTTCACGGCAACATCTTTCCGTTTTCCCCTGGACGGCGTTATAGTACAGGCCTATCCTTCCATATTTTCTACAGGAACTCTTTGCTGTATTCATATTTTGTCCAATCTCACGATATTGCCAGACCATTGCAATCTTCTCAGTTATGTGTACTGTTCTATAGTTAGTTCGTTAAGCAGACATTTACACATTTATAAGCAAGGCCTCTCCCAGTCCATTTAGCCAAAGTTAATATGTCCTCAATACCCATGTACTAGGTTCTTCCGCCCCAATACCGATGAAAAACCTTCCTCTTCTGTCTTTAGGACCGTTGTTCATTTTGTACAAAGATACAAGGACAATTATGTTCTTCTACAAATATTGTATGGAGGAGGATTTGACAGAAGAGTACGTAGGATTTGACAAGGATTTTACATTAATCAGGGAGTGCGCCGAGACTGTAGCATGTCTCCAACACTGTTTAATATCTATATTGATGACACAGTTAGTGAGTAGAAATTACAAGTGGCTCCGGGAATAAAAGTAAATAAAAGAACATACATGAATAAAATGTTGTGTGAGAATGATCAAGTTATCATCCAAAACAACGAATGCGAGCCCTAGAGATCGATTTCAGTTACAGCAAGTCCACACAAATTACAACATAAAAATTTCGGTACAGAAGACAAAAACTATGGCATTTATAGGCGAATAACCCCTTGCAAACTAATATTGTAGTGGGTAATAAGAGTATACAGCAGACGTTACATTACCGCTAACTTGGCTGTGACATCACTTATGACGTGGATTATGATGCTGATCATAGTTTCAGTCAATATGCGGCACAATTCGTCTAGCGTTTAACGCCTGAGTCAGTGTTACAGTATGGTTGTGAAACTTGGGGTTCTGGCAAAAAAACATTTGAGTAGGATACAGGCATCGGAGATGAGTTTCTTGCAATCTGTTAAAGGCGGCACACAAATAGACAGACTCTACAATGAAGAAGACCTTCGCAAAGAGATGAACATTTGTAATATCCAAGATCGTATTGAAGAAAACAACGCGAGATGGATTGCTCATCTGCATAGTATGCCAGATGGCAGGCTGCGTAAGAAAGTTTGGCAATACACGCCTTTTGGTAAGAAGTGTGGGAAGACCTAGAAAGCGTTGGTGAAGTGGGTGTGAATTCCTATGGGACCAGAACAGATGATTCGCCTAGTCCCTGATACAAGAAGAAGAGAAGAGAGAGTTCGTTAAAATGACAATATACTTGCATAGTATCGTCCACTCCTCCTAAGTCCACCTCTTCGTCTTCGTCTCGAATATCGTCAAGCGCTGTTTTTTAGCGCTGTTTGCTCCACATTTCACTACATAGCGTAGTGGTCGTATGATACTTTTGTGTATGGGCATTTTTTGTATGCCAATGAATGTCTCTTGGTATATTCTTTTGTTACATTCAAGTTATAAATACCGATTAAATATAATTCTCCAGTTCGTTCAAAGGATTTTTTTCTTTCAGACACGTTTATTTTTCTTCACATCTCTCTACAAGTACTAGAATTTCAGACTCATAGAAAAGAATTAGACTTTTCCTGTAACCGGTTGATACCACTAAATTATGCGCATAAGTTATGACCTCCAAATAAACAAGAAAAAAGAAGAATTACAACTCTCAAATTACAATCTTTTCATATGTAAATTACAGTTTTAATCTCGATTACCGTGTACGGGGATATAGGGATACAAAGTATTGTAAAAATAACAATAAATTTGCAGTCGTCGCTGTATCGTCTTGATGCCGTGGGTGCTCAAAGAAATACGTTTCGACAGTAAGAAACTTTCCTTATTCAGTCAAATATAGGCGACTTCTACTACCAACTCCTCAGCGAATCATATCGAGTTTTATGAAACACTTCATTTAAATGAAAATATGAAAATAAATAAAAATATACCTTCAGAAAATATAGTCAAAGAAAATATCACACTAAGCAAAAACAAGGGATCGGTTGAATCTATTAAAACGATTGACACGCGTCGTAAGTTTCAGGTTAGCTTCACAAACAGTACTGTGGCAAAATCGGTGAAGAATGTACCAGTTCTGAAACGATGGGACCGAAACGTCTGTTTTATGCTACAGTAGTGGATTGCCTAATAGCCCGAAAAGCATATAACGAATTGGTGAAGAATGTACCAGTTCTCCAACGGTGGGACCGAAACGTCTGTTTTATGCTACAGTAGTGGATTACCTAATAGCCCGAAAAGCGTATAACGAATTGGTGAAGAATGTACCAGTTCTCCAACGGTGGGACCGAAACGTCTGTTTTAGGCTACAGTAGTGGATTACCTAATAGCCCTGAGAGTGTATAACGAATTGGTGAAGAATATACCAGTTCTCCAACGGTGGGACAGAATCGTCTGTTTTATGCTACAGTAGTGGATTACCTAATAGCCCTGAGAGTGTATAACGAATTGGTGAAGAATGTACCAGTTCTCCAACGGTGGGATAGAAACGTCTGTTTTATGCTACAGTAGTGGATTACCTAATAGCTCGAAAAGCGTATAACGAATTGGTGAAGAATGTACCAGTTCTCCAACGGTGGGACCGAAACGTCTGTTTTATGCTACAGTAGTGGATTACCTAATAGCCCGGAGAGTGTATAACGAAATGGTGAAGAATGTACCAGTTCTCCAACGGTGGGACCGTAACGTCTGTTTTATGCTACAGTAGTGGATCACCTAATAGCCCTGAGAGTGTATAACGAATTGGTGAAGAATGTACCAGTTCTCCAACGGTGGAACCGAAACGTCTGTTTTAGGCTACAGTAGTGGATTACCTAATGGCCCTGAGAGTGTATAACGAATTGGTGAAGAATGTACCAGTTCTCCAACGGTGGGACCGAAACGTCTGTTTTAGGCTACAGTAGTGGATTACCTAATAGCTCGGAGAGTGTATAACGAATTGGTGAAGAATGTACCAGTTCTCCAACGGTGGGACCGAAACGTCTGTTTTAGGCTACATTAGTGGATTACCTAATAGCCCTGAGAGTGTATAACGAATTGGTGAAGAAAGTACCAGTTCTCCAACGGTGGCATAGAAACGTCTGTTTTATGCTACAGTAGTGGATTACCTAATAGCCCTGAGAGTGTATAACGAATTGGTGAAGAATGAACCAGTTCTCCAACGGTGGAACCGGAACGTCTGTTTTATGCTACAGTAGTGGATTACCTAATAGCTCGGAGAGTGTATAACGAATTGGTGAAGAAAGTACCAGTTCTCCAACGGTGGAACCGGAACGTCTGTTTTATGCTACAGTAGTGGATTACCTAATAGCCCGGAGACAGTATAACGAATTGGTGAAGAATGTACCAGTTCTCCAACGGTGGGACCGAAACGTCTGTTTTAGGCTACAGTAGTGGATTACCTAATAGCTCTGAGAGTGTATAACGAATTGGTGAAGAATGTACCAGTTGTCCAACGGTGGGACAGAAACGTCTGTTTTATGCTACAGTAGTGGATTACCTAATAGCCCGGAGAGAGTATAACGAATTGGTGAAGGATGTACCAGTTCTCCAACGGGGGGATAGAATCGTCTGTTTTATGCTACAGTAGTGGATTACCTAATAGCCCGGAGACAGTATAACGAATTGGTGAAGAATGTACCAGTTCTCCAACGATGGGACCGTAGGATCTATTTTATGCTACAGTTGTGGATTACCTAATAGCTCGGAGAGTGTATAACGAATTGGTGAAGAAAGTACCAGTTCTCCAACGGTGGAACCGGAACGTCTGTTTTAGGCTACAGTAGTGGATTACCTAATAGCCCGGAGACGGTATAACAAATTGGTGAAGAATGTACCAGTTCTCCAACGATGGGACCGTAAGGTCTATTTTATGCTACAGTAGTGGATTACCTAATAGCCCTGAGAGTGTATAACGAATTGGTGAAGAATGTACCAGTTCCCCAACGGTGGAACCGGAACGTCTGTTTTATGCTACAGTAGTGGATTACCTAATAGCCCGGAGACAGTATAACGAATTGGTGAAGAATGTACCAGTTCTCAAACGATGTGATCGTAATGTCTATTTTATGCTACAGTAGTGGATTACCTAATAGCCCGGAGAGTGTAAAACGATTTGGTGAGGAATGTACAAGTTCTCCAACGGTGGGACCGGAACGTCTGTTTTATGCTACAGTAGTAGATTACCTAATAGCCCGGAGAGTGTATAACGAATTGTTGAAGAATGTACCAGTTCTCCAACGGTGGGTAGAAACGTCTGTTTTATGCTACAGTAGTGGATTACCTAATAGCTCAGACAGTGTATTACGAATTGGTGAAGAATGTACCAGTTCTCCAACGGTGGAACAGAAACGTCTGTTTTATGCTAAAGTAGTGGATTGCCTAATAGCCCTGAGAGTGTATAACGAATTGGTGAAGAATGTACCTGTTCTCCAACGGTGGGATAGAAACGTCTGTTTTATGCTACAGTAGTGGATTACCTAATAGCCCGGAGAGTTTATACCGAATTGGTGAAGAATGTACCAGTTCTCCAACGGTGGGATAGAAACGTCTGTTTTATGCTACAGTAGTGGATTGCCTAATAGCCCTGAGAGTGTATAACGAATGGTGAAGAATGTACCAGTTCTCCAACGGTGGGATAGAAAGGTCTGTTTTATGCAACAGTAGTGGATTACCTAATAGCCCTGAGAGTGTATAACGAATTGGTGAAGAATGTACCAGTTCTCCAACGGCGGGAAAGAAACTTCTGATTTATGCTACAGTAGTGAATAGCCCTGAGAGTGTATAACGAATTGTTGAAGAATGTACCAGTTCTCCAACGGTGGGTAGAAACGTCTGTTTTATGCTACAGTAGTGGATTACCTAATAGCTCAGACAGTGTATTACGAATTGGTGAAGAATGTACCAGTTCTCCAACGGTGGAACAGAAACGTCTGTTTTATGCTACAGTAGTGGATTACCTAATAGCCCTGTGAGTGTATAACGAATTGGTGAAGAATGTACCAGTTCTCCAACGGTGGGATAGAAACGTCTGTTTTTTGCTACAGTAGTGGATTACCTAATAGCCCTGAGAGTGTCTAACGAATTGGTGAAGAATATGCCAGTTCTCCAACGGTGGGACAGAAACGTCTGTTTTATGCTACAGTAGTGGATTACCTAATAGCCCGGAGAGTGTATAACGAATTGGTGAAGAATGTACCAGTTCTCCAAAGGTGGGACAGAAACGTCTGTTTTATGCTACAGTAGTGGATTACCTAATAGCCCGGAGAGTGTATAACGCATTGGTGAAGAATGTACCAGTTCTCCAACGGGGGGATAGAAACGTCTGTTTTATGCTACAGTAGTGGATTACCTAATAGCCCTGAGAGTGTATAACGAATGGGTGAAGAATATACCAGTTCTCCAACAGGGGAATAGAAACGTCTGTTTTATGCTACAGTAGTGGATTGCCTAATAGCCCTGAGAGTGTATAACGAATTGGTGAAGAATGTACCAGTTCTCCAACGGTGGGACAGAAACGTCTGTTTTATGCTACAGTAGTGAATAGCCCTGAGAGTGTATAACGAATTGTTGAAGAATGTACCAGTTCTCCAACGGTGGGATAGAAACGTCTGTTTTATACTACAGTAGTGGATTACCTAATAGCCCGGAGAGTGTATTACGAATTGGTGAAGAATGTACCAGTTCTCCAACGGTGGGACAGAAACGTCTGTTTTATGCTACAGTAGTGGATTACCTAATAGCCCGGAGAGTGTATAACGAATTGGTGAAGAATGTACCAGTTCTCCAACGGTGGGATAGAAACGTCTGTTTTATGCTACAGTAGTGGATTACCTAATAGCCCGGAGAGTGTATAACGAATTGGTGAAGAATGTACCAGTTCTCCAACGGTGGGACAGAAACGTCTGTTTTATGCTACAGTAGTGGATTACCTAATAGCCCTGAGAGTGTATAACTAATTGGTGAAGGATGTACCAGTTCTCCAACGGTGGGATAGAAACGTCTGTTTTGTGCTACAGTAGTGGATTACTTAATAGCCCGGAGAGTGTATAACGAATTGGTGAAGAATGTACCAGTTCTCCAACGGTGGGACAGAAACGTCTGTTTTATGCTACAGTAGTGGATTAGCTAATAGCCCGGAGAGTGTATAACGAATTGGTGAAGAATGTACCAGTTCTCCAACGGTGGGATAGAAACGTCTGTTTTATGCTACAGTAGTGGATTACCTAATAGCTCAGAGAGTGTACTGCGAATTGGTGAAGAATGTACCAGTTCTCCAACGGTGGGACAGAAACGTCTGTTTTATGCTACAGTAGTGGATTACCTAATAGCTCAGAGAGTGTACTACGAATTGGTGAAGAATGTACCAGTTCTCCAACGGTGGGACAGAAACGTCTGTTTTATGCTACAGTAGTGGATTAGCTAATAGCTCAGAGAGTGTATAACGAATTGGTGAAGAATGTACCAGTTCTCCAACGGTGGGACAGAAACGTCTGTTTTATGCTACAGTAGTGGCTTAGCTAATAGCCCGGAGAGTGTATAACGAATTGGTGAAGAATGTACCAGTTCTCCAACGATGGGACCGTAACGTCTGTTTTATGCTACAGTAGTGGAATACCTAATAGCCCGGAGAGTGTATAACGAATTGGTGAAGAATGTACCAGTTCTCCAACGATGGGACCGTAACGTCTGTTTTATGCTACAGTAGTGGATTAGCTAATAGCTCAGAGAGTGTATAACGAATTGGTGAAGAATGTACCAATTCTCCAACGGTGGGACCGTAACGTCTGTTTTATGCTACAGTAGTGGATTACCTAACAGCCCGGAGAGTGTATAACGAATTGGTGAAAAATGTACCAGTTCTCCAACGATGGGATAGAAACGTCTGTTTTATGCTACAGTAGTGGATTACCTAATAGCCCTGAGACTGTATAACGAATTGGTGAAGAATGTACCAGTTCTCCAACGGTGGGATAGAATCGTCTGTTTTATGCTACAGTAGTGGATTACCTAATAGCTCAGAGAGTGTATTACGAATTGGTGAAGAATGTACCAGTTCTCCAACGGTGGGACAGAAACGTCTGTTTTATGCTACAGTAGTGGATTACCTAATAGCCCGGAGAGTGTATAACGAATTGGTGAAGAATGTACCAGTTCTCCAACGGTGGGACCGTAACGTCTGTTTTATGCTACAGTAGTGGATTACCTAATAGCCCGGAGAGTGTATAACGAATTGGTGAAGAATCTACCAGTTCTCCAACGGTGGGACAGAAACGTCTGTTTTATGCTACAGTAGTGGATTACCTAATAGCCCGGAGAGTGTATAACGAATTTCAATAGACTTGACGCCGCCCGTGTAAACCTAAGATATTATGTTTATTTTTAGTTTGTTTACAAAACGTATCTTCACTTTTTTTACAAATTTTTTTAAATTTTCATACCATGTTTTCAATCAGTGGTTTTACTGTTTTAAGTCACTTCTGTAGGTAGTTTGTACGACCACTTCTGCAGATAAGGTCATAACGAACTTTTATTTCCATTTAATTATATTCCAACTAACGTTTTTAGTTACAAACCATCAAACATTTAGAATTAATGATGTTGCACACCACTACAGAAAAATTATTCCGATTATAATGTTTCTATAGATTAATGTTTCGGAATCGTAATAATGTTTCTATAGTGGTGTGCAACAGTGTTAATTCTGTTTGTGATTATAAACACTAACACAACTTTATTAATTATATATCAAGCAACTACGTTAGCAGTGTGTAGACTGTACTCCTCACTATAGTTACACTTCGTACATTTGCAGATATTTCCTTAAACACTTCACTTTCCTACACCAGTTCGAACGGCTTCTGTCTCTGCAATCTCCGAACAAGTCCAGCGTTATCAAGTAGTTGTAGCACTTCATTATTTTAATGTTCAATGAAATCTTTTTTCCTGTTTAGCTGCAACCCGTTTAATCTCATCAGTGACCATCGGTATTTTCATGTCTCGATAAGTGTTATCGTTCTTTACCTATTAGAAACTGAAACAGAGTTGGTGTAAATTCACGATGAAACCCGAACAATCCGTTATCTTGTATTACACAAATCTCATTTACTGTGGTAATGACTTCGGCAATATCTTCCGCCTTATATCCTTGTATAGATTGAGAAAAAAATTACCGAATGCAATCAGTTGTTTTCCTTGCGAGACTTGCGAGACCCATGGTCGATGCATACTCCAATACTGTAAAAGATGTTTAAAAATCACGAAATATAAAGAAATAATCGTCTGTATCAGTGCCGGCTTTAGGGTAGGGCGACCGGGGCGTTCGCCCAGGGGTGCAATGTCTTGGGGGGTGCCGAAGGCGCCCCCCGAAACGTTTTTTTTATTTTTACTCACCGTACACGGGCTACTAAATTTACATTACCTGGGTTCTTTATATAGCAAACGAGCACCTAAACCCACATACCCTAAGCTCTTTTCACTACAGATGGGATATCAAACCCACAAACTATTGGTTTCTTAAACCGTAGACGGGCTATTTACCGTAGCGTACTTACTAAAAAAGACAAATAAACCCCTGAACCCTGAACTCCTTATACCGCGAACCAACTATGAAACTCACAAACCGTAGCCTCCTAATTTATATCTTATTTATTTATCAATTAGTATTTAAGATAAAAAGGTTTATTTTTATAATGATAAATAAATAAGTTTTTTACTAAAAAAGTAAATTTTTATTCAATCCGATACAGTTCGTTTTTACGTCAAATGCTCTTCTCGCTGAGATGCCGATACCTATGTTATGTACCTTTTCCAAAAATTAATTGAAATGACATCTTTTTTCTTTCAATTGACGTCAATATCGCTTTTTTATATTTAAGTAGAAAATTAATACAATTGCAGTTTTGAACATATAATCAAAAGAAATACATTAAATTTGATTATCTTATTTTTTTGAGTAATTGTAAAATTTCAAGGAAATTATGAATGTTAAAATTCGTTCTCAAAAAATACAGCTCAAATTTCGTAACTCGCTTGTTAATTGTTTTAACTCGACGTAGTTTTTCCGTGCCGCCGAAGTTGCACGTTCCACGTTCGGACTTGTAAACAAGTGCGAGCGCGATGATCACTAGGTATATTTATTGCATTTGTCAGTTTATTAGCAGACGATGAGTCTGATCCTGGATGAGTGCGATGCTTTTGTAACTTAAAAGTATTATTGATTCTTGTTTTAATAGTATTGTTCTTAACGAGTATACTACAAGTTTATTAAATATCGAATAAATTACGGCATTAAGTTTAAGGTAAGTAATTGCAAAGTTAGTAAATATTGCGTTTTTTTGTGTGAAAAAGTTATATTTATATTTACAATTATTCACAAATGTTACCATTTATTTTTTTATATTGTTTATAACTAAAAATTATTTACTCTCGCGGCTTTAAAAACTCTTTTCTTTAGAATAAAATCTAAAATATTTTCATTACGTTTGCAAGTAATTTTTCCAATTAGTTAGTTAAAAGGTTAAAATAACCTTTTCGAGACAATGCAATTTAATGTAATGTTTATGATTGTTGCAAAAATTACTGATAATCAATTAGAAGAATCATTAATATATGATTTCCTTTTTTTAATTGCGATTCAAAATTCTTACTTAAGGATACTCGATCGTTTGGTAACGTATCATCGAGCGTAACATTTTGAGGCCACTTCGTGAGGTTATAGGTTATGTTATATTATATCGAAGAATAAACTGTTGTAACCGAATGCATTACACTTTTTACAAAACGTTTTACCATAAATCGATTTGAGTAATATAAATAAATGTAGAAACAAACCAATTGGTTTACATTTTCTTTACTACACAGCATGTTGTAGCAGTGTTATAGGTGTATGTATAATATGTATGCTAGCCGTCTGCAAAGTCAGTATAAACAGCTACTTGGAGCGCGCGCATGCGCAAATAAGTCTAATAAGAGTAATCGTAAATTGACAAAGTTTCATTAATATTTTTACAATTATTTAATCGGCAACTCAACAATATTGATTTATCATTTCATTCTTATACAATATTCTAAATGGCTTTGGTTATTTTATCCAGAAAAATCTTTTTATATAGAAGTACGAAGTCAATATAGACCACGGTCCCATACGGATACGTGCACGTGTTAAAACAAACATTTTTCTAACACTTTTTTTGCTGATTTTGGTCGGCTATCCCACCTATTCGAGGCAGTATGCGAAAGTTAAAGGTTTAGACTACATTGAGTTCAAGTCTAAAGTCTTAATATCTTTTTATAAGAAGTCGATCGAGTATCCTTAATGTTAAATAGTATATATTTCGATGACACCGCGTATTCATGTGTTACTTTCATAAGTTTTAATAGTAAATAAATGTTTTCTCTAGTTTTATTACTATTATTTTTACCTTTGCAAAAAAAACTATCAGGAGCAGAAAATAGAAAAAGGAAAGCTCAACAAGATCGAGCTGTTCAAGAAATAATGAAGTCGATGAGTCTTGAAAAATACATAAAAATTGATAATAAAAAAAATAGATATAGTTGCTCCACCCTCCACTCAACCGAGAATCATTGATTCTCAAAATATTGAAAGCTCAGAAAGGTCGGCAATTCGCAAAACAAATCTGTATTTTCTAATAGCTTAGAAAATGTAAGAGATTCTGAAATTAATTCTGAAAACGTGACATTAAAACCGCAAAATTCTTCCAATGTTTTGAAAAATCTGGAACTAATTACTTCTTCAAAAGCTAACGATTTTCAAACTGCTAACAACTCGGGAATACCGTTAAGCTCTTTAAGTACATCTGAGGAAAACGGAAACCTAGCAAAACAAGAAGAATCTGAAATCGTTATTACCAAAAAATTAGAAAATTCTTTAATTGATTTAACAGATCCAGCTCTTCAACACATATTAAATATTGATTCAACAGACCCAGCTAACTGGCCAAAAAAAATGAGCAGAAATGAAGTTGATTTTCTCATTACGCAAGGGCCAGTTAACGCTTTAGTTAAACAGTATCCATGCGATGACAAGGGTCGGCATTTTTCTGACACTCACTATACACGTAAATTGCCAAATAATGAACTATTCTTGCGTCGATGGTTAGTTTATTCCAAAAATTCAGATAAAGTATTTTGCTTTTGCTTCTCTATTTTTAAAACAGATCTTGATTCATCGTGGAGTAATGAAGGTTATTGCGATTGGAAACACTTAAGTGCCGCTATAGTTGTGCACGAAAACAATGCAAATCATAAGAAATTGTATGTTCAATGGTCTGAAGCAGAAAAAAGATTAAAAAATAAAACAACGATTGATCATTTAGAACAATCGCTAATTGCAAGAGAAGCGGAGCATTGGAATAATGTAGTACATAGATTATTTGAATATAATTTTATATATGACAAAAAATAACATGGCGTTTCGTGGATCTTCAGATAAACTTTTCACACCGAATAATGGAAAGTATTTAGGACTTATTGAATTATTTGCAAAATTTGATCCGGTTATGACGGAACATGTGAATCGTATCTTAAGAGGAGAAATTAAAGATCATTACTGTGGAAAAAATGTAGCCAACGAATTTATTGAATTGATGGCTAAAGAGGTTGACTCTGAAATTATTTTACGTATTCAGAAAGCTAAGTATTTTACAATTATAGCTGATTGTACTCCAGATATCAGCCATACAGAACAATTATCTCTAACAATAAGATATGTTAATTTATTTGAGGATAGAGTAGAAGTTTGTGAAAGCTTTTTAGGTTTCAAGCCCATAACAGATTCTACTGGAGAGGGGTTAACTCAATATATATTTGATATGTTAGTAGAATACAAGCTAGAATTAGCGAATTGCCGAGGTCAAGGTTATGACAACGGAGCCAACATGAAGGGTAAAAACAGTGGAGTACAAAAAAGAATTTTGGATAAGAATTCGCTAGCATTCTAGTTGTCATGTGGATGTCATAATTTATGTCTTGTATTGTGTGATGCAGCAAAAAGTTCAGTAATTTCTATTAACTTATTTGGAATCTTAGGAAGACTGTTTTCTATTTTTACTACTTCAGTCAAGCGTTGGCAGATTTTACTTGCACATATAAATACTTTTACTTTGAAACGCTTGAGTGATACACGTTGGGAGGCAAAAGTTGAGAGTGTTCGATATCAAATCGCTGACGTGCACGATGCGTTAATAACTCTCGCAGAATCAGAACAAAATTTTGATTCTCTAGCGGCTCATGAAGCCTTAACTCTAGCTGAGCAGCTAAAAGATTTTAAATTTTTAGTATCACTTGTTGCATGGTACGATATTTTATTTCAAATTAATAGCTGCAAGTCGATGCAAAAGCAAAAAATTGATATTCAAGATGGTCAGAAATTAGCTGACGACTGTTATGAGTTTCTAAAAAATTATAAAGAGAAAGGATTCAAGAATGCCATAATAACTGCAAAGGAACTAGCTCTCGAGCTAAAATCTGAAGCAATTTTCAAAAACGATAAAAGGATTAGAAAGGTTTAAACGTCAATTCGATTACGAATCTGAAGATCAACCTATTGAGAACCCTGAAAAAAATTTGAAACGGAATTTTTCAATACTCTACTTGATACACTATCAATCTTTCAAAGATTACAGTCTTTCAAAGAACGCTTTTTCTAGTCTGGACAGTAATGTGGTAATTTTCGCATTAATAGGTTGTGTGACGATTTTAAATGTATAAAAATCGCACAGATTAAAATTTTTTAATTTTAATAAGTAAGAGTATCATACACCCTTACCTATACCCAGATTCCTGTATCAACTTGAAACCTTCCAGTACCAACACGCCAAGAAAAGTATTAAGTAGTAAATAATAATAATAATTACTTAAATAATTAAAAAATGCGACTAGAGAAATAAAGAAATCCCTAAGTCATAATAAAATAAACATAAAGTATTTATCTTCTAATCTAATGAATAAATAATAATAGGAAAAGTACGAACTATTTTCTTAGCGCGTAAATACGCCCTAGCTTACTGAGCCCTCTCCCCTAAACCGTACGCGCATTCGGCCGTAGAACGTCGCAATGAGTAGACGTGAGTTTTGGTGTTGTACACATATACGTATGTGTACGTTCTCTAGAAGTATATCCAGCGTGAAATCTTGTTATTGTGAATAATGTAGTGTCTAGAGTTTGTGAGAAAATATATAAATAAAATAGAAAAAGGTAGCAAACACATCTCTTAAAAACAAAATCAAATGTAAGTGTAACATAGTTAACTACTAGACTGTAGTACTGCCAAAGTGAGAACTATAACTGTAATTAAAATAAAGAAAATGTGAACTACAAGAATCTGCACTAAGAAAAGTGAAATTACAACATGTGGAACTTCAAGTAAACAACCTATCTTCGAGAGCTTCAAAGTAAACTAAAAATCAACCCGATGTAGATACACCAAGAACAACGTACTCAACCCGTAGAAGACAACTGGAGATGTCCCAAGAATACAACAACAACCTCAGGTGATATCAAACCACAACTTTTGTAAATTTCCCCTTAATAAGAAGTAACAAAGAACTTTAAAAGAACTTTCGCAATGTAATGAACAAATTATCAGATATATTTTGTAATTTTGTAAGAAGTAATAGTAACCGTAATGTATATATTGATAAATTAATAATTTTGAGAAAATTGAGACCCGGATCCGTGGTATTAAAAGCAACAGTTATATGAATAAATTTTGATATAACAAGAATAATATAATTAAGATCTTTGAAGCAGTAAAAGCGCTATTTACTAAAATAACTTTCTTTAAAATCAGGAATAATGTTTGATTAATATTTCAATAGCAATAAAGAGATGTTTTAGCTAATACCTAGTGAGTGAATAAGTTTATGCAAACCTTGTCAGTTTCCTATATCATACTTGTTTTGTAATTTGTTAGTAAGCGTTTTACTAACAACGGCAGCTGGTTTAGTTACTGGTAAAGAATTAAACTAGTTCCCGATTTTTGTGTTGTCTTGCAAGGGGCGGCACAGTTGGCTAATCTGTGCTTTCTTATATTGCGCTATCATGTTTATACAACGTTCAACGTTACAGTTGTCCGAGCTACGGCTGCGACAGACGTCATTACGTTTGCTCGCTTGTTCTGTCATCATTCATTTTTCTTGTCGTCAGACAATCATTGTAGGCCTTAGGCCACAACATTATATTGCATACTTGCAATACATTGCTAATGCTTTTTCATGTAGCTTGAGTGCCGCGTACTCGCGCCTCAAGTCTTACGACAATTCATACGACATTCGTCTAGGCCTTAGGCCCTTAACATTTTAATCTGAGATGCCGCACATTTGCGCCTCATCTAACATGTAGCGTTCTTAACGACTCTGTTTATTCAAAATCAAATTGTTCAGACTTGGCCAATCTCAACACCATGATATAAGTGTACAGAACTTAATAAATGTATTATACAGTCCACTATCGTCATTATTCTGCATCCTGGCAATAGCACCACAAGCATCATTCTTCCTAACATTAACATTTTTTTTTGGTCCTATCGGGCCGCATCTTAACATAGTCCATTAGCTGTATTGAATTTTATAAAAAAAAAAGGAAGCTTGAAGATTTGTACCCAAATATATACATCTCGCTCAGAATACTTTTAACCATGCCAGTAACGGTCGCAAGTGGTGAAAGGAGTTTTTCGAAATTAAAACTAATTAAGTTGTACTTGAGAGCTACAATGAGTGAAAGTCAACTAAATTATTTAGCAAAATTATCCATTGAGCATGAAATAGCTGCCAATATAAATTATAAGAAAATTATTAAAACATTTGCCGACGCCAAAGCGACAAAAATTAATTTTTTTAAATGAAGCCTATAATGTAACATTTTTGTAAAAATATCTACTTGTATATATAGAAATATAAAAAATAAACATTTGATGTAGAAGTGTTAGAGGTGTTTTATTTTTTACACATACGAAAATATTGACTTTAAAGCAATTTGCTGTCAGCCGCCATTGCAGTTCCCCGGGTATTCGGTTTAAACTTGCCTGTCTGCTGGGTTCGGCACCTAGACCCCGCACTCCTCCGGGTATTTCGTTTTAAGGTTGGATGTCTACTAATTTTAACGCTTGGACCTCGCAGTCCCCTCGGTATTTCGGTTTAAACTTATCTGTCTGCTGTTTTCGGCGCTTGGACCCTATAAAGTGTAACGTCTTAACCTCCCCCCCCCCCGATCATCAAAATTTTTAGTAGGAAACTCCGGCCTTACATAGGGCGCCAACATTTCTCGCCCGGGGCGCCGAAATGGCTAAAGCCGGCACTGGTACGTATAGTGATGTTACGAAGGGAATGTATGTGTGGTGCGCATCAGAATATGCTTCGGATAGTATAGAATGCAACACTGAGTTGTCAAATATAGCTTGCTCAAAATCCGTTAAAAGTAAGATTTTGTATACATTATTTTGCACGTTGCTAGTTCTTAGATTACTATTATTATTATTATTATTGTAATAATTTTAAGCGAACCGTTTTGAAAACTTTCGTTTTTTTTTCGGTGAACAGCTTAAAAAGAGTTTGAAAACCTCACGAGACGTTAGTGATAATTTTCAAAGCCAAAATTTGAAATTGTTTAATTGGAAATGAAGTTTTAGGTGGAAATATCTGTATTTCATTTGGAGTCTAGATCTTCTTTTTCTAGGTTAGCAGCCCACAGGCTGGTTGGCAGCAGCTCGCCATTCTTCACGCTTCTCTGCTTTTCTTTTCAACTCATAAGTCTAGATAGTTCTATTAAAATCCAACATCGGCACTACGATAAAGAAAATATCATCATCATCATCACAACACACCAAAGGCAAGGTGCTGCCTGTTCTGCTTTCAAAAATCCTCCAGCCATCTCTTCCTGGGTCTACCCACACACCTGTGTCCTATAGGTTTGTATTTCCTGACTTGTTTGGACAGTCTAGAATCTGATATTCTTTCTAAGTGTTCTTTCCATCGTTGTTTGTGATCTTTTAATTTTTCGTTCAAGGTAAAACATTGTAATCTTCTCTTGCGGCCTCATTTCTTATACGGTCAAGTTTAGAACACCTTTTAACTCCTCTTAAGAATGCCATTTCCGAGGCCTGTATTTTACTGTATTGTTCTCTGGTTGTTGTCCATAAAGAAAATAAATGAAACATAATATTTACCACCTGACTTTAAAATGATTTTAACTCATTTAATTCGTGTTCGGAAAGTATCAGAATTGACGAAGAGTCGCGTACGTATCTATCAATCCAATCCTGAATTATTCTTTAGGGACTCTTTAAGATGTCGAGACCGGTTTAGTACGTTTACTAAAAAATTAGATTCGATCCAAATATAACTGAATCCGTGCTGGTCACTAAACGTCGAGACCTTACCAATCACTACAAAGTGAAGACCCGGCCATGTTGTTTTACACAACATTTGTTGCACGCTCAGATCGTTCCGGTGTGTCTTCGGGTAAATTAATTCAGTTTGTCTCATCAACATCCATCGCGAAGGCTAAAACCATAGGCTGGCCATGACAGTACGCTAGATAGAAGAAATAAGAATATCCCCGCCACTAAAGTCAAGACAACATGAATGTCGTCAGTGGACGCGACTTCAAACAACTGATAAATCACATATCCTACTTACATATGCTACAACACTTGGGTACTTGACTTATACTGCAATGTCAACTCTCTACAATGTATGTAATCATTTTTCTGTCTATTAGCTGTCTATTTATTGTAGATAATTTTCTTTAACTCTGCAAATCATGTGATTTTCAGCAATTTTAAATCACAGCGATTTAATTTGGTCTGTAATGTTTCAGTGGCCGGTATAATTGAAACGTTTTTAATAAAATTTACGCCTTAATTTTGCTCTATAAATAATTGGACATTGTAGTCTTCACTGACAACTAATAGACGAATGAAAAAAGAAAATGGAAATCAGTTTTTGACGTCAAAAAGCTAATAGTACTTGAGACTAAGGCCCTAGAAATCTCATACCAACATTTCCATTGTTTTACTTCCATGTTCCATAAGGAAAAGGAAGTATGGTGATGACGAAAAAAATCGTGTTCGAGATAATGGCTGATTCTGATTCTGATTCTACGCTCAAAACGTGAAGAAAAGTCATTTTTCGAAAACTGTGTGTGTGTGTCTGTGTAGAATTTTTTCTTTGGAAAACGATAACAGCCGCAAATTCAAACAGAATCAAATACTTTTTTGCATACGTTCCTGAATTATAGAGGACTCAAGGCTCATTGATTGTGGTGAAGATCGGATAAGGAAAAGGGGTAGTTTACCTGCAACGTTTTATGTTTTAACTAGAGTAAAGTACTTAATTTTGATAAACAAAGTATCCTGAAAAGAAGATCATAATAATCCACTGTAGAAACGTAGATGAAATATCTATGAATGTAGAAGCTAGTTGAAGAGGGAGGGGATAATTTTTATTTATCTGCCATGTGTGCTACGTTATCGGCAACAAAGAAGTAGTTTGTTGTTAAAATTCCTTCCCGGGCTATTTGGCGTGGTCCAATGTTGTCTACAAGACCACGTTTCGGCAATGCTATCGACTGCTGTCACAAGTGTAAATCGAGTGCGCTAACGTGAGGTGGTATACGTTAATGACCAGAAGAAAGAAGTAGTTTCTATGGAAATATTTCATTTCGAAAATGATTTTAAATATAAATCTTAAAACATGGAAGTCATGTATGGTTCTCCATACCGATATTTTTCTTTTATCTGATCCCAGGACACGATCGTAAACAAATTTACATCAGGCTTTGTTAACACCAAAACTGCCTAACTATGAACAAACTGTTTGCAATCTTGAACCGCGTTGAGGCTATAAATACCGTAATTTGGTTGATAAATTGAGAAAACTGTCTAAAGAAGCTTGAAGCACGGAACTACTTGGTTAACGAATTTAAACCAAAATAGATGGAACGCTCGAGATACCAACGGACTGAACTGAAGGGTGAAGTGGCGTACCTAGACACCCTGGAGGCCCAGGGCGGACCCCCTTCCCACAAGACGGGTGTTTATAATCCAATTTATCTTCAAGTAATATATAGCAAAGGCACTTTACTGTTACATATTTATTGACTAATCACTGTATTCATACATCTAGTTAGGAAACTTTATAAGAAGCTGTAGTAATGATTGAATTAAAAATCCACTTTCATATTGTAAATTCAAAGTTTAAAGAAATAATAGAAGTAGTATTATTTATAGATTGCATTCAATTTATTACAATACTTTATAATATACAATAAACTTATATACTGAAAAACAAATTTATCATTGCTGCAAACAATACTTGGAAATTTTTTTTCAAGTCAGTTACCAGTTTTAGTGCATAACACTCGATGTTACTTATCTGTATAGTTGTACGTGCAGTTGTCTTCGATGTCACTCTCGGAAATTATTGTTCATTCATGTAGTATGTGATGCACTTTTTTGTGAATTCGTTCATTCGAGTAACTGACCTGATTTCCTCACTCTGAATTTTCCACTGTTTGGAAAAAATTCTGATGAGAGGTTTTAAATAAATTGTTGGTCTCTTAAACTTAATTTTCCAAATCTGGAGGCCCTTACTGGAAGGGTGAAAATAATTGGAAAAGAGACCAAAAAGCAGTAGAGCAAAAAGGAAGGCCGAGTAAAAGATGGACGGTTGATGTTTAAGAAAGACACTGTAACCGTGGAAAAGGCATACACATAACAAATCTGGTTGAAGTAGCGTGTGAGGTAAGCCTGCCTTCTTTCCGGTACGCTTTAGGCACCTTCAGAAAAAATGAACTTTCAACACTTTGAAGTGCCTGTAACTCACTTTTCTGCTAAATAACTGCCAAATCTGTTGACAGTTTATTTTTCATCCTGCAGTGCTGCAACAATTTTGAATTACACAGATATATTTAACAAATTGTTTTGTGTATTAAATACACAGTGTATTTAAATATTTAATATAGTGCTGAAGGAAAAAGAAGAAAATAGAATGCATGAAAACAGTAAACATATACAATGGACATCCATTGTTCATTTTATTATAAATAAACAATATGGCCACCAAACAATAAGAAGAATAGGCAGCCGATTTTACTTGAAGGGCTGAAGTGCAAAAGAGGCAAATAGAAAGTGGAATCTTCTGATAAACATAATTTTTGATAAACATTTAACCATTTCTTTTTGACATCATTCTAATGTTGTGTTTACAGACTACTTTAACCGATGGTGGATTATAGAAATTTAAATAATACATAAATCCGTAAATATAGATTAGGGCTAATCAGTAATCAGTCCTAAAGAGAGTGCACAGTTACACTGCACACTTTAGATTTTAGCCAGATTTCTTTTCTGGGGGAGGGGTTAAAATGTTTATGATTAAACTACATTAAAAAACTCCTTAATTGTTATTTATTTTATTGTAATCAAAAAGGTAAGTGCGAGCCACATTAATAGATATATAAAATTTTAAGTATTTTACGAGGTTTGATCAAAAAGTTCGTGCAATTTTGCAATTTCCACCGTTAAGAGTGTCCGATTAAAAGACTGTTTGTATGTGATGTTGGTACATATGTTAGTGACATTCGTTTTAAAATTTAAGCCCTATTTGATGCATAGTTTAGATTTCACAGCTAATTGAGTAATACATCCTCAGGTGTATTAGGTGATTTTTTTATCATTCTACAATGCAAAATTGAAGAACATGGATTAAATTTTGTTCAACTGTGAGTTAAACTGCTTTGTCCTGGTAAACGTGTTCAGAAGGCTTCTGGCGAGACTGGTGTGCGCGAACAAGCATCAAATACCGGAGTTCAAGATCGTGGATGTCAGCTGAAGATTATATTTTTGTGTTTCACGAAATTTCATTGCTAGGCGCAGTGGTAAATAAAGAGTATTACTTGGACATTTTACGCCATTTGTATGAAGCTATTCGTAGAAAACGGCCAGATTTACGGAAGAATATTTTATGAAGATTGCAGCCCGATAATGCGCCTGAACTCATGTCATTGCTTGTTAAGAATTTTGCCAGGCTAGGCAAAAGAAAACATCATAATGATGACATGGCAACAGCGATGTGTCCAAACGCGATCTTTCCTCCTTCCAGTAGTGATAATTTCCACAAAAGAACGTTTCGCGACCGCTGAAGACGTAAAACGAAAATCGCTAAGCGAGCTTAAGGCTGTAGCAAAAAGCGTATGCTTGAAATATTTTGAAGACTGCAAGACTGCAAGATCGACTACATTCGACTGAGATTACTCGGAAGGGGGCATATGTGTCGCTAAATGAAGTCATATTTGTTTAAATAAGCAATAACGGCATGAACTTTTCGTCAAACCTCGTATAATAAAGATGACATCTTACATAATACAGAATAAAAACGATTTCATGAGACTGACACAAATTTTCTTCTGCAAACTTTGATAGTGTTAAATGTTTTCTACAAACGCGGTTACGTGTCTATAAGTTTTGCAGCAAATGAACTCGTTTTCGCACAGAATTGTACCATCCCTCGACCGCCAGACAACTGGCAGCAATGTTACACGAAGCGATTTCGTAACAACAAGACAGTTATAGCGTGCCGCAATTAAAAATATATGTCGTACGCTGTTTATGACTAATTAGTTAATTCCACTTAAGTGACTACGCTTCCACCGACACGTTATTTTTTAATTTTAAGATTTTAAATTTTTTCTTCTTTATCCCCCTCGTGGGGAGGAGCAGTCGCCGAAACTCCCCTCGCTGCTCCGCTGCGAATTCTCTGTACTATCACACTGACAAAAATATAATTGAAAATGTTCAAACTCAAACAAGTTAAGTACTGTAATTGCAAAACAAAAATTGTTTAATGATTATTGGTAGGTTCTGTAGATACGTATGTAACAATTTCATCATCACTAAGCATTTCGTAGCCTACATCCGGTAAGACTATTTCACACCAATATTTGACGTCGCCTTCATTCAAACTGTTAAATGATGGTAGGAATTGGCAGATGTCTAATAATTCCAATGTAGGGTCCAAGACCTTCTGGTTCCATAGACGCTGGTTTAATTCAGATGGCCGTAACTTATTCCAGGCAATTTTAGAATGTTTTCCGGAATACTTTTCCAGGCATCAGCAATCCGACTGAATTTTCGGAAACGTATTACACTGTAAAAACACAACATAATTGTGTGTTGTGCCGTGTACACAAGTAGGAAATACCCATTCTCGGAACCAATACCTTCCGCGATCCGGCTATTATTATGACGTCATTGAGAAGAATGATTGACCGAACACGGCGAGATAGAATAACAGATGTCATTATTCGAGAAACATGCCTTGTAACAGACATAATGGACTTGATACAGGAAAGGCGACAACTCTAGAGGATAATATGTCCAAATTTGTCCAAAAGGCAAATGACGAATTGACTGGGACGACCATGACTGGGACGGACAATTGTATTGAATAGTGTAGTTGTATTGAATAATGTACAAATGTACAAACAAGAATCTCCTAGATGAAGATTAGTAGTAGTAGTAGTAGTAGTAGTAGTAGTAGTAGTAGTAGTAGTAGTAGTAGTAGTAGTAGTAGTAGTAGTAGTAGTAGTAGTAGTAGTAGTAGTATTAGTAGTAGTAGTAATAGCAGCAGCAGCATCAGTAGAAGGAGAAGAAGAATCAACAAATCAGTAATTAGCCCTAAATTAGTGTTTATAGTGATGTTAGTACGCAGTCGTGGTACACAGATTGAGTTCCGTTGCTGCCGTTGGCAAAATTATCTGACGTAACAAGGTCACAGATTCCTAGGAGGACGATAGTAATCCAGAAGTGTATTTCTACCTCACTTTTTTACTCTCGTGAGGATGGAGTGTTGCAGAAACCTCGAAAGGGTGTTACGAAGACGAGACCTAGAGGCAGGCCGAGAAAAAGATGACAATAAGTTGTTGCGGAAGATTAAAGAGCTGTTGGAAAAAGATATTGGAGGGAGCACACCGATGGATAAGGTGTTGGCCCCATTAGAATTGTAACGCCATTATAGACGCTTGGTAATTGGTATTAAACACACGCACCAAGATTACACGCAAGAAGGCGTCTCCGTACGACTCGAACACGGTTCTCAAAGCAGAAGAAAAACAAAGGAAATCAAAATTTTAAATTATGAATATTACTAAAAATTAATCGGGAAAGCTTATTATTAATGATCATTTTGTGAATTCTTAAGCACGTACAACAATTCTTTAGCTTGACTATTCACGAAAAATTACAAAATGAAGTATAACAGTTAATGGACAATTTATAATTTTCGAAATTTTCAGTTAGATACATTGTAACTGTTTGATTGTATGTTTGATTGACTGTTTGATTATATGACTACCGGGAAAAGCTATTAGAAGAACCTGATGCATTCCAAAAGGTTTTGGATCAAATGGGATTGAAATACATGAACAATTAAGGGATTAAACAGGAACGATCAAGATGTTAGACCACAACCTACGTACATAATTATAGTGTAAATCATTTTTTCGTATTTAATTTTGGTTTCTGGTCTAACTTTGATTTTTAATGTTCTTTAAATTTTCCCACAGATGGGCCTAAATTTGCTCAATTTGTTATCCAATATTATTACATCCAAAATACTGGAAATCTTGCTCCAAATGTAGTCGTCTACTATTACTTTCGTCCGGAATTGATAATTTTTTTACTCGTGTGACGATATACAAAGTGAACTTGAGGTGTCCGCATTGTTTGGAAACAGTTGGTAAATATAAGAATAGATTGTACGCTGGACGAGGACTCCGCATATTTTTACGCGCCACACAGTAGTCGCAACGTAGGAAGGCCCAAAAACGATGGTACGATTTTTCATTCAACTTAAAATATTTATAATAACAAATAAACTTCACGTATTCTGAAATTCACTATTTAGCTTTTGAAACAGGAAGGGTCTACACCTAATCCAGGATGCAAGAAGAAGAAGGAAATCATTTTGTTCGTGCTTGATGCAAAATTTGTTAAATACATGTATACTTAACAAATCTGTATTAATTAAAATTACTAGTAAACAAAATCTCGCGCCTCAATATTTGTTATTTTGATCACTACAAACAACACTACTTTTAGTTATAACATATTTATTGTAATAGTTTTTCTGTCAGGTGTTTCATCGATTCTGCAATCTGACATCCTCACCGACTAGACAGACATTGTGTAGTTTGTCCCGTGTACTCCACACATAATAGTTACATACACAATCTATGAATGAACAGTGAAACCCAATAATTTATAATCTAAAGATCTCCGGTTAAATTTCTGAGCAGCACCATAAGAACTCAATTTTTCAAATTTCACTCTAACTCGATCTATCTTGTGGAAATATTGTGGAAAAACGGTACTCGTAGACGTTAAGTAGATATTCAGTTACTTTTCTTCTTTTGGAGGTTGAAATTTTTAAATTTAATAGTTCACATTATTGAGCAATAACATATGATGATGATGATGATGACGATGACGACGACGACGACGACGACGATGATAGTTATTATTATTATTATTATTATTATTATTATTATTATTATTATTAATTGGATGTTGTATAGCTCCAAGCGGATCCAGGAAGGGAAGATCGTGCTCGGATAGTGTTTGTACATTAAAGTTGATGTTAGGAAAAAGAAGAGAATTTAATCTTGAAATACATAGCGTATCAGCGTATCGGTTTATTGCCTCCATCAGGGCTTTTCATAATATAAGACGAAAGAACGTTATCATGGACAGAAGAGGTATACCAAAACCTCTTATAGACGTTGTAAGAAATATGTATAAAGATACGGAAATCATGGCACGATCTGAATATGGCGGTACCCTTAATGAATTGATAAGTAGAGAGGTTAGGCAAAAGTATGTTAAGAAGTCCATCCGAAGCCGTTGGAGAAATTTAAACCAAGCGATAAATTAAAAATTATCGTAAACAGGTTAAACAACAAACCTGCGTAAGGACTGGTTATATCGATAGAAATAAGCAGAAGTCAATGTAAAATGATAAGAGTCGACTCAGGAATCTACGTGGACTATATAATAAACACCTTGGAATAGGAATTAGATCTAGTCAGAATTCCTGCTGTACGGTGATGGTAATACAGTAGAACTTCATTAATTCGTCTCAGGATCGAAGGGATGACGAATTTGTGAAATAGACGAATTAGTGAGGCAGTAAGAAACAAACCCATTAAAGACAAAATAAAATGTTTTATTACAACACTAGCAATGTACAGTAATAATTTTGTGCTCGAACTTGTTTATTGCTGGAAATTTTCAAACTCAAACAAGTTAAGCACTGTAGTTTCAAAAAAAAATTGTTTAACAATTGTGGGTACATTCTGTGGATACGTATGTAACAATTTCATCATCACTAAACATTTCGTAACCTACATCCTGTAAGTCTATTTCATCAATTTTTTTTTTTGTCGTCTTCATTCAAACTGTTAAATGCTGGTAGAAACTGGTAGGTATCTAACAATTCTAATTTATGGTGAAGACCTTCTGGTTCTGTAGACGCTGGTTGTAAATTCAGATAGCCGTAACTTATTCCAGGCAGATTTTAGAGTGTTTTCCGGAATACTTTGCCAGGCATCAGCAATCTGACCGATTTTTCGGACACGTATTACGCTGTAACAACACAACACAACTCTTATTGTACTGTGTACACAGGTACAAAATACCCAATCTCGAAACCAATACCTTCCGCAATCCGTTCTCCTGGCTAAAATTAGAGCGAATATGTTACTCGCTTGTTAATAAAGAAAAGGAAAAAAATAGCTCGAGTGGGTGACGAATTACCGAGATTCCACTGTAGTAATCATATAGGCCTAACTATTAAATAACCATTTGATAACCACTTAACTATTGAAACAACAAGCGAAGAACGACTTCAAATAAAAACAACAACGAGATGAACAAAACAGGGATTCTGAAAGGACGTAGGCCTGACAGATTACGTTACAACTGTTACAGTTTTTATAAATTATTTCTTTTTTTCTGTTAATGTTACATCTGTTACTGCTTTTATTTATTTCTTACTGTTTTTATTGACCGAAATTATTCTCCACAATTTGCCTGATCATTAAAAAACTGGTTCCTCTCTTGTTACACGTCATCGAATTATGGCTTATGGTCTCCAATCCGCGGGTCTAAATAACACTTTTTCTTCACGCTTCTCCACTCTTTTCATTGCTGTCTGTCCTCTTCTTCCTACCTTGAAGAACGCCTTTACCTGAATCATTTACGGCATCTTTTACTATCTAATTTGTCTTATTACACTGTACTGCTTTCATTATCAAGTCGACTAGAAATATTAACACTTTTTTTGGCGCTCAATATTCATTTTTACTTCCATGTTCCATAAGGAAATGGAAGTATGGTCATGGCAAAAAAAATCGTGTTCGAGATAATTGCAGATTTGTACTACCCTCAAAACATGAAAAAAGTCATTTTCCGAAAAGTGTCTGTGTGTGTGTGTTTCTCTCTGTAGAATTTTCTATAGCAAACGATAACTGCCGCAAATTCAAACAAAATCAAATAATTTTTTGCATACAGGTCTGAATTGTAGAGGACTCGAGGCCTATTCATTTTGGTGAAGATCGGTTAAGGGAAAGGGGTAGTTTACCTGCAACCTTTTACGTTTTAACAAGAGTAAAGTGCTTAATTTTGATAAATAAAGTATCCTTAAAAGAAGGTCGTAATAATCAACTGTAGAAAGGTAAATGAAATATCTATAAATGAAAAGGGTAGTTGAAGGGGAAGGGGGTAATTTTCTATAAATTAAAATGGTAGTTGATGAGGGAGATAATTTTTTATAAGTTTTATATGTGTACTACGTTATTGACAACAAAGAAGTAGTTTCTATGGACTTTGACAAAATTCTATATTTTTTTAGGAATTGTCGAACCGAATTCAACTAAATAATTGGAACTGCATGAGTACCCCCAATACATTTCGATGTTTTTAATATGCGATTGTATCGATATATTACGGTGTGGAAAAGAAGAAGTGTACTAGTTGTAAATTGCCATATTTCTTAATGTAAAGCAAAAATACGTGTTGTTTTCATTTGGGAGTTAGGTAATAATGGTTTTGGGTTTTTAGTTTACTGCTAAAATAAATAAAAGCTGTGGTTGAGAAAACATAACATTAAGCGTGTAATACAATGCGTATAACAGAATAACACTTAAAATAAAGAACCTAACGTTTTTAAGTTTACAAATTGGAAAAAACAACAGCAAGTACAAAATGAAATATCGGTATGGAGAACCATACATGACTTCCATATTCTAAGATTTATATTTAAAATCATTTTCGAAATGAAATATTACCATAGAAACTACTTCTTTCTACTTACTGCTTCAGCCTTAACCACAGTACTGTGGTCACTAACGTATACCACCTCACGTTATCGCACTCGATTTTCACTGATGATGGAAGTCGATGGCATTGCCGAAACGTCTGGTTTTGCAGAAAACATTGGACTACGGCCAAATATCCCGGGAAGGAATTTTAACAAAAACTATTTCTTTGTTGCCGATAACGTTGTACACATATATATAAAAATATGCATAAAATTAATGGCTTGTATAAGTTAATGATTGATCTCCATTAAGTAGTGCTCAAGTTTCCAAAGTTTTAATATTATGATGTCCGTAATTAAAACATCAGAGCAGGTTTAGTGTGAATGAGGGTACACTGTGGACAAAAATTTTCAACATTTCCTATTGAGCGTTGCTTAGAGTAAAGCTGCGAATCTACAGTGTATGTTTCACAGAACAAACACGCGAAAAATAAGGAGCGCTCCGAAGTCACTCATGGACCCTCAGCATCTTGCAGAGGGTTCATCCCTAAAGACGAAAAGTCTGTCTATGAATCGTTCCTCTGTAAACAAGTGAAGTTACATTGCCCAGCGATCCACAGGAAGCAAATTGATGTCCATTTTTTCGGCTTGCACGCGTTATGTTGGTGTGGGTTTCGGCACTTTCCATTTAAAAAGCGTGCAAATGTAAGAAAATAAACATGAGTGAGGCCAGAAATAACGTGAATTGTGTGTGCGTGTGCGTGTGTGCGTGCGTGTGTGTGTGTGTGTGTGTGTGTGTGTGTGTGTGTGTGTGTGTGTGTGTGTGTGTGTGTGTGTGTGTGTGTGTGTGTGTGTGTGTGTGTGTGTGTGTGTGTGTGTGTGTGTGTGTGTGTGTGTGTGTGTGTGTGTGTGTGTGTGTGTGTGTGTGTGTGTGTGTGTGTGTGTGTGTGTGTGTGTGTGTGTGTGTGTGTGTGTGTGTGTGTGTGTGTGTGTGTGTGTGTGTGTGTGTGTGTGTGTGTGTGTGTGTGTGTGTGTGTGTGTGTGTGTGTGTGTGTGTGTGTGTGTGTCTTACCTGCCTTTTTATTGCTGTAGGCATAATAATAAAATGGAAACGTAAACATTACATAACTGAGATATGCTTACCTGCCACGAACAATATATTATTTTATACATGGAGGAGTTCAGTGACATACACACGTACAGAAGAATTATATATATAAAGATATTAACTCATACATAGTTTACATTAAAATGAAAAAGTTATAATTTTATTGCCTGGCAACAAAATTATTTTATTTTTAACAATTACCATTGTTTCAAAAAGTTTAAATGAATTTTCAAGTACTTTACTCTTGTTAAAACGTAAAAGGTTGCAGGTAAACTACCCCTTCCCCTTAACCGATCTTCACCATAATCGAAAGTCCTTGAGACCTCTACAATTCAGGGACGTATGCAAAAAAGTATTTGATTCTGTTTGAATTTGCGGCTGTTATCGTTTGCCATAGAAAATACGCTTGATAAAAAAACGTTGCAGGTAAACTACCCCTTCCCCCTTAACCGATCTTCACCAAAAACAATAGGTCTTGAGTACTCTACAAATTAGGGCTGTATGCAAAAAATTATTTGATTCTGTTTGAATTTGCGGCTATTATCGTTTGCCATAGAAAATACCCTTGTTAAAAAAACGTTGCAGGTAAACTACCCCTTTCCCTTAACCGATCTTTACAAAAAACAATAGGTCTTGAGAACTCTACAAATCAGGGCTGTATGCGAAACATTATTTGATTCTGTTTGAATTTGCGGCTGTTATCGTTTGCCAAAAAAAAATTTCCCTTGATAAAAAAAACCGTTGCAGGTAAACTACCCCTTTCCCTCAACCGATCTTCACCAAAAACAATAGGTCGTGAGTACTCTACAAATCAGGACTGTATGCAAAAAATTATTTGATTCTGTTTGAATTTGCGGCAGTTATCGTTTGCCATAGAAAAAATCTACACACAGACAGACAGACAGACACACACACAGACACTTTTCGGAAAACGACTTTTTTTCATGTTTTGAGTGTAGTACAATCATAATCTGCAATAATCTCGAACGCGATTTTTTTTGCCATCACCATACTTCCATTTCCTTAAGGAATATGGAAGTAAAAATACACATATTTATTGTTAATGAAAAAACAAAAACACTGTATTAAGGAATGACAACATATGCTCTACATATTGTACATAATGGATGTTTGTTTTTTGTAAGTCACAAAACGAGTACTTGCCGGAAAAAGAATTTTACCAAAAAAACGAGTTCTGCCACAAAAAAGTGACATGTAGGCCTATAATAATTGGCAAGGGGTGACCCTTGGGACACTCCCGCCTTACTTCGAGTTGGGTTTTTCGTGGTTTTAGAAAAAAAATAGTTTTACATTACACACGTATTGGTTTCCATGTATAATTTCAGTTTTCATGTTAACCTAACACAATCAATTTTTTGATTTAGGCTCTAAAAAATGACGTGTTCTAGATATAAAATTGTTAAAACATTCTTCGAGGGCATGGGGGCGCCTGTTTTGCATCATACACTTTCAGAAAATTCTGCTGCCCACAACCACAGAACAAGTGCGACAAGTGTGGTTGTGACTGCATCAGGAAGTAATCAGGTAAACACTTTGTGTTCACTAATTGACATTGCCTATACAACATTCAATAAGATGAATTTAGTTTTAACCGTCGTTTGACAATTAATAATAACTCGTCTCGTTCTTAAACCATACATACAGTATCTCACATTTTGACAATTAATAAATATCAATTGATCACGATCACAAGGTCGTGTCAATTGTATTTTTTCGTTTCCTTTCAGTCTCTTTGCCTTTCACGATGTAAAGCTGTGCTCACTTAAAAACAGAAGACGTCGTTTATAGTAGTAGTAGTAGTAGTAGTAGCAGTAGTAGTACTGCTATGGAACACTACAATTGAAAAATGCTGACAGATTTTCAACCGTATACGCTGATACTTCTTTATTAGTTCCTGAAACAACACTACTTAGAGACACACTGTACACCTGAGTTACCCGTTTATGTACTTTCTGATGTTTCTTTATCTTCAGATTTCATAAACTTGTATACGTTATAAATTACTTTCCGACTGACTTGTACGACTTTCCTCTTTCCTTTACACTGAAGGCGATCCAGACTTCACTCCACATTCATTTCTCACTTCATTTTATTTCCAAAACCGGAAAATATTCCCAAAACCCAGCTTCTCAAAGGAAACTGAGCTATGTTTCTATGCTGACGAACGCGCATTAGCCTACCTATGCGCTGTTGTCACGAAAACAGTTGATTCATGTCTGGTAAACTTACCTATACTGACTTTTAGTTTATTATTTAGTAGTAATAAAAATGTTCATTTATTTGTGAGAATATAGTAACTACTATTTTCTTACTATTTGTACGTATGTTGATTTCAAAATTTGTTTTCCATATTTTTTAATCTGTACTAGAAAATCGTTCCTACAGTACTGCATAATTGTAGTATTATGCAGTGGACAATTTATAATTTGCAAATTTTTTCAGTTTGGCATACTGTATGACTGTTTGTTTATATGACTACCGAGAAAAGCTCTAAGACGAAGAGTGAAATACCTTATGAATTCCAAGAGGTTCTGGATCAAATGGGATTGAAATATATGGACATACGGTCTCTAAACAGGGAAGATCAAGACGATTTAGACCGCAACTTACATACATAATTATAGTGTAAATTGAGCGTAGGTAAAACCGTACCATGCATGTATACGACACTTCATACTATGTAAAGTATTTTAAGCGTAAAGAATTAAGTTTACCATCACTTTATAGGTAGACTGGAAAAAAGACCTAGGAAACGGTGATAACCAGTACAGATTTAGTGAAACCTACTCTTTCGACGAAGCAGAATAAGAGAAGTGAGGAAAAAGAGAACAAAAACTGAGACTTCAATAAAGTAGAGGTAATTTTCAAACACATCATTAAACATTAAACGGGGTAATAGAAGAGAAAAACTCAACTGATAAAAACTTTACACACGGTGGATCAAAAACGAATTTAGAATTTTAAAATCCAAACAAAACATACAGAATTACTGTACTACACAACATGAAAACACAATAAATAGAGTACAGAAGAATAACGTCATGTTTCTTAGGTTATTTTTCTTTTATTGGAAGTTACAATATTTTAATTTAATAGTTCTTAATTGTATGAGACTACACTTTATTATTATTGTTATTATTATTATTATTAGTATTATTATTATTATGTTATCATCACCGTGACACAAAAAACCGTTGCTTACCAACATGCGTTACTATTATACTGCGTAAAAACAATAAAATATAAATTAACGGGTCTGTCAACAAATTACATTATATTTGTCATATAAACATTACAAACAAGAATGTTAACAAACATGAACAAAATAATCAATATATACTACTGCATAACGTTTACTGGTAGGCAAAAGGTTTTTCTGTTTTTTTCTTGTCTTCCGCCATTCAGAAGTCTTCAGTCAAGTAAAGGCGCCCGTATTACAATAATATCATTCCATGGTTAACTGTTCTTTCATGAAGCCTGCTCACTTGCCGTTTCCTGAAGCCCTTTTTGTTGACTTTCCTGCGCCATACTCACCGTACGTCGAAACCATTTCAACAGTTGCCGCTCTAAATTGAATCCCACCATGTCATTTCTGATCCGATCAAGTCTGGTGATATCCTTCACCTTTTTTCAAGAATTTCGTTTCCACTTTGCAATTTGCTATATGTAGGTAACGTTGCAATTTGCTTTCCAAAAGCTTTGTTAGAACTCAGTCCCTATTTCCATATGTTAAAATTGCACTAAACAAAATTTTTTGTGCAACAAGCGTTGTATTTCTCAACATGTGTCTCTTCCTCTTATCTGTCATTTAGATCTTTGCTTTCCTTTTAGATCATAATCTTTGCTTACTTTACTCCCAAGAATTTGAATTTATCCACTCGATCTCGTTCTCTATCGTTCAGTTGGATTGTCATTTTTGTATCGTTCTTGTTAATTTAGTTAATATTAATATTTATCTTTAGATTCTTTTTGCTTGAAATACACTGATCTACATCTTTCCATACGTAGTAACTGTAATACCTTCTCACTTATAACCAAGTCATCAACGAAGGCTTGTTTCCATTGTTTCCACTAGTGCTTTTATAGTATTATTTTTTACTCATTTCATTTTGTCATCCAATTGCCACCTCTAAAAGTGTTGGGCCAACTCTCCATATCTTAATACTTTTTTGGTGATTAACTATTTAGATTTTAAAATCCCATGCACGCACATAATTTCTAGTACACTTACGCAGTCTTTCCCTTCTTGGCCACACTAATCCACCGATTTTCAAACTTAGTACGCTATCGAGTGCCTTTTAGATATCCAAGAACGCTACAACTATTCTTTTCAATCGGTCGTTTTATTGTAAACACGTGACCTTGAACTCCGCTCGCTTTCCTAAAACCGCACTGTGACTCGTGTCTAATTGAAACTCCGCTCGCTCCTTTAATATTTTTTCCTAAAATTCGTTCGGGTATTTTAGCTAAAGTACTCAACTTTGTTATTCATCGACAATTTGTACATTCCCTTCTGTATTGGAAATAGTACAGTGTGGCCCTCTTAACCGGCTTCGGTTTAACTGGGCGCCTGGCTGTGAGATAAACAGTGCCGAAAACCAACAAAAGAGATCGTCAATGATGCCGTTTGGCTATGGTATGTCCAACAACGCCGAAAAGGTACGCCGATTAGTGGGGCCAATATTAAAGGAAAAGGTGTTGTTTTCAAAGAAAACTTGAAAACCAGGCCGAATGTGTCGCTAGTGATGGGTAGTTATCGAGGTGGAAAAAACGGCATGGAACACATGTGCTTGATGTATGTGCTTTTAAAAATTCATTCAAAAACTATGAAGTAAAAAACAATCACGGATTTTTTAAAGGGTAACTGAAATATGCAGTATTGTTCGGTGTCATACATGCAGTAGTTATTATTTTATTTCGCCAAGTGTTTTATTAGATTAATGTTGAATTTGCAAAATAAAACAGTTTTAACGTACATAAAGTACTGTGCTTGTGTTTGATTTTGTTGTTACTGGGCTTATACCGTATGACTGTGAACGACCTTTATAAATATCGGTATGGAGAACCATACATGACTTCCATGTTCTAAGAAAACCGATCTTCACCAAAATCAATAGGCCTTGAGTCTTCTACAACTCAGGTACATATGTAAAAAATTATTTGATTCTGTTTGAATTTACGGCAGTTATCGTTCGTCATGAAAAAAATTTCTCTTGTTACAACATAAAATGTTCGGGTAAACTACCCCTTTCCCTTAACCGATCTTCACCAAAATCAACAGGCCTTGAGTTCTCTACAATTTAGGGATGTATGCAAAAACTTATTTGACTATGTTTGAATTTACGGTAGTTATCGTTCGTCATAGAAAAAATTAACCTTGTTATCACATAAAATATTGCAGGTAAACTACCCCTTTCTCTTAACTGATCTTCACCAAAATCAATAGGTCTTGAGCCCTCTACAAATTAGGGATGCATGCAAAACATTGTTTGATTCTGTTTGAATGTGCGGCAGTTATCGTTCGTCATAAAAACAATTACTTTTGTTAAAACAGTAAAGGTCGCAGGTAAACTACCCCTTTCCCTTAACCGATCTTCACGAAAATCAATAGGCCTTCAGTCCTCTACAATTTAGGGATGCATGCAAAACATTATTTGATTCTGTTTGAATCTGCGGCAGTTCGTCATAGAAAAAATTACCCTTGTTAAAACATAAAATGTGGCAGGTAAACTACCCCTTTCCCTTAACCGATCTTCACCAAAAACAATAGATCTTGAGAACTCTACAATTCAGGGCTGTATGCAAAAAATTATTTGATTCTGTTTGAATTCGCGGCTGTTATCGTTTGCCATAGAAAAAAATCTATAGACACTCAGACACACACATACACACTTTTCGAAAAATGACTTTTTTACTTCCATATTCCTTAAGGAATGGAAGTATGGTGATGGCAAAAAAAATCGTGTTCGAGATTATTGCAGATTCTGATTCTACTACACTCAAAACATGAAAAAAAGTCGTTTTCCGAAAAGTGTCTGTGTGTCTGTCTGTCTGTCTATCTGTCTGTCTGTCTTCTGTGTGTCTGTGTGTCTGTGTGTCTGTGTGTCTATAGATTTTTTTTCTATGGCAAACGATAACTGCCGCAAATTCAAACAGAATCAAATAATGTTTTGCATACAGCCCTGATTTGCAGAGTACTCGCGACCTATTGTTTTTGGTGAAGATCGGTTGAGGGAAAGGGGTAGTTTACCTGCAACGGTTTTTTTTTAGCAAGGGTAATTTTGTTTGTTTGGCAAACGATAACAGCCGCAAATTCAAACAGAATCAAATAATGTTTCGCATACAGCCCTGAATTGTAGAGTTCTCAAGATCTGTTGATTTTGGTGAAGATCGGTTAAGGGAAAGGGGTAGTTTACCTGTAACGTTTTATGTTTTAACAAGGGTATTTCCTATGGCAAACGATAACAGCCGCAAATTCAAACAGAATCAAAAGATTATTTGCATACAGCCCTAAATTGTAGAGTTCTCAAGACCTATTGTTTTTGGTGAAGATCGGTTAAGAGAAAGGGGTAGTTTACCTACAACGTTTTTTTAACAAGGTTATTTTCTATGACAAACGATAACAGCCGCAAATTCAAACATAATCAAATAATTTTCTGCATACAGCCCTGGTTTGTAGAGTACTCAAGACCTTTTGTTTTTGGTGAAGATCGGTTAAGGGGAAGGGGTAGTTTACCTGCAACGTTTGTTATAAAGCGTATTTTCTATGGCAAACGATAACTGCAGCAAATTCAAACAGAATCAAATAATTTTTTGCATACGTCAGTGAATTGTAGAGGACTCAAGGCCATTAGATTTTGGTGAAGATCGGTTAAGGGGAAGGGGTAGTTTACCTGCAACCTTTTACGTTTTAACAAGAGTAAAGTACTTGAAAATTCATTTAAATTTTTTCAAACAATGGTAATTGTTAAAAATAAAATAATTTTGTTGCCAGGCAATAAAATTATAATTTTTTCATTTTAATGTAAATTATGTATATATTAGAAAATATATCGTGCTTGGCAGGCAAGCATATTTCAGATTATAAGTCTTAGAATATGGAAGTCATGTATGGTTCTCCATACCGATATTTACTTCCATATTCCTTAAGGAATGGAAGTATGGTGATGGCAAAAAAATCGTGTTCGAGATTATTGCAGATTCTGATTCTACTACACTCAAAACATGAAAAAAAGTCGTTTTCCGAAAAGTGTCTGTGTGTGTGTCTGTCTGTCTATCTGTAGATTTTTTTTCTATGGCAAACGATAACTGCCGCAAATTCAAACAGAATCAAATAATTTTTTGCATACAGCCCTGATTTGCAGAGTACTCGCGACCTATTGTTTTTGGTGAAGATCGGTTGAGGGAAAGGGGTAGTTTACCTGCAACGGTTTTTTTTTTTAGCAAGGGTAATTTTGTTTGTTTGGCAAACGATAACAGCCGCAAATTCAAACAGAATCAAATAGTGTTTCGCATACAGCCCTGAATTGTAGAGTTCTCAAGATCTGTTGATTTTGGTGAAGATCGGTTAAGGGAAAGGGGTAGTTTACCTGCAACGTTTTATGTTTTAACAAGGGTATTTCCTATGGCAAACGATAACAGCCGCAAATTCAAACAGAATCAAAAGATTATTTGCATACAGCCCTAAATTGTAGAGTTCTCAAGACCTATTGTTTTTGGTGAAGATCGGTTGAGGGAAAGGGGTAGTTTACCTGCAACATTTTTTTAACAAGGGTATTTTCTATGGCAAACGATAACAGCCGCAAATTCAAACAGAATCAAATAATGTTTTGCATACAGCCCTGATTTGTAGAGTACTCAAGACCTATTGTTTTTGGTGAAGATCGGTTAAGGGGAAGGGGTAGTTTACCTGCTACGTTTTTTTATCAAGCGTATTTTCTATGGCAAACGATAACAGCCGCAAATTCAAACAGAATCAAATAATTTTTTGCATACGTCCCTGAATTGTAGAGGTCTCAATGACTTTCGATTTTGGTGAAGATCGGTTAAGGGGAACGGGTAGTTTACCTGCAACCTTTTACGTTTTAACAAGAGTAAAGTACTTGAAAATTTATTTAAACTTTTTGAAACAATGGTAATTGTTAAAAATAAAATAATTTTGTTGCCAAGCAATAAAATTATAATTTTTTCATTTTAATGTAATATAATATTTTTCATTTAATACAGCAATAAAAAGGCAGGTAAGACAGCCTGGCTGTTTGGCTGAAAATGATTTTAAATATAAATCTTAGAATATGGAAGTCATGTATGGTTCTCCATACCGATATTTCATGTTTTGAGGGTAGTACAATCAGAATCTGCCATTATCTCGAACACAATTTTTTTGCCATCACCATACTTCCATTTCCTTATGGAACATGGAAGTAAAAATGATACACGTAAGTATGAGCTACATGAGCTACTTATAACTTATTACAGTATTTTGCTGAACAATACATACATTGTAATTTAATATTATTCTTTTTCACATAAGTAAACAGTATTAAAACATTTTAATCAGAGTTAAAACTCAGTTTGAAAGTAAATTCGGTTTAACCGGCCGACCGGTTAAGAGGGCGTGCACTGTATTATCAATTTCTATTTCCAGTCCTTCTAACTTACCACGCTTTATTAAAAGATTGATTAACATTTATAAGCCATTGTTTTCTAAGCACTTCACTATCTGGCTTAATTCCCTACATCTGGCCTAATTAACAACTTAACTGCTCCTATTACTATCTTAGTCTCTATCCCATCGGCATTTTCAAACCTTTTCTTTTCCCGTTATCTCTAATGTTTTCCCTTTAACGTTTTCCACAGCATCCTCTTCAGTATCTTCATTAAAGTCTATTATTTCCTTTTAATATAATACTTCCTCAGTATATTCGTACCAACTCTTTATTACTCCTTCTCCAGCTCCATTATTTTATCCTTCTTAGATTTAATGTGCTTAGACTTATACTGGAATGGCATAACATGTACATGCATACTTCATACGTACTTTTTTATACATACATGCATTTATATGTATTGTGGTTACATTCACAGTACACAGTCAGTAGCAGCGGACGTGAATATAGTTATACAAACCAACGATACGGAGACAATTAAAAGGTTTATGAGTGACAGTGCTGAAGGAAAATGCACATGATTTCATGGAAAGATAGGACTGAATTAATGATGAAGTGTTCATGAAAAAATATTGTAGAAACCTCATCAGAAATAAATATTCATAACCTTGACACCCAATTTGCTATGTGAGTTGAGCGTTAGAAGGATATAAATCACTAGTACTCAAAAATGAGAGAGAAAAGAGGAAAATCAAAAAGAGGTTCTCGGATTAAGTGTACTAGAAACGGATTTGAAAGGCTACAGAGATTGGGCTGATTACTTACAAACTTACTATACAGATTTGACGTACAGAACTCAATTTTACAACAGAAATAACGGTTTACAAAACACATGCAACCATTGAAGTGTCTGTCTGCATATGTGTGTATGTAGTAAGCTCGCTTGTCGTTTGTGGTCGGTAAATTACAAAAAAATTACAAGAACACTTTTTTATGTAATCACAATAGGCAAAAATAAAGTGTAAACAAACATATCGGTATGTCAGTACAGGCCAATAAGAAAAGGCCCAAAAGAAAAGTGAAAAGTTTTCTTCAGTAACCTCAGCTTGAAGTAGATATTTAAACATTGGTCACTGTGCGTTGCCTATAGAAAACAATGCTAGCGATCATATCGAGACGACAATATGTAAGGAAGAGAATTGTATCACAAATAACTGTGAGAATAATAACAACAAATTTTCTATATTTTTGGTTGAACGGAGTTTCCCCGCATCTTAATAATTAGTCACCAATGTCCAAAGCAATGAATTTCCAAAATTTTAAGCTAACTGAAAAAATCCCAAAAGAAAAGAAGACAGATTTTTTGCGTCAAGCTTGGAGAAGGGATTAAGAACATTTAAACAGTGCCGTCCAGAGAACAATGTTGTCTAGCGACAATATCGCAGACGGAACGATGCAGGCAAATGTGAAATTGATTTGGCGAGAAATACTCAATGGGCTGACACACTTTGAAGCCGCTGACACACCAGCTCGTTTAACGCATAATCAAATTCTAACACATAACGTTTATTTTGATAAACGTTAAAGAAACGAATGTAATGAGAGTGTACTCATCGATGACCGACAGCATGACGATACAAATTTGCCACTTCTTTTTGACTTACGTCTGAAGAGATCTTTAACAACACTAGGATTTTTAGCCATGATAATCACACATGAAGGGAGTATTAAAAATTAATAAAGTAGAATTATACTCGTAAAACAAAAAAGTAGTTTAACCCAACTAAGACATAAAACATTTTATTTCCACTTTCAAAACGAAAAACTCAGATATAGTCAAAGTAATCCTACTGAATAAAGCTTAAATCAATTCACTTCCCCGCCCAACAGTAGCCAAAGTGAGGCATCCTACAACCTTACCCCGAAATGATACATAGAACTGATCTCATATATCTGATACCTGAATCTCAGCCCCCTCAGAGTTTTTCTTTTTTCGGTAATAGTTTAATTTTCTCACTGAATAATTTGTTTCTATATGGAAAGGCAATTTCATAAAATCAACATACCCTCAAACTTAAAAAAAAAATCATGATAATAACAAAATTAGAAGTACTTACTAGAACAGACGAACAAGTCAGCACACATGGTTAAACGGTTAATTCTACTTAAAAAATGATGATATTAAAAACAAGATAGACATGTTTACATGTGATTACAAAATATTATACGAAAATTTTGAGAATGGAACACAGATAAAATTGAATAAAATGACAACAATAACAACACTCTTGTAGAAAAATAAACCCTTAAAAAGAGAATAGGCATATCAAAGAAAGCATTCAGTAGAAAAAAGAGGATTTTGTAGCACATTAAATGTTGACTAAATGATACAGTAGTTTTTACCTGAAAAAAACTAGTCATTTGGACTCTTTTACCTGATGTATAAAAGACACAGACAAGTGAGAAAAAAGGAAGAGATAGGATTCCGAAATGTGGAAATGTAATTTTGGATGCACTGAGAAGAATAAGATGGGAGGGAGGACAGAGTCAAGAAACAGAGTTAAGAAATTAACAAAAAGACGGACGAGGTTAGAAAACTTCTGCGGGTTTGAAAGAGGAGAAAGAGTTTTAGCCACATGTTGAGGGAAGCTGTACAAATAACAATGGGTTTTAAAGGGATAGAGGAAGAAGACAAGCTCTTGAATGACATACACTTTAGGATGTGGTATGGAGAGGCAAAGTACGAGATATATAGCTTGGAATGTATAGAAATAAAGATCACGGTGGTATCTAGGACCTCGCACATTGCAGAATACCGTACGATGACGACGATGACGAGGATGTGTAGTACACTACCGAAATGTGGATGATAGAAAAAAAAGAACAAAAAGTAACATGCAGAATGGGGGCGAGTTGGATATTTGGTATATTTAACTCTGTATCGTATCATTCTCTCTTGTAGCTCTGCGAATATTTTACATATGATTCTGTTGCGTATTAGAGACAGAGGGAGGAGAGAGGAGAAAGACACAGAGAGAGAGAGATATAGAGAGAGAGAGAGAGAAAGAGAGAGAGAGAGAGAGAGAGAGAAACAGCCAGACAGAAACTAGACAAAGAGAGACTAAACAGACAGTAAGACAAGCAGACGGAAGAAAATTTGCTCCGAGTTTTTAATTATTTTATAGCATGTGTTATTCTCAAACATACACTAATTTCTTTAATTATGGTTAACAACTAAATGTGGTTTTCACATGTGACGAAATATTTCTTTACAAAAGAAGATGGTACCGATTTAAACCAAAGAAGACCCACCTGTCTAAACATACAAAGGAAATGATTTAAGTCTGTCTAAACAGGAATCTTTAAACATAATCAGTATTATTCAACATTATTTCTAAAAACATTATGGAGATTCTTAGGAATTTTCAAAGGTGTACATTATAAACCCTTAACATGGTTCTCAATCAGAAGCTATCTCACAATCTTTGAAACAGATGCTGCAAGACCAAAATGTTTTAACTTTCATGGCCAGAATAACATGCCCTGGTTTTAAGCAGTAGTCCACTGATTAATCACCCATTTCGATTTCACTTGAAATTTTTTTAGTCGACTTTTCCAGACACAAAGGATGATTTTGTGTTTTGGGGGGAGGGGGGAGTGAAAAGGAGATCGTACGTATACGTATGTGAGTTTGTATTTGTACAAACGGCAATTTGTGTGGCCTACATTTATAATTCTGAGAATATATTAGGAAAGGAGATAAAATCACCGAAGATGGATGACTGCCACACACACAGACATAGTCATATTAAAAAATATGTCTGAAATTGATGGAAAAGATTATCAACAAAATATATTGGAAAGATTGAAGTTTATACATTAAAAAGTTGCAAAGTGCAGAGTCATCAAACTTGTATAAACAGTACAATACTGAGAATAATATTTGGACCAGCGCAGGACGATGAACAATACACAATAAGAACAAAACATGAACTTGAAAATCTCATAGAAGGGGCAAATATATCAGGTTTGTTAAAGTCAGAGAGCGCTGGTTGTGTCACTTGTGTAGAACGGAGGCTACTAGGAAAACCAGGAGCATAATGGAATGGAGACCAGATGGGAAAAGAACTGGAAGAAGACCAAAGAAGAAATGGTTAGATGATGTGGAGGATGGCTTGAGATTGCTGGATGGGAGAGGATGGAAGACAAATCAAACATCGAGTTAGATGGAATCGTCTGTTAGAGCAGGCTAAACCCCACAGAGGGGTGTGAGCCTAAAGGAGAAGAAATAGAAGACGTATGAATAGTAAATAAACTGGAAATATGAGAGCTCTCATATATGAAAATAGAATTATGAAAACAAACAGGATTATAAACCAAGTTATGCAAACAAAATTACACCTATTTTTCATTGGAGATGTAATTGAGGAGTATAGGATAAAGTGGGTTCAACAAATAAAAGGGATAAGAGACTTCTTATTGTTGTGAGTAAGTTAAAGATTATATGTTATTTTAATAACATTAAATTAATGTTATTTTAATAATTAAATCTCTTATTTTAATAATAAGAGACTCCAACAAATATATGAGATTCCTAAGCAAATGAGACTGAAAGAGAAAGAAATACAGGGAAAGCCAGCAAAAGACCACTAAATAATAAAGGCTAAAACAAATGATAACGCCTAAGCCTAAAAAGAATAAGTCTATCTAACTTTAAAACACATGTAATTTAACATTTTAAAAGCTTTTATGTACGATTATCCAAACAACTGTAATAAAAGAAGATCAAAGTCTTGACAGTTATCATATAATTCTGTCAATGATCTGATGACAAGTTACATAAAAGTATCTTACTGTAGTAACACTGGTCAGTGGCAGGATTCGTTTGATATTTTATAAAAGCTTTGCTGTTCTGACTTGGTATACACGAGACTACACATTTTGTGCCTGTGGGTGTTACCAAACTAGGAAGAAATGTGAATCCTTACTGGCGTTTCAGAATACAGGAGTTTGGGAAACAAAAATAATAAAACGAGACAGAAAATTTAAATCTTTCAAGACAATAAAAAATGTTCCCATGTAATTTGGCCAAAGAGGCAAGTTGTCGGGAACTAACCTCACAAAAGAGAGAAGTGGACTATTGAGTACCCGAAAAAGGCGAAGGGTACTGTAACAGACAGAACTGTAACTGAACTTCTTGTCAGTGCAAAACGACAGGCGACGTACATAGAAAGTTTGCAGTGAAATAGTAAACGTGTCTTCTCTAAAGTAAACATCGCGAGAAATTTCATGAATTTTACTAACTCGTGTGCAAGCCTGACATGGGACAAGTACTACATTTCGGAACACGGTTGTATCAGAATTGCCTACGTTAGCAGGCGTTTTTGTGACCTAGTATGGTGTAAATTGCTACTGTCATTTCAATGTTGTAAGTAGCCTACAAATTAACTGTATGAATGTGTGTATCATCCACACGCGCACGCGCGCATCCACACACATATACCAATGATGTCGTTATACAGACGTCTTTACGGTGTGCTTGCGTATGTAAGTATGAATGTGAAAATTCGCATAAACTCATGAGTACTTGCCAATATATACGTGGTGTGTCTCTGTGTGTGTTACAATAATAAACTTCCATAATCACATAACGCTAAATAACATAATCTCTACCTTATCCATTGAGAAGATAGATGTATGTGATTGTATATCTGTTTTTGTTGGTGTGTGTGTGTGTGTGTGTATGTTTTGTGTTTTAACAAAAAAAGAGAGGAAATAGAGAGACGTACGTGTAATCTGGTTAGGTTGGAGGGGGGGGGGGGGTAAGAATACAAAGGTAATTGTGTATATTAAACATATTTTAAAGAATACCACTCACTCTTAGATTGAGTGCATGTGTCGTATGTGTGTGTGTGTGTGTGTGTGTGTGTGTGTGTGTGTGTGTGTGTGTGTGTGTGTGTGTGTGTGTGTGTGTGTGTGTGTGTGTGTGTGTGTGTGTGTGTGTGTGTGTGTGTGTGTGTGTGTGTGTGTGTGTGTGTGTGTGTGTGTGTGTGTGTGTGTGTGTGTGTGTGTGTGTGTGTGTGTGTGTGTGTGTGTGTGTGTGTGTGTGTGTGTGTGTGTGTGTGTGTGTGTGTGTGTGTGTGTGTGTGTGTGTGTGTGTGTGTCTACCTATCTTTGTCTACTATCCTTTAATACAAAGGAAAGGATGAGGAACAGAGAAACTAAACATTCCCCTCAATTTTTTGAATGTGTGTATGTGTATGTGTATACATGTGTGTATGTGTGTGTATGTGTTTCAGACAGAGAAAGGGAGAGAGCTATGTGTATTTTATTATTTTTATTGTTTTCAATGTTACTGTACCCATTCTGCTTTTAATACTGGTTACATGTTTCGCTTCACAATTGGCACATTTTTATCACTGTGCATTAAATTCTATAACGATAACAACACAATGCATTGTTTACAAAAAACAATCGATATTGACAGTTATTCTCTCTAAGTTTTTTCACGCTTTAAAACATTGATTATGTATTTGTCCGTTTGCGTTGGCAAAACCGATAAATGTTTTTCTATAAATATGTTTAACAGACTCGTAAGTTCAAACGAATGTTTGAAAAGCAATTCCAAACGCGTAAACTAAACATAATTTTATGATTGTATATTAAACACTGCCTACATCTAACCTAAGTACAACTAATTGTTATCTTTTTGTTTGTTTAAGCGTAAGTGTGTGTGTGCATACTTTTATGTATACAAATTACGCGGGCGCGCGTGTATGTGTTGTTCTACCTAACTGACTTATTTACATCAAATACAAAGTTGCCCTAAGTAGTTTATCAGAATAACACACAAATACGAATGTAGAACATTACTTCCCCAACGTCAGAAAAACACGCAAAGACAGAAACAAAACTGTGACTTCTCGGGCAGCGCGTGACGATGACCTCTGTCATTAAAACCTTCCCCAAACCGTACAGTTAGGTGTGCCTCGCCTACAAAATTCAACCCACAGACACCAATAACTGTTACCACAAGTCGACATTTAACACAATAGAGTTGATAATCGTGTTTAAAACGTAAGACAAGGAGTGCTTCAACGAGAGGCTTGCTTAACCGTAACAGACGACACGCCTGAATTTGGTTTTGTCTAACATCGATTTGGTATCCCACTATCCCTTACGTAGCACGCTGTGCAAAATTACATATTCACGTCTTCTTCTGACGAGAACAAACAAAAACAACAAGAAACACGGGCAATCAAATAGACAGTAAGTGAAGAGAGAGAGAGAGAGAGAGAGAAAGAGCGACAGGCTTAAACGTTAACGTTTTGGAGTAAATAAAATTTTCCCTGCTTACCTCATGATTTCGTGTTCCCTTTCCTCTTCTTGTTTTTGTCTCATCATAACGGATTCGATAATTTGGCGTTCTTCCGCCGTTAAATGTGATAAGTCTGGCATATCGGAAGCCATTCTCGCAATAATAAAGGCGATAAAAATAAATGATAAGCCTAATGGAAAACTATTAACGAATATAACCCCAGTGCTGGCGTAGAAATAACAAAAATACAGTCCATTTATTGTGTTTTGTATTGTATAAAGCACCATTCCGTTCCTGCTTCTGCCACTGCTGCTGTATACTAAAGCAGTCCTCCATTTTGTGGAATCCTTGCATTATCTCTACATAGCTGGATGCTACGTAGGACTTATTTCAAAGCGATTCACACTTATCACAATACTTAACTGGTTATTACTTTTGTAGTTTAACATATTTGTATGTTGTTAAGACACGCGGGGCTCGCACGAACACATTTTACACACTGTGATTTTTTGTTTAGAACTAAAAACTGTAAAAAGATTTTTCCATCAAATGTTGAGCAGCTTTCTGAAAATTACTCATTCATACCCGAGTTACTAAATAATATGATGCGATCAGAATGAACCAATGAGAACAGAGCTTCTTAGTGACGTCAACCGAGTATTATTGATCGGACAGAGCGCGCGGCGCGGTAAACGTTTGAATGAATGCGAAGCCACGTAGCACGCTCTGGCGGAGGAAAATAAAAGTTTCACTTCACCTATATTCGGTGTGGCGTTGTAAAGGACGACCCGCGTGAGCGTAGGACCGCCTACGCATGATACTAACCGTATTTCCACACTGATATTTAAAGGAAAATTTTTAAACCTCATTTCTAGTCATTGCGTTAGGTTTTTCTTTTTAACTTATTTCAAATATCTTGATCATCCGCGTTGTAGGCCTACGTGAATTTCAAAAACTGGAGTCCAAATATATCAAACAGTGGTTACATTCTGCGAGGGTGTAGTGGTTAGACTTCTGAGATATATTTAACTTTAAGCTGCTGGATGTTAATAATAGATATATTTTTTTATTTATTTGAAACAATATGTCTCTATGTTTTACAAACAATATAAATCGTTTTTAAATATAAAATATGTAACATAAATGTGAGAAACATCTTTTAAGTAAATTAATTTGAAAATTACTACTAAAATAAACAGTTTATGCATAAAATACACACACTCACTCACTCACCAGACACACGTGTACATAAATACAGCCAATGTCCCTTTTTTATTTAAAAAACTCTTTGAATATGAAAGTCATGTTGATTAATCACAAATTCAATAGTATCAAAATAATATTATTTTCCAACATTTAATGATGTGTGTAAGTATTATATTAGCAAATATTAATTACCTACTTCTGCAAGTGTATTTTTATATTTTATCATTATATGTATGCACCTAAATAATAAAGAATATACTTGCAAAAGTATTAATACAATGTTATAATATTACCATACAATAATGCAAAAAACTCAAAACATCAAGAGTTACAAACAAAAATATATATAAAAAAACAAAAATAAAATATCTAATAATTATTTGACTGTTTTTCATGTAAATACTTAATTTTATTATGAACTTATTTGTATGCAAGTACATATTATTTTATTTAACACCTTTGTTGGTCAACATCATCAGACATCTTGTCAGAATGGGATACGAATCATTCAGTATAATTCCTTCCTTAGCTGTTAATCACTCTTAGCATTACACTAAACCATTAGGTAAGAATTTTTTATTGCTTCAAAAAATTACCTTCTTTTTTTCTACATGTCTTTCGTTCTCTTTTTTTGTTTCTCATATCCTTGGTCATAATTAGATAAATGCAAATTATGGTTTCAAAACAATTAAACAGAATTTCAAGTAGTAGGTATTTTCTTGAAATAATTACAATCTCTCAAACTATATACATACAGTATACAACACATTGACCTAAATATATGTGTATGTATATCTCTATATATGTATTACATCTGCTATAATTATAAGCCTATCTTAATATAATATGCATATGATGTGTGTGCGTGTGTGTGTGCACACACACATTATGAGCAACTTTTCTTTTGTTACACAATAGAAAAAACTAAGTTCAGGTAAGAAGAAACAGAAGGTAATTGGTAAACTTCATATGTAAATAAAAAGTTTTTATACTGTTCAATTTTTGTAACCATTATAATTATATCAAATATAAGCAACCGAGGTATATAAGATAGATGACTGACAAGGGTGGTTCAAAGAAGGGTTTAGCTTTTGGGGAAAGGGGTTCCTACAGAGTATGGCATTTGACATTGCCTTGCAGGGTATTATACAGTGTCATCAAAAGTAATGTTAAAATTAGTTCTACTGTTTAGGCTACTTCAAAACTACTGACCGTTGCAGGTTGAAAGTTACGTACTATTTTTACCAGGACAGTAGGTTAAAAATTTTAAAGGAGCTTAGACACTTCCCAGGCTTCCTTAGGTCTATGTTTTGCCTAATGATTTTATTGTTGCCATCCTTGCTGAGTAATTTGAACACATTAATATACATTTAAGTGTAATAAGTAATATATGTGAACTTGTTATGCAGAATATAGTATATGTGTAACTTTACATCTGTACTGTATGTCAACTCAAACAATGGTAACTAATAACTATCTTCTTCTTCTTCTTCTTCTTCTTCTTCTTCTTCTTCTTCTTCTTCTTCTTCTTCTTCTTCTTCTTCTTCTTCTTCCTCCTCTTCCTCTTCCTCTTCCTCTTCCTCTTCCTCTTCCTCTTCCTCTTCCTCTTCCTCGTCCTCTTCCTCTTCCTCTTCCTCTTCCTCTTCCTCTTCCTCTTCCTCTTCCTCTTCCTCTTCCTCTTCCTCTTCTTCAGCACTACAGCCCAACGTGAGCCCTGGCTTCCAACACCAATTTTCTCCAAAGTCTCCTATCCCTTGCCATCTCAGTGTAACCCCTCACATCCATTCTTCTGAGATCTTCTAGCACATCATCCAACCATATTATCCTAGGTTGGCCCCTCTTTCTGTTTTTATAGACTTGTGCCCTCAGGATTTTGGCATACGCTAATCATCCAACTGCTCTAGGTGACCTAGCCATCATATTTGTTGAGCCTTTATGAATCTTACAATATCCTCATGATTCAATAGGTCATCTATCTCCTGGTTACTTGTTATTCTCCATTCATCATCTTCTTTAACCACATCCATAAACACATCTTATGATCTTTCTTTCATACATTCTTAGTGTTTCTTGTTCGTTTTTTATCAGTGTCCATGTCTCGCCTACATAAGTAATGTCCTCTTCAGCATTTGGTCTTCTATTACTGTTTTCATTCTAATACTATATAACTTATTACACTACAGAACTTGATTACAAAATTAAGATTCTTATTCCACATTCTTTTAAAATGTTTTGACAATAAATGTGAATACTGCTTTATGTGAATGACCACCATTTTTTCTATTGACATTTTTGCATCTGTAATTTTGAATTTGTAAAAATCTTTTATTTGAGATGAAGTCCTGAGTTTACTTTAAACTACCATATCTTACATTGTAAAATATTATACCCAACAATAAAATCTACATTATAGGATAAGGTAAGAGAATACATTGAAGGTGTACACTAAAAATTTCATAAGATCAAAAATAAGATGAATAAGAATCAGATGTGGATCAAAATGCAATATGTAACAGCAATTTCAGATCTTATTCTATAATAACGTATTTTTCTCAGATCAATTATCTACTGGATATTATTAATCAACAACTCACATTATTACAAAAAAATCAATTTTTAAATTACTGCTGCTTTTTTATCACATTTTCTTGAAGATGCTTATTATTTTTAATTGTGTCATCATTTATGTATCATGAATGAATACTGAAAGTTTTTTTTTATATTTCTGCAGAAATCTTCAGAAAATAGAATTGTACTACTTCTATTTTTTTCACCATGCTGATTAGTTATGCGCTATGTTTTTACATGATACAGAAATGTTAGCATTGCTTTTCTGCTACTTTGTTTTTATATATTTATTTATTAACTCCTAAAGGCAATGCCTTGTCGCTGTAGCCACGTCACTCTATCCCTTGCGATATTCTTCATTTCTTTATAGGACCCACTATTCACGACACTCATTGTGCTGCTGAAGTATGCAGTTGTTGGTCTTCCTTTGGGCTTCTTCCCCACTACTTTCCCCTCAAAGATGTTAGTTAAAAAAGCACTATGTCTGATCACATGCCCTATCAACTTAATCTTCCTCACCTCTATACTCCTAAGCAGTGTTCTATTCTCATTTATTTCCTCTAAGATCTGTTCATTCGTCTTCCTATCTGTCCAACTAGTTTTTGTCATTCTCCACCAAATCCACATCTCCATTGCCTGAAGTCTGTCACTCTCCACCTTCCCTAAGGTCCACGATTCACACCCGTAAGTTAAAACACTCCATACAAATACCTTAACAAACTTTTTCCTTGTTTCAATACTAATATGGTTGCTTGTTAATAAGTTCCTTTTGCTCTGGAATGCTTGTTTTGCCAGAGCTACTCTCCTCTTAATCTCTGCCAGACACTTATTCCCACTTGTAACTATGCTACCCAGGTAACAAAATTCAGTAATGTGCTCCAATATTGTGTTGTTCAACATAATGGTTGATTTAATGTCTTCTCTTTTTTACTTACAACCATTATTTTAGTTTTCTTAACATTTATCCTCAATCTCCAAGCGTGAAGAATTTTGTTAAACGTACCTAACATTCGGGTCATATCCTTTTCTGAGTCAGCCATCAGTACAATATCATCTGCGAAGCAAATACTGTGTAGCTGTTCCCCATTTATTTTAATTCCCTTAGAACTCCTTTTCATCTGAGTTACAACATCTTCTATAAACAAATTAAACAAGTACGGTGACAGTGGGCAACCTTGTCTTACCCCTCTTCTTATTATTGCTTCCTTTTTACATCCATTTATGTCTATTTCAGTACTTTGCAACCTATAAATATTGAAGATTACCCTTCTAACTTTCCAGTCAAGTCCTGACTTCCTCATAGTTTGAAACAACAGCTTCCAATCAACATTGTCGAACGCCTTCTCGAGATCCACAAATACTAAATAGGTTTTCCTATTCACTTCAATTCTCCTCTCCAAGATCTGCCGCAGAGCCAAGATTGCTTCTCTGGTTCCTCTACCTGCTCTAAATCCAAACTGATCCTCCTCCAAAGTGTGATCAATCTTTCCTTCCAGTCTGTTCTTCACTATGTTCAGCAAAATCTTAGCAGCATGAGATATTAAGGCTATCGTTCTATAATTAGCACAGTCGTCTACCTTACCTTTCTTTGGTATTGTGATTGTTCTACTTTTAATGAAATCAACTGGCAATACTCCCTCTTCATAGCACCCAGTAATTATTCAAAATAGCTGGTCTTTCGTTCTCTCCCCTACATTTTTCAAAAGCTCTGCTGGTAGATTGTCAGGCCCTGTCGCTTTTTTCATACTCAGACTTTTAAGGGCATAATCAAATTCCACCCTGCTAATTGGCGGTCCTAACATATCTCTATCTACAGCATTCTCATTTTCTAGAAACTCCTGCGTGACTACCACAGCTTCCCTGTCATATAGTTCCTCTATATACTCCTTCCAACGCTCGCTGACCTTATCATTTTCGAAAAGTATTTTACCATTTTTATCCTTAACAACATTACTTTGAGTCTTATGCTTCAACTGTAACGATTTTATCCTTAAATATGCCTTATCACATTTTCCTCTACTGAAATCATCTTCTATTTCAAGACTTAGTTACATACATACATACATACATACATCCTCGGCGCTACAGCCCAGTCCGGGCCCTGGCCTCCAAAAGAAATCTTCCCCACTGGTCTCTACTCCCGGCCAATGTCCACCAGCTTGCTGCACCCAGCCTCACTGCCTCCTTACCAACCTGGTCCAGCCATCTTGTACGCGGTCTTCCCCTCCTTCTCCTTCCCATCGGCAAATAATTCATCACTCTTTTTGGGATTCTATCCTCCGCCATTCTCTGCACATGACCAGCCCAACGCAATCTGTTAATTTGTATGAGTTGCACGATCGGAAGATCTTTAAACCTTTCGTACAACTCTCGATTATGCAGTCGCCTCCAAATGTTGTTTTCCCTCACAGGGCCATAGATTCTCCTCAGTACCCTCCTCTCAAAAACGGATAGTCTCTGCTCATCTAGTTTTTTTAACACCCAGCATTCCGAGCCGTACATCAGGACTGGTCTAATCAAGGTCTTGTATAGGGAGGCTTTTGTATCTTTAGTTATTAATTTTGATTTAAAATGTTTCACCAGTCCGTAGTAACACCTATTAGCAGATAATATTCGTCTTTCAATATCTCTAGAGGAGTCATTTCCAGAGTCCACATATGACCCGAGATATGGAAAACCCTGAACCTTTTCAAATTCATAATCGTTAATGCGCAGGGACAGGGTACGAGTATTGGCACCTACAACCATATATTTGGTTTTGCTTTGGTTTATAACCAAGCCCATAGCCTTAGCGGACAACTCCAGTTCCTGAAAGGCTTCCTTTAAGCCAGATTCAGACCTACTTATGACGTCAATGTCATCGGCATAGGCCAGAAGCTGTACCTCCTTGTGAAATATGTGTCCGCTAGTTTGAATTCCTGAATCCCTGATGACCTTTTCTAGAGCTATGTTGAACAACAGACATGCTAAGGCATCTCCTTGTTTCAACCCATTCAATGTTTTTAAGGAGTTAGATAGATTTGATTGTATTCTGATTTGGCACTTAGAATTGGACATAACTACTCCAACCATACGCACCAACTTAGATGGTATATGCAACTCCTTCATAGCTCTATATAGCATTTTCCGGTTGATTGAATCATATGCCGACTGGAAATCCACAAAGAGATGGTGAGTGGGCACTCCATATTCCAACGTTTTTTCCAGGATTTGCCTTAGTGTAAATATTTGGTCTGTTGTTGACCTATTCCTAGTGAATCCACACTGATATTCTTTTATGTTTTCCTCAGCGTAGGGAAGCAGCCTAGAAAATATGATGTTGGACAATACCTTATATGCTGTATTAAGTAGAGAGATGCCCCTATAATTTTTACATATAAGCGGATCACCCTTTTTATGTATTAAACACACCACCCCATTGTTCCACTCATCAGGCATTACCTCCTCCAGCCATATTCGCTCTATAAGATGGGCAAATTCCTTTATGAAATCTCCTCCTGCGCTCTTTAATAGTTCCCCTGGTAAACCATCGGAACCTGCTGCCTTGTTATTTTTAAGCTTTTCTAGAGCTTCATACACCTCGTCATAGGATGGCACCAACTCCTCTCTATCATCCTCGAATTCTCCTACCTCCTCTTCATTCTCAGATGCCTCCATCGAAGCCTCCCCAACTGAGCCTAGCAACTCTTCGAAGTGTTCTGTCCATCTCCTGATCACGCCAGCATTATCACTCACAAGGCCACCATTATTATCCCTACAGGCATTTGTTCTAGGCTGAAATTCCTGTCTCATATCATTCACCTTCCTGTACATATCTCGGCTCAGCCTTTTACTCTTATATTCCTCTATCTTTTCCATCTGTCTCATCATATACTCCCTCTTTTTTCCTCTATGAATCTTCTTTTCCCTCCGCCTGGCCTTCCTGTATTCCTCTTGAACAGCCCTAGTGCATTTCCTTTGGATCATAAATTTGTATGTCTTGTTTTTGAAGTCAGTTGCCTCTTCACACTCCTTATCAAACCACTCATCTCGCCCATGTCTCTTCTTCAAACCAACGATTTCTTCTCCCGTGGTCACTAACATGTTTTTTAGATTAAGCCAGTGGTTTTCTATATCTTGTTCCTCACGGCATTCAAGTCTCCACTGTCTAATTTTCTCATTAGTAACTTCCTCGAACCTCCGTTTTATTTCTTCTTCCTTTAGCATTTCTGTATTGTATCTAACAGTCTTTATTCCTTTTTCATTTCTATTATTGGAGATTCTAGCTCTCAGTTTTGCAACTACGAGATAGTGATCGCTGTCCATGTTGGCACTTCTATAAACTCTCACGTCTTGTAAGTCTGACTTATGGCGGCCATCCAATAGGACATGATCTATTTGATTGACCGTTCTCCCATCTGGAGACATCCATGTGCCCTTATGTATGTCTTTGTGGTCGAAGAAAGTCCCTCCTATGATCATATTTTGACCAACTGCAAAGTTCAATAGTCGGAAACCATTGTCTGAGTGTTCAGAGTGTAAACTATACTTTCCTATATTACTACAGGTATGGCTGCTTCCCACTTTGGCATTTAAGTCACCTATGATTATTTTTATGTCATGTCTAGGGCTGCTAGCATACGCATTCTCCAGCAAGTCATAAAAATCATCTTTCTCCTCCTCAGGCTTATCATCAGTTGGGGCATGCACGTTTATTATAGTATAGTTAAAGAAAATTCCCCTAAGTCTTATTTTACACATTCTAGGTGTAAGGGGTTTAAAATCGATGATATTTGCTTTCATTCTACGGCTTACCAAGAAGCCAGTTCCAAGCACATGGTCCCGGTTCTGACAGCTGTAATACACCGAGTAGTCCCTTCGATCCATGATTCCAGCACCAGTCCACCTCATCTCCTGCATAGCCAAAACATCTATCTTATATTTGAGAACCTCTCCTATTAATATCTTCAAGGCTCCAGGTCTGTATAAGGAACGCAAGTTCCATGTCGCAAGTTTAAAATCTTTGTCCTTTTTACACGATCCAGTCCCAATTCCATTAATCCGTCCGGCTTTTCCTTTTTCTCTTGGTTTCATAACAATCTTTTTTTTTATGGGGTGGGTTGTTAACCCTACGCCCAACCCCCAACCTGGAGGACCAGGGGTTTTATGTTTAGAGTTCCCGTCTCTTAGATGAGTTGCCTTCACTGAGCTAACGAGTCTCATCCACCCGTCCGCAGTAGACCATGCTCACTAGATCTATGGGCGCCGCCGTTGACATTTTTATGTTCTTCCGCCGCCAACCCCGCCATGCATCCTGCTGCCGACACACTACATCTTGGTAAGCCGGGTCCCTGATTACCTCAGGGCCACCTCGCCCAGACCCCCATCTCTCGTTGGCTCGCCGACCCAAGCTGCCGAAGGGATTGGTTACCACAACCTTAGCATGGGTTGCTCGACTTAACAGGGCCCACCGCTTGTAGGTGAGAGTTGGAGTTGGAGAGGAGAGGCTAGTGACCAGCTCTTGTATGCAGGCCATATATTACGCATCACTCCCCCATTTAGGCCCCTCAAGACTTAGTTGTTTCATCCAATTTTCTTTTTCAATGCGACACATAGAGGTAATCTGATTTTTTATTCTCTTGTACTCCTGATAATCCTTATTTCTCAGCTTATTACGCCTCCTTATTAGATCCAACATTTCCTGTGTCATCCACGGTTTCCGTGGTTCTAACTTTCTCTTCCCTAGAACACGCTGTGCTGTTGCAATTATTCCATCTCTTACTTCCTCCCAACTTGGCCTTCCTTCCATCAACATGTCTGTCTCCTCTTCCAATTCTTTTACTACTTTGTCATCGTCAGTTTTTCTAAGCACCAGTTCTTTTGCTTAGATTTTCTGATTTTCCTAAATTTAATATTGCACTTGGCCATAATGGGAATATGGTCACTATCTATATCCATACCAGGATATAAATGACTAGATTTAACTTGGTTCTTATATCTTTGTCTGACTAGAATATAATCGATCTGATGCCTCCTAACATCCCCCGGTGCTTTCCAAGTGTATCGTCATCTTTTGGGGACTTCAAAACATGTGTTTGTGACGATCATCTCATACTGCTCACAAAACTCAAGTAACCTTTCCCCTCATGCAGTGATGTTCCCCAAACCAAACTTCCCGGCACATTTTTGACTACTGCTAGCACCAATAGATGCATTAAAGTCGCCCATTATAACTACATTATCGTCTTTCTTTATTATCTTGAGCAACTCTTCAATCTGTTCATACATTAATTCTATATCTTCATCGTTACTACTTGTTGTTGGAAAGTACACCATTATTATACACAAATCAACTGGCTCTGCCCTAAGTTTTATCATCAGTAATCTATCACTATTGTGGCATGTATTCAAGACACTACTCTTCCATTCACCTCTTAAGAACAATGCTACTCCATTTCTTCCTGGTTCTTCCTTTCCACTGTATAATATTTATATACTGTGATATATTTATATCACTCTAAAATATTTCTTCTGTTCATGAAAGCTAGTCCCCATTCTCTCTCAGTCATGTTTTTCCCAGTCTAATACTTCTGTTTACACATATTCATATAGAATTTCTTCTAAGGAAGGAAACAGTCCTTAATATTGCTTAATGCTGCACTTCTTTCAACCTGGTACACCCAGAAATTGGCCTTCCCAATAAAATCATTTTCTTAATTCTGACCTTATCTAAGTTACCCCTGCAGAACTCTTACATGGCATTACTTTGTAAAAATAGGTGTTGACAAAACGTCTAACACTGATGTGATGAGTCTTTTTCAGGTATAACATGTAATAATAACAATGTAGGATCTTCTAGAAACTCCTCCATTACCTTTTGTCATGCAAGAAACATTTGATCAAAACTGTAGTCAATTACTCACTGGATGGTACCGTATTCATCTTTAGATTAGTATACATCCCATTATGCTCATCAAAGTCAATGGTTTCTGTGGGAATACACACAATTCCATACCTCCACCAAATTAAAGTAGATGCAGTTGAATAGTATGTGTTTCACATCCTTAGTCCTGTTTGACCATGAGCAGTTTGAGATCTGTTTGTGCCTGATTCTTACTAAGTATGTGCAGGAGGACAAAAGCCTATGTCCTACCAAATACTGTGTCGGCTAAAGTTAAAATCCATATATCCATACTATTGATGTAATGCAGTAAAATCTGCAGATATGATTTGTTCCAATTTATTTAACATTTGTTTAGGCTGAGTATATCCTGGCGGAGACCATCCTGAGTCACAAACAGAACTCAGCCATAAGATGAGAGATGGATTTTGGAAAGAACCCTTTTTAGGAACAACACACAACTCAGACACAAACTACTATACTATGCAAGACTTCAACAAAACTTACTACAAACTAAAGCATCTGACAATAATGTGTCTGAATATACATGTGTGTGTGTGTTTTTTTTTAAATGTGCATAACAAAATTGTTATGATTCACAGGAAATTTATAGTTTGCTAAAACATGTCTTATATGATTCTGCTCTGCATCAGTGTTATATAATAAAGACTGGGAGTGTTATATCATTTACATTACACAAATTATGCAGTCTCTTACTGTGTAACACAGAGAACAGCTGTGTATACAGACAACACCTGATCAAACAACAGCAGCATCATTCTAACAGAGGTACAAGTTATTACATACAGGTCAGAGTATTAACAACTGTTCATCATACTGCTGCAAATTATGTTTACAGAATTGAAAAATTACAAGCAGTATTTTAGAATTGCTGGTACTTTCTTGGTTGAGTACACTGTAAACATCGATTTCTCAGCATTTCAGTTTCTTTACCTTTTGAATGTTAACGTAAAAAAGCTTCCAACACTGTACACGTTTTTAATTTATTTTTTGTCAGGGTTTTATATCCAACCAAATAGAATTTGTGGACAATCCAAACAAGGACTCAATCTATATGAAAGCTGAATAGCTAGATTCAAACCCAGAGAAATTGGTTCAAAAATGTGCTCATACCTGTGTCTCACACATGACCATAAAACTGGTCACTTAGACCAAGAAAGTAATTTTTATCCCTGTTGATTTAATAATGAATCTTGGAGAGAACTAATATTTTCTGTCTGCTCCAGCACTTTCCTGTCAGTGGTATTACCAAACAACTACGTACTTTTTACCATACCTAATGCCTTTCTAAGATGCAACTGAACTTATATCATAATGAAAGTTCTTAAACCGCAATATTTTTATGGCTTATCTATCTTTCCTATACATAACAATCCAGTTTTTACCTGAATAATTGATTGTAACAGGTAGCTAATTAAATATTTCTTATTTTGTGGTAAAGAAAAATTAGTCCAATTAATTTCAGTTGTATCAAGTGGTCAAGAGAGTGTACACTTGTAGTTCTTGTTTACATGTCACATAACTCTAAAATTCCATTTGCAGAAGTGATCCAGTGCACATTCAAGGCAGCCTGGTTTTTCTGGACACCCTTTGATCAAGAAGTGGTAGGAATTTGAATTGTTTTTGTCAATCCTTTAGTTTTCAATTTCACACTATGCCAATCATCCTACACACTATTCAATTTGCTATTTTTACCCTACATTTAGGACATCGGATCGGATTGGATTGGAAGGTGTGTAGGGGCCTTAACATATGTCCCCATCTTCTTGCCGGGCATTTTACTTCATTATATAGTTTACAAGTAATGTGAAGCAAGTATATCACTACAAAACCCACCAACAGTAACAGGGAAATGCTATCACAGTGTCTTCCAGTCGCCATAAAAGCCATAGCATATAAGAAGTAAACATGGTATAACAAAAGTTTGACTGAATATTGATGTCCATGGTTTGACCTGAATATGTTTTACTTTCATTTACAAAGTTTACAGTTTCATGTAAATCCAATCCTACACTTTTTCAGTGAATCATTTTCTTCTGTTTCTATTTGTATACCTTTTTCATTGCTGTTATCACAGCCATATAGGACTTGTTTCAGTATCTTGCTCTCCCCACACTTCTACTAGACTTGTGTTGATAGAACAACATATACAGTTCCAACATATAATAATCCAGTATTATGAGTTGAAAACACTCCCAGTTGCTTAATGCTAGTCAACTAAATATATTGTTTTTTTTTAACCAAACGTTTAAGCCTAGCTCCTTAAAATTTATAGGAGATCTGAAAGGAAGATGATTAGAAGAATATTTGGGGAGGGGAAGGAAAAAGGAAGCTGGATACATTAGGAGAACAAATGAGTAGGTGTATAGTGTCTATAGTAAACCAACATTAGACGTGGTCATACGTGAGTGAGAAGGCTGCAGTAGTAAGACCACATAGAGAGGTTGGAAGAGGGAAGGGCTGTGAAGAAAGTAGACATGCAGAACCCAGGAAAAGAGAAAAAATGTGTCAGGATGCTGTCATGGAGAATTTGAAAGAGAAAAGTACAAAAGAATTAGACAGTACAGCCAGGAATAGAAAAGAATGAGAGAAACTATAAAGCTTTTGGTGGCTAAGTGGTCTGTCTGAAAGCTATTTAATAATAGTATCCAAGAATTTAATAATAGTAGTAACAATAACAATTCTTGTAGAAATAAAAGCTCAAGCTGAAATAGATATCAGAGGAGACGGTGGAAAATGACAATCATCATCACCCTTGACCTTCTTCAGCTATGTCTCAACTGTTTTAAGTATGTGATTGAGTGTTTCCATTAATAGTGACAAAATCTTGATTTCTTGTATATAAAGTGTTATTACATGGTCAATTTTAATAATTATCAATCTGCTTGTCAGTTAGAATAATTCTGGCTCTTGTGTGTAGCCCTGAACAAATTTAGTTTTTTGGTATGTAAAACAACAAATGCTTAAATTATTTAAATTAAATATAAGCATTTATAAATTGTTGCCCAAGTTTGCAAAATGAACACTGACATCCCTACAAGATCATCATTTTTAGTTTTTGTTAAATGTGTACTATCCACTGTAATGAAATATATATTGCTGCATGACAGAAAATCTACGTTATTATAATTCAAGAATAAGCACTTATAAAATAAAAACAAACTGGTATAAAGAATAATTACTATAATAATTACTAAATAAAAACAGTAAACTGAAATTCTAGATCCAAAGAAATCAAAATCATTAAAACCAAACATACAATCTCTAATAAATAATAGGAAGATGATTATAGTCTAACTTATAGTATAGATATACCCAGATAGAATAGGAGCAGGTAAGGAAAAACCATGGATAAACAAACCCACTGAATCGAAAAATAAATATTGAAAAACAATACCACATTATAAAGGGCCGTAAGTACAAATTACCAAAATTATTTAAAAGAGTCCATAGAAATGAATGGTGAAACCCATAAGAACATGACAAAATAACTAAATATAATTTAATTATAACTCTAAATGTAAACATAAAACCCCAAAAAGATCAAATAAGAAAGGTACAATTCCATAAAATAAAAAGGATGTAACTTAAGTTTAAGTAAAGATGTTAGATATAAAACGACCTCAAGACAAAAGATAAAAGCAATTATGTCATAAGATTATATGACTAAAGGTGGACAAGTGTAACTTATTTTATTGTGAAAAGTGACTACTAATAAGCAAACAGCATAATACCTATCAATGATGAACAAGAAATTGAGTTATTTTTTTATATACAATACATAATTCAACTTGGAAGTGCAGTTGGTAAACAATTAATAATGCAAATTAAGTGATGTTCCTTATTCCCCAAGACTAGATAAAATTATTAGAGATAAGATTAGGGAATACAGTGAATAGTGAGGGGAACCAGGGTAAATCCCTAAATCAATAAACAAAAACAGAAATAGACTGAATAAATGTTAATTTTAATAAACTGTTTAGATGAAGACAGATTTGTTTTGTTGTATTAGAGGTTCATTGAACCCATAGCATTGAATGCTTGGGATTAAATTTAGTTTAAGAGAATACCTTTGTTATGTTTAAATAATGTTAATTAATCATAGACTATGTTGTAGTTAAGTAAGGGCAATTTAGTTGTTAGGATTTTATTGGAATTGTACGTCAGAAAGGGTAATAGCAATCTGAAATAATTGTAAACTTAGTGATAGAACTAACATCAATACACAGGCCAAATTGTAAACCTCACCAACATTATAAATTAATAGTAAATAAGTTAATGAAACAAATTAAATGAATGAAAAATGTTGAATTTAACACACTAACAATTTATTATAAATGTAACAACACTTTGTGAAAATAATTAAGGAATGTATAGGATATTATTAGAAAAAGGCAAGTGTACTAACACTGGGGCCTAGAGAAAAGTCTAAATTGAAGGTAGGGTTCAAATTTGCTAAGTAAATCATTAAATTACTGAGAATGAAAGAAACCAAATCATAATAATTCAATCAATGATCTTGTTTGATGATAATTGGGATCTAACAAATACTGTTAACCGTTTAATTTGTAATGAAGTAAAGGAGGTAAAGGCCTACAAGCAAGTCTTATGTAAATATGACTTTTGAGTTAAAACTACACTAAAATATATCATGTATGGTATTAAATTATGCAGAATTAAATAAGGATTTTGATTATGTAATTAGAATTTAATAAGAATAGATAATAATCAAAATGTAATTTGTAATATAATGTAAAATTCAATTCTTTTGAACAAAATCAAACTAGAGACTTAAGTGTCAGCTGACTGAAAACAATGTAAATTTACTAAGAAATCAGCCAGGACCTTTTGAATGATGAAAAAAACTGGGAGTTGATTGTTAAACGTCAAAGCGAATGCATCAGAATGTTATAGCGAAAAAAATAAAAATTTTTGACAAGAACTAAGCCTAAGAAAAAAAATCTAAAATATGAGTTGTTCATACAAAAATTAACTAATTCAAACCAAACCATTACTTTTATGAAGATTGGCAATTATAAAACAGATATAGAAACGGTTAAGGCACTAATAGAGAAAATTCCACTGTGAAAATCCTCACGACATTCTGGATGAACTATTTGAAACGAGGACACTTTTAACCAACACCTATTACCGAACCAAAAACGGATTACGAACACTGAATAATCACACTACAACGAAGAAATTAATAACTACTGCTCTGATGAGGGACACTTAAATAATACACATTTATTTGGAGGAAAATCATTGAGAAGATCTTTGTATAAATCCGAGGTGAAGGAATCGGCCATTTTGAAGATAAATTACCTTATTTCAAATCCGTCCTGTGACTTCGTTGCGTTGTTTTTGTTGTTACACGTTTCGGGAACTATGTCCCATCATCAGACGTATTACTCGGGAAGAGATCGTCAAATATTAAAATTCATAAAAGTACATTATTTAAACACACGTGTCTGACTCGGTGCGCACCGTGTAACGTTTGGTTGGATACTGAATATTTGGACTTCGTCGAATATTTGAGGTTGTTTATCTCAAGCAAATGCAACACGGTGTCGTACAGTGGGTTGGATTTAAAATTCAATTTATCATTCAGTATGCCATCATGGTTGTTCGTGCTGTTATAACTTTTGTATATTTGAAACTCCTCCAATGCGTCCATGTAGTGACCCTTGTTACAGTAATGTAAAGGTATAAGATTAGACCTTAAATCCGTGTAAGTATGGTTGTTTGAAATCAAATGGCGTGCGTAATTTGACTTAATGTTTTCAAGTGAATATATGTTATTTAAATGTTTGCGTGGTGTGTGTTCTTGAAATCTTTTGATGAAAGGTCTCCCTGTCTGGCCAATATAGAAACTATCACAGTCGTTACATATTAGTTTATATATGCCCGTTTGTATCTCCAAGTGGGTTTGAATATTTGGGCGAACTAATTTCCATAGACTATTATTAGTTTTGAAAGTAGTAGTAATACTGATTTTATTTAATTATTAACTCCTAAAGGCAATGCCTTGTCGCTGTAGCCACGTCACTCTATCCCTTGCGATATTCTTCATTTCTTTATAGGACCCACTATTCACGACACTCATTGTGCTGCGGAAGTATGCAGTTGTTGGTCTTCCTTTGGGCTTCTTCCCCACTACTTTGCCCTCAAAGATGTTAGTTAAAAAAGCACTATGTCTGATCACATGCCCTATCAACTTAATCTTCCTCACCTCTATACTCCTAAGCAGTGTTCTATTCTCATTTATTTCCTCTAAGATCTGTTCATTCGTCTTCCTATCTGTCCAACTAGTTTTTGTCATTCTCCACCAAATCCACATCTCCATTGCCTGAAGTCTGTCACTCTCCACCTTCCCTAAGGTCCACGATTCACACCCATAAGTTAAAACACTCCATACAAATACCTTAACAAACTTTTTCCTTGTTTCAATACTAATATGGTTGCTTGTTAATAAGTTCCTTTTGCTCTGGAATGCTTGTTTTTCCAGAGCTACTCTCCTCTTAATATGGATGTTAAAATTCTGGGCATTATATTGGTGTAAAGTGGTTGAAATGAATGTGGTCTTAGAATTTTTAGCTGGTTCAGGTTTGGACTTTTTATATTTGTGCTTTCTGAGGATGTTATCAATCATTGAACTGTTGTAACCATTGGCTACTTCTATATGTTTTATTGTATTGAGCTCATCGTTGAAATCCTCAATGTAAAGGGGTATCGTTAATAATCTGTGTATGAAGCTATTGTATGCTGCTATTTTTTGTGATCATCCCTTTTCACAAAAAATATCAGCATACAATAGCTTCATACACAGATTATTAACGATACCCCTTGACATTGAGGATTTCAACGATGAGCTCAATACAATAAAACATATAGCAGTAGCCAATGGTTACAACAGTTCAATGATTGATATCCTCAGAAAGCACAAATATAAAAAGTCCAAACCTGAACCAGCTAAAAATTCTAAGACCACATTCATTTCAACCACTTACACCAATATAATGCCCAGAATTTTAACATCCATATTAAATAAAATCAGTATTACTACTACTTTCAAAACTAATAATAGTCTATGGCAATTAGTTCACCCAAATATTCAAACCCACTTGGAGATAAAAACGGGCATTGTAATGCGTAGACTGGTGTTTCCGTGTAAAAACGTGTATATGGTTTTTTTATGTATTAGTGTGGTGTGTTCGTCTCACACCTTGTCGTTACATCAATGGTTGCTGCTAACGAAGTCCGTAGCGTTGTCACAATTATCAGTACAACCTAGTGGAAACCTTACCTGTAATTTCATAGGGGTTTGTGAATCCTGGGTGGCGCCAAGTTGTTTGTTGAAAACAATTAAATTTATGAATTAATGTGTTAGTATTGTGTTTTCAGCGGTGACGGCCGGAGCATTCGAATCGGTTCCCGCCTTTGTACAGCTTACTGTATTGCACAGATAGCGAAAGCGCTAGTTGTCTAATCTGTAAGTTCGCTAACACACACATATATAATACAATTTCCTATGAAATAAAACAATGGTTACACTCTGTACTGTTTCTTTAATAGTGGTTTGGTAATTATGTAATGTGACAATAATATTATAATTTAGTATTTAATAAATTTGCTCCGACATTAAACATGAAACGCATTATCTCAAGTTGACGAAATTGGTTTTGGACGAGCTATTCTGATGCCGTCATGGCTACTGTTTGTTTTTTATACGTCGACTCGTCCAAAATCTGGAGTCCTTTAGATTATAAAGAAAACATTAAATATGGTTACAATAAAAACGTACACTACCGTACATTATCCGTACTTAAATAATATAAAGTGTGGCTACAATTTGTTCTGCAGTGTAGTAATAGGTGTTACAAAAGTTTGCAACCTAGTGCGAGGTAATTTTTTAGTTAACAAGTTTTTCTACGTAAGTTTGTTTTATTTAATCCTTGAAAGAAAATTATTTTTAATTCGTAGTGAGAGTTTGTATAGGTATGAGAAATATTTAAAGTGCTTTTATTCCTGGGATTAGGGTATTCAAATGATACTTATCAGTTCAGAAGGTTGGTGATAGATCGTTGTTCTTTGGAAATGGAAAATTCATCAATTTTGAGTGACTTAGGCTGCTGGCGTCCTTTTCTAATTAGTCTTGGGAATTTCTGCTTTTAATTTTCGTTTATATTGTTTCTGGACATCAGTTAAATGTTATTCCTCTTCATCTCCTTCTCGCTGGTATATGTTTTTGACTTTTGAATATTTTTTAAACTTTTTAAAGTAAAATTTCTGTCATACAAAATCTTGCGTCCCTACTACACAAGCGTCATTGTACGAGTACTGAAAATTAACGGAAAATTAGTAACCAACGGCTTGTTTCTGTGGTAACTCAAACCCTTTGATTGGCTAAGGCATGGTTTATTACCATTGTTATCATATTTGAATTTTTATTCAAAATTACTGTATATTTTCTGATTGATTTTATTCTTCTGTCTTCCTTCCTGAGTATTAAAGATTATCACTATTGTATGTATTTCCTTTCAAAGATTAAAATAATACCTCATAAGGTCATGTCCTATTAGATATTAACTTTTGTACATTTATGTTAACATTTGTTAATTACATATTTCTTTTAATTTAAGTTCTTATTGTAACATTTTTCTTTTAAAATGATTTACACATTATTCTTGGCTAGTTACTTGCCTTAGATTTGTTAATTTCCTTGTGGATTTTATACAATTTGTAATTATTGGTTTTGACAGTTAGGCATTTCAGATGCACTAGTAGCCATTGACTATATTTACTGAATTTGTACAAATGATGTCTCATTTTATTCTAATGTGTTTTGTTTTGTTATTATCCCATTTGTATGGTTCTGTCATTTTCTACATTTACTGATTTTCTAGTGTAATTATATTTCTATTGTCTTAACTTCTTAATTATCTATTTTGCCTTTGTTAATAAAATGGCTACCACTCCCTATTCTTCCTCAATTAAAACATAACATCTAGGCATATGCTCTGTACAAATTCTTCAGTCATATCCTATTCATAAATATAACTACACAATTCTTTAACAATTATTAAGTAAAGTTTGTTTATAACTCATTTCATTAATTACTATTTTTTAGGTGTTAACTAACATCACCTTTTGAATAATTGGTTTTCCCTTACAATCTGGTGTGTTTATTTATTACATTATTAATTTCTTATTTCCTAATTAAACTCTACTCTCAATCCATGTTAACACTAGCTGTTTATCTTTTCATGAGATACTCCCCTTTTAATTACAATCATTTACAATTAATCTTAATTCTCTTAATTAACAACGTTATTATCACTTTCCAGTGTTCATTTCATATTACTAATTGTTTACATTTAGTATTATTATTAAAACCTTATATTTTTAATTACTATTTTGTTTCACTTTTAATCACATAGTGTTTCCTCATCACTCTTCAGTGTTTATTCCACATTATGAAGTGCTTACATCTAATTCTATCATTAAAACCTTATTCTTATTTATTATTTGATTCACTATTAATCAATTATTGTTTATTATTGATTATTGAGCGTTTTATTATCATAAATATGGTTTCTAACCATTTTGGGGTTTCACACTTTCACTATTGCACTTTTTAACTGTTTACATTAAGTGTTTCTTAGTGGGTAATCCCTATAATTATTTCTCTTTGTCACTTTCTCACTATTTCTTTCTTTACAAATATTATACACAGTATTACTAATGTTATTTTTCTATAGATTTTTACTACATCTAACTCTAATTCTTGGGTTAGTGTACTTTTCTTTTTATAATATTACTTTACTGGGTTTTGGTTAAAACAAATACATTAATTATTTAATTGATAATAATATTTATTTCCGGTATTGGATAATTATTGGTTTTATTCCCAATATTATACTTGAGTGTACCATTTCTCCCTTACATATTTATGGTGTTTCTTATCCCTTGGTTTCACTTCATTTCCTTTACACTTAATTAGTTTCATTTTCCTTTTTCTTCCTCTTCTCCTTCGATTTCCATTGGCTTCATTTTAGTTTGGTTCTCCCCTTCTCGTTTGGTTTTATTTTATTTGGTTGTATGAATTCGTTCACTTCCTTCAATTGTCTTTTTTCTTATTTGGTTTCGGTTTTTTCCCTTCTTCTTTGTTTTCCTGTTTGTTTGGTCAATCACTTGGGTTAGGTCATGTCGTCGTTTGTCGTGTCATTGTCCTTACATTTTATTTATATTTAATATTTTATTTTATATGAAGTATATTTATATTTAGCACCATCTTTTTCATCCCTGATATTGGGGTGGCTTATTTGTGTTGTAACACCATATATAAACTAATATGTAACGACTGTGATAGTTTCTATATTGGCCAGACAGGGAGACCTTTCATCAAAAGATTTCAAGAACACACACCACGCAAACATTTAAATAACATATATTCACTTGAAAACATTAAGTCAAATTACGCACACCATTTGATTTCAAACAACCATACTTACACGGATTTAAGATCTAATCTTATACCTTTACATTACTGTAACAAGGGTCACTACATGGACGCATTGGAGGAGTTTCAAATATACAAAAGTTATAACAGCACGAACAACCATGATGGCATACTGAATGATAAATTGAATTTTAAATCCAACCCACTGTACGACACCGCGTTGCATTTGCTTGAGATAAACAACCTGGCAATAACTCGAAGTCCAAATATTCAGTATCCAACCGAACGTTACACGGTGTGCACCGAGTCAGACACGTGTGTTTAAATAATGTACTTTTATGAATTTTAATATCTGACGATCTCTTCCCGAGTGATGCGTCTGATGATGGGACATAGTTCCCAAAACGCGTAACAACAAAAACAACGCAACGAAGTCACAGGACGGATTTGAAATAAGGTAATTTATTATCAATAACGTGACTTGGACCATAATCAATAATGTTTAAACATTTTGAAGAGATGACATGTTGAGACGACTCCAATCAGCTGTGATGACGTCAGGCCATGCGTAGCCTGTGGTTCGAACATTTCCATTTTACTAACATTTTTTATGATAAATATTATTTCTATATTATTAAGTAAGACCTTTTAGTTGTAAGTATTGTACTTTTCAGCATTGCCCTTTTCTGACTTCTGATAACAGTAAAAAGAACCCTATTAATGTTAAAATGTTATTAAATTAAAAAGAAATATCGGTATGGAGAACCATACATGACTTCCATATTCTAAGATTTATATTTAAAATCATTTTCAGCCAAACAGCCAGGCTGTGTCTTACCTGCCTTTTTATTGCTGTATTAAATGAAAAATATTATATTACATTAAAATGAAAAAATTATAATTTTATTGCCTGGCAACAAAATTATTTTATTTTTAACAATTACCATTGTTTCAAAAAGTTTAAATAAATTTTCAAGTACTTTACTCTTGTTAAAACGTAAAAGGTTGCAGGTAAACTACCCCTTCCCCTTAACCGATCTTCACCAAAATCGAAAGTCATTGAGACCTCTACAATTCAGGGACGTATGCAAAAAATTATTTGATTCTGTTTGAATTTGCGGCTGTTATCGTTTGCCATAGAAAATACGCTTGATAAAAAAACGTTGCAGGTAAACTACCCCTTCCCCTTAACCGATCTTCACCAAAAACAATAGGTCTTGAGTACTCTACAAATCAGGGCTGTATGCAAAACATTATTTGATTCTGTTTGAATTTGCGGCTGTTATCGTTTGCCATAGAAAATAAAACGTAAAAGGTTGCAGGTAAACTACCCCTTCCCCTTAACCGATCTTCACCAAAAACAATAGGTCCTGAGTACTCTACAAATCAGGACTGTATGCAAAACATTATTTGATTCTGTTTGAATTTGCGGCTGTTATCGTTTGCCATATAAAATACCCTTGTTAAAAAAACGTTGCAGGTAAACTACCCCTTTCCCTCAACCGATCTTCACCAAAAACAATAGGTCTTGAGAAATCTACAATTCAGGGCTGTATGCGAAACATTATTTGATTCTGTTTGAATTTGCGGCTGTTATCGTTTGCCAAAAAAAAAAATTTCCCTTGATAAAAAAAACCGTTGCAGGTAAACTGCCCCTTCCCCTCAACCGATCTTCACCAAAAACAATAGGTCGCGAGTACTCTACAAATCAGGGCTGTATGCAAAAAATTATTTGATTCTGTTTGAATTTGCGGCAGTTGTCGTTTGCCATAGAAAATACGCATGATAAAAAACGTTGCTGGTAAACTACCCCTTCCCCTCAACCGATCTTCACCAAAAACAATAGGTCTTGAGTACTCTACAAATCAGGGCTGTATGCAGAAAATTATTTGATTCTGTTTGAATTTGCGGCTGTTATCGTTTGCCATAGAAAATACCCTTGTTAAAAAAACGTTGTAGGTAAACTACCCCTTTCCCTTAACCGATCTTCACCAAAAACAAAAGGTATTGAGAACTCTACAATTTAGGGCTGTATGCAAATAATCTTTTCATTCTGTTTGAATTTGCGGCTGTTATCGTTTGCCATAGGAAATACCCTTGTTAAAACATAAAACGTTACAGGTAAACTACCCCTTTCCCTTAACCGATCTTCACCAAAAACAATAGGTCTTGAGAACTCTACAATTCAGGGCTGTATGCGAAACATTATTTGATTCTGTTTGAATTTGCGGCTGTTATCGTTTGCCAAACAAACAAAATTTCCCTTGCTAAAAAAAAACCGTTGCCGGTAAACTACCCCTTTCCCTCAACCGATCTTCACCAAAAACAATAGGTCGCGAGAACTCTGCAAAACCGGGCTGTATGCAAAAAATTATTTGATTCTGTTTGAATTTGCGGCAGTTATCGTTTGCCATAGAAAAAAAATCTACAGACAGACAGACAGACAGACAGACACACAGACACACAGACACAGACACACAGACAGACACACAGACACTTTTCGGAAAACGACTTTTTTTCATGTTTTGAGTGTAGTAGAATCAGAATCTGCAATAATCTCGAACACGATTTTTTTTGCCATCACCATACTTCCATTCCTTAAGGAATATGGAAGTAAAAATTACTCGATGCAAATTGACCTGAGATAAGAGTTTGAGCCGGGAATAACTATTTCGACTCAAAGTCGACTAATCGCAATAAGATCAATAAATTAAATTAAATATTCCATATTTGAGTTTTATTTCTTTATAAAGTTGTAGCACAACGAAGTTTTTACCTTATTCTACAAATTAAGATCATATAGGAAAAGAAGGGAAGAAGTCATCTGGAAGGAGTAATACCAACTTAAATAAAAGTAGCAGAAAAAAGTAATTACAATCATCAATAAAAGGACTTAACAGAACAAAACAAATCGATTCAAAGAATTTACATATAGTCAATTTATAGCCAAAAAGTGTTAAAAAACAAATAGTATGAATATCATATCAATAAAATAATTAGTAGACCCAGTAGGATAAGGAGTAGTAAGGAGTAACAGCCCAGAATAAATAAATTAAAATGACAATCCTCAAAATATGGAGTAGTAAGGATCAACAGAACATAACAAATGAATCAAAATGGAATAATATCAAAATACCCAAAAAACCTATTGTAAAGACATAAAACTCTATAGCAGCAAACAAATAATTAAAAAGAAATTAAACTATATCGGCTATACCAAATTAAATGAAACAACTAGCCCAAAAAAGAGAATCCAATACAAATAATGAGAAATAATGTAAAATTAATTATAATTAAAATAAATGTGATTAAGGGGAACACCCCAAACCAGTTTAAAAAAAAAGACAACAAAAGACAATCATTAATATAAAGTTTTAATGTGTTTATTTATATAATTATTATGTGTTATTATTTTTACTTCCATATTCCTTAAGGAATGGAAGTATGGTGATGGCAAAAAAAATCGTGTTCGAGATTATTGCAGATTCTGATTCTACTACACTCAAAACATGAAAAAAAGTCGTTTTCCGAAAAGTGTCTGTGTGTCTGTCAGTCTGTCTGTCTGTCTGTCTGTCTGTCTGTCTGTCTGTCTGTGTGTCTGTGTGTCTGTAGATTTTTTTTCTATGGCAAACGATAACTGCCGCAAATTCAAACAGAATCAAATAATTTTTTGCATACAGCCCTGATTTGCAGAGTACTCGCGACCTATTGTTTTTAGTGAAGATCGGTTGAGGGAAAGGGGTAGTTTACCTGCAACGGTTTTTTTTTAGCAAGGGTAATTTTGTTTGTTTGGCAAACGATAACAGCCGCAAATTCAAACAGAATCAAATAATGTTTCGCATACAGCCCTGAATTGTAGAGTTCTCAAGATCTGTTGATTTTGGTGAAGATCGGTTAAGGGAAAGGGGTAGTTTACCTGTAACGTTTTATGTTTTAACAAGGGTATTTCCTATGACAAACGATAACAGCCGCAAATTCAAACATAATCAAAAGATTATTTGCATACAGCCCTAAATTGTAGAGTACTCAAGACCTATTGTTTTTGGTGAAGATCGGTTAAGGGGAAGGGGTAGTTTACCTGCAACGTTTTTTTATCAAGCGTATTTTCTATGGCAAACGATAACAGCCGCAAATTCAAACAGAATCAAATAATGTTTTGCATACGTCCCTGAATTGTAGAGGTCTCAATGACTTTCGATTTTGGTGAAGATCGGTTAAGGGGAAGGGGTAGTTTACCTGCAACCTTTTACGTTTTAACAAGAGTAAAGTACTTGAAAATTTATTTAAACTTTTTGAAACAATGGTAATTGTTAAAAATAAAATAATTTTGTTGCCAGGCAATAAAATTATAATTTTTTCATTTTAATGTAATATAATATTTTTCATTTAATACAGCAATAAAAAGGCAGGTTAGACACAGCCTGGCTGTTTGGCTGAAAATGATTTTAAATATAAATCTTAGAATATGGAAGTCATGTATGGTTCTCCATACCGATATTTAGTGTATACCATACAAAATATGTTGATAGTAGGGAATACTAGATGTTAGTATGTAAGAGTTTATTGTATTTGAATCTTGTTAATTAATGTTGTATTTTTGTAAAGTAAGGAAAGGCAAAATAATAATTCAAACGACCCATAAATAGTAAATCAAAAAATATAAAACTAATAAGATGAATTCATAATAACATTGCTAGGAAAATTGAAAATTGATGACCAAGACAAATTCAACTTTGACCATATAAATCAAATCAGAGAATATAAATTTATAGAACCTAGATTAAATTGATATAAATTATCAATTTCAGAATACAAATACTTTATCCTAATGATAACAACGACCTATAATAGTGATTAAAGGAATCAGCATGTAAAATTGACTTAAATGGTGATTGTACAAGAGAATGCCCAAAGGCAGTAAGCAAGCACTAGTAAAATGCAAATAAATTGTTAAATGTTTAAAATAATAGCCAGACATAAAAGGTAAATTACAAGGATTTAATTAGTAATCAAGTGTGAGTAAAATTGTAACATAAAACATATTGGAAACCATTTAATAGGTATTTATGTGAATCAAAATAAGGCCTATAGATAAAGTTCAAAGAATGTAATTCTGAAGCTTAATTCAAACCAAAACAGGTCAAATTTAGTATTAGCTTGTGTAAAATAAAAGCAGGAATATTGTTCTATAATTAGAATTACATAAAAGTACTAAACAAATAATTTATAGCCAATTAAATATAAAATATGACATTTTTACTTCCATATTCCTTAAGGAATGTAAGTATGGTGATGGCAAAAAAAATCGGGTTCGAGATTATTGCAGATTCTGATTCTACTACACTCAAAACATGAAAAAAAGTCGTTTTCCGAAAAGTGTGTGTGTGTGTGTGTGTGTGTGTGTGTGTGTGTGTGTGTGTGTGTGTGTGTGTGTGTGTGTGTGTGTGTGTGTGTGTGTGTGTGTGTGTGTGTGTGTGTGTGTGTGTGTGTGTGTGTGTAGATTTTTTTCTATGGCAAACGATAACTGCCGCAAATTCAAACAGAATCAAATAATTTTTTGCATACAGCCCTGATTTGTAGAGTACTCACGACCTATTGTTTTTGGTGAAGATCGGTTGAGGGAAAGGGGTAGTTTACCTGCAACGGTTTTTTTATCAAGGGAAATTTTTTTTTTGGCAAACGATAACAGCCGCAAATTCAAACAGAATCAAATAATGTTTCGCATACAGCCCTGAATTGTAAAGTTCTCAAGACCTATTGTTTTTGGTGAAGATCGGTTAAGGGAAAGGGGTAGTTTACCTGTAACGTTTTATGTTTTAACAAGGGTATTTCCTATGGCAAACGATAACAGCCGCAAATTCAAACAGAATCAAAAGATTATTTCCATACAGCCCTATATTGTAGAGTTCTCAAGACCTATTGTTTTTGGTGAAGATCGGTTGAGGGAAAGGGGTAGTTTACCGGCAACGTTTTTTTAACAAGGGTATTTTCTATGGCAAACGATAACAGCCGCAAATTCAAAAGAATCAAATAATTTTCTGCATACAGCCCTGATTTGTAGAGTACTCACGACCTATTGTTTTTGGTGAAGATCGGTTGAGGGGAAGGGGTAGTTTACCTGCAACGTTTTTTTGTCAAGCGTATTTTCTATGGCAAACGATAACAGCCGCAAATTCAAACAGAATCAAATAATTTTTTGCATACGTCAGTGAATTGTAGAGGACTCAAGGACTGTCGATTTTGGTGAAGATCGGTTAAGGGGAAGGGGTAGTTTACCTGCAACCTTTTACGTTTTAACAAGAGTAAAGTACTTGAAAATTCATTTAAACTTTTTGAAACAATGGTAATTGTTACAAATAAAATAATTTTGTTGCCAGGCAATAAAATTAAAATTTTTTCATTTTAATGTAAATTATGTTTGAGTTAATATCTTTATATATACAGTGGAACTTGGTTATTACGGCCTCGGCTGTTACGTCAACTCTGGTGTAGCGTTATTTTGTCATAAGTCCGGTCAAACTGATATCTTTAACATTATAAAAATTCCCGGTTTAACGTCACTAAATATTGTACTACTCTGTTATAGCGTCAAATATTTCTCAGATATTTTACTCTAAATTTCATATAAACGTATATATGTGCGCGCGTGCGCTAGCCCATGGCTACAGACATACATTGTATGCAAGCGATAAGCACTGTAACAGGACTGCCGGCGCCAGCCATTTTGCGTGCTCCAACGGATGGCTAGATCGATTTAAGGCCCGACACTCGATTTCCTTTGCAAAAATTTGTGGTGAGGCAAAATGCGTAGATCTGAACGTTACAGGCGATTGGGTGCATAACACTTGGCCAGAAATTAGACGATCATATAAAGATGAAGACATCTTTAATGGACACGAAGCCGGAATTTTTTATAAATTAACTCCAGATAAGACTTTCAAATTTACAAATGAAAAGTGCGTTGGTGGGAAGCTCTCTAAACAAAGAGTTACAGTTTTTGTTTGTGCGAACATGACGGGAACCGAAAAAAGGAAACTTTTAGTTATCGGGAAAAGTTTGCATCCTAGATGTTTTAAAAACATCAAAAAACTTCCTGTAAGTTACACTGCCAACATAAAAGCGTGGACGACTTCTAGTATTTTTGAAGATGACTTCTGTACGTGTGTATGTCACTGAACTCCTCCATGTATAAAATAATATATCGTTCGTGGCAGGTAAGCATATCTCAGTTATGTAATATTTACGTTTCCATTTTATTATTATGCCTACAGCAATAAAAAGGCAGGTAAGACACACACACACACACAATTCACGTTATTTCTGGCCTCACTCATGTTTATTTTCTTACATTTGCACGCTTTTTAAATGGAAAGTGCCGAAACCCATACCAACATAACGCGTGCAAGCCGAAAAAATGGACATCAATTTGCTTCCTGTGGATCGCTGGGCAACGTAACTGCACGTGTTTACAGAGGAACGATTCATAGACAGACTTTTCGTCTTTAGGGAATGAACCCTCTGCAAGATGCTGAGGGTCCATGAGTGACTTCGGAGCGCTCCTTCTTTTTCGCGTGTTTGTTCTGTGAAACATACACTGTAGATTCGCAGCTTTACTCTAAGCAACGCTCAATAGGAAATGTTGAAAATTTATGTCCACAGTGTACCCTCATTCACACTAAACCTGCTCTGATGTTTTAATTACGGACATCATAATATTAAAACTTTGGAAACTTGAGCACTACTTAATGGAGATCAATCATTAACTTATACAAGCCATTAATTTTATGCATATATTTTATATATATGTGTACAACGTTATCGGCAACAAAGAAGTAGTTTTTGTTAAAATTCCTTCCCGGGATATTTGGCCGTAGTCCAATGTTTTCTACAAAACCAGACGTTTCGGCAATGCCATTGACTTCCATCATCAGTGAAAATCGAGTGCGATAACGTGAGGTGGTATATGTTAGTGACCACAGTACTGTGGTTAAGGCTGAAGCAGTAAGTAGAAAGAAGTAGTTTCTATGGTAATATTACATTTCGAAAATGATTTTAAATATAAATCTTAGAATATGGAAGTCATGTATAGTTCTCCATACCGATATTTTACTTCCATATTCCTTAAGGAATGGAAGTATGATGATGGCAAAAAAAATCGTGTTAGAGATTATTGCAGATTCTGATTCTACTACACTCAAAACATGAAAAAAAGTCGTTTTCCGAAGTGTGTGTGTGTGTGTGTGTGTGTGTGTGTGTGTGTGTGTGTGTGTGTGTGTGTGTGTGTGTGTGTGTGTGTGTGTGTGTGTGTGTGTGTGTGTGTGTGTGTGTGTGTGTGTGTGTGTGGATTTTTTTCTATGGCAAACGATAACTGCCGCAAATTCAAACAGAATCAAATAATTTTTTGCATACAGACCTGATTTGTAGAGTACTCACGACCTATTGTTTTTGGTGAAGATCGGTTGAGGGAAAGGGGTAGTTTACCTGCAACGGTTTTTTTTTTATCAAGGGAAATTTTTTTTTTTGGCAAACGATAACAGCCGCAAATTCAAACAGAATCAAATGATTATTTGCATACAGCCCTAAATTGTAGAGTTCTCAAGACCTGTTGTTTTTGGTGAAGATCGGTTAAGGGAAAGGGGTAGTTTACCTACAACGTTTTTTTAACAAGGGTATTTTCTATGGCAAACGATAACAGCCGCAAATTCAAAGAGAATCAAATAATTTTCTGCATACAGCCCTGATTTGTAGAGTACTCAAGACCTATTGTTTTTGGTGAAGATCGGTTGAGGGGAAGGGGTAGTTTACCTGCAACGTTTTTTTATCAAGCGTATTTTCTATGGCAAACGATAACAGCCGCAAATTCAAACATAATCAAATAATTTTTTGCATACTTCAGTGAATTGTAGAGGACTCTAGGAATTTTGATTTTGGTGAAGATCGGTTAAGGGGAAGGGGTTGTTTACCTGCAACCTTTTACGTTTTAACAAGAGTAAAGTACTTGAAAATTTATTTAAACTTTTTCAAACAATGGTAATTGATAAAAATAAAATAATTTTGTTGCCAGGCAACAAAATTATAGTTTTTTCATTTATGTATTTTTTTCTCAGTTATGTACTGTTTACGTTTCCATTTTATTGTTATGACTACCGCTATGAAAAGGCAGGGAAGACACACACACACACACACACACACACACACACACACACACACACACACACACACACACAGTTCGCGTTATTTTTGGCCTCATTCATGTTTATTTTCTTACATTTGCACGGTTTTTAAATGGAAAGTGCCGAACCCATACCAACATAACGCATGCAAGCCGAAAAAGTGTCCAGCGTGGATAGCGATTTCCTTCCTGTGGATCGCTGGGCAGTGTAACTGCACGTGTTTACAGAGGAATGATTCATAGACAGACTTTTCGTCTTTAGGGAATATTTAGGTAATATTTCATTTCGAAAATGATTTTAAATATAAATCTTAGAATATGGAAGTCATGTATGGTTCTCCATACCGATATTTTCAATAAGATTGAATTATTTGATAGGAACAGCTGATCCATGAACAATGAGAAATGATACCAAAATCTTATAGAATTTTCTATATGAAGGAACAAATGTAATTAGAAAAAAAAATAAAATAAAAGTTTAGAAAATAAAAATACCAATATTATTAACCAACATAATAAAAACCATAAAAAATTCATTTCAGCTAATTATACTGGCTTGTTGCCAAATATTTTAAAATCTGTTTTTAAAAGTAAAGGTTATACTATTTCATTCAAAACCTGTAATAATTTAAAAAAAAAATTTCAAAACTAAAATAAATATTCCTTTAAAAAATAAATCAGGTGTCTATAAAATTAAATGCGATAATTGTGCAGCATTCTACATTGGCCAATCCGGCAGAGATTTTTACACAAGATTTTTAGAGCACATTCCAAAAACAAATAATAATAATTCCAGTTATGCACAACATTTAATAGAAAATGATCATAGTTATACTAGTTTCGAAAACAATTTCGTGGCGTTGCATACTTGCAAGAAGGGTAAATTAATGGATAGTCTAGAGGAGTTCGAAATATACAAAGCTACAAAAAACGCAATGACCAAAAATAACATATTAAACGATCAAATGAACTTCGGTTCTAATAACCTGTTTGACACTGCTATACGGTTGAATGATAAGTATAGCCAGTCGTGAGGAAGTCGTAATACAGCGTGCATGCATGCGGACGCTCCAAGCGATTCCGTTGTTACGTTTTTGTTTATATATATTTTATTTAAAAGATTTTAAATATTTTAAAATTATGACAAACCACAAATTGTGGTATACATTTAAAGTTTGATAATTGTGTACCTGAAGATGGGATTTTATCCCGAAACGCGTCATTAACCGACAGCAGCTAGTGTCACTAAGGTGGACCGAATAAGGTAATTTAATTATATTAAATATAATTAGTCGATTGTTAAAAGCCAAACAGAACGGACGTGTCGAATACATTTCAGAGAATTATGAACGGAAATTTTTAACTAACACAACCAAGATATATGATGAGTTTACAAAAGATAAAAGAATATAAATTAAAGCAAAGAATACTATAATAACGGTCATTGAAACCTTAAACTAAATTAAACAATACTAAATCAAGCTGTCACTATGTATAGACAAGACTGAAGAACGAAATTAAACTCAGATAACCAGAACCCGATTGCAGGGAACTATTGGACACAACACAACTATTACCGAACAAAATCCAGTGGATGAATCCAACTACACACTACAACTTGTGGATATTCCAATAACAACATCACTGAAGAGGAATTAACCAATGGAGACGTTTAGTTGAAGGAAAATATCGTAGATGAATTCACATCGCAGATCAACTCATTATGGCAGCCATCTTGTGGTTCCATTCGCACAGGCTGATGGGAGAGAACGAGTGACGTCGAAGCAAACATCTTGTATCGTATTATTAAATTTTTCTATACATTATACTTTAACATTTTGTCTATTTAATGAATAAGTTTTTTTTTATAATTTGTAAGTATTGAATTCTCTTGCTTTCCTGACTATTTCTACAGTTAAAAGAACCCTTATACTATACTAATTTAATTGAATATTAATTTATATGTAATAATCGAACTGGAACTTAATCTCGAATCAGACTCGAGCCAGTCGCGGCAATTCAAACAATTACTTTGAACCTAATAAACTTAATTATTGTTGAAACGTTGTTTTATGGATTATTTGAGTAATAAATTAAATTACATTAATTATTAAATGCTAACATGAACTTCTGAAGGAAAGGAACGAGCAGAAGAAGAAGTACAGATACTGAATTGGCCGCTACATGCAATCGATGTGGCCAAGAAAATCTATATAACGCGAAGAAATAAATAACTCTTCATCAGAGTTTACACAGTTATTAATCAGTATTTTTTATTAATTGTACATAAACCAATTAAAAACAATTACACCAATTAAAATTAATTAATGACATTAAAAAATAACAAATAAAATAATAAAAAAAATTGTATTAACCAATTATCATCTAAATTATTATTTGTAAAAAAAATAAAATAAATTAAATTCATTTATTTACAAATTGGCGTCCAACGTGGGGCTTAAAATGGAAATTTGTAGGCCTATAAGATAAAGACGATTTGCTCAATTTCCTATTTTAGCTTGGCAGCTGTTAACAGGTCAGGAAGGTAGAAAAAATGCCGAAGAGATCAACATCGAAGAAAAGGGCGGCAGAACTCGAAAAGGAAATAGACTTGGAGAACAAGGAGGCGACTCCAGTGGAAGATATGGAGATCACATTACCTCCGGCGGAACCGAACCAGCCCGCACTCCAGGAGAAACAGTTAGAGAAACCCACCACAACAGAAGATGCGAAATTGGATAGGATAATGGATAAGATGATGGAAGGGTTCAGGATAATGATGGAGAAAATGGAGGAAACCAGTAAGGAAATGAGAGAGAATAACAAATCCATGATTAAGAAAATGGATGAGCACAACCAATCATTAAAGGATATTTTTAAAAAATGGGGAGATAATAAATGATAATAAAAGGTGGAGTGAAGAATTAAGAAATGATAGGACCAAAGAAATAAAAAATGATAGCAAACCGGAAACAGAAGAATTACCAAAAGATAAAAACATCGAACATCTGAATCAGAAAATAGAAGATAATGGAGTGAAGAACCAAATAATTAAGAAAACGACAGAAAGAGGAATCATACGTCCCAACAAACTAAAAAATACACGGGAAGAATTGGATATGGTTAGGAGTGGTCTAGTTAATATAGATAATCTCTCAATTATCAATCACAGAGAAGGAATGAATGTGAAGAATTATAGAAGGAACTTAATGAAGATGTTCGAAAGGAATACACCCGAAATAGAAATATATTATAAAATATCCGTGAGATCACTTATCATAAATGTACCAATGACATCCTGGTTTAATAAACCATATGATAGAATGATTTATATAAGACTTGAAACAAGCGAAAGGATAACAGAAGAAAAAATGAAATACAAGGAAGAAGCGAGAAATGTCACAAGAAAAGAAATAATTATGAAGACAATGGTAGTCCGGACAATAAGGACAACTGAGATTATGGACCACGGCTAAATTAAATACCACACACCATGAAGAAAAGGGACGGATGTTATGATAACCGATTACAGAAAAACCCGTTGGAAAGAGAAGAAAAATAATAGGAATAAGAAAAATAAAGAAACAAAACCAAGAGGTCTTATAAAAATAATAATAAAAAAATATTTTGATGAAGGAGAGACATAAAAATTCTAAAGGGAGTAAGATCATCTTACAAATTATCTAGAAGAAGTTATTTTGAATTAAATAAATACCATAAAAATTCTAAAATGAGTAAGATCATCTTACAGCTTATCTAGGAGAAGATACTTTGAATTAAATAAATAACATAAGAAAATTCTAAAATGAGTAAGACCATCTTGCAGTTAATATCAGGGAAAATATGTTAAATCAAATAAGATAAACCATCTAAATTCTAAGAATAAATAAGGACATCTTATAGTATATATCAAGGAAATTATTTTAAATGAAATAAGAAAGGAAAATAAATAAATTATCTCAATACTAAAATAGATAAAAACAGTTTACAGAATACATTTCAGAAGTACTTTGTTTTGTATCAATTAATAAAGAGAGAGAATGAAATAAGATTTCAAAGGCTTAAAAAATAATAAGTACAACATAGTTAAAGAAATTGAATTGAAATAATTTTACAAAGAAATTTTTTTATCACAATTATGAAGGCTGAACAAGACTACTCGAAACAAATATATAAATGAAATACTTATCGAAACAATAATGTTACAGAACTGTTAAGTAAAAAGTAAATAAGAATCCATATAGTGTATATATTTTCAATGTAATAAGTTGATGAAACCCCAAAACAAAATAAGATCATAGAAGAATAAATAGGAGAACCAATTAACCAAAGCAGATAAGGAAATGGTATTAAAACCAGACATTATGCCATGAGCAATAACATAATTAATAAAACAACAAATGAAAAAAAACTATATACATAAACATGTGCTACCCAAAAAGTAAACGAGAAACAGGCTGTGTCAACAACTAACTAAAATAGCAGAATTTCACAAAAGGAAGGCTGAAATGGATATTATGACATGTACCTAGTGATAAGTAATATAGAATGAGCTTTAAAAATGTAAGGATAACCATATGGATAGAAATATTAAGTAATCTGAATATTTATGAAGTGATGAATCTAAATATATTTATTGTTAGTCAAAATGGACTACTTTTTATAATTGATATTTTAATAACTGGATGTAGATAATTCCACCAGTTTTTTATGATTAAGCAGAGATGATAATTCCTCTGAGCTCAAATGAGTGAAGTTTGGTCAGCAGAGCATGTAGCCGAAAAAGTGCCACTCTGAACTGTTCCAGCTCACATGTAAGGGAATGTTAGGGAGTAAATATATAAATGAAGAAACACTAAATAAGAAGGGGAAAATATATATATTAAATAATAAAAGGATAAATCAGATTAAAAAGAACTATCTCATAAGAGTAAAATAAAAAGTAAAGACAGCCAAAATACATATCAACTTAGAGCTCAACCAAAAGAAACAGGTATATCAGGGTAAACCAAGCCAAGAATATACCAAAGACGAATGTCAGAAGCAATTAGTTCACTCACACTAAAAGTATGAGCTGAACTAATCACTTTTACAGGGGGCATTTGTAGCACAACGAAGTTTTTACCTTATTCTACAAATTAAGATCATATAGGAAAAGAAGGGAAGAAGTCATCTGGAAGGAGTAATATCAACTTAAATAAAAGTAGCAGAAAAAAAGTAATTACAATCATCAATAAAAGGACTTAACAGAACAAAACAAATCGATTCAAAGAATTTACATATAGTCAATTTATAGCCAGAAAGTGTTAAAAAAGAAATAGTATGAATATTGTAATAGAACGTGTTTATGGTGTTTAAGTTTTGGTGTAGTGTTACAAAAATATAAATATGTGTTCTTGAAAGAAATTAAAATTGTTTGTTTAAAAATTTTTTCTAATTAAAAAAAAATTTTATTGATTAATTAATTAGAAACAATTAATTAATTAATGTTCGTGAAGTTCCAAAACGTCTCTCACTTATTTAAAAAATTTTATAAGCTTTTCTGTATTTTTTAAGAAACTCCAACCACTTATAAGATTGTCTCCAGATACAATCGATCTTTGTTTACTTTCAGTTTTGGAGGTTATCTTCCTTCAATGTGGTGAAATTCTCGTAGTAGATGTATTTAAATTATAGTATGTGTAAATTGCTATGTTTAGAAAAGAAAGAACTGTTTTAAGATGAAAAGTATAAATTATTTATTTAACAATTGTTTAAAAAGACTCTTGTCGATATTAAAATCGACTCTCAGGGTATCGAATGTTACAAGTTTTTATATAAAATACAATAAGGTTCTTCTAACTGCTATTTATTGGAAAAGTCAGAGAAATCGGGCAAAGATTAAAAAAGTATAACGTTACAATAATAATTCTTAATACTAAAGTACATATATTCAATTGAAAAGATTAAAATAAATAAATTGATTGCGAACCGTGTCGCTGACAAACTAGGAGGCGCTGTTCAGTTGAGTGGTGATGAAAAGCAAATGGCCACCGTCGAAGCTGTCAATCGTTCCTTCGTAGATTTGGCGTTCAAATAAAGATATTTTCTTGCCGAATTCACGTCCTGGTGTCGGCAAATCTTCCATCTGATGTTGGTGTAGTGTCTCTGGTTAAGTTTCTGTGTTGTATTTTGAAAAGTGGTGTATTTATAAGTCAGTTCACTTTTTGTCGATCAGGCACTATTCGATGGTTATGTTATATACTGTTTTATGGTGTTTTAAATGTTATTTCACTGTCGTTTTGATGCTATATAATGTTAGTTAGTCCTTTGTAAGTGTTTATGTCACTGTGTCGATGTTGTGAAATGTTTTTTGTCGCCACTCGCGATTTTCAAATTCGTATCATACACTGACTCGCCATTACGGTACTAGAAACTAGGTTAAATTGTTTTAATTTCTCGTGTCAAGTGTCCCGTACAACGTTCAATAATCAACTCTCTACTTCCTTCACTTGCGATTAAAATCTTAGCCAAAGCAATATTATTCCTTACATTGTTCGAATTTTACTTTGCATCCTGTGCTTGTATTAAAGTTACATTATATAACTGCTTAAACTTTGGTTATTATTCAAATTTATTAGCTAGTTGTTACTTAATTTGATATCGAATAATGCCGTTTTATTATGTTTTTTATCTAAAATTGGTAATTTTACCTTCATTTTGTATCTTGTAAATTTTCAAAATCAGCTTCCTGTCATTATGCAAATTCTGCCATTTTTAAGTTATATTTATGATTATTAATCTCATATTGTAATAAAAGGTTTATATTCCCTTAATTTCTTGCAATTATATGAATTGGTTGAGTTTTAAAATATTATGTTGGAGTATATGACTCCCCTCTCCAAATTTTTGAGTTCTGTCATTTCCATTTTTATTTATAATCCTGGCTATAATTTTACAAAATCTTTCTAAGTTATATTTCTAATTATATGGCTTCATTTCTGGTTTATGTTATCTAAATCCCTTCAGTTTAAATGCATTTAAGTACTTAATTTCTCAGTTTTAATGATGTTTAGTTTTCACCATTTTGCCTAGATTCCTAACAAATTTTTCATACAAAATTTTATATAAACAATATATATTTAGTTATACCCTCTCTGACTTTTTAACATTGTAATATAAATTAAACATTTTCTCTATTAAACATAACAACAATTAGTATCTGTTTCAATCCTATAAACAGATAAGAAATAATTTTAAATAATGGTTGTCTTCAAACTAATTAGACATTTTTTATAAACAAAGTTTAATACTAAAACAGAAATATTATTTATAAAGAATTTTTTTTACCAGCTAACATCTTATTTAACCATTAACACCAATATAAGTAATAAACGTTTTTACAATGGGATGTTAGTAGTTCTAAACTGGTTTAAATGTCCTTATCACTAATACATTTTTAAAATTCTTATTTCAACTAAACAAAACCTTATTCCTATATTCTTATTTACTATTTCTTATACTAAATTGAATTATGCAGTTTTTAAACTGTTTTTAATATGGTTTAGGGTAATTGTACCCTGTCACTTTATGTCTGCATCTGTTTTTGTTCATTTTTAAAGAAATGTCATTTCAAACAGATTGACAGCTTGATATTATTACATGTATTATATCCACTCTGTACAAATCATAAGTCACTAAAAAGTTGTATTTTTCATTATCTACACAGTTTGTGGATGCCAAGGTTGAAACATAAGGTTTATTTTTTATAATACACAAACTAGCACTGGTTCACTTTACACTCTTGATGCTATTTCTAAATGGTTGTTTAGTCTTATTAACATCAAGAAATTGGTTTGTGGGTTACAATGAAGATTTGTTCTTTGGGTATTATATTATTGTTTCACCTTGGTCCACTGGCAACTCTTACTCTATACACTTTTATTCTTAATTTTATTGTACATATGGTTTCTTTTCATGAATACTTCGTTATACTTTTATTATTGTGGTTTTTATTTATTTTGGGATATGGGGATATGGGTGTTTTTTATAAGAGCATTCCTTCTTCTTCTGGATGCTGTCTTCTTCTTCTTTCTTCAATGATGTCTTCTTTTCTTCTGGCTTCTTAGGATTGTATGTTCTTCATCTTCTTCTGGATGTCATCGGGTTTCTTGGGGTTACTTCTTCATCTACTCTTCTGGTTAATTAAATACATCACCCTTTATGGTGGTTCTTGCCTTGTTCTGGGTTCTTTTTCATTTATTCCTCATACTCGTTGTGGGTTTAGTAATACTCTGTGTTGCTTCCTTATTTACTCCTTACCTTCTTGGGTTATATTTTAAAACCTTGAGTTATTAAACTGGTTTTGATGATTCATCACTAGTAACATTGCTTTTATACAAACTTATACTTTTAATATCAATGATTGTTCTGCACGGTTGCTCTGAATCAATTCTTTATATAATTTAATGCTTTCTTCAGATTTAATGTTATTATATTATATTATTTTAATGATCAATGCCATTCATTATTATGTGTTTATCTGTCATGCTACAATATCATATCAATAAAATAATTAGTAGACCCAGTAAGATACGGAGTAGTAAGGAATAACAGCCCAGAATAAATAAATTAAAATGACAATCCTCAAAATATGAAGTAGTAAGGATCAACAGAACATAACAAATGAATCAAATTGGAATAATATCAAAATACCCAAAAAACCTATTGTAAAGACATAAAACTCTATAGCAGCAAACAAATAATTAAAAAGAAATTAAACTATATCGGCTATACCAAATTAAATGAAACAACTAGCCCAAAAAATAGAATCCAATACAAATAATGAGAAATAATGTAAAATTAATTATAATTAAAATAAATGTGATTAAGGGGAACACCCCAAACCAGTTTTAAAAAAAAGACAACAAAAGACAATCATTAATATAAAGTTTTAATGTGTTTATTTATATAATTATTATGTGTTATTATTTTTAGTGTATACCATACAAAATATGTTGATAGTAGGGAATACTAGATGTTAGTATGTAAGAGTTTATTGTATTTGAATCTTGTTAATTAATGTTGTATTTTTGTAAAGTAAGGAAAGGCAAAATAATAATTCAAACGACCCATAAATAGTAAATCAAAAAATTAAAACTAATAAGATGAATTCATAATAACATTGCTAGGAAAATTGAAAATTGATGACCAAGACAAATTCAACTTTGACCATATAAATCAAATCAGAGAATATAAATTTATAGAACCTAGATTAAATTGATATAAATTATCATTTTCAGAATACAAATACTTTATCCTAATGATAACAACGGCCTATAATAGTGATTAAAGGAATCAGCATGTAAAATTGACTTAAATGGTGATTGTACAAGAGAATGCCCAAAGGCAGTAAGCAAGCACTAGTAAAATGCAAATAAATTGTTAAATGTTTAAAATAATAGCCAGACATAAAAGGTAAATTACAAGGATTTAATTAGTAATCAAGTGTGAGTAAAATTGTAACATAAAACATATTGGAAACCATTTAAAAGGTATTTATGTGAATCAAAATAAGGCCTATAGATAAATTTCAAAGAATGTAATTCTGAAGCTTAATTCACACCAAAACAGGTCAAATTTAGTATTAGCTTGTGTAAAATAAAAGCAGGAATATTGTTCTATAGTTAGAATTACACAAAAGTACTAAACAAATAATTTATAGCCAATTAAATATAAAATATGACATTTTTTTCAATAAGATTGAATTATTTGATAGGAACAGCTGATCCATGAACAATGAGAAATGATACCAAAATCTTATAGAATTTTCTATATGAAGGAACAAATATAATTAGTTGATTGTTAAAAGCCAAACAGAACGGACGTGTCGAATACATTTCAGAGAATTATGAACGGAAATTTTTAACTAACACAACCAAGATATATGATGAGTTTACAGAAGATAAAAGAATATAAATTAAAGCAAAGAATACTATAATAACGGTCATTGAAACCTTAAACTAAATTAAACATAACATTCCCTATCACGTGGGCTGGGGCAGTTCAGAGGGGCACTCTGCTGGCCATACACCACTTCTACAGTTTGAGTCCAGAGGCACATTCATCTCTGCTCAAAAAACATAATGCTGCTGGAATTATCTTCAGTCAGTCATCGAATAAATAAATAAAAAGTAGTCTCATTTTCGACTAATAAAAATATCTTTGGATTCTTCACTTCGTAGTTTCTCAGATTATCTCACATTTTCTATCTTAATAAATCTTCTTAATTCTTATTATACTCATTATATATATTTTTTTTTTCTGAACTCTTAACTCGTCTGATATATTTATTTTAATTATGGTTGAAAACTTCTCTTAATAATTCTTGTTACTAGTTATAGTGTAACTCTTTTTCTTCTCCATCTGAATTCTCTTTATACTTCCTTCTGGTTAATCACAGTGTTAGCATGGTCTTTATATATAGTATTTTCTTATTCATTATTTGAATGGTCTTATTTTATTATATTTAATTTTTTAAATTTGTATCTTTATATTAGATATTCAGGTTGTTATTTTGATCATTTTATTTAAACATTTTGTTCTTTCCTTTCTCTGAGAAAGTTATTAATCCGCCTTCGCATTCATTAACATTAATTCATTTATATTATATTTCATGTGGTACTTCTTCTCTTTGCATTTCATATAGGTCTTATTATTATTATTGGTTCAAAATCATCTTCTCCATATGTTTGGTATGAGTTGTTCTTCTTTGCTTCTTCAGAACTGAGTAATATCGTATTCCTTTTTCTTGCTTAACTGATTCCATTATCGTTTCATAAGTAATGAGTCATAGGTTGTTCTCATTATTATTTTATTATTTTTCTTTTTTGGATTTTTTTATAATTTTATTATAATAACAGATTCTTCTCTTTGTTTCCAAATTATTGCCTTCTCTTGTATATCACACTCTTTTTTGTTATTCTTCTCTACTCCTTCAAATGCTAGATATTCACATTTATTCTGGATTATATTTAATTCTTTTTCCTGAATTAATCATTTTATTTTCTTCTAAATTTAATTATAAATGGCACATATTTATTTTTAGAACTTTTTTAGTTTTATGCAAAATTCAAACTCTTCTTTTTATTTAATTCCAAAACATTTCTCATAAATCATTGTAATAAGTTGATCTTATTTTGTTTTAAAGTTTTGACGTTTTATCAAAATTCAAATTCTGTTTAATTCATTTATTCCCAAAATTGTTTCCTTCAAAATTGTTTATAGTAAGATGTGCTTACTTAATTTTTAATTTTTTGTTATATATAATTCTAAATTCTAATGCTTCCTTTTTAATTATTCCAAATGGTTTCTCTTCAAAATTGTGTTTAGTAAGGTGATCTTACAATTATTTCTGAATTTTTTGGTATTTCTCTAAATTCAAATTCTTCTTAATTATTTACCATAAAGTTTTTTCACAAAATTAGTTATAGTAAGTTGGTCTTACTTTATTTTTAAATTTTTTGTATCTTAAATTCCAAAATCTTTCTTTTATTTTGCCATAAAGTTTTTTCTCAAAAATATTTGGTAGTAAGATGTTCTTACAATTATTTTTGAATTTGTTTTATTGTTAAATTCAAAAATCCCTTTCTTTTATTTTCCCAAAAAGTTTTTCTCATAAATATTTGGTAGTAAGATGTTCTTACAATTATTTTAGAATTTTTAGTGTATTAAATTCAAAATTCCAAACTCATTCTTCATAGTACTTTTTTATGGATGCTTGATTGTACACACCTTTAACTCTTCCGGAAACTATCTCTCTCAGTTCATACGTATTATTATGATTATCCTTTACCACAACATATGGGCCAGTATAGAGCAACAATAACTTTTTGGTTATCCCTTCTAGGGTGCTGGGCAGTTCTCGATTTTTTAAGAGAACTTTCTCACCCTCTTTGTATGTTATTATACGCCCTATTGCCTTTTGATATTTGGCTTGCCGTTTCTCTTGGTCTTCGGCCACCTTGGTATAGAATCTCAACTGGTTAAATTTGCGATCATTGTTTGGTGGAAACTCGATTATTTCTTCAATTTCTCGGGGAGTTGGCTTCTCATACATGGCGGAGTAAGGGGTAATTCCTATAGCTGGATGGTGGGCGAAATTTAGGAATTTCTCTGTTGCTGCTAAGTACTCTTGCCACTTTTTCTGTTGGTTGTGACAGTACGTCCGTAAGATCCTACCCACTTCTCTCAGTACCCTTTCAGCCAGATTACTACTTGGGTGGTAGACTGATGTCTTATAGGTTTTGATCCCAAGTGATAATAATGTGTCTTCGCCATCTCCTCCCCTTAAATTGCGTACCATGGTCGGTAATAATGGAAGATGGTCTACCGATCTCTGGCACATACAAATCCATGATTACCGCAAGAACTTTCGCTGTTGTTGCACGATTAACCGGATATAGCTTTATGTACTTTGTATAATGGTCCATGATTATTATTAGGTACTTATACCTGTGCCGACCGCCGCTACGGGGAAATGGCCCGCAGATATCCAAGAACACTTTTTCTAGTTTTGTATTTGAGGTAATAGGTATCATTATACCCTCTTTCTTCTCATTGTTTATCTTGACGCATTGGCAAATATTACAGGACTTTAGGTAATTTCTCACCTTTCGGTTGATATTCTTTATTTTGCAGTTTTCTTCTAAAGCCTGTATCACTTTTAGCGCTCCCATGTGGCCATACCTGATATGATAATCTACTATGACTTCCTTTTCGATTTGGTGTGGAATTATCACCTTCCATGTCTCTTCATCCAAAGCCGTTTTTATGAATAATATTCCTTTATTTATATGGTAGTATTTGGAAACGGTGTCATCGTCGGCTTCCAATCAACTCATGATGTTTTTCAGTTTAGGGTCAGACTGTTGGTGGATACGGATCTTTACTAATAGAGCTTGTAGATCGGATCTGGTTTTAAATAGGTTGTAAATTTTAACCAAGCTCTCCTTCTCTCCCTCGAAGGTCTGGTCTTCCAAATTTATCCGTGATAATACATCTGCTACCACATTCTTTTTTCCCGGAATATACTCCCATTTTAAATCATATTCTTGTAGGGCGACACCAATCTAGCCATCTAGCCAATCGGCCGTGACTCAATTTGCACCTACGTAGAAACGAGATGGATTTATGATCAGTACGAACAGTGACTTGATACCCGAGAATGTATGTTCGGAACTTGCTGCATGCGAACACCACACTAAGCAATTCCTTTTCGGTTACATTATAATTCTTTTCGCATTGATTCAGCGTGCGACTAGCGAAGCTTATTACCAGATGTTGACCCTCCTCATCTTCCTGGTATAGAGTTGTTCCTAAGCTTATGTCGCTAGCATCGCAATTTAAAAAGAATGGTTTCTTAAAATCCGGGTGACGAAGTATAACGCTCTCCAGAAACTTTTCTTTTATCAAGCGGAAGGTAATATCTTGTTCCTCACCCCAGGTCCATTTGTTTTTAGCAGATAATTGTGGTTGAAACTTGGCTGTCAACTCGGAATATCTGTTCTGAAACTTTCTGTAATAGTTACAGAGTCCGAGGAAAGATTGTAACTGTTTCCTGTTTCTTGGTTGCGGGAACTTCTGAATTGCCTCCACTTTCTCTGCTGACGGGGTAATACCTCTATCATCTAGATTGAAACCTAAGAATTGTACTTCGCGCGCAATGAACTTGGATTTCTCCAACTTCAAAGTTATGTTGTTTTGCGCTAACTTGCTTAGTACATATTCTACTCTATAACAGTGTTCCTCCCAGGTTTCTGACGTAATGAGTAAGTCGTCTACATAGACTGTGGTAAATTGGAGTGCTGCTTGTACAAGTATTTGGTCCATACATGCCACAAAGATGGCGACAGAATTTACAAGTCCGAAGGGCAGTCTCTTGAACTGGTAATTGCGCCCTTCGAAAATGAACGCCACGTACTGACGGCTTTGTGGATGCAACTCCACTTGCCAATAACCACATACAGTGTCCCAGGTACTGATAAAGTTAGTGCCGTGAAAACGTTTTAGTATCTCCTCTATTTCACCGGGTGAGGTTCGGTCATTCACAATGGTTTTATTCAGCTCGCGCGCATCTAAACAGAGCCGGACTTGTCCGTCTTTCTTGGGAACAGCAATAATTGGACTAGTGTAAGGAGATTGACTAATCTCAATTATGTCATTTTCAATCATTTTATTAATTTCTGTTCTCACGGCCTCTTTTAACGAATGCGCGATCGGATATGACCTCCGGTTAAACTCCACGTTTTCTTTGAATTCAAGTTTGCACTGATAGTTTTTAACCTTACCTGGTTCGTCTGAAAACACTGCTTTGTACTTCTCATATACACTGACTAAACTATCTGCTAAATGTACAGGTATTTTTTCGTTATTGGTTCCGCACCGGAAATCCCGTATCTCTTGTATTTTTACTGACCATAAATCCTCTCCTCCATTGTTGTATACAATTGGTTTATGAAGGGGGCTGTTCCTTATAAGATTTATTTTACGAAGTTGTTGGTGTATTGGGCTGGGAAGTATATTTGCGCCTCCTACCAAATTTGCGATCCATGTTATTCCGTCTGGGAAAAGTGATACTCTCTCTAGGTTAAGGTCGATAATGGCGGAGTACCTTCTTAGAATATCGCAACCTACCAGTATATCAAATGGTAATCCGGTGGCGATCAAAAATTCCATGTCCAAAGCTATATCACGGCTAACGACACTTACGGAAACTTGCTTCCTAATGGTTTTGTTCTGGCGGCCAGTTGCACCTATTAATACAATGTTATTCACTGGTAACATTGGCAAAGTTTTCCCACATTCTCTCTGTATCCTTTCCAGTTCATTGGCATTTATAATGGAAATATTGGCACCTGTTTCAATCATGATTTTTGCGGGAATTCCTTCTACCTCCGCTGTTATATATAATATTTCGTTATTATTATTATTATTGAGGCTCTTTTCGTTCTCCTCTATAAGTTCGGTTCTAATATCTTTCAGGTAATGGTTACTAATTATCGTGATGTTCTTTGCACTGGTTGCTTGTTGCAACTCATCTTTATTTAACCCAGGAAGTTGAAGCAGTAACGGGTCGTAATCGTTAATTACTGCCTCCTCCCGTTTAAAGTATTGTGGTCATCGTTTGGACTAGGATTGACCGAGGTATCGTTCGGGAAACTCTGTGTCGTTTCCTGCCGCTCTGTACCCTGTTCGAGGTTTATTTCCCTGTTTTGTTGTCAGCCAAGATCCTCCAGGCTGGTACTTCTTCTTCCTTGTTTGTGGCGTGGACCATCCCGTTCCGCACTTCTCCATCTTCTGTCTCCACCGTGGAAGCTGTTCCTCCGTGGTTGGTAGTACCTTCTCGGACCGCGATCTTCCGCTCTTATAAAATTAACCCTCGGGCGTGACACTCTATTATTATTATTATTATAATTATTATTATAATAATTTCTATTTGGTTGGTAATGTCTATCATTATTACCGGGGTAAGGATTTCTCTGACTATACGGGCTGTTAGGGGGCTGATTATAATTGTTCCGGTTATTAGGATAGGTGTTGTTGTTCCTAATACCGTTTGCGTTGCCATTAAAATTGTGGTTATTACGCGGCGGGTTATTATTGCCGTCGTAATTACTAGGCTGGTTTCGGTTTCCGGGATGGTTATTGCCGTTATTAGGGTACTGATTCGTTCTCGCCTTCGGTCGTTCATTCCTCCTCCTGCTCTGGCGGTAGTATTCTTCATTTTCGTACCCTTCCAGTAATTCCGTCATGGCCTGTACCGTCTTGATCTGGCTACCTCTCCTTGCCCTGACAATATCTTCATCGTAATGTAATGATAGGAGAGTTTATTTACCAGGCACTCTTCGGGTATAGCCGGCTCGAGGTGTTTCGCCATGCACACCTTTCCTAGGAAATAGGCGGTCATGCTATTGCCTATTTGTGCCCGGTATCGTCCGTACAGATGTTATCTCGGATCAGGTTCTGGGTTGTTTCAGACCAGTATTTTGATTTGAACATTCTTCGGAACTGCTGGTAGTCGGCAATCTCGCTACGGTTAGCCATCCACCAATTATCAGTCATCTCCCTGAATGACTCGTCCAATATTTCCTGGTTATGGCTCCATTGAGTTACTCTATGTTTGGCGAAGTACTCATCTACCCTCGCCAGGAACTCCATCGGTTTCCGCTTGTACTGCCGGAAGTTGAGCCATTCTCGGCTTTCGTTGATGGGCAATCCGGTGAAATGAGTTGGTCTATTTCTTAAAGCTTCCATCTCTTCTTGGCTTTGCCGTACTTGACCCGTGATATTGGTCATAGCCTCTTGCATCCCATCACACCGTTCCGCGACTTGGTTCCGTACTCTCCCGAATTCTTCTTGAGTCTCCTTCTGTTGTTCTTCCACTTTCCTGCGACTATGCTCTTCTATATTTGTAAACTTGATGTTTACTACTTCCTTAAATTCTTGTACCTCCTTTTCGGTCTGGTTGCACTTCCCGTCAATTTCTCGGATCTGTCGATTCACCATTATGTTTTCTTCTTCTAATTTTTTATTCATAGCTTTCTTGTTAACGTTGATTTCCTTGTTCAGTTCTTCTCTTAACAATTCCATTCTTTCGTCAAGTTTGTCCAGATTCTCCTGATTGACCTCCCTTAATTCTTCTCTTAACATTTGGTTGTCCTCTCTCAATTCTTCCAATTTCTCCCCCATCTTCTCTTCCATTTTCTTGTTATTCTCCTCCAATTTGTCTTCCATCTTTTTGCTGGTTTCTTCCATTTTCTCTTCCATCTTCTTACTGTTTTCCTCCAGTTTCTCTTCCATCGTCTTATTGTTTTCCTCCAGTTTCTCTTCCATCTTCTTATTGTTTTCCTCCAGTTTCTCTTCCATCTTCTTATTGTTTTCCTCCAGTTTCTCTTCCATCTTCTTATTTGTCTCATCAATTTTCTTACTCAAATCTTCCTTCAAAGATTGGTTATCACTTCCCATTTTCTTACTCAAGTCTTCCTTCAATTCCTTACTCATTGATTTGTTATCCTCTTTCATTTGTAGGAACATTTCCATCATCTTATCTAGAATCGGATCTTTTGTTGTTTTGGGTTTTTTTAGTTCCTTCCGGACATTGACTTCCCCTGTTTGTGTGGGCATCTCAGGTTGTTCTTCTGGTTGTGCAGATTGTTTCGACAATACTGGTGGCAATGACCTTTCCATATCTTCTATTGGCGTCGCCTCTTTATTTTCCATGTCCATGTCGATTTCCTTTTCGGCTTCCGCCGCCCGTTTTTTTGAGGTTGCACGTCGTTGCATTTTTCCCTCTCTCTGGCTTTATAGCTGCTGCCCAACTCCAATTAGTGATTGGGCAGATTGTAGTGGCCTTTCAATCGCTAATTAAAGCCCCTCAGTTGTGCGCCAATTTGTAATAGAATGTGTTTATGGTGTTTAAGTTTTGGTGTAGTGTTACAAAAATATAAATATGTGTTCTTGAAAGAAATTAAAATTGTTTGTTTAAAAATTTTTTCTAATTAAAAAATTTTTTTTTATTGATTAATTAATTAGAAACAATTAATTAATTGATGTTTGTGAAGTTCCAAAACGTCTCTCACTTGTTTAAAAAATTTTATAAGCTTTTCTGTATTTTTTAAGAAACTCCAACCACTTATAAGATTGTCTCCAGATACAATCGATCTTTGTTTACTTTCAGTTTTGGAGGTTATCTTCCTTCAATGTGGTGATTCTCGTAGTAGATGTATTTAAATTATAGTATGTGTAAATTGCTATGTTTAGAAAAGAAAGAACTGTTTTAAGATGAAAAGTATAAATTATTTATTTAACAATTGTTTAAAAAGACTCTTGTCGATATTAAAATCGACTCTCAGGGTATCGAATGTTACAAGTTTTTATATAAAATACAATAAGGTTCTTCTAACTGCTATTTATTGGAAAAGTCAGAGAAATCGGGCAAAGATTAAAAAAGTATAACGTTACAATAATAATTCTTAATACTAAAGTACATATATTCAATTGAAAAGATTAAAATAAATAAATTGATTGCGAACCGTGTCGCTGACAAACTAGGAGGCGCTGTTCAGTTGAGTGGTGATGAAAAGCAAATGGCCACCGTCGAAGCTGTCAATCGTTCCTTCGTAGATTTGGCGTTCAAATAAAGATATTTTCTTGCCGAATTCACGTCCTGGTGTCGGCAAATCTTCCATCTGATGTTGGTGTAGTGTCTCTGGTTAAGTTTCTGTGTTGTATTTTGAAAAGTGGTGTATTTATAAGTCAGTTCACTTTTTGTCGATCAGGCACTATTCGATGGTTATGTTATATACTGTTTTATGGTGTTTTAAATGTTATTTCACTGTCGTTTTGATGCTATATAATGTTAGTTAGTCCTTTGTAAGTGTTTATGTCACTGTGTCGATGTTGTGAAATGTTTTTTGTCGCCACTCGCGATTTTCAAATTCGTATCATACACTGACTCGCCATTACGGTACTAGAAACTAGGTTAAATTGTTTTCATTTCTCGTGTCAAGTGTCCCGTACAACGTTAAAGCAATATTATTCCTTACATTGTTCGAATTTTACTTTGCATCCTGTGCTTGTATTAAAGTTACATTATATAACTGCTTAAACTTTGGTTATTATTCAAATTTATTAGCTAGTTGTTACTTAATTTTATCCTTCAGTTCATTCGGCGTATTTTGATATCGAATAATGCCGTTTTATTATGTTTTTTATCTAAAATTGGTAATTTTACCTTCATTTTGTATCTTGTAAATTTTCAAAATCAGCTTCCTGTCATTATGCAAATTCTGCCATTTTTAAGTTATATTTATGATTATTAATCTCATATTGTAATAAAATTTTTATATTCCCTTAATTTCTTGCAATTATATGAATTGGTTAAGTTTTAAAATATTATGTTGGAATATATGACTCCCCTCTCCAAATTTTTGAGTTCTGTCATTTCCATTTTTATTTATAATCCTGGCTATAATTTTACAAAATCTTTCTAAGTTATATTTCTAATTATATGGCTTCATTTCTGGTTTATGTTATCTAAATCCCTTCAGTTTAAATGCATTTAAGTACTTAATTTCTCAGTTTTAATGATGTTTAGTTTTCATCATTTTGCCTAGATTCCTAACAAATTTTTCATACAAATTTTTATATAAACAATATATATTTAGTTATACCCTCTCTGACTTTTTAACATTGTAATATAAATTAAACATTTTTTCTATTAAACACAACAACAATTAGTATCTGTTTCAATACTATAAACAGATAAGAAATAATTTTAAATAATGGTTGTCTTCAAACTAATTAGACATTTTTTATAAACAAAGTTTAATACTAAAACAGAAATATTATTTATAAAGAATTTTTTTTACCAGCTAACATCTTATTTAACCATTAACACCAATATAAGTAATAAACGTTTTTACAATGGGATGTTAGTAGTTCTAAACTGGTTTAAATGTCCTTATCACTAATACATTTTTAAAATTCTTATTTCAACTAAACAAAACCTTATTCCTATATTCTTATTTACTATTTCTTATACTAAATTGAATTATGCAGTTTTTAAACTGTTTTTAATATGGTTTAGGGTAATTGTACCCTGTCACTTTATGTCTGCATCTGTTTTTGTTCATTTTTAAAGAAATGTCATTTCAAACAGATTGACAGCTTGATATTATTATATGTATTATATCCACTCTGTACAAATCATAAGTCACTAAAAAGTTGTATTTTTCATTATCTACACAGTTTGTGGATGCCAAGGTTGAAACATAAGGTTTATTTTTTATAATACACAAACTAGCACTGGTTCACTTTACACTCTTGATGCTATTTCTAAATGGTTGTTTAGTCTTATTAACATCAAGAAATTGGTTTGTGGGTTACAATGAAGATTTGTTCTTTGGGTATTATATTATTGTTTCACCTTGGTCCACTGGCAACTCTTACTCTATACACTTTTATTCTTAATTTTATTGTACATATGGTTTCTTTTCATGAATACTTCGTTATACTTTTATTATTGTGGTTTTTATTTATTTTGGGATATGGGGATATGGGTGTTTTTTATAAGAGCATTCCTTCTTCTTCTGGATGCTGTCTTCTTCTTCTTTCTTCAATGATGTCTTCTTTTCTTCTGGCTTCTTAGGATTGTATGTTCTTCATCTTCTTCTGGATGTCATCGGGTTTCTTGGGGTTACTTCTTCATCTACTCTTCTGGTTAATTAAATACATCACCCTTTATGGTGGTTCTTGCCTGGTTCTAGGTTTCTTTTTCATTTATTCCTCATACTCGTTGTGGGTTTAGTAATACTCTGTGTTGCTTCCTTATTTACTCCTTACCTTCCTGGGTTATATTTTAAAACCTTGAGTCATTAAACTGGTTTTGATGATTCATCACTAGTAACATTGCTTTTATACGAACTTATACTTTTAATATCAATGATTGTTCTGCACGGTTGCTCTGAATTAATTCTTTATATTATTTTAATGCTTTCTTCGGATTTAATGTTATTATATTATATTATTTTAATGATCAATGCCATTCATTATTATGTGTTTATCTGTCATGCTACAATATCATATCAATAAAATAATTAGTAGACCCAGTAAGATATGGAGTAGTAAGGAGTAACAGCCAAGAATAAATAAATTAAAATGACAATCCTCAAAATATGAAGTAGTAGGAATCAACAGAACATAACAAATGAATCAAAATGGAATAATATCAAAATACCCAAAAAACCTATTGTAAAGACATAAAACTCTATAGCAGCAAACAAATAATTAAAAAGAAATTAAACTATATCGGCTACACCAAATTAAATGAAACAACTAGCCCAAAAAAGAGAATCCAATACAAATAATGAGAAATAATGTAAAATTAATTATAATTAAAATAAATGTGATTAAGGGGAACACCCCAAACCAGTTTTAAAAAAAAGACAACAAAAGACAATCATTAATATAAAGTTTTAATGTGTTTATTTACATAATTATTATGTGTTATTATTTTTAGTGTATACCATACAAAATATGTTGATAGTAGGGAATACTAGATGTTAGTATGTAAGAGTTTATTGTATTTGAATCTTGTTAATTAATGTTGTATTTTTGTAAAGTAAGGAAAGGCAAAATAATAATTCAAACGACCCATAAATAGTAAATCAAAAAATTAAAACTAATAAGATGAATTCATAATAACATTGCTAGGAAAATTGAAAATTGATGACCAAGACAAATTCAACTTTGACCATATAAATCAAATCAGAGAATATAAATTTATAGAACCTAGATTAAATTGATATAAATTATCATTTTCAGAATACAAATACTTTATCCTAATGATAACAACGGCCTATAATAGTGATTAAAGGAATCAGCATGTAAAATTGACTTAAATGGTGATTGTACAAGAGAATGCCCAAAGGCAGTAAGCAAGCACTAGTAAAATGCAAATAAATTGTTAAATGTTTAAAATAATAGCCAGACATAAAAGGTAAATTACAAGGATTTAATTAGTAATCAAGTGTGAGTAAAATTGTAACATAAAACATATTGGAAACCATTTAATAGGTATTTATGTGAATCAAAATAAGGCCTATAGATAAATTTCAAAGAATGTAATTCTGAAGCTTAATTCACACCAAAACAGGTCAAATTTAGTATTAGCTTGTGTAAAATAAAAGCAGGAATATTGTTCTATAGTTAGAATTACATAAAATTACTAAACAAATAATTTATAGCCAATTAAATATAAAATATGACATTTTTTTCAATAAGATTGAATTATTTGATAGGAACAGCTGATCCATGAACAATGAGAAATGATACCAAAATCTTATAGAATTTTCTATATGAAGGAACAAATATAATTAGTTGATTGTTAAAAGCCAAACAGAACGGACGTGTCGAATACATTTCAGAGAATTATGAACGGAAATTTTTAACTAACACAACCAAGATATATGATGAGTTTACAAAAGATAAAAGAATATAAATTAAAGCAAAGAATACTATAATAACGGTCATTGAAACCTTAAACTAAATTAAACAATACTAAATCAAGCTGTCACTATGTATAGACAAGACTGAAGAACGAAATTAAACTCAGATAACCAGAACCCGATTGCAGGGAACTATTGGACACAACACAACTATTACCGAACAAAATCCAGTGGATGAATCCAACTACACACTACAACTTGTGGATATTCCAATAACAACATCACTGAAGAGGAATTAACCAATGGAGACGTTTAGTTGAAGGAAAATCTCGTAGATGAATTCACATCGCAGATCAACTCATTATGGCAGCCATCTTGTGGTTCCATTCGCACAGGCTGACGGGAGAGAACGAGTGACGTCGAAGCAAACATCTTGTATCGTATTATTAAATTTTTCTATACATTATACTTTAACATTTTGTCTATTTAATGAATAAGTTTTTTTTTATAATTTGTAAGTATTGAATTCTCTTGCTTTTCCTGACTATTTCTACAGTTAAAAGAACCCTTATACTATACTAATTTAATTGAATATTAATTTATATGTAATAATCGAACTGGAACTTAATCTCGAATCAGACTCGAGCCAGTCGCGGCAATTCAAACAATTACTTTGAACCTAATAAACTTAATTATTGTTGAAACGTTGTTTTATGGATTATTTGAGTAATAAATTAAATTACATTAATTATTAAATGCTAACGTGAACTTCTGAAGGAAAGGAACGAGCAGAAGAAGAAGTACAGATACTGAATTGGCCGCTACATGCAATCGATGTGGCCAAGAAAATCTATTTAACACGAAGAAATAAATAACTCTTCATCAGAGTTTACACAGTTATTAATCAGTATTTTTTATTAATTGAACATAAACCAATTAAAACAATTACACCAATTAAAATTAATTAATGACATAAAAATAACAAATAAAATAATAAAAAAAATTTTATTAACCAATTATTATCTAAATGATTATTTGTAAAAAAAAAAAATTCGTTTATTTACAAAGTATATAATTAAAAGAATTTCAGATATTGTAACATGACCGAGACGCTCGCCTCGTTCAAGCCCCGCGATGGAAGCCACTTTGTAAGACGACGCTTTTTATGGCTTTAATCAAATCAAGTCCCACTGTTTGGGCTAGCCACTTGGTCACCAGACCGCTGTATGCCGGTCGTTACAAAAGAATAAAAATACAATGTATATGGAAAATTCAATAATTATAGAATTTTCAAATAATAAATTAATTTTGTTTATGTTTATAGAGGTATGTATAAGAGAAAAATCTGTTTTTTAAAAGGTTCTGGTAAAATTTTAATAACAGGTAGGTATTTATTGACCGTCGAACACTTCTTGAAGATTTGCACCAAGTCTGGAGTTAAATAGATTAACTCCAGGTAATAATCGATTGGTGACTTTTCTGACTGGTCCAATATCTTGTTCAAAATAGAATATATTCTTCTCACTTAATTCCTTCAGCCTTATAAATACCCTTAAATTACCCTGTGAAATAAGTACAGATACAAAATAATGGAAATATAAAGATTTATTGACAATTTTAAATTAATAATCGATATTTTATCGATGGAGAGCAATTATCGACTCTGTCTCGGGAATTATCGATTGTGTCATACAGAACAAAATTTATGATATTTAATATATTATAAGACAGGTTCTTTGAGCGATTAGAATTAATAGTCAGAGAAGGGTGACGAGAAAGTATAACATTAACAATTAACACAAATACAATAATTATTATTCAATAAAATTTAAATAATTCTAATATGTAATGTGTATGATCGTTGTCGTACCATACGCAGACGATGACGTCACTGCCGGATAAAGAAGGCCGGCTCTGTAGAATTAAAAGATGGCCGCTACTAGTTCTGGCGTAGTTAATGTGAACTCGGCATGTCCCAAAATCACGACAAAATTACCTTCGTCAAGGTCTAAAATGTCCCCGCACTGGTGTAATATGTCTGTTAATCTATTTGGTGTATTCTGGTGAAGTGTTCTGTGTAAACTTGCGTTAGTTAGTTTATTTTCTATGTGTTCAACTTCTACGGTTAAGTTCTCAAATTATTGGTTAGGATTTGCAGAATAAATCAGTTGAAATATAGTGTTTTACTTGTTTCTATCACTCGTATTATGTAGTTAAGTATTTGTTTTCACTATTGTCGTGAATGTATGAACAGCTTTAGCTTTAAAAAGTGTCTAAACCGTTTAACTCTCGTTCACTGATTTCAATGGCTAAACGCTAGTACCATCTTTCTCGATTTTTTAAAGAAGCGTTCTTTTACACAACTGTCCAGCTTGATATTCAACAAAAGACTAATTAACTTGGTCATAAATCTTGCCCAGTTAATCCTTGAAAAAGTATTGTTAACATTTTTCGACTTCCCATACATATGATAAAATATTACATTATGTATAGAATTTATCTATTTTATTACTCACTTTTATGAATTATTAACCTTATTATTGGTTTAATCATCTCATTCCCTTTAAATTGATGTATTATAGTCCATATCTGTAGGTATTTTGTGGAAATTAAGAAATTTCTTTACTTTATGGAAATATAGGCTCAAAATTGGATTTCCGTCTTTATACAAAATCCCCTCCATTTAAATATTATTAATACTATTATAATAAATTTTAATTAGTCATATTCCTCTTCCTTTCCTTAAATACATATAAATTACACCTTTGAACTGGTTTTTTGTGTTAATCTGTAAATTTGACATTGCTCTTTAAAATTAATTAATTTATATATTTTGACAATTTACAAAATGTTAAGGTATATTTCCTTATTATCATTTTAATTCATAGGATCATTCCTAGTAGTGGTTAATTGTGTTATCTTATATAAATCTTGGTAGTTTACAGGATTTATTAAGTGAATTATACTATTTTATTTTGGTTCTCTGATTTCACCAAATGGCCTAGATTTTAGAATTTTATATTTCTTTCTTTCTCCAATAATTTAAACTTAATTCCTCCTCTGACTTTACATAATTACAATTATATGAAAATAACATGATTTATAACTTATTGTGTTGTGTAGTAGTTAATTAACACTACATATTTAAAATAAATAATTATGAACATGGTTTAGCAATCTGCACAATTGAACATATTGCAGATATGGTTTGAACATATATCTTTTAACTATTTTTGAGCTAACATAGCATACCTATTAGAACATTATTACTGGTATGTAGGTTATTATTTATCAAACATAATTCTTTTTAAAACACATAACATAAATCTTATTTTCTAATAAACCTTACAAATACATTTATTTAACACATTGATTTTATGACTGTGAAATAACAGTCTATTTAAACATGTTACACTTATTCATACTATATTAGTACCAGTCCTTTCTGGTTTAAACCATTATTGTTGTGATCCCCTACATAAGTAAACATTAACTCCCATACTCTATTTATTATCATTTTTACAAATGTCTTGTAAATAAAGATTTACATTAAAATAATAAAATACTGGAAACCTTCCATTTTATTATTTTATTATGCTGTTTATTATTAGATTTTAAAGTTGTGATATAGCATACTACTAAGTTATAGTATCACCAACTTTAAGTTTATTGCATTTTTTAAAAAACACTTACACAAATTCACTTTCACTGTTGGTTCTGATATTTTGAGTCTTATTATCTCAGACCAGACCTTTAGTAATCATGGACCGTTAAGACTAGTTTATTTTCTTTATTACACAATAGCTTTAGCCGGTGCACTTCTTATAACGCTATACAACACTTTAGTTTTCTCAATAATTACATTTTATAAGATTTTGGGTGTGTTATACTTTCTTTTGCATAGTTTTTGTGGATTTGGGATTGATAGTAGTTTATATAATAATAGGTTTTACTACGGTGTTTCTTTCATACTATTTCTTCCTCTCCTCCTGTCTTCCTTCTTGTCCTTCTTCGTATCTTCCTTCTGGTATTCATTCTTGTCCCTCTTCTAGTCTTCATTCTTGTCCCTCGTCTAGTCTTCACTCTTCTGTTCTTCCTTCCTCATTCTTGGGTAAACCAAGGTACTTGGTGTTATCACGACTGAGGTTTAGTTTGGAGCATTTAATTTATTCACTGAACTGACTTTATTCTTCTATACAGGTTTCAGGGTATTGTTTTCTTCCTGTTCACAAACTTTATTCTTCCCTCTTCTTGTTTTTAGGGTATTTTGGTATTCACCACTCTTTAATTGAGTCTCTTTTTTCTTTTATATGGTCTTATATAACTGGTTTACTGCTCTGAGCTTCCTGGGTAACTTACTGGTATTATACTATGATTTGATGAATTGCTTCGATACTTTCTTTGGTTTTTTTTTAAAACAGTGGTTTTTATATATAATGTAGTGAGGATTTTTATCTTATTGTGGTTCATTCCTCTGATTTATTTAAATGTCATTCAATATTATTATAACATTTGTTGGTGTAATTAAACTTTATGATTTCACATGACTTAAAATGTAGTGGATTTTCTGTCACGCTACAGAATGCCCTTCTCCAGAAGTAATTTTTTCAGACTATACTTGCTTTGTCTGAAACAATTGCTTATGATAGTTATTCAAGGTTTGTTATTATTTTGGACTTCCTTCCATTTTAAAATTTTCTTATTTATATTTGAGTTTATATCATTCTCACTTGATCTTCCTTGATACTAATAGTCTTCTGAGTTTCATATTTATTATTTCATTTTTATATTTCTTCTTAGTATTTTCTCCTTGGGATATTTTCTCCCTATCGTTCCCTACTTTGTGAGCTGGTTCAGTTCAGAGAGGCACTGTACGCTACTTTCCTCTGCTGTCCAATACTCACACATATTTGAGTACAGAGGCAAATCATCTCTGCTCAAAAAACATATTAATCCTGCTGGAATTATCATCAGACAGATTAAAAAAAATTATTCAGAATAGTACACATTTGTTACTATTTAAAAAATATCTTTGGGATACTTCACTTATTACTTATTATACTTCTCAGAGATTTTAATATTTCTATCTCAGTTGTTCATCTGACTTATTATCTGGATGTTTCTTTCATTTGATATTATGGTAGGAAGCTCTTCTATTATTACATTTTTCAACTTTTATTATCATATAAATCTTTTGGTTATAAATTCTTTATTACCTTCTGGTTTTTTTTTTTTATAATCTGCATTATTTATAGTAGCATATCTTTATGACATTTTTAGACTGTTTCATCGTTCTTAAAATTTCCACTTGTTCTATTTTCTAGAATTTGTATAACTGTCATTATCATAATTGTCATTTAATTCATAAATCATTTTATATTAATTCGTTTAATTACATAAATTTTTGACATTATTTTCACATTATTCCGGTCATTGCTATTATACTTGCAAATGATGTTTTTTTTTTTATTAATTTCATTATGAGGTCATATTTTCTCCTCATACCACTTAAAGTTTCATTCTCTCATAATTCCAAAGAAGTTTTTGTACTTTATTTTATTCAATCACTTAAATCGTATTAAAGAATTTTTTCTTTTTTATTTCCTTCAACACCATTTTACAGAAAGGTTTTTACTCTTCATATTGAACTTAGACATGATTATACTGTCTAGAATTATTTGTTTTAATTCTAAATCTGTTTCCTCTTATTCATCCCATTATGATCCTTTGTTACCATGGTAATTATCTTCTATGCTTACCATAAATATGGTAGGAAATCTCATCAGTTTATTTCACCATAGTGTTTTATTTATAATTGGTTGGTAAGTTGTACTTATACTTGGTTTGGGAAACTTGATTTATTCATAATTCAAAATTCACTCTTCTTATATTATTCTGTGACGTTTTCTCAAATAATTTGTATGTAAGGTGGGCTTACATGTGTTTTGGCTGGTTTTATTTCTCTAAACTCTCTTGGTATTATTGTCAAAATGTTTCTCTTCAAATAAATATTTAGTAATCTGTCCTTACTTGTTTTTGACCTTAGATGGTTTTATTTCTAAATTCTCTCCTTCTTTATTATTATATTATAGCCATAAAGTTTTTCTTCAAATATTTGTTATGTAAAGTGGGCTTACATTTGTTTTTAGAATTTGGTTGGTTTACATTCAAAATTCTGTTTTATATATCTTCTTCCAAAATGTTCCTTCTCAAACAAATTGTATGTAATTGGCTTACATTATGTTTTTAGAATTTAGGGGTTTTTAACATTCGAAATTCTTCTTCTATCATTGCCATAAAATTTTCCTTCAAATATATTTTTTATGTAAGGTGATCTTACGTATTTTAGAATTTTGGGGTTTTTAACTCTAATTCTTCTGTATTCTTGCCATAAAATTTTCTAATAATTGTAGATAATATGTGCTTATATTTCTTTTTAGAATTTGGCTGTTTTTAATCATAAAATTTCTTCATGGATGCCTGGTTAAAGACACCCTTGACTTTACTTGAACTTATTTCTTTGATTTCGTAGGTGTTGTTGTTATTGTCTTTTGAGACGATATAGGGACCAGTATACAGGAGCAATAACTTTTTTGTTATCCCCTCTAAGGAACTGGGTAATTCCCTATTCTTCAACAACACCTTCTCTCCAACGGTATAATGAATAACCTTACCCATGCATTTATTGTATTTGTTCCGCCGTTTCTCCTGATCTTCGGCCACCTTATTACAAAATTGAATTTTATCAAATCTATATTTATGTTCTCTGGGGAACTCCAAGATATCTGCAATCTCTCTAGGGGGTTGTCTCTCGTACATTGCGGAGTATGGGGTTATTCCTATGGCTGGATGGTAGGCCAGGTTGAGGAATTCTTCAGTGGCCTCCAAGTATTCTTGCCACCTTCTCTGCTGATCATGGCAATATGTTCTTAATAGGCGCCCCACCTCTCGCAAGACTCTTTCGGCCGGGTTACTGCTTGGGTGGTATACGGATGTCTTGTATGTGTGAACCCCCATGGACAGCAGTGTATCCCGCCATCTCCTCCCCTTGAATTGCGTTCCGTGGTCGGTTATGATCGATACCGGTTTTCCGACGGTTGGGAAGTACTGGTCGATCAGGATATTAAGAACTTTCTTCGTAGTCGCCCGATTTGCTGGGTATAGCTTTACGAACTTAGTGTAATGGTCCATAATGATGACGATATATCTGTATCGGTGGCGGCCTCCACTGCGGGGAAATGGCCCGCAGATATCCAGGAATACCTTCTCAAGTTTAGACTGCGATATTATTAGAATCATCTGCCCTTCTCTTTTCTCGTTATTAGTTTTTACGAGTTGGCAGATGCGACAGTTTCTAATATACCTCCGTACCTTCCGATTGATGTCCTTTATATAGCAGTTTTCTTCCAGGGCCTTTACCACCTTTAAAGCGCCCATATGCCCATATCGAACATGATAACTGATCACTATCTCTTTCTCGATATGGGTTGGAATTATTACCTTCCACTCCTCCTTAAATAATGATGGTTTGGAAAACAGGATTCCCTTATGTATAGTGTAATATCGGGAGATGGTCTCATCTCCTGCTTCCAATCTTGAGATAATAGTTGTTTAAACTTTGTACTGTTTTATCAGCTGTAAGCAGTCTACTAACATTGCACGGCATGCGCGGATGACGTAACGCTTTTATCAAACCTTGCAACCGGCCAGCCTAGCCGACTGCAAGCCAGTATTAGTTCAGTTTATAACACGACTCCGAGCGCAACTCTCGTTAAACACATCTCTTACAGCCGCGGCTTTTGGCTATTATTCAGCATACATTTATAACATTCAACTTTAATCATCTACCTGCGTCCATCTACCATGGACCACGATTTCATTCAAAATTAATCTCGGGCATTATCGCCTCAAATGCTTCCGCACGTGCCGATCGTAACTAACAAACCAAATTATTCAATAAACGCATGTTCAATATCTTAAATACAGTCCACTTCTTTCTAACAAACAAATCCAGCCTTCCTTATTAGCGTCTTTGGAATAACTCGCGATTCTTCAAGAGCTTCCAAACCGCATCATTTTTGGTCCCACCGGACCGGATTTTACATTTCAGGCCAAAAACGACATCATTTTTGGTCCAACCAGGCAGGATTTCATATTTTCAGGCCAAAACAAACTACATCATTTTTGGTCCCAACGGCACAGATTTCTCATACCTGAGTACACAGGCGACAGCATTTATTTATATACATCATTTCTGGAAAAACCAATCTGAAGTTAATCACGACAGACGGGCATCATTTTCGTCCTGAGCGACACCATTATCGTGAATCACGTCGCAGTCATCTCGACAAGATTCGGCCAAGCAGTAGACCAGAGACGACGGGACGAAACAGGACAACATTTACGAGATTCCACAGCTTTAATTGATGGAGGGTACAACATGAGGCAACGGCTGACCGGCAGAGACAGGAGGTGTAGCAGCTCCAAACGGGATCGAAGCCAGCTTCATCACGAATGGATCGACGGCCACGTGACTATAAACTTTACCTATATTTGATTTATTTTTAATAATATTTCACCCAGTGTGTATTTTTTGACATATTTATATAAACAATTAACTTATTACACAATATAAATTAATAGATGGTTGGCAGCTCATTATCAGTCAGAACTTTAAAGATAAAGCTATACTTTGTAATAATTTAGATTTATAATTTCAATAATTTAACTGCCAACGAGTTTGATTAGTTAGAGAGAGTAAGTTTATGTTCAAACCAACGATCGCTAGCCACCAAACGTATTTAAACTCATTCAAAATTAAGTTTGTGGTTCACATGCTCGATGCTCAATTGTTTCTAAATATCTTTCCCTTTTTTATCTTAAACTGTAATAATGGCCGATGTTAGGGCTCTGATAAAAAAACGAGGTACAATTAAGGCCTCAATATTCCGAATAAATACCTTCGCGGATAATTTTGATGTGTTAAACAGCGATCCTCATGCGCTCAAAATAAAACTGCGTCATTTGATGGAATTATCCACCAAATATGATGAGATACAGTCACAAATCGAGGCTGAGGAAGCAGACGTTGCGTCAACAAGTGATAGAGTGCAAACGGAGGACGATCTCTGTGCTATAGAATGTAAATTGCAACACTTGTTGGAGCAATCTGAGCACTTGAACCAAAAACCACTAATTAATACTGATGGTAAACAGCCTAAAACAACCCCCATTCAATTGGAACCAATAAAATTACCACGGTTCGAGGGTAGTATTGTGGAATGGCAACATTATTACCATATTTTTATGGAACTAATTCATGTCAGAACAGACCTGACAGATATACAGAAGCTTCATTATTTGCACTCGTCATTACATGGCGAGGCGCTTAACGTAATAAAATCATTACCCATAACACATGAGAATTACGCGGTGGCTATCGATCTGTTGAGGAATAGATATGATAGTAAGCTGATTGTCTCCGCTCACCACGTGTGGAATGTCCTAGACGTACCATTAGTTCAGCAGGAATCCCAAGGTAGCATATCGCAATTTATTGATCAAATCTCTGGAAATATAAACGCTTTAAATAATCTCAAACTGCCAGTCAACACATTTGAGATTATTGTCGTAAATTATCTAGCCAAAAAACTTGACAGTTACACTTTACGTTTGTGGAAAGAGAGTTTATCGGAGCATAAACTCCCTGATTTTAATAATTTTATAAATTTTTTAAATTCACGTAGGAAACTACTGCAAAATATCGATAACGCGACTAGCCCAACGAGCAGGTTGAACAAAAGCGATAAGTCTCCTTATCGCAAAGCAGTTAAACAGATAAGCACTCCAAAGGGCGCATTCCACTCACATATTAGAAATAATTTATGCAGGCTATGTAACGGTGGACATAGACTTAGCGATTGCCCACAATTTATATCGCTGTCTATCCCTGATAGAAAAAATGCGTTACTAAAAAACAAACTTTGCTTAAACTGTCTCCGTTCGGGACACGAGGGTTCAAAATGTCCCTCCAAATTTTCATGTAAAAAATGTTCTAGGCGTCACCACACCATGATTCATGTCCCCAACAGGGACGTAACTTCTGTTAACAACCAGTGCTCACTGAAATCACAGACCAATAAATCGGTATTGTTATCTACCGCCGTCTGTATGACATACAATAAAGTCGGCAAAAAATTTCCCGTTAGGATATTACTGGATTCCGGTTCTCAAGCGAACTTTTGCACAATGGATTTCGCCCGCAGGTTGGGCCTCCAATTAGTTAAATCGCAATTGCCCATCACGGGTATAAACAACCCGCTTTCCCAGGCTGACTTCAGCACTAATGTAAGGCTACATTCACGCTATAAACCCTTCACGTTAAACGTACATTGTGCCGTATTACCCAGTATAACTAATAATTTACCGGCGGAGTCGTTCAATCTTACCTCTTTAAATTTACCCAAGCGCATATTCCTGGCGGATCCTCACCTACATTGCTCGTCGCAAGTCGATATATTAATCGGCGCTCAATATTTTCTACAATTAATTGAACCTGTGAAATATACGCGCGGACCACACTTTCCTATAATTCAGGAAACCAAGTTAGGATTTATTTTGGCCGGTGACTTACCATTCAACGTCGATATGACTAAAACGGTTTCTTCATTTATGGTCTGTAAGGATGATAATCAGGTTTCCTCGCAACTAAAGGAATTTTGGAAGTTGGAGGAGATCTCTAGTCGCGAAGCCCGATCTGAGGACTCACCGTGTGAAAGGCATTTCGTGGAAAACACTAGCCGCAATCGCGACGGGAGATTCGTGGTAGCCCTGCCCCGCAGATCTGATAAATCTTATTTGGGAGATTCTCTCCGCGGAGCAATACGAAGATTCCAATCGTTAGAATTCAAATTCAAGCAGAACCCTACCCTTTACAAGGATTATAGCGAGTTCATGAATGACTACTTAAGACTTGGCCACATGTCGCCGCTTAATGAATACGATCTGTCGCTTGACAGGTCAGAGATCTTTTATCTGCCCCATCACGCAGTCTTCAAAGACTCTAGCTTAACCACTAAATTGCGCGTGGTATTTGACGCATCCGCTAAAACCACCAATAATTTGTCCCTTAACGACACTTTAATGGTCGGTCCTACGATCCAGCAGGATCTGTTTTCGATAATGGTTCGGTTCCGCACCCACCGATACGTACTTATTGCGGACATTGAAAAGATGTATCGCCAGATCATTGTTAATCCTAAGGATTCCAACTTGCAACGCATTGTTTGGCGTGATGCAACGCATAAGGAATTGCGACATTACGCGTTAAGGACGGTTACATATGGCACTGCTAGTGCCTCCTTCCTTGCTACGCGTTGTCTGGCTCAAATAGCATATGAAAATAAAGCCGACTACCCTACCGCTGCTAAGGCCATAGCAAATGACTTTTACGTAGACGATCTCATAACGGGTTCGGATGATCCGAACAGCTTAGCTGAAATGAAAGGCGAGATCGAGAAGTTGTTGAGGAGGTATGGTTTTTCGTTACACAAATGGTTCTCTAACCACCATAAGATTATGACTCTTCGCGCCCAAGTAACCCGTGACTTCAGCAAGGGTCAAAACGTGCGTACCTTGGGCATACAGTGGAATGTTGAGGGGGATAACTTTTTGTACACCGTTAGGGGTGATGACAATTTAACCGTTCTCAACAAGAGAAGCGTGTTGTCAATCATTGCCGGGATCTATGATCCACTAGGTCTAATTGCTCCCATCACATTTTGCTGCAAGCATTTCGTGCAGCAGTTGTGGTTGGCGGGCACTGATTGGGACGAACCCTTGTCCGGGTCACTGGCCAATCAATGGTCGGAATTATACGCCCAATTAGTCTCCGACACTCATTTTGAGATTACGAGGTCGGTTAAGAGTTCGAACAGTTACCCAGTTAGTTCATTGCAGCTGCACGGATTCGCCGACGCTTCGGTTAAAGGTTACGCGTGTTGCATTTATGTGCGGGCGGTCTATTCGAACGGCGCCATATCATCAAACTTGTTGTGTGCTAAATCTAGGGTCGCTCCGCTGAAACAGATAACGCTTCCTAGACTTGAACTTTGTGCTTGTTTATTGTTGGCTCAATTAGCATCCAAGGTTTTAAATGCCGTCGATTACAATTTTGACGGATTATATCTTTATTCGGATTCGATGATAGCGTTGTACTGGATTCATCAGCAATCTTCCCGCTGGAAGGTATTTGTGGCTAACCGTGTCGCAGAAATACAGCGTCTTGTTAGCAGCAGGGGAACTTGGCGTCATGTAGTATCGAATGACAACCCTGCCGACGTTTTATCGCGCGGTTGCCTCCCTCGTAGTCTGCACTGTCATGCTCAATGGTGGCATGGTCTCTCCTGGTTGGCTCGTGATGCGGCCTCATGGCCGGTCAGCGCGTTCGACATTAATACTCCCTGTACCTTTCCCGACATTGAAGAGGAACGTCGCAAGCAGGCTCAAACCTCACTAATTGGCTAACCTCACATTTAGAATTGGTGTCGGATCTTACTTCCAACGCCTTTATAGCGGCTTTAAAAAGGTTCATATCGCGCAGAGGTATTCCCGCGCAAATATTTTCGGATAATGGCACGAATTTTCGTCGTGCCAACCACACGTTCCATGATTGGTACAAATTTTTAACCTCCAAGGAAGTTGAACAATCTTCTCTGGAGTTTTGCGGTCTCCACGGCATCAAATGGTCCTTTATCCCCCCTTCAGCCCCTCATTTCGGTGGTTTGTGGGAAAGTGGTGTAAGGAGTGTTAAATTCCATTTACGTCGCGTAATTGGCGGTACAATCTTGAATTTTGAGGAATATTCTACCCTTCTTTCTCAAATTGAGGCTTGCCTTAATTCACGCCCGTTATGCGCGGTGTCCGGCGATGCTAGAGACCCTGAACCCTTAACACCCGCTCATTTTTTGGTCGGTGCCCCACTGACGGCACTTCCGGAACCCGACTATACACAAGGCAATAATACTCATTTGGGCAGATGGCTTCTGCTCCAAAAATTTACGCAGACCATCTGGAAACGGTGGTCTAGGGATTATCTGCACCAGCTGCAGCAGCGCAATAAATGGCGCACCCCATTTAAGAATTTGAAGGTCGGACAACTTGTCCTCATTTTGGATGACAATTCCCCCCCTCTAGAATGGAAGCGTGGGGTAATTACCAATGTTTTTCCGGGTCAAGATTCCTTAGTACGCGTCGCAGAAGTACGCACCGCGCTAGGTATCTTACGCCGACCCATCCACAAATTATGCCCCCTTCCGGTGGCAACAAGCTAATCGTATGCGTGCCATACGAGACATACGAGGTGTGTGTGTGTGTGTGTGTGTGTGTGAGTGTGTGCGTGTCACATTACATGGAACACGCCCGGGACATTACCCGGGGCGAGCATACAAGTCAATTGTATCATAAGCATTGTAACATTGTTAAGTGTCGCTAGCTATTACAGAAATAGTGATTGTGTCTCATATGTACTATCAATTATTATGAATGTTGTGTATCGTTAATATGTTTGTGTGATTCAAATTCTGAGAACCACAAGTGTCAATTATTCTATATGTGTATTGTATTTTTCAATGTCATGTACCATTGAACTTTGATACGATTATGATAACATTATGTTTCTATCATTTCTATTACTATATATGAAGCAGTGATCAAGATGGTTTCTCTTATATAATTTAAGATTATTATTTACGTTTGTCAAGGTTTAAATATATGTATTTTTTATCCATATGTTATGCTTCAAGAGAGATCATGTTCAGTTATGTAAAGGTTCATTTTTATCATGATTTATTATTTGTTGTACCTTTTCTAGTACAGAAATTGTTTTGTTTTGACTTAAGCTTTGTGCTAGATTAATGAATTTTGTTTTCTACAAATTTTATATATAAGTCTTTAAGTATATTATGTTTATTATGTCTATGCTCTCTGGCCAGTGCGCCAATTATTGTATCGCTTACGACATGTAAGTCTAATTATTATATTGTTCAATTTAACCGTTAATGTACAAAATCGTCCCGATTTTGGCGGGCAGTATGTTTAAACTTTGTACTGTTTCATCAGCTGTAAGCAGTCTACTAACATTGCACGGCACGCGCGGATGACGTCACGCTTTTATCAAACCTTGCAACCGGCCAGCCTAGCCGACTGCAAGCCAGTATTAGTTCAGTTTATAACACGACTCCGAGCGCAACTCTCGTTAAACACATCTCTTACAGCCGCGGCTTTTGGCTATTATTCAGCATACATTTATAACATTCAACTTTAATCATCTACCTGCGTCCATCTACCATGGACCACGATTTCATTCAAAATTAATCTCGGGCATTATCGCCTCAAATGCTTCCGCACGTGCCGATCGTAACTAACAAACCAAATTATTCAATAAACGCATGTTCAATATCTTAAATACAGTCCACTTCTTTCTAACAAACAAATCCAGCCTTCCTTATTAGCGTCTTTGGAATAACTCGCGATTCTTCAAGAGCTTCCAAACCGCAACAATAGTAATTAATTTCGGGTCAGCTTGTTGGTGTGTGCTTAGTTGTTCTAGAACTGATTGTAGACCGGCGCTGCTGCTGAGAATATGGTACACCTTCAGAATACTCTCCTTCTCCCCCTCGAACGTCTGCTTGTCAATGTCAACTCTAGACAATACGTCCGCGACGACATTCTTCCTTCCGGGGATATACTCCCACTTAAGGTCGTATTCTTGCAGCAATAGTATCCACCGCGTTAATCTTCCATGGCTCAGCTTACATCTCTTAAGGAACGAGATAGATTTATGGTCTGTCCGGACGGTGATGGGATAACCAAGAATATATGTACGGAACCTTCCGCACGCGAACACGACACTCAATAACTCCTTTTCTGTCACATGATAGTTTTTCTCACTCTGGTTCAGAGCTCTGCTGGCAAAACAGATTACAAGATGCTCGCCCTCCTCATCCTCTTGATATAAAGTAGTGCCAAGGCTGATGTCACTGGCATCGCAATTAAGAAAGAAAGGCTTGTTAAAATCTGGATGACGGAGTATAACGTGTTTAAGGAATTTTTGTTTTATGAGAGTCAATATGTTTTGTTGTTCATTACCCCAGATCCATTTATTTTTAGATGACAGTTGCGGCTGGAATCTGGCAGTCAGTTCGGAGTACTTTTCCTGGAACTTGCGGTAGTAGTTACAGAGTCCCAGGAACGACTGTAACTGCCTTCGATTCTTTGGTGTAGGAAAGTTCTGAATTGCTTCGACTTTTTCAGCCGACGGTGAGATTCCCTTATCATTTAATATGAAGCCCAAGAATTGTATCTCTTTAGCAATAAAATGAGACTTTGCTAACTTCAGAGTAATATTGTTTGCTGCTAGCTTCTGTAAGACGTGTTCCACACGGTAGCAGTGTTCCTCCCAAGTTTCTGAGGACACTAGCAAGTCATCGACGTATACGGTGGTGAATTTTAGTGCTTCTTGGCCAAGTATCTGATCCATGCAGTGCACAAAGACTGCGACTGAGTTTACCAGTCCGAAGGGCAACCTCTTAAATTGGTAGTTCCGCCCTTCGAATATAAAGGCCAGATACTGGCGACTCTGTGGATGTAATTCCACCTGCCAGTATCCGCACACCGTATCCCAGGTAGTGAAGTATTTGGTACCGTGGAACCGTTTTAGGATCTCCTCAATCTCACCGGGCGAAGTCCTGTCATTTATGATCATCTTATTTATTTCGCGCGCATCTAAACATAAACGGACTTGTCCGTTTTTCTTAGGAATAGCCACGATAGGACTTGTGTAAGGGGAATGGCTACTCTCTATAATGTCACGGTTAATCATTTGCTCTATTTCAGCTCTTACTGCTTGCTTTCGTGATTGCGCAATGGGGTAAGACTTCCGGTTAAAGTCTACAGTGTCTCGGAATTGTAGAGTACACTGGAAATTCTTCACTTTACCGGGCTCATCAGAAAAGACTGATTTATATTTATTGTAGATGTCTATTAATTTGTTCGCTTGGTTCGTTGTTAAACCTTCGCCAGTTATACCGCTCCGGAAATCCCTGATCTCCTGGATTTTTTGCGACCATAAATCTTCATTGGAGGTGTCGTCTATTCTCTGTTCAATTATGGATGTTGGTTGGATGTAATTGATTTTTCGGATTTGCTGATGGATACTATCGGGAACGACTTGGTCACTACCCACCAAGTTCGCCGTCCAAGTATGTCCGCTAGAAAACAGTGATAATGTTTCAGTTCTTAGATCAATGATGGCGGAATTTCTCCTAAGCACATCACACCCGACCAGTATATTAAATGGCAGACCGCTCGCCACCAAGAATTCCATGTCAATCGCTATACCACAGCTCATCACACTGGCGGAGACTTGTCTACGTATAGTTTTGTTCTGTCGGCCGGTTGCTCCCAACAAAACAATATTATTCAATGGCAATGTTGGTAAAGTTCTCCCGCACTCTTGCTGTATCCTCTCCAGTTCCGTCGTACTTATTATTGATACGTTTGACCCAGTATCGATCATTAACTTGGCTGGGATGCCTTCTACCTTGGCGTCAACATGTATAATTTCATTATTGAAGTTATTGGTGGGACTCCTGTTATCCTCTTCCAATAACTCCTGTCTGATGTCCTTCAGGTAGTTGCACCCGATGATTGTAATACGATTGTGATTATTCTCGAAATTGCACTCATTCTCATTATCATACCCAGTAGTCAGAAGCAGTAATGGGTTCTGTCGATTTCTTACTGCCTGTGCCCGTTTAAAGGCTCGGCATCATTGTTTCTTTGAGCCATATTATTCGATGCCTCATTCGGGATGCCCAGAGTGGTTACTTGCCGATCTGTTCTATGGTCTTCCGGTCGTTCATGGTGCGACCTCTGTTCAGTGTTGTCCAAACTATTACTCCTACGCGCCGGATAGTACCTCGGTTGGTCCCGTTCTAGGCTCCTCCGCCTTTCTTCGTATCTTCGGTAACTGCTTCGTCGATTGTGGTTGAATCCTCGCTGTCTTCCTTCTGTGGCTTGTATGAAGTTCACTCTAGGGCGAGGATACCTATTATTATTAAAATTACTATTATTGGGACCCGCCCGATTAGCATTATTAGGGTAAGGACGATTACCATAATTGGGGCTTCTCTGACTATTTACGTTATCAGGGTAGGGATTGCGGTTACCCTGATAACCATTAGAGGGTCGATTCGGGTTTTGCTGGTTTGGACCCGTATTATTATTGTCATTGTAATTGGTATTATTTACATTATTTCCATTATTATAATTGTTGTTTCGCGGGTATGCCCGACCTCCTTGGTACCCAGTATTTACGTGGTTCGCACCCTGGTTATTATTCTGGTACGTCCTTGGTTCTGGCCCATCACTTCTCCTACGACTCTGCCTGTGGTAATCTTCGTTTTCATAATTCTCTAGGAGTTCTGTCATTGCCTGGATGGTTTTTATTTGGCTGCCCCTCCTAGCACGAATCACCTCCTCATCATAATGGTAAGACAGCTTGTTTATTAGGCATTCCTCCGGTATGGCTGGTTCTAAGTGCTTGGCCATACACACTTTGCCGAGGAAATAAGCTGTCATTGAGCTGCCGACTTGTGGTTTGTAGCGGCCGTGGCATATATTATCTCTTATGAGATTTTGCGTGGTCTCTGACCAGTACTTGGCTTTGAACAGGCTCTTGAATTGTTCGTAATTGTCGATGTCGCTCTGGTTGGCCATCCACCAATGGTCATTCACCTCCCGAAACGACTCGTCAAGGATCTCTCTGTTCTGGACCCATCTGTTCCCTCGGTGTTTCTCGAGGTACTCCTCTATTCGTGCCAAGAACTCCATAGGCTTCCGTTTGTATTGCCGGAAATTGAGCCATTCTCTGTTCTCTGACATGGGGAAACTGTGATATCCCGATGGTCTGTTTCTTATTAACTCTATCTCCTCCTGGCTCTGACCCACCTGTCCGGTTATGTTCACCATAGCGGCTTCCACGCCGTCGCATCTTTCTGTTACTTGGGTTCTCACTTTATTTACTTCCTCCAAGGCAAATTTCTTGGTCTCCTCCAATTTAGTTTTCTGTTGTTCTTGGACCTGAGTAATCTCCTTTGTTATGACTTCCCGGACTTCCAGCACTTCGTTTTCTGTTTGACGACATCTTTCGTCTACTTCTCGGATCTGCTGGTTAACAACCACGACTTCCTGTTCTAATTTCTTTACAATGGACTTCTTCGTCTCAGTTATCTTTTTATTTATCTCCTCTTTAGCTAGCTCAATCCTCTCGTCTAACTTATTCATGTTCTCTTGGTTAACTTCCCTTAGTTCTTCTCTCAATCTTTGATTATTCTCGTCCATCTTCTCCTCCATTTTCAGATTATTTTCCTCAAACTTTTCCCTCAGTTGCTGATTGTCGCTTTCTATTTTCTTACTGGTTTCTTCCATCTTTTCTTCTAAATTCTTATTATTTTCTTCCATTTTCCTTTCCATCTTCCTACTAGTTTCTTCGATCCTCTTATTAGTATTTTCTATCTTACGGCCCAATTCTTCCTTTGTGGATCGGTTATCTTCCTTCAGATCCTCTAGTTTTTCATTTAATGAATGGTTATCTTCCTTCCTTTCCTTACTACTTTCGTCCATCTTCTTGTTTAAATTCTCCTCCATCTTCTTGTTATTTTCTTTATTGTCCTTGCTAGTGGAATCCATTTTCTTAGTTACTCCTTCTATTTTGGATTTGATTTCCTCCTTTAAATCTTCTTTCAATTCCTGATTCATTTTCTTACTACTTTCTTCCATTCTTTCTTCACTGGATTTGAATTCCCGGAGGATCACTTCCATCATTTTGTCCCACTTTGTATCTTCAGTGGTCATCGATTTCTCTACTTCCTTGTCTGGGACTTTGATCTCCCCTGTCTGCGTTGTTACTTCAGGTTGTTCCTCTGGTGGTGCTGGTTGTTTCGGTTCCACTTGGATTAGTAACACTTCCGGATCCTCTACAGGTGTTGCCTCCTTATCCCCCATGTCAACCTCTTTTTCGGCCTCTGCCGCCCTCTTTTTCGATGTAGCTCGTCTTTGCATCTTTCTCTGTCTCTATTTATTAATCGCTGCCAAGCTTAGATTATTAAGCCCTCTAAGTTGGACGCCACTTTGTAACACGACCGAGACGCTCGCCTCGTTCAAGCCCCGCGATGGAAGCCACTTTGTAAGACGACGCTTTTTATGGCTTTAATCAAATCAAGTCCCACTGTTTGGGCTAGCCACTTGGTCACCAGACCGCTGTATGCCGGTCGTTACAAAAGAATAAAAATACAATGTATATGGAAAATTCAATAATTATAGAATTTTCAAATAATAAATTAATTTTGTTTATGTTTATAGAGGTATGTATAAGAGAAAAATCTGTTTTTTAAAAGGTTCTGGTAAAATTTTAATAACAGGTAGGTATTTATTGACCATCGAACACTTCTTGAAGATTTGCACCAAGTCTGGAGTTAAATAGATTAACTCCAGGTAATAATCGATTGGTGACTTTTCTGACTGGTCCAATATCTTGTTCAAAATAGAATATATTCTTCTCACTTAATTCCTTCAGCCTTATAAATACCCTTAAATTACCCTGTGAAATAAGTACAGATACAAAATAATGGAAATATAAAGATTTATTGACAATTTTAAATTAATAATCGATATTTTATCGATGGAGAGCAATTATCGACTCTGTCTCGGGAATTATCGATTGTGTCATACAGAACAAAATTTATGATATTTAATATATTATAAGACAGGTTCTTTGAGCGATTAGAATTAATAGTCAGAGAAGGGTGACGAGAAAGTATAACATTAACAATTAACACAAATACAATAATTATTATTCAATAAAATTTAAATAATTCTAATATGTAATGTGTATGATCGTTGTCGTACCATACGCAGACGATGACGTCACTGCCGGATAAAGAAGGCCGGCTCTGTAGAATTAAAAGATGGCCGCTACTAGTTCTGGCGTAGTTAATGTGAACTCGGCATGTCCCAAAATCACGACAAAATTACCTTCGTCAAGGTCTAAAATGTCTCCGCACTGGTGTAATATGTCTGTTAATCTATTTGGTGTATTCTGGTGAAGTGTTCTGTGTAAACTTGCGTTAGTTAGTTTATTTTCTATGTGTTCAACTTCTACGGTTAAGTTCTCAATTTATTGGTTAGGATTTGCAGAATAAATCAGTTGAAATATAGTGTTTTACTTGTTTCTATCACTCGTATTATGTAGTTAAGTATTTGTTTTCACTATTGTCGTGAATGTATGAACAGCTTTAGCTTTAAAAAGTGTCTAAACCGTTTAACTCTCGTTCACTGATTTCAATGGCTAAACGCTAGTACCATCTTTCTCGATTTTTTAAAGAAACGTTCTTTTACACAACTGTCCAGCTTGATATTCAACAAAAGACTAATTAACTTGGTCATAAATCTTGCCCAGTTAATCCTTGAAAAAGTATTGTTAACATTTTTCGACTTCCCATACATATGATAAAATATTACATTATGTATGGAATTTATCTATTTTATTACTCACTTTTATGAATTATTAACCTTATTATTGGTTTAATCATCTCATTCCCTTTAAATTGATGTATTATAGTCCATATCTGTAGGTATTTTGTGGAAATTAACAAATTTCTTTACTTTATGGAAATATAGGCTCAAAATTGGATTTCCGTCTTTATACAAAATCCCCTCCATTTAAATATTATTAATACTATTATAATAAATTTTAATTAGTCATATTCCTCTTCCTTTCCTTAAATACATATAAATTACACCTTTGAACTGGTTTTTTGTGTTAATCTGTAAATTTGACATTGCTCTTTAAAATTAATTAATTTATATATTTTGACAATTTACAAAATGTTAAGGTATATTTCCTTATTATCATTTTAATTCATAGGATCATTCCTAGTAGTGGTTAATTGTGTTATCTTATATAAATCTTGGTAGTTTACAGGATTTATTAAGTGAATTATACTATTTTATTTTGGTTCTCTGATTTCACCAAATGGCCTAGATTTTAGAATTTTATATTTCTTTCTTTCTCCAATAATTTAAACTTAATTCCTCCTCTGACTTTACATAATTACAATTATATGAAAATAACATGATTTATAACTTATTGTGTTGTGTAGTAGTTAATTAACACTACATATTTAAAATAAATAATTATGAACATGGTTTAGCAATCTGCACAATTGAACATATTGCAGATATGGTTTGAACATATATCTTTTAACTATTTTTGAGCTAACATAGCATACCTATTAGAACATTACTACTGGTATGTAGGTTATTATTTATCAAACATAATTCTTTTTAAAACACATAACATAAATCTTATTTTCTAATAAACCTTACAAATACATTTATTTAACACATTGATTTTATGACTGTGAAATAACAGTCTATTTAAACATGTTACACTTATTCATACTATATTAGTACCAGTCCTTTCTGGTTTAAACCATTATTATTGTGATCCCCTACATAAGTAAACATTGACTCCCATACTCTATTTATTATCATTTTTTACAAATGTCTTGTAAATAAAGATTTACATTAAAATAATAAAATACTGGAAACCTTCCATTTTATTATTTTATTATGCTGTTTATTATTAGATTTTAAAGTTGTGATATAGCATACTACTAAGTTATAGTATCACCAACTTTAAGTTTATTGCATTTTTTAAAAAACACTTACACAAATTCACTTTCACTGTTGGTTCTGATATTTTGAGTCTTATTATCTCAGACCAGACCTTTAGTAATCATGGACCGTTAAGACTAGTTTATTTTCTTTATTACACAATAGCTTTAGCCAGTGCACTTCTTATAACGCTATACAACACTTTAGTTTTCTCAATAATTACATTTTATAAGATTTTGGGTATGTTATACTTTCTTTTGCATAGTTTTTGTGGATTTGGGATTGATAGTAGTTTATATAATAATAGGTTTTACTACGGTGTTTCTTTCATACTATTTCTTCCTCTCCTCCTGTCTTCCTTCTTGTCCTTCTTCGTATCTTCCTTCTGGTATTCATTCTTGTCCCTCTTCTAGTCTTCATTCTTGTCCCTCGTCTAGTCTTCACTCTTCTGTTCTTCCTTCCTCATTCTTGGGTAAACCAAGGTACTTGGTGTTATCACGACTGAGGTTTAGTTTGGAGCATTTAATTTATTCACTGAACTGACTTTATTCTTCTATACAGGTTTCAGGGTATTGTTTTCTTCCTGTTCACAAACTTTATTCTTCCCTCTTCTTGTTTTTAGGGTATTTTGGTATTCACCACTCTTTAATTGAGTCTCTTTTTTCTTTTATATGGTCTTATATAACTGGTTTACTGCTCTGAGCTTCCTGGGTAACTTACTGGTATTATACTATGATTTGATGAATTGCTTCGATACTTTCTTTGGTTTTTTTTTAAAACAGTGGTTTTTATATATAATGTAGTGAGGATTTTTATCTTATTGTGGTTCATTCCTCTGATTTATTTAAATGTCATTCAATATTATTATAACATTTGTTGGTGTAATTAAACTTTATGATTTCACATGACTTAAAATGTAGTGGATTTTCTGTCATGCTACAATATTAATTGAAACCTGGATGTCAAGGAGGAAGAGAACGACATCGAAAAGGAGTAAAGACACCGAATCTACAAATACTATAAATCGATTATTCAAATAACATAATCTATTTAACGTTTTTAAACAAATTATTCATTACCAACTAAAATAAGTACTCTAAGAAAGGAATTAATATAACAACTAGTATAATACAATAACTCATAAACTAATAAATACTTAATAAATAATAAATAAATAAAAAAAAATTCTCAATAAATTAAAATTAAACAAAAATTTTTTTTCATCTTTAATTGATCAATAAACAGACTTTGTTACAATATTCATTCATATCCACTAGGATAACGTGCTTCTCAACAGAAAACACCATTATCACAAGGGGTGGATCCAGCAAGTAATTTGTCGAGGGGGTGGAAAGTGTTGAATTTTGAGGGGGGTAAATATGAAAAGTTGGTCCATTTTTTTTAACGTCTAAACTATAAATGATGGGAATGAGTGAAGATGAAAATACAATATCTTATTATCAACACAAAACATTTATTAATGTAGAATTATAAAACCGTATCTGTGTTTGTTAGTTTACTGTTATTTTTAATAATATTTATTTACAGTTTAAAGTGCACACTACTCATTTAAGTTATGTATAAAACAAGAATGAACATAGTAGTAAGGTACAGTTACTATTTAAAGTAGGCCTAATTTTAGAGTAAAACCATGAACCTACATGACATGGTATGAATTTTGTATCACATTCACAATCACAAAACCATTCTACAATCACCAAGACAACGAAAACAATTTTGTTTGAAGTGACCATTCATCTACGCCCGATTATCACAATATACATCATATATTTCTTGCCTCATTACTTGGCTTAGTACCTGCCTTCTACTCAACGCCGTAGCTAGAAAAAATTTTCGGGGGGGTTGTTTGGTTACCGAGAGGTTTGGGGAGTATGGATATTCTTCTAGGAGTAGGAGTCAGACCCCCCAGATGCCCAGGAGTTTCCACTGGAAATAGGTATATTATTAAAAAAATACAGCAAACTCTCGATTATCTAGGCTAATCACCGAACAAATGCGCACGGATAGCTAAAAACACGGATAATGCGAGTTTGTGCTTTTTAATGCACAACGAAACTTTTAATAATAGGGAACATACAATACTGTTTGAAAATGCAATAATGTCAAACATTTAACACATTCAATTATCACTGTTATCAATAAGGTAAGCCGAAATAAAAATTATTTACGTCTATTGTTGGTAAAACACTTGAGGTACAAAAACTATACGAGACGTCAATCACCCATGACTGTTATCACAGAACAGCAACAAAGAACTGCTATACAGTACATTGTTTGGTGTTTAATTCTTGAACAAAGCATGCCGCCAGGTCACTTGCAGACGAGAGAGCGCTCGAATTCCAAGCGCACAGTTCACATTATTCAAAATGCCGTGACGAAAATAAAGGAAATAAAATAATACAATAAACCTCGGGGATGCACAGATAACCAACAAACCGGATAATCAGCACACGGATAATCGAGTTTGCTGTACGTCTTTCGTGTTTTTAGCACAAACATTAATTTTATTTGCAGAGTATAGGCTACTGTTCAAAGGTTTATATTAAATTTGTTACAGCAGTGGCATTAATACATTGCAACAGTCTCAAAATCTTCAAAGAGACAGACTTATAAAACAAAGTCCAATCTTCTATCTTTTTTCGATGCAAATTTATTTATGACTTCATCTGTTGAAATGTCCCTGTTTCTGTGCATGGACATCAACGCTAATCCACTGAGGCGACTCTGTCCACAAGAGTTTCTCAAGTAGGTCTTTAGTCTTCTTAATGTGGAAAAGGTATGTTCAGGTGTACAAGTGGTAACTGGCAAAGTGGAGAATATATTTAACAGAATGAAGATATTCGGGTAAAACTCCTCATTACATTCTCCTAAAGCTTCGATAGCACAGAATGGGCGGTCAGTCTCATCCCTCTTCTCCCAAAAAATTCTCCATAGGTCAAACTCTGATTGTAACAGATCCAAATTAACTTTGGTTTGGTACAACTTCAAGCTTTCAGTGTCTAAAAAAGTAGTAGGCTTACAGCAAACAGATGGTAAAAGAGAGTTTAAATTTGCAAATACTTCTTTGTGATCAAGAATTCTTATTTTTAGCTGATTTTTAAAATCATCGAGAAGTGGAATGGCCATAGAGATGCGAAAATACTTTTCTGGGTCTTCCGTTTGTATGTTACAACGGTTACGTTGTGATGGAGTTAAACGGGGAAGCGTGATTTCTCTGCCAACATCAGCTAGTAAGGATTTTGCGGACTTGTATATAATGGAGAATTCACACTCAATATTCATGCGAATATTCTGAAAGAGGTCAACAATATTTTGAACATGATCAGTTGCTGATTTCAAATCACAGAGAGGTGACTGCAATACCTTACACAAAATCAAGGTATAAGAAAACACTTTGGCTAAGAAACAGAGACTAAGAACAAACTCTCCATTAAGCAGAGCTGTTACTAAAGATGAGGCTTTGGATGAGGTATCCATGTCTAGATCATCGCTTAAATCTTCTAACGTGGTGAGAATGGGTTTGAAAAGGTCCTTGAATTTCAAAAGACTGTTATGATTTTCAACCCATCTGGTCTCGCACATGTATGTTAAAGTTTTCCACTGGGAGTCAGATTTATTTGATTGCAATACACTCATTCTTTTAGGTGAGCTCTTCAAAAAAGTGATCGTAGTCTTAACTGTACCAACACAGTTTCTTACACTTTGTAAATTGCACGAGTGGCATAAAGCTAGATTTAACGAGTGGGAACAGCAATGGACATACAGAGCTTCTGGATAATCTTTTCTGATTAGTACTTGCACGCCTTTGAATGATCCTTTCATCACAGAGGCACCATCATAGCCTTGCCCAACTATCATTTTGCAATCCAAACCAAGATATTCCAAATATGAAGTTATATTCCTAGCTATATCTTGTCCGGCGGTAGTATGATGAAGACGAACAAAGCCTAAGAAGTCCTCTTTTGACACATAATAATTATCTTCTTTTTTGTATATCGTACACAGAGAGATAGCTGTTCATGTCCAGCAATGTCTCCAGTTTCATCTACTAAAATGGAGAACATATTGGCTTCAGTTATATCATTGACAATTTGCTTCTGAATAATTTCTCCGCATATCTGAATAAGATCGTTCTGGACTGTTGGACTCATGTAAGAGGCATTTAAAGACATACTCTCTGTGTGATTGATCAATTTTCGGTCACCACATAGCATTCTCATCCTTAATAAAACCCTAAAATTGCCATCATTATGAAAAGGCTCTTCATCTTTTAGCGATATGGGTCCTGAATCTTTAGTTCCCCTGACAGCAAGTTCTTGTCGACCACAAAACTTTATAGTTTCAACTATGGAAAATAACTTGTCTCGATTTTCTTTTACCTGTTTCTTCCTTGTTGAATCAATGATGTTTCTTATGTCACGGTTAGGCTCTTTGGAGATACTTAAGAAGTTGCTCCCTGAAATCATTGCTTCTTTATGGTACGTATTGGATTCATGACTTTTAAATAATTCTAAAGCATCTTTCCAATTTTTATAGGGTTCTTTGACTAACGATTTCAATTTCTAATGACCACCTTTACCAGCTGTATCTTTTGAAAATAGCACACAATATTTACACAGAGCCCCGTCAGTTTTTGTGTAGGCAAGCCAGGGAAAACGATGTAGCCACTGTCTTTGAAATCTTAGATTTCTTTTCCCACTAGGTGGGAATTCAAATTCCATTTTAGGAACCCATGGATTTTTCAGAACATTTAGTTTGGTTTCCCGATCAATTTTATCACCGGAAGTGTGCACATATTTTCCTACGTCAACATTATGCCAATCATCATGCTCAGGATTTGTTTGTGAATTTACAGTAGGATAAAAGTCGAATTCTGATGTTACTTTTTCATTTACAGTAGAAGTACTTGCAACAGGCTCTGCAGGTTCTTTGGGCTCTATGTCATTGGTTTTCTTAGCCTTGGCGAGAAAGTTCTTTATCGACAGTTGTGAGCCTGGACGTTTAGCCATTATAGTTTAACGTCTCCTAAAAATAAATAAAAGAAACTAGAAAAAATAATTTCGCATGGTAGAGATCATTGTTGAAAATGATTGCATAATATTTGTAAACCACGAAGGTGTAAAAGTTGTTTTTTATATCGACGGTGTTTGGTAAAAGGCTGTAACCCTTATATTTTTGCTGTCATTATCTGACATTGACATTACTGACTTTTATTCTAATTCCATACACTCCCATCATGTAAAACTTTCCATACTGCATTACTCTATGTTTGAAGCATTATTATCGTTATAAAAGTAATTCCGTTTTTTTTTTATAAAAGTTTAATAAGGTACCTTATTGTCTTGTATGGTGTCAATAGTGAGGCTTACAGCATTATTGCCCGAAAACCTGGTTCAACTGTGTGTAGTTTTGGTTAAGAAAAAGGCATCAAGTGGGTTACATCTAAGGAGTGCTGCCTATGTACTGATTAGTAAAATGCTGTAACCCACCTTTTTCACCTTAAATGTAATTTCTAAACATTTTAAGTACACTTTATGTATGAAATAAATGTGTGTAATAGAACCGTAGGCAATAACCTGAAAAGTTTCAAATATTATGTGCACTATGCTTTTTGTCTCTCCTGAAAAATAAATTTTATAAATTAGGGTTACAGCATTTTACCAAAACACGGTTGATATATTTTGCATGTCACAACTCGCCACTGCTTAAGAGTGTAATCAATTAAATGAATTAACTATATTTCCGGGATCAAAAATCCTATTAATAAGATTCTTAATTAAATTAAGCATTCAAGAACGTTTTTTTATATAATTACAAATCTTTATAACCTACGGAGGAAATTCGTAAAGTTAATAGTCATAACCCCAGTTCTAATTAAATATAATACAAAAAATATAATACTAGGGCTATACATTGATATCTCTAGCACAACTGTATGACATGTAGACTAGATATATAATGGAAAGACTCGTAAAAATGTAAACATTTTACTTACTTTATGTCTCTTTCTTGTACGTCCCTCTACAACTAAAGCAAGCACAATAATTCACTAATTTACTGAAGATGAAGAGCACGTCATTACCAAATGGCAACACACAAACTGTAACCCACGTGGTCAAGATATTCACAGAGTAAGTTCGGCACCTTCACTTTCCATTGTTTGAAGGTCGGCGGCCAACAATGATGAGGCCTGTCAAGTGTTAGCCACGTGGTTTTCCAAGAAACTAGTGGTTTCCTTCCTACAAAGGCAGCTATGTACTCACGGAAGGAAACAAACGCACAGTTTGCTTTTTGTAGATGCAGTACCAGAAACACAAAATAACTGAATTATTGGACAGTTCCTTTTTTATAAGAGCATTTTTCATTATATTTTTATTTACGTTTGTTTTTATCCTAAAAAATTTCTATTTTTACCTCGACATTTCGGGGGGGGGGGTGTTCTAACCCCCCCCCCCGCTGGCTACGGCCTTGCTTCTACTCCAGTTCAAGTTGTGACTGTTTTAAACTTGATGGAAAGATATTCAATAAAAAAAATTACATGATCATCATTACCTGTCTACTATCATTTTAGTACTTCCCAATAATAACCTACTATATCTATTAACAAATTGAGCCTATGGATGAGTGTCCACTCATTCCACTCTCAGATCCTAACACTGAGCGTAACTCGTCCACAAATTCAGCAGAGTTATACATCCATAAATTTTATAATATTTTAGTTCTGCTATACAACTGCAGAGGGTAGCACCAGCTTGAAAACAATGTTAGTTTGTAAGCATATGCATTTCAAGTGAACCCATTTTGTGTTGTTTATACTCTGATATTTTGCTGTGTTAGTTGCATGGTCTGTTATAATGGATTTGTGTAGATATCTTACCAAAGATGAAATTTATGAACTTTTTAATAATACTGATGTACAATGTTGATGTACAGAAATACTGCTGTAAAAAAAAAAAATACTTGAAAATGGTGTAATTTGGATGCCTGCAGTGGAATACATTTAGCATGTTATAGTACACATATTATACTATTTGTACTGTTCAAAAGAAGATTAGTTCAGGTTTGAAACAGCATATGTACATTTGGAATATGTAAAAAGTCGTTTTTTTTTTTAAATTAGATTCAAATTTAACTAAATTGCTCAGGCCACAGGAGTAGGCAAACCCTTCAAGGTGGCTATGACTCAATGTGTTATATCCTATTAATTATAATAATGATAGACTAAATGCATTTGCCAATATTGTTACACTCATGAAGTAAATAGTACCATATCGCTGAGTGCGTACATAATTCTGGGGACATGCCGCATGAGGCAGTTCCACTCATTTTTGGAGATTATTCTGCATGGCAGAGTTCCATAATGTTCTTGTTTATTCTATATGTTCTGTCCCGTCCAGACATTACTCAACCACCATCCCGGCTCACTATCTGCTGACAACAGTGTAAGGCGGCGTAGGTATAAATATTGGATTTGAAGTGGCCCAGTTTAGTTTAGACCTGGTGACATTCAAGTGTGGATCGAAGTTACTGTGGAGGTTTAGTGGGAAATGATCATTCTGTTAATTAGTGCGAAACTGTAATAAGCTGACATTTAACTTGAAATATTGTATAAGTGTTTTGCTGATTTATAACTGCTGTTTGTGTCTGATAAAAGTTTGTAATAAACAGAGGCAAGGCGGAGGCGTGCGTCTAAAACTAGGGGAAGCACTACTTGACCTCCTTTGTTTTTACGCGCTTTAAAGCAGAGAATGATGTCTCGCCTGAGACACTGGACACAGGGATGGTCAATATTAATTAGGCTAGTCTACACACTTCTGAGAGAACTTCATATAAGATTGGATTCTATTAGCTGTCTGTGAAAATCAACGATTGATTCTTTATATAATGTTTCATCACTAAGTATATCTATAATAACTAAACAGCTAATAACTACTCTTTCATCATTAAATCACTAACAATAAGAAGCTCACTTCACAGTTTAGGAATGTCAAAAAATTGTTGTAATTCTCTTTGAGATTTATGAATGCTTCTTCTGGGACTTTATTTTTTAAATCTTGTAATTGCCTTGAATCTAAAAGACTTAAAAATTTTAACTACATTCGATTAAATAACATCAACAATTTCATGAAACCATCTTCTGTATGAAGATTTCGTATCTTCACCAGAAAGGATACCTACCCGCATTCTTTTTATAGGTATTGGAAACTCAAGTTCAAAATAAGACATAGTTTCTTCAGTTTTTTCCACAACCAATCAAAATTTCCCTAAGATTTTTAAGATGAGCTGAAAATCCTTTTAATTTTATTTATATAAAAACCAATTCCAAAAACCATTTGTTTGAAGAATTTGAAGTAAAGCATCGGTGTCAGGGAAATCAAAGAGAATATAATAAGAAAAAAGTTGAAATCTAAATCCTGTCACTTAAGAAATCAACCCAGAAGCAGTAATTATATTTTCAGTATGCCAATTGTGGGTGTTTTCTGTTATGGGCACCAGTAAATTAATGTCAATTTTATGTTCACACACTGTTTCTAAAAGTCTGCTGTTATAGTTCCACGTCGTAGGAGCCAATTTGGAAAACCACTATGCAATACTTCAGTCTTCTTGGCCTATTTTGAAAACAAAGTTCCAAAACCTGCTAAAGTAATAAAAAATTTACACTCTTTGATACAACTAACCGACTGAGAGAGAACCAAATTTAGCTTATGGTCATAGCAATTAACAAGAATCACTTGTGGGCATTGTTCGGGTACCTGTGATTGAATACTACTGTATTCCTTTGCCATTAATATGTCTGTGCTACTAATTTCTTTCCACACGCATATTCTTCTAGTGTGTTAAAAACATGCTGACATAAAGCATTAGTTTTGCGATCATCACTAACTTTCTTAAATCTCTAAAACCATTCTTCAATATTTCCGTCCTCTTTGTACAACAAATTAGTATAGACACCTGTGATTTGTAGCTATGTCTGTAGTTTCATCTACAACAATTGCAACAGAAGAAGAATCATTAATTTCATGTTTTATTTCAAACATCATATATTGTGAAATGGAAGAGATAATGTCATTTGATAACCCTGAAAATACAGTAGAATTATTTAAGTGATATTTTAGCTCACTATCTAAATCACTCATTTCCTGTAGTAGCTCAATATAATTCCCTCTATTTAAAGAATTCTCAGACTCATTATGACCCCAAAAAGCGAGTTCTTGTTTCCTCCCAAAACAAGTAGATTTAATTAAATGGTTTAAAATATTCTTGTTCTTTTGAATGAGTTCATTATGGGGTTCTACTGACTGACAAAATTGATTATTTAAATAAATTCTATGCGTGTTTTCTCCAACTTCTTCAGCTGAACTTGGGCCTGTGACTCTGGGAAAATTAATGTCTTTTTTCAGCTTTTTGTAGATTACATAATTCACTAAAACTAGTTTTTGACCATATAGTCCTACTATAGAAAAAGGTAGGCCTAAACACAGCCAACAAAACAAATGGGAAGATTTACTACAGCCACTTATTTAAAGCTACACATGTGTATATTACCTAATAGCCTACCAAGTTTAATAATACCAAGTTTCTCTAGGGAAGGTAACGAACCGAAACCCTGGAGAAAAGTTTGTCAATAGAACAACAATCCTGTAGACTTACAGCGATGGAATGATCTGACACAGTGATCTTGCTGAATGATTGTTAAGGAACGATCTCCTTGTTCGTGTTCCTAGCTCAGTTACAGCACCAACTAATAAACATTGCTTAATTGTACACACACTCACACTTTGTAGACAAAACAAATATACTTAAATCTGTTGCATCGACAATAGATTTATAATACTTATTGGCATATAAACATAAACATTAGATTCTTGGATTTCTTGGATTCTTAGACGAGCCAACGTCCAAGCGTACAAGTTCACAACTTTGAAGGTTAGAAAGATAAATTTCAACAAAACATGCATAAACAATTCACTAACACCTAAATATGCCCAAATCAAAATTAAACATAACAACCAGGCTGCCCGAATAACACAAAACATCGCACAAAGAACATACATAAAAGAATCAATTAAACAACTATATAAGAAAAAAGACGCCCTTAATCGCAAAGCATTAACACTACACCTACATATCGCCAACACATACGGACACAATTACATGACTGAACTAATACATCACACAAATGAATGGACAAAAAAACAAATACATAACATACAGACAAAACACGACAGAAAAATAAAAAACCTGACACCAATCAAAACAGATATAATTCCCTCGCACAAATTCTACCAACGTACAGTAAACCTCACGAACGTCACACTCACAAAAAACGAACAAACACTCCTTGATAAAGGCCTAAAACATAACATACATTACAAACATAACAACCAAACACTAACAAAGCTCATAATTGACACAGAAACAAATATACAAAACACAGCACCAGAACATTAAGACATAATATAAACAACACAATAGGAGTACATAAGACACCAGACAACAACAACCACAACTCAGAAATACACACAGCCATCAAACTGAGGGAAAAGGCACACAAACACAACATCACATTTGTAAAAGCTGACAAAGGCAACACGACTGTAATTATCCCCACAGACAACCTACACAAAAAAGTACAAGACTTCATAGAACAGAACAACATCACAGAACTAAAACACGACCCCACCGACAGATACCAAAACTCAGTAAAACAAATAGTCAACAAAGCCAAACACATTATGACACATAAACAAAAGCCCTACATGAAACAAATCCGACCATCAGCACCTACACTCCAAGCGCTTCCCAAAATCCATAAAGAAGACATTCCGATCCGCCCCATTATCAACTACCGTAATGCCCCTGCACACAAACTGGCAAAATATCTAGACAAAATTATTAGACAACACACACAAATAGACAACAACATTGCAGTAAAAAACAACACTGACCTAGTAACAAAAATAAAAGACATACACATCCCCCATAACGCCACATTAGCCTCCTTTGACATTAAAAACCTGTACACAAACATCCCCATCTCTGAAACAATCACCATCCTACAAAACAAACTCAAACAGAACAACACACCAGACGAACTTATCAATGAAATAACAGAAACTCTGAACATTATCACAAAACAAAACTACTTTACTTATAACAATAAATACTACACACAGAACGATGGCCTACCCATGGGCTCCCCCATATCCAGCATTCTAGCAGAAGTCTTCCTCCAACACTTAGAAAAAACAAAAATACTCACAAACAATGACAGACACTCACATAAAATACTATATTGGCACAGATACGTTGATGACATTCTAATACTATACAGGGGAAACAAAAGACAATGTGAACAGTTACTAACGCACATAAACAAAATACATAAAAACATAACCTTCACTGCCGAATACGAACACAACAATACCATAAACTTCTTAGACCTCTCCATCACAAAACTAGAACACAGGCACAAATTCAGTATATACAGAAAACCAACTACAACTGACACACTAATACACAACACCTCCAATCACCCAATACAACACAAACTAGCTGCTTTTAGAACCATGATACATAGACTTAACAACATCCCCTTAGATGAAATAGACTACAAAGACGAACTAAACACGATAAAATATCTAGCAGAGTCTAACGGTTATGACAGAACAATAGTCAGTAAACTCCTACACAAAACACAAAACAAACAACAGACAAAGACAGAAAACAACAAATTCATAACACTAACATACATCAACAAACAAACAGAAAAAATTGCCCACAAATTCAAAAAAGCAGGATACAGAATCGCTTACAAAACTACTAACAAAACAGAACACACACTATCAAAACGCATGCCCAAAGCACAAAACAAATTCGATCTACCCGGTGTATATAAACTAAATTGTTCAAATTGCAGTAAATTCTACATAGGTCAGACAGGACGTAGCTTCAAACAGAGATACATTGAACACACAAAAGCACTCCACACCACTACAGAATCTACCTTCGCAAACCACCTCATTGAAGCAAACCACACATATAAAAACATCGACAATAACATGAACATACTACACGTACACACAAAAGGCCGAAAACTACACACTCTAGAACAATTAGAAATATACAAACACACAAAAACAAATAAAACCGACATCTAGGGTTGCCACCTCTCCCGATTTGATCGGGAGACTCCCGAAATCGTATCGTTTCTCCCGACTCCCGATTTTAATTTTAAGCTCCCGACTTTTGTAAAAAAATATTTTTTGTATTAAAATTAATTTTATTTTCTCAGTCATGAACTCTACAGTTATGTAAAGTACCTTTAAATTGTTCAGTAGGGTTGCCACCTCTCCCGATTTGATCGGGAGACTCCCGAAATCGTATCGTTTCTCCCGACTCCCGATTTTAATTTTAAGCTCCCGACTTTTGTAAAAAAATATATTTTGTATTAAAATTAATTTTATTTTCTCAGTCATGAACTCTACAGTTATGTAAAGTACCTTTAAATTGTTCAGAGTACATTGGGTTTATTTTTTTTGTAAATCGACGCATGCGCACATTCATCTACGAGTAAATGGCAGTGCAAGCTGTACATAACCAAATTACCAAACGTTTGTTTACAATGTAGTCCTCGTTGCAGTGATTTTAAAAGTTACTTAAAGTTAAAATGTGATCATTAAATAAATTAGTAAATCTAATTAGTATAAGTTAGTTCGTAACTGTAAGTATTATGAAAATATTAAATATGCATGTCATGTCAATGATAATAACTAAGTTATTTTTTAAAAACACGTTGTGAACAATAAAAATGTTTAATTTATGTTAATTTATTTATAATTTTGGCCTAAAATAAAATAATTATTTAAATTTTGAGTATTTATTTAATTATTAAACATTTATAACTATAAGCTGTTTATTAACACACACACACACACACTTACAAATTCATATGCACGAACGAGGATGAGTATATCTCCCGACTTCGTGATACTTTGAGGTGGCAAATCTCCCGACTTCGTGATACTTTGAGGTGGCAACCCTATTGTTCAGAGTACATTGGGTTTATTTTTTTTGTAAATCGACGCATGCGCACATTCATCTACGAGTAAATGGCAGTGCAAGCTGTACATAACCAAATTACCAAACGTTTGTTTACAATGTAGTCCTCGTTGCAGTGATTTTAAAAGTTACTTAAAGTTAAAATGTGATCATTAAATAAATTAGTAAATCTAATTAGTATAAGTTAGTTCGTAACTGTAAGTATTATGAAAATATTAAATATGCATGTCATGTCAATGATAATAACTAAGTTATTTTTTAAAAACACGTTGTGAACAATAAAAATGTTTAATTTATGTTAATTTATTTATAATTTTGGCCTAAAATAAAATAATTATTTAAATTTTGAGTATTTATTTAATTATTAAACATTTATAACTATAAGTTGTTTATTAACACACACACACACACACTTACAAATTCATATGCACGAACGAGGATGAGTATATCTCCCGACTTCGTGATACTTTGAGGTGGCAAATCTCCCGACTTCGTGATACTTTGAGGTGGCAACCCTAACGACATCCTAAACGAACAGACACAATTCAAATCGCACGCATTATTCGAACACATCTCACCACACACACACAGCTTCAATCTTTTGAAACACTATCTCGTCGCCAACAAGACGAGCAGCGCTACTAACGACAGCCTCTGATGAAGCCTTCTATAGGTGAAAGCCGGTTTAGGCTGTAAGGTAAAACTTCACGTTTTTACTTATAAAAAACTTAGTGTTCCGAGTCGTCAATATTATAGTGTATTTAGATAAACATTAGTTTAATGAAAAAACTCCACGATGCACGATGCATTGTAATAAGAACAACACAACATATACGCTAGCAAGATGTCACACAGTAGGCTACAGAGGATAGACACGCTGTACCCTAGAGCGTTCGTCCTACACATACTGTCACTAATTCCACATGCTGAAACTCCAACAATATGCCTTCACTGAGTCAAATACGTACAAAAAATGATGTCAATGACCTGACAGTTACAAACGCGGTCAGACCATCCATGTCCACCCATATGTAAGCTACAGATTCATGCCAGTATACATAGGTCTGTCAAACAAACCTAGTTATCAATTTTAAATTAATATATTTGTATGAAAATTATAACTTTTGATAAAGATGGTTTGTTCCTCGAAACAGTTTACAAAACTCTTACATATTACAGGAAGCAGCACTTCCCCCGCATCCATTGACACTTCACGACTGGTGTTAGTAACTTCATTTACGTCTTGACTTCAAATTAGTGACTTCATTGGTGACAGTCATTCTGTTTCCACTGTACCCACGACGATCTGGTATGACCGTCTTAACAATATTATCAATTCAATGTAAACATAATGTTATTATACAATAACATATTAATACCATAAGAAACATACAATATCATGTTGCACTCTTTTGTTTGTATTTGCTAATATGTTCTTACTGTTTCCCACTCCAGTGTTCAATACAAATTCACTCTCTGCGTATAAACTTCTTCTTAACTAGTAGCTTACAGCCTTTGGTGGACTTTAGCCTCCTCAACAATACATGTTTCCCTGTTCTCCGCCCTTCGATTCCCATGCTAGTAAGATCTTCCATTACACCATCCAACCATCTCATCCTTGGTTTGCGTCTATGTCTAGTAGTATATAATCTTCCCTTCAGCATTCTTTCCACATGTCCCAGCCAACTCAACCTCTGTGATTTGATGAATTTCACTGTGTTTTCCATGCATGAGAGTGTGTAGTTCATTGTTATAAACTTCTTATTAGACCAATTAAATGTTTTATTATACCTTTCAGTTTCATATAGGCCCTAGACTCCTAAATATGTTCCTGATAATCTTTTCAAAATCTTTCTTCAAAACTTATATACCATACATACTGCATTCAAAAAGTTCCGGGACTAACACTATTAAGGACACAACTTTTCAGATAAATGAAATTTTATTATTTATTATTCAACATACATTCCTTCCCTCTCTATACAGATTTTAGATCGCTCATACAATCGTTGAAAGGCATGCGCATAGTTCTCCTTCGAAATCATGTTTAAAACAGCTGTCACATTCTTCTGCATTGTCTCTATGTTATCAAAACGCTGCCCCTTCAGTGCCACCTTCAGCTTAGGGAACAGAAAGAAGTCAGCTGGAGCCAAATCTGGTGAGTAGGGTGGATGGTTAATCACTGTGACTGATTTTCCAGCGAGAAATTGTGAGACAATCAATGATGAGTGGACTGGAGCATTGTCATGCAGAAGAAACCACTCACCTGATCGGTACATTTCTGGCCTAACCCTGCGAATTCTTTTCAAAAGGCGATCAAGTACCTCTTTGTAAAATGGTCCAGTTACAGTCTGGCCGGGTGGCAATAATTCTTTGTGGATCAGTCCCCATGAATCAAAAAATGTGATCAGCATTGTTTTCACTTTTGATTTTGTGGCCCTCACTTTCATGGGTCTACCATCTCCTGGGTCACGCCATCCAGCTGTTTGATGTTTGGTAGATGGATCATACTGGAAACACCACGATTCGTCGCCTGTGACAATGTTCTGTAAGAAATTTGGGTTGTCATCGGCCCATTCAACGAGACTTCGCGACGCTTCCACACGTTCTTTTTGCTCTGCTGTTAACGAGTGTGGAACGAACCTGGCACACAGTTTCCGTTTGCCGAGTACGTCATGCACGATAGTGTAAATACTACCCACACTGATGCCGATCTCTTCTGATAAAATCTGGACGCTCAGCCGATGGTTGACGGACAGTGCAGCACAGACACGCTTGACATTCTCGTCAGTCACGCTTGTGGAGGGGTGCCCATCTCTTGGATCATCTTCTAAAGACTCACGACCATTTTTAAATCGTGCATACCACTCGAACACTTTGCTACGACTTAAACAATCTTTTCCATATGCAAGTTGCATCATCGAAAACGTTTCTGTCGTACTTTTTCCACATTTAAAACAAAATTTAATTGCAGCTCTTTGCTCCACCTCGAAAATTATGACAACAAGGAAAAACCAGATAAACTTAACAGTGTCGCTGTTTACTATGGAATGAGTCTTCAACAATGCAATTGTCACAGGAAGTGGGTGAAGGTTGTCACATAGTGTTCCAGCTGTGACACAGAGATAGCTCCATCTGTATGTCTATAGCAGCATCAGTCCCGGGACTTTTTGAATGCACTGTGTATGTTAGGAAATAAAATACTCTGAGTTTTACAAATTGTTTGATTCATAATTAAAAACAAAAAACAGAATGAACAAGAGTTCTCTTACTTAAAAGCATTTCGGACTTTCCTAAAAGGTTTATAAACTAACTTCTTGTGGTGTTAAGATAATTTTTTAAGAAGAAATCCAGATATTTCAGAACAAAAATACTTATTTCTTTATAATTTATGAAATGTATAGTTCTAACCCTTTCTTATAAACAGAACATATTCTTACAATTTTCCACTTCCATTTCAGTCATACGAGAATTCAACAAAACAGAGGTGTGTAGTAGACTGAAATTAATGCAATACTCCTTATAATCCAATGCACAATTGGAAACAAAGTGAGGCATTCTGACACAACTCTAACCTGTCACAACTTGAATTGGAGTGAGAGGTAGTTATGAAACTAAGTAATAAGGCAAGAAAGATATGTGTTGTGATAATGGCGTTTTCTGTAGAGAAGCACGTTATCCTAGTGGAACAATATATTTGAGTCTGGTGGAGAATATCCATCAACGATTCCAGGCACAGTTTCCAGAGAACAAGGTTCCGCATTGGAATGCAGAGTGCAGTGCAGCAGTTAATTCGGAAACTCTGTAGAAATCAGGTACTGAGGTAAAAATTGGATATTCAGACCATATGTCCCAAAGTATGATGATGTCCAACAAGAAAAGTACCCCAGCAGGTTGGTGTCTCATGTGATATGGCCCGTATATCCTAAAAACTCTAGGTCCTTGCAAAACCTAATACCAGTACCAAGTGGGTGGCATACTGTAGATGATTTTTATACTTTTTTAATCATGAAAGAGAGGACATTTCGGATTCACATTCTTCACAGACAAGGAATACTTCCATTTGTCACCCCTTGTATCAATATTCAAACTCTACATGGCTAGTATACCACTATACCAGTGAGTTCCAAGTTCCACTGCATGATGAAAAAATGTGTGTTTACTTTGAAATGTCGCATAATTGCACATTTTTGCTCTAACACTGTCATGTGTCAATATTCTGTATTCTTTTGTTGTATAATTTACGGAAATTGAAGTTGTTTAGGATTACTTTTAGCAGGATGGGATTACAGCAAATATAGTACATTTTATGGGACTCTTGAGAAACTTGTTCATAAACAGAATCATTTCTAAAAACCATTCTGCTCCCCAAGATCTCTGTTCCTTTCTTCACACTGTTTTCTTTCTCTGAGATGTTGTAAAAATATCAGTGTATTCAAACAACCCTCACGCAATTGATTTGAAAATGGCCATACAACTGGCCATTACAGAATACTTTCAGAATTGAAAACCGTTCCCATAACAAGTCTGGAGACTGAACACTGCTTGTAAGTGATTTAATCTATTTTTGGTGCACAATACTAAAAATATTCAAAGTAACATGATTTGTAACAGATATGGCAGAATTACTGTAAAATTGTTATATACTGTACTAGAAAATAACCTATCATAATGGTCCAGATGCAAACCCAAGTATCAACTGTCAGTTGTGTGAATGCAAAACCTGAATAGAGTTCACATAGATGGGAGATCTCTACACTCAAAAAGGTAGAATGAAATTAACATTTGATTTCATTTATGGGCATCATTTCAATGAAGATATATGCTGAGTCTATATACTGTGGTTTCCTTTATTTTTAACTGAGAGCCACATTTCTGATGGTTTCTTTTTGCAGGTGATATTAAGCCTTTGCGAGATTTTTTAAAGTTTTGAGATGAGAGTCTTAAGATTCATTTTTATGTTAAGAAGAGATAAGAAGAGGCACTGCTTGTGGACTTAACAAAGTTTCCTTGGAGGGTGGATGAGCAGGCATAGGTGGGAACTCCCCCCTTGAAGATGACTTAACAATCTCACCAATGGCACAGAATAGAGAAGGATATGGGAAACCACTCCAGTTAAATAATGGTCATGATGGATCTCCCAGAACAGCTTACAAGTAGTTTTGCGTGCTGACAGCCCTATTAAGTAACAGCCTACAACAGACTGTTACTCCATTCATTGTATGTTTAATAATGCACCTGTATGAATGAAAGGGTAGATTAAGAACATGGTGCCATTAAAGAGGGCATGTTGCCCATAAGAGGCAAATTACGTGATCCCTGAAAGAGAAGAAGCTTAACTGGGATGTCTCCTGATATACAAGGTGTCTTCAAAAAAAGACCATGCTTTTTGAATAACCCATCAACCCACACAAACAACACGCTCCCACTTTGGGCACACCTAGTGACAGTTTTAATAACTAATTGCGATTTATTCTGTTCCACTATTAGCACTAGTCTTTGATCTACGTCCGATTAAAAGGGGATCTGCGCACGCTGACCATTGGAGTAGTGATAAAGTGATTAAGAAAGACTTCAAAGAATGTGTGCCTATGAAACTTTACGGTAAAACTAGGTTAAAAGTTTTACAGAGACATTCTGGTTGTTCAATTAAGCATACATGGAGGTCTGCATGAGCCGAACGATAATGTTAAATATTTTTTACAGAGGGCAAAAACAATGGTCTGGCAGATCAAAGCGATGTCGAAGATAATGGCAAGAGACCTCATGATATGACAATTGTTAATCATCGTTTAACTGACATTTAACTTCCTAAGAGAATAGCCATACATATAAGATCGTAAAAAAAATTTTGATAGAAAAACTTAAGTCTGTCGTATCACTGAAAAATTCTTGCTGTGTTTGTTGACTGACTATCAGAAAGAGACCTGTTTTCAAATTGGTCATTTGCATTACGTACCAATCCAATGGTAATGACAACTTTGGAATGCAATGGAATTTGCTCTGTAAAGATTTTACTAAGTTAGTAGCTGAATTTTATACACACACATAGTGTTAAGATCTTCATTCTCACTTCGTCATAAACCCGATGGACGGTGTCTGCTTGCACCCACTACAGCGTGTGTAGCTCGAAGGCATGTGTAGATCATGATGGGACAGAGAAAATGGCATTACAGGACAAAAACTATTGTTAGCACACTTAATTGTGCAGCTCGCTCTATACGCAGGTTGACGTGCTTCACAAATAGTTTGGTATTTTTTAAACACATCTCGTATAACACAAGTACAGCTCTTCCATTGAAGCCAGAATTAATGCAGGTTGCACTCTGTGAGATTGGATTTATTAGAATTTTCACACCTTTTCATAATTTGTAGTTAGATCCCCAAAAAATTCCCTTGCCTGAACTACTCTCTGGTTCTGTCACTGTCTGTTAACTGTCTTTAACATACATCCAACAACATCTTGCAAGGCATTTTACTTCATTATATAGCCTATAATTTACAAGCAATGGCAATCAATTCTATCACCACAGAACTTACCTAAAGTAATAGGAACGTCTATCACAGCTTCTTCCATTGGCCATAAAAATAGCATGTAAGAAGTAAGCTTGGTATAAAGTTTGAGTGAATACTGATTACATTAATTTCATCCTAATGTCGATGGGCATTCATGAGATGGAAAATAGAAATAATAGTATACCAGACCCTTGGGTTTTTGCAAACAAAAAACGGATTTTAACTCGAAACCTAACAATAACTAACATTTTCAAGTAACAATCATAACCATAGCTTCAAGTAGCAATCACTAATATCTTCCTATGGGTTCTTGTTCATACACGGTTTTTACTCAGTCTTTTATTTTTCACACACAGAATGCTGTACATCTTATTTTTCACAAAACAATTTGTAAGCTCTGGTAAACCAGTCATTACAGAAACTATGTGAAGGTGCAAATTTCTGTGTCAAACACACAACACAGATCTAGTCTCGTGTAAAGCATCCATATCTCGGGTTACAATTTGTTTTAATTAAAAAATAAATACACGATATATATACATATCATGTATTATCGGTGTTCCTAAATACTGTAATCCTTAGTCACTACTCAAATAACTTTTTCTTTGACATTAAATTACTTTACAATTATGTTTTATTTGAATAATTTACTTAATCTAAATATCTGCTAAACTACACTAATGTCTGTGACACATTCACATAAACAGAATACAATCCAAATTTTATTGTATATATGAGGGTTATCTAGAAAGTAAGTTCTGTTTTTAAATATTGCCACGGTATCGATGCCGTCACGCTGTTGCACACACACACAGCCAGTTTCTTGATTTGTTGGCAAGCCAACAACGCCATTTGTAAACAACTGTGCACTGAGTAAGCTTCATTGGACGTCTTCATAATGTCAAAGAAATTAGAGACGCCCACTTTATGTGAAAGTAGGTACGTGTTGTTTTTGAATGCGAAAGGCATTAAAACAATTGAAATTCACCATCAGATTTTCGATGTTTATGAAGAATAAGCAGTGAGCAATTCAATGGTATCAAGATGGATACGATTTTTTTGCTTAGTCTGATCCAGAGTAAGCGACGTAGAATGCTTACCCAGGACATTGCAATAAATCATGCCATTCCACACACATTGCCACTGCAACGCAACATCTCACAAAGTTTGGCTGCCAACAATTTGATCATTCGCCTTACAACCCAGACTTCACCACCACACCAAGTGAATGTCACCTTTTCAAGGATGAGAAATCCTTCCTTGGTGACCAATGACCTCAAACAAGCTGTTAATACATGGTTCAAATTACAGGCAGGAAATTTCTACGACGGTATATAATGCCTGGTGCCTCGCTATGAAAAGTGTTTAAAAATGACAAAAACTATATAGAAAAGCAGTTTAAGGTGTGTACTTCAAATAGCAATAAAATGTTGTTGTAAATATATTCTTGATTCCCTATCGGAACTTACTTTCTGAATAGCCCTCATAATTTCTAATGTATGTTACAATTGCATATTAGCACTGACCACATTGACAACAATACATGTGGACGATTCATAAAGTTACCAGAATTGACATCTTCCATTATAATAATAACTACTGGAAAAAATTATTGTATTGTAAGTCGGCAGCACTCACATCACAGTACAGTTAGTCCTTGTGCTCATTCATCCTCTCCAACAATGACACAGCTGTGTTTCTGTAACATTCATGTGTCACTGATACAGGTAAATCTCATCCTAATGTTAGTGGAAAGTGTACAAATATTGGATTTTTCACCAAAAATTGTTACCAGTCAGAAAAAATTTAATAATGGTTCGAAAAGCATTTAATGAAAAGGTTATGAAAAAACAAGCATACCTGTAAAGGTTGTATTAGTCCTCACAACGTTTATCATGGTGTCATCTACAGTAACAAATGGCAGAATTATTATTGAGTACAGAAGAAAATCTGTTGAAGAAATTATATCAGAAGATAGAATATAAATAGTAAGTGGCACAGTATTTCCACAGTGATATTATTACAGCGGTCTACTCGATCGTCGTAGGTACAGTGGAAACAAAATAAGTACAAGACACCAATTAAGTCACTAATCACACCTTTAATTTTTACAGTTAAACAGTTCGTAATTAACAACACAGTCTCTACAACAAATCAAATGAAAATTGTTCACATGCAATAAAATGTCACTAATATTAAACACAATTGAATTACAATTATACCGCCCGATTATAAAACGCAACACTTCACTAATAACTACTTGAACGGCCACAGTAATCTCGCCCGATAATAACTCTCGAACCGCTCTGTAAATATATCGCACTAATACTAAACTGAACGTTGTTGAGTATTGGTATTTATACCACCCCAAATTACTAGAGTATACCATAATGCGCGATAGCGCCAGTATAGTTACAACGTAATTACTTGCGGCCTTGACACAGTCCGTGCGCCGGAGCGAAGTCTGGCACAGTCTAGAAAATGCGTCAACAAGCACGTACGCCGCACATGTTACATTTCGGATCACTCTGGAACATTCGATAAACATGTAGATTGTTCGGTGATGTAACACAGCCCCCTCCTTAAGCCTGTTCGTCCCGAACTGGCAAACCGTCTCTGAAGTAGTACTTAGCCAGGCGATCTAGATGGACAACCTTGAACTTTCGCTGTCTTTCCTGTTGAATCCGATAAACAACATCGTTGATTCTTTTTTTCACAGTGTAGGGTCCTTCCCAGTTAGATTGAAGCTTAGATGAGCAACCACGATGGTGATTTGGATTGAAGAACCAGACCTGATCTCCTACTTGGAAACCCACACTATTGCTGCGAATGTCATACCAAGTTTTCATTTTATCACTGGCAATCTTCAGCCGTCCTCTTACCAAGCAATTCATTTCTCGCAGTTGGTTTTCTAATTGCGAGGAATAGTTCTGCGGCTCTTGGGACTGAGCTCAGGTGATCCAAACATTAAGTCCCCAGGAAGACGAATCTCCCGCCCAAACACCAATTTTGCTGGAGTCATGCCGGTTGTGTCATGTACTGATGATCTATACACACCATGAGGAATAGTGGTATACATTGGTCTCAGTCTGTTCTCGAAAGATGCTGCTCAAGTGTCCTATTGAATCTCTCAACCATCCCGTCCGACTGAGGATGCAGAGGCATTGTCCTGGTCTTTCAAATTCCAAGTAGACGGCATAATTCTTTAAACACTCCGATTCGAAATTTCTCCCTTGATCTGTATGGATTTCCATAGGGGCTCCATAACGGCAACAGAAGTTGTGAACTAACTGCTTTGTCACAGTGATAACCTCCTGATTTGGAATTGCGTAGGCTTCCACGCACTTAGTAAAGTAGGCACCTATAACCATGATGTACCGGTTTCCATCGTCAGTAACTGGGAATGGTCCAGCAATGTTTATGGCAATTCTCTCGAAAGGCAGTTCAACGTTATACTGTCTCATTTTCCCCTGCTTCTGGTTTGTGGGCCCTTGCTTGCAGCACATATTTCACATGTCCGAACCCATTCCTCTACGTCGTGGTTAAGATGAAGCCAATAGAATAGCTTCCGTATTTTGTCAAGAGTTTTGTTAACGCCAAGATGGCCTCCAGATGTTCCATCATGCATCTCCTTCAAAACAGACTGCGCTTTACTTCGGGGAACTATCAACTGCATGACCACATCTCGTCCATCTGCACTTTCCCAAGCCCTTTTCAGCAATCCGTTTTCTAAGGTGAGAGATTCCCATTGTGCCCAGTAGCCCTTCAGCACTTCGGAACCATGGCAGATCTTGCCAATCTGGGCGGCGACCTTCCTCTTTTGCTGTCAAGATCGGTCCAATGTCTTCACCAGTCATCTGTTCTTGTCGACAGTCTTGTGTTGTCCAGCCATCAGCCAGGAAATCTACAGTGATGGCTTGAACATGTTCGCTTGAGTTTTGTTCTTCCTCTCTGTGGCAATATCAGCAGTCTTCCGGGCACGGTCTTCGTGATAAGCCATCTGCATTACCATGCAGGCGCCCCCGCCGATGTTGTACCTTGAAGTTGTACTCTTGCAGACGTTCAAGCCACCTTGCCAACTGTCCTTCCGGATTTTTAAATGTCAAGAGCCATGCAAGCGCGGCATGGTCGGTACGCAGTGAAAACTCTCTCCCATAGAGGTATTTATGGAAGTGCTCCAAAGCTCTGACAATTGCCAGAGCAACTCTCTCCTTGTGATGCAATAATTTCTCTCCGGTTTAGAAAGTGTCTTGCTGTAATACGCTATTACTCGTTCTTCACCGTTTTGAACTTGAGACAAAACTGCTCCTAGACCAGTATTGCTTGCGTCTGTGTCCACAATGTACTTCCCTTCGGAATCTGGGAAAGCAAGAATTGGCTGCTAACATAATGCAATTTTCAAAGTCCTAAATGCTTGATCACACTCCTTCAACTACTGGAAGTTTCATTTATTTTCTGTTAGCTCATGTAGTGGTTTAGCAATAGTAGCGAAGCCTTTCACAAAATATCTGTAATATGAACATAACCCCAGGAAACTCCGAACTTCATGTTTACTCTTCGGCACTGGCCAGTCTCTTACGGTGTCTACTTTATTAGGATCCATGCTAACACCCGCTGCCGAAACCAGATGGCCCAGATACTGTACTTCCTTCTGGAATAGAGAACACTTCTTCGGGCTCAGCTTCAGTTGGGCACCGTGAGTTCTAGTTAGAACCTCCTTAAGGTTTTCCAAATGGTCTTTGAAAGTCTTCCTGATGATTATGACATCGTCTAAATAAACAAGTCAAGTTTTCCATGTCAGGCCTCGGAGTACCAGGTCCATCAATCTTTCAAATGTTGCTGGTGCATTACAGAGTCCAAATGGCATTACGTTAAATTGGAATAAGCCACTTGGGGTCTAGAAAGCGGTCTTTTCCTTGTCTTCCTGATGAAGACCCACTTGCCAATATCCACTCTTCAGGTCAACGTGGAAAACCACTGTGCTCCGGACAACGTGTCGAATGTATCGTCAACGCGAGGTAATGGATAGCAGTCTTTCTTTGTAACGTCATTTAACCTCCGGTAGTCTATGGAGAAACGCAACCCACCATCTTTCTTCGCTACCAGCACTACAGGAGAAGACGAAGCACTTGACGAAGGTTCGATTACTCCCTCTGTCAGCGTGTCCTGTACTAACCGAGACATTTCCTCTTGTTTAGATAATGGAGGCCTTCGAGGAGGTTGGCATATCGGTGTCGTGTCCCCGAACTCCAAAACAATCTTTGAATTCATGTAAAAACTGTAAGTTCTTTTACCTCACCACTTGAGAGGTTGTTAGAAGATCTGTTCAATAATTCTTGCAGTTCCTCTGGTAATTTGGAATTATCCGAAGCACTGGATATTCGTTGCATCATTCCGGCTACCCAGACAACAGGAATCAATTCGCCTACTAGTAGAAGCGTATTGCTTTGTAAAGCGATAGCTTGATCCAAAATATTCGCCACTCTAACAGGTACATTTCCGGTTTCGTCAGGTTTTACTAAACTTCTGGCAATTAGTATGCCCGGTGTGCTGACTACCTGGGGTTCGAATATAGAGCACTGGTTGCCCCTAGTATCTACCTCGGTTCTAACCATGATGATCTTTTCGGAGTTTGGCGGGATGGTAACGGCAACTTAAATTGTCACGTCCATCGATTTTTCTGATGTATTCATTGTGGTGAGCATTACCTCTTCTTTTCCAATTCTCAAGACATTGTTTTTGAAGTCGACTATAAATCCATATGCATTCATACCCTCCACACCAAGAATTGCTTCATCCACAATGTCTGCAACAAGTACTTGATGATTAAACTCAAGTCGACCGAGGCGTAGATGTATCTCCACTTTCCCAAACACTTTTACAGGCCGTCCAGTAGCTTTTCGCAAGCTGCAAGAGCACCAGATTGGCTTGACATCTTTCACCACGTCGGGGCGCACAATAGAAACTGTTGTGCCTGCGTCAACTGTAATCGAGGTTGGCCTTTCTTGAACAAATCCGGTAACTACCAAGCTCTCGCTGTTTTTCTGAAGTGTAGAAATTGCGTAGTGTCTAGGGACTTCGTTCCTCCAGTTAGTCAGCACACGCCCCGTTGAACAGACTATTGCTCGTTTCCCTGCTGCTGAACTCTAACCCGACAATCTCACTGTAGATGTCCAGGTTTCCCACATCTATAACACTTCGGTCTTCCATCCTTTCTTATTTTATTCTGTGGCGCCGACTGTCGAGTCTCTGTTCCTTGTTCTTCTTCCTCATCGTCTGTGCTGTCGCGATCTTTTAGCGCGCACTTTATGACTTACCCAACCAGACGCTGATTTGGCGGCCTCAAATTGCAAAGCATGTACCAGGGTGTCCACACTGTTCTGGTGTCTTGCCATTCGTAACAATTGCTGTAGTTCGTTATCTCGGACACCGGCAGTAAATGTCTGCATTGCAAAACTCGTTCGAAAATCTTCTGGTGCTTCAGGATAGGCCAGTCTAATTAGTCTGTCGATACTTGCTTCAAACTGTTGAAGACTCTCCCCGGAATGAAGTCGCCTTGCTCTCAACTGGGTGCAATACACATCTCACAAATGTTTATCACCATACTGTAATTCCAGAGCTTTTATCAACTCGACATAGGTGTTCTAGCTGTCAGGTGGCACTTTCTGTAGTAATTCTGCCGCAGGTCCTTTTAATGCAAGAACGAGTGAAACAGCCTTGTCTTTCTCTGTCCAATTATTTGCGCATGCAGCAGCTTCAAATTGGCGGAGGTACATTGCCCAGTGACTGCTTCCGTCAAAGGTTGGAGCCTGTCCCTACTGCAAGTAAAGTTACTTTCTCTATAATACATTTTAGGTTAGTTGTCTCCAAGTCGCTTATATTAATATAATAGATATTTACCATATATCCGTCGTGCGACTTCGTTATTCGCACATTCAGAGACTTCTTAGCCGGAAAAACAGTATACCAGAAAGAAAAAGAACCGGCGTATACAAGATGAATTGCAGCTCATGCGACATGTTCTACATAGGCCAAACAGGTAGACCGTTTGAAGAAAGATATAACGAACATCTTCCCAGAAGGGAATTACATAAAACAACATCTAATTTTGCCAGACACCTGATACTATGTAATCATAACTACAGTGATTTTGAGACAAATTTCCAGCCCTTGGATTGCTGCAGGAAAGGCAAATACATGGACGCGCTTGAGGAATACGAAATATATAAAGCCGTCAAAATCAACAGTGATTATGTCTTGAATGATAAACTTACATTTTCACATAACATCTTGTACGACACGGCAATACTTGCACACGGGCGCCGGTAAATGGATAGTCACAGTACATACGGGCTATAATAAGCAAAACAGGTATATCAGTGGCTATATAAACAGTGAATCAGTTGATCGATATTGTCCACGCGAAAGTAGTCGATCGATATTGTCCACGCGAGAAACGTAAACTTTCATGTTCGCGTCTGTGAGTTTCCAATGTAGTAGAAGTGCACTTTTACTGTAATGATTTTAGTGTTTTTAATTTTTTAACGATCTCTAATGAGTGATTAAGATTTCTGAAGATGGCAATTCGTTGCCGAAACGCGTCATAAGACAAGAATAACGAAGTCGCACGACGGATATATGGTAAATATCTATTATATTACTTTCTCTGTTGACTTATTTTCTGTTTTTATCATTGGTACAGTTTGTTCACAAAGTTGTTTTGGTTGCATTTTCAGGCACTGCTCAACTTCACTTTTATTTTGTTCTCTTATGTTTGCCATTGAGTTTTCTACTGCAGATATTTTTGTTGACATAGTTTCTTCCACAGTCAAGACAGATTTTTCTAGTTCAGCTATTTTATTTGACATGGGTTCTCCTACGTCAGATATTTTTGTAGACATCGATTCTTCAACACTTGAGACAGATTTTTCTACTTCAGCTATTTTTAATGTCATTGATTCTTGTACCTCCGATATTTTAGTAACTTGTTTATTAAGCTCACCTCGTAGGAGACCCATCTTTGCAGAGGTTTGTTCTTGTGTCTGCTTTTGCTCCTGTATTAAGTCTTTGATGTCTTCTGTTTCATGCTTCCGTTCTTCTTTTTGTCTTTCTTCTGTTTCTAGAATTAATGCTTTCTGACGTTCCTCATCCTCTTCTCTTTCCTGGCTGCGTTTTTCATCCTGTCGTTTTTCTGCTTCTTCCGCCTCCTGTCTGTGTTTCTCATCTTGTCGTTTTTCTGCTTCTTCTGCCTCCTGTCTGCGTTTCTCATTCTGTCGTTTTTCTGCTTCTTCTCTTTCTTGTCTTCGTTCTTCTTTTTGTCGTCTTTCTGCTTCTTCCTGTGTCTGCTGCAGCAGCGTTTGGAAAGCTTCCATCATCTGACTGGCATCCATGTTTACCGGTTAATTACGAATTACCTCGTCTTATACAAACTGTCCACTGTTAACCGTTCTATCCCACTTCTGATACCACTGTTACAACGGTCTACTCGATCGACGTAGATACAGTGGAAACAAAATATGTACAAGACACCAATTAAGTCACTAATCACACCTTTAATTTTTATAGTCAAACTTCGTAATTAACAACACAGTCTCTACAAAAAATCAAATGAAAATTGTTCACACGCAATAAAATGTCACTAATATTAAACACAATTGTATTACAATTATACCGCCCGATTATAAAACGTAACACTTCACTAATAACTACTTGAACGTTGTAGAATAACCGTTGTCGTATGGTTTGAAAGCCACACATTGTCTGTGTCACTTTGTAATACAAAGCTCTTTATTTATTTAAGTTTGTTTATAATTATTTTTATTAATTAAATTCGGCTATTGTTTTTTGTTGTTTAAATAAATTTTTTAAATGTTCGATTATATTGGTTCTTCGGAATTTATTTATGGTGCGGCGTTTCTTCGGTTGACTAGACGAATCTACGAAGTCGATCTCTCACTGAAAGTACATTTTTATTTCATTAAATAATTACTTACTTGAAGTGAAGTTGGCTAACCGCGCAGTGTTGATATGACAATCTAAGTTTAGAATTATTCAAAATAAACTCATTTTGCCGCTGTCAGTGTTGCCATCCATTGCGAGATATCCACCTGATCTGTAATAGTCTAGTCTACTGAAATAAATCGTCTGACTCTATTTTTGTCGTATAAAATTATGGTTTATTTCTTGATAATATTCATTAAATTGCTTTAAAAATATAATAAATTGTTACTTGTTTATTTTGGGTTTACAATAAAATTTAGTTTTACGAAATCTCTTGTCTCAGGGTTGGTTGTTCTGATTTGTAATTATCAGAATTATTAAACTTATTTTTGGTTAAAATATTTATCTAAAATCTAGGTCCTTTTAGACTGCAGAATACAAATAAAACAAACAGAAGACTTATACTACCATTATTGGGTAGTCGGAGAGTGATTACAAAATTAATTACATCTTAATGAATAACAGAAAGTTTCATAGACATGTCTGGTTCCGACATTATAGGTTAACTTGGTGTATTGTAACTGCCACCATTGAACTTTAAATGAATTAATAATTCTTTTATAACACATAAAATATAAACGCAATAAAGTTATAAATTAATTCAGTGTTCCAGGAAGAATCATCTGATTAGTTATATTGGATTACTTTAAACAGGTAATCTGTTAATTCTTAGAATTGTAGTTAACTTAGTATTAAATTCTTTTAATAATGAAACAATGAAATATTGTAATAATATTAGAATCTTTCTTAAATCTAGGCACAAATTATTTCCTCAATTATCTTCTGATAATTAACATGTCAATTGACAATTCTCAAAATTCGGGCTAGCTGTTGTTAAATTACCATCGGTTTAACTATGAATAAATTCATCGATATAATATTAATTCAAGCACTCTTAGTATTTATATTGAAAAAACTATCATCATTTTTGTAACTTTCATCTATTAATTACTTAAAATTAAATTGAGAACTCTCTTGGTAATTAACAAATTAATCAAACTAGTAAGGTGCAATGCCCCTTCTTCATTTGTATGTACACATCGTATTAAGTTATTTCGATAAAGTATATCGTCAAATTTCATAAATTCCTTAAATATAATAAAAAATCACTTTACTCCCTTTAATTCGCGTAATTGATATGGATTATACACTTAGCAATTAATATCGCACTGTTAGGTCTTCACTGAACTTCGAACAAAAAACGTTATAATGATTTAAACAAAAATAGGGTTATGTCTCATTTGTTTAAATTTGATTACACGCACTAAGTTAGGTTAGACTGGCGCTTTCTGGCGATGCGGAGCTGTCGTCTGTCTTGCATCAGTGGTCATGAAAAAGTGTTCCAAAATTGTGTCCGTTTCTGCTGTTCTCGTTTGCACTCCTTGTAAAATTTATCGAATTCTCTCTTTTGATTGGCTAATGATCTTTACTTGAATACACATACCCCCCTTCGCTGAATTATTTAATTGTTACAACAAGCATGGGACTTTGGGTTTAAGAGTACGAACTGACGCTAAACATTTTGTCCAAAATAAACCAAATATCTTTAAATTGACATAACTTTCTTATAACCCCTTTTATTATTATGACATGGCGAATATTTGGCTCTTAATTTAGAGTCTACACATGATATATTTTCACCCATGATTAAGGAAGATATTATTTGAAATTAACACTTTATCCAATTTCCTAATAAATTTAAGTATTCTTTCACTAAAACTAACAAATGACAATCACATCTCTTTGAGATTATGCTTTTCAAGTCCTTTTACACTCTTTACTTATTATCTACTTATTATTATTGACAAAATACATCTCCTATGCTTAGGTTGCATTAGGCCTATGGTCCTACTAACTATATTTACTAATTACATTTTAATATTTGTCTCTGGACAATTTCTGTTGTGTCACAATTACACATACATGGTCAGTGCAACTACTGTTCGCCCTAGTTACTGTTAATACATTGTTATTTTCTAGTTTTGAGTCTATATAATCACCTATAGATTGTACTATAAGGTGTCACCTTACTTTACTTCATTCTTAATTGAGTAGTGGTCTTTTAAGTCACTATCTTGTTCATAATTATTCATTACAGTTATTACATTGTTTTACAATCTTGTGTTTTACATTGGTGTATTCTCTTGTGTTGAGAACTTGGTAATAATACTTGCAGCTAGTGTCACATGACAGATGTATTTAATTATTATTATTATGCCTTACATTAGTGATAATAATCATCCTACAATATTATGCTAGTAATGTACCATCTTTCTTGCTATAGATATCCCCCTTCTGTTTCTGATTAATTTTACAACTTGTTTTAGCTAAACTTTACATGGTGATTCCCATTCTGTCTGTTTTTGGTCATTTTGTTTACATCAATTACAATATAAATACTATTCTAGGTAGTTCATCTTGGTATTGGTAGAACCCTTACAATATCTACTTGATTTTTTTGTCCAAGAGATTTTAGTTTAATTATGTCTTAGTTATTAATTCTTATTAAATACAACTATTACATTAACGACTCGGAACACAAAGTTTGTTATAAGTAAAAATATAAAGTTTTACCTTTATGTAATCATAAATAATCATCCTACAATATTATGCTAGTAATGTAGCATCTTTCTTGCTATACAGATATCCCCCTTCTGTTTCTGATTAATTTTACAAGTTTTAGCTTAGCAACAGGTTGTAAGGTAAAACTTTATGTTTTTACTTATAAAAAACTTTGTGTTCCGAGTCGTTAATGTATTAGTTGTATTTAGTTAAGTAACGGACACATCATGGACAGTGAAATCCAAGAATTCTTATTAATCTAAGTGGAAAGTACATGTAGTTAGGTTATGTCTCCCCACTCTAATGCAACAATGGGTTGACTGAGCTGATTTTCATTTACAATTTTTTATTTCATTTTTACCTCCATTGGTGTTATTAATCATCACCTGTTTCTTTTTCTCTCTATTATCATTTTTCACAACTTTTGGTAATTATTACTGTTATCTGACAATCCTGGTCCTCTATTAACTTACATTAATACTGGACATAATATGTTATCATACTGTTGTTTACAGCTTCTTATTATACTAATGTTTTTATTACTCTCACTCTCCTTGCTATTATTGGATGCCCTACTCATTTACTAGATTAGTGGTCATATTCAGGTCATCTAATGTAGTCAGTTAGTGTTTGGGCTATCTGTCATTGTCTCTCATTCTGTACTTCACTTGTCGTTGGTAGTTTATTTCACATTTGGCCTTCTTATCTAATAGTTAGTGTAATTTCTTGTTTCTTCTTGTGGCACCATATTGATTGACATCATTATTATGATTGTTTTCTTCTTTATAATAAGTATTCTTCTTTGTTTCTTGGTTTCTCACTGACCGAATCTGTTGGGTAATCACTATTTAATACATTTTCTTTCTTGTTTTGTTACTATTACCATTACTGTTTTAACTCTTTAGTTGTGAGTTCATTCTTCTATTATTATTTATTTATATAATTTTAATGCTTGGTACACTCATTGTGAATACTTAATGAGTCTTGTCCCACTCAATTATTATGACATGTTGTGTATATTTTGATGTCCAAAATATCGTGGTCATATGTCTCTTTACAACGTACACAGTAATCTCGCCCGATAATAACTCTCGAACCGCTCTGTAAATACATCGCACTAATACTGAACTGAACGTCGTTGAGTACTGGTATTTATACCACCCCAAATTACTAGAGTATTCCATAATGCGCAATAGCACCAGTATAGGTATGATGTAATTACTTACAGCCTTGACACAGTCCGTGCGCCCAAGCGAAGTCTGGCACAGTCTAGAAAATGCGTCAACAAGCACGTACGCCACACACGTTACATTCCGGATCACCGTGGAACATTCGATAAACACGTAGATTGTTCGGTGATGTCGTAACAATATAAAATGCATTGTGGCCGTGTATAATACCATATTCCCAACTGATCTGGTCCCCCTTAGTTGTGCTGGTTTGCGTTAAGAAGCACTGGTTTTTCTTAACTTCTAACATACATACATATTTAACATAACATGTTACATCTTAAATTTTACTATCAACATTCTGTATGCCCCTCTCTAGTTAATACTTATCCCAAATTCAAAAATATTTCCTTGATTCCAATCAGAATTTAAATAACCACTTCCTATTACAACATTACAAATATCTTTCATTACCCAAATTACATCTCAAAAATATTTAAATGCATTACTAAAATTCCTCTTAAAACACACATAAATTAATTACATAATCACAAATTATCTACTTATATTTTTTCTCAAAATCGTTAATCATCTCTATAATACTCCTCAAATCAACACAAAATTATTTAGTTACATCATAACATCAACTACACATTCTACAGCATATTACCAACATAATTCCACTTAATCGGGTTATCTTATCCCGTTTATAATAATCATCAACTTCCTACTTCACATCATTTTCTAATATCCCCCCCTAAGCCAGTTACAATTAGGTAAATCACCTCCCGGGTAAACCGGGCGAGGCATTTACCTCGTTACATAAATACTGTATTTATGTCGCTGGCTTGTAACGGCCAACTGTATTGCTTTGTGATGTTGGACTGTAGCGCCCATTTGCGTCCACAAGAACTGAAGTTTATTAGGGTGTAAACGCTGCTTACACCGTTCTTGCTTCAGCGTTATATAAAAATTCAGCATTACTGGTATCCGAGGACACCAGTAATCCTACTAAAATGATTCATATGCCCTTAATACGGTCTATCACCCCATTCGATGATAGCCGCTGTTCCAAAGTTATGTTGATTCCCCTGATTTACCCCCTGTTAACTTCTAAGTTATACCAATTTCAAAGGCAACCAACCATGGTCAGTGTACAATAAATCTTCCCGTAACTGGTTGTCATCCAAAACCACGGTCTGGGCTGGTAAGGCCAGGACCGCCCGATTGTAGGGAATCTCTTTTAAAACATAATACATGTTTTATATCCCTACACAGTTATATTCAACATAATAAACACTCATAAATTGAACATTAACATTATTACATTAAAATAAACATCTCACCTTTAAATTTGCCTCCAAATTACAAACATTACAACTTTGACTTTCTATTGAACCTTTTAATAATCAACCTTTAATTATTTATCATTTATTATACAATTAAATTCTCCAAAAATTTAACTTTATTACCAACCTTCATTTATGTAACATTTCATTTATTAGCTCCTTTCAAATTAATTCAACTATTTTATCAAACATATTTTAATTACTGTAATAAAATTGACAATGACCAACTGTCAATTATTAAAGTTGAGTATACTTCATATAAAACGTATTCTCTGTCACCTTATCATTACAACAACATAACCTTAACACAATACATTTAACATCAATACAAATTTATCTACAATTTTTGTCATATCATTTTATTGTTTACCATACCTCATTACGTAAGTTAGCCAAGTAATTACCATAAACTAAAATAATTAAATGTTCATTCACTGTATATCTAACCACCATCATTGTAGATTAATCTTGTTTTATTTTGCCAAACATTATGCCACTGACTTGTTATAATATTATTATATACTTGTTATAATAATAATCTTGTTTTATTACAACAGTTCATTTTTAATTATTTTTATTTTGTTATTATTATTATAATAAACCTTTACTATTTTAAATTATTTCGTTATACCCACATAATAATTTACTGGATTATCCCACCTTATTATTCTATCATATAACCTGCCTACATCAGTAATTCTGGTCCTGTCACTGTCAGTAATTTTTGTCACACTTAAGCATTTTCTCATATCCTTATTATCAGAGTCTGCTGCTATTAATATCCCAATTCTATGTACAGGTAAGTATTCACTATAATTATCAACGTTATCATCATCCATTTCTGCACTATTCTCACAACAAGGTACGTTTTTTATTTTATTCGCTCTCTCAACCCTCATTCTTTCTAATAATTCTTCATAACTTCTACTAACATCAAACAACCCTCTCTCTCTCTCTCTCTCTCTCTCTCTCTCTCTCTCTCTCTCTCTCTCTCTCTCTCTCTCTCTCTCTCTCTCTCTCAAAATCTCTTACACAACCCCATCTTACTTTCTTTCTCTCATTCCATGCAGAGGGCACTACATCATAAAAACACCTGGCTCTTCCAGGACAACTACAAAAAATTAAGGGACTACTTGAAGACACCTCGTCTTCCATTAAGGGACTCTATCCCTTCAAAAACACCTGTGAACACCTTGTTTCACAATAAACCCGGGGAAAATTTACCCTCTGCCCCATATTTCTACTTAAATTCTCCTCATATTCTCTCTCCAACTTACAAACACTTATTTCCACCCCTTCACAACCCCCTACTCCCATTACTCTCTCACTCTCCTTTACTATCTCTGTATTCTCATCATCGCTATTAATTTTTACTGTATCACCTTTAGATACCCCGTTTTCAACTATCTTACCACTACTACTTGTTAACTCATTTTTATAACTAACACTTACCTCGGTAATTATTTCTTCGTTATTTTTCGTCATTTTATCACCATTATTTATATTGTCGTCTGTTACTTCGTTATTCTCATTTCCACTCAACTTACCTGTATCTCTTCTCCACTCTTTCATTTTCTCAATATTTTGTTCTAACTCTTTAAAATTACTTTCACATCTAACATTTACGGCATTGATATCAATCTTGAGTTCATCAAATTTACTGTTTTGTTCATCAAATTTATTATTCTGTACATCAAATTTAACATCGTTAATATAAAATCTATTATTCATATTCTCAGACATGGTTTTCATAAAGTTCATAATATCAGCTATTGAATACTCTTTTTCTTTTATTTTAGTTATTAGTTATTATGGGAGTAGACTCTGTTATGGTGTTACTCTTTATATTATGCTCATCACATGATTTCTTACTTTGGATCAGCGTTGACTGATTTGCAACGTTGTCCATTATTATCGACTCTGTTCCGCTTATTTCTATTTTTGACTGTCTTTCTGTATTACTGTCAGTTAGGCTGACTTCATTGTTATTATTTTCCATAGTATTTATTTTTATTACTCCTTACTTATTTATAATAGACATAACAAATCATATTATAACATAACCTTATCTGACACTCTTGTCATCTACGTCTATTTATACGTAAATAAAAGTTTTTGTCTATTTACCTTAAACAACCCCTCTGCTCTCTAAAACAGGCCCACATTTACATAAATAACTTTTATGCAAATGTCCCTGTTCGTGACGCCAATTGTACTATTATTTTACATTTATTTTTATTTTTTTAATTGTATTACCTTTTTCTGTTCTCAAATCAATTTAATATTTATTAACATATGGAAACAACATATATATTTACGTAATTATAAATTGACCTTTTCTTTTTCTTTTTTAAACTTCTTTTATGATTACATGATTCAAAATATAGAAGATAACAATGTTTTAAAAGAAATATAAATTTTGTTACTACAAACCAGCACTTCTTGGTTATTTATTAAATATATCCACACACACACACACACACACACACACACGCTTTCATACTGTACATATCTTTGACTTCCCCCACCCCTTTGAGCCCATTATATTTTCAAACTTTATATACATTTTTTAGGCTGCCATTTCTTCTGTAAAATTTTTAGTTACTTTAGAATTTTGAAAAATTCTTTGTTTTATTCTCTCCTAGATTCTACTTATCTGTACATCGTCCGGCCGACTCCAACTGTATTCGCACTCCATGTCGATTACTCCATATGTTTTACCGCTCGTTCGCACTGATTTTTAACTGTTCTAATCAACTTTTAATCACTTTTTTCAGGTTTCGAATTAGATGAGATTACATTTTAATCGTTGTAGGCGGTGGGCCCACCTGAATTTTCATCCACAGACTTATACGGCTGTACAGCACGAGAGTATATTGTCGACTGGGCAAATACAAACTGATAACGATTCACGTGATCTCGTCCTATTGTTTTATTAGTATGACATCGCCAGATTCTGAGGCAGTGCTGACCGCGCCTCACATTCCAGAGTGAAATAAACAAGTCTTGGCTACTGACGTCATATAGCGTGATGCGAATTGTACATATTTCAGAGGTCAGATTTCTAAAAATAACTGTCTCCAGCGGCTTGATCGCCTGACCTTCACACTACTTCGTGTATATTGTTTTCCACAATAACATTTTAAAATAAAATCTTTATTATTACCAAAATATCCCTGGGTGGGTTATTTGTCATTTTACAAGACATCTACAGCATTTAGTCTGCCTTTACTATATTTTAGGATAGAAACATTTTGATGAACTTTTACGCAGATGCTCAACAATATAATGTAGTTTTAATTGTGAAATATTGAAAAAATAAAATGGCATCATCATCATCACTTTATGAATAGGATTTCTCCTGCTCTGGGCTCATACTCGTAAGTCAACTTCAGAAAGCGGGTATTGTCCATCCTTTCTAGATTTTTTGATGTCGATGTTGATTCTTTCCAATAAAATTGACAATGACCAACTGTCAATTATTAAAGTTGAGTATACTTCATATAAAACGTATTCTCTGTCACCTTATCATTACAACAACATAACCTTAACACAATACATTTAACATCAATACAAATGTATCTACAATTTTTGTCATATCATTTTATTGTTTACCATACCTCATTACGTAAGTTAGCCAAGTAATTACCATAAACTAAAATAATTAAATGTTTATTCACTGTATATCTAACCACCATCATTGTAGATTAATCTTGTTTTATTTTGCCAAACATTATGCCACTGACTTGTTATAATATTATTATATACTTGTTATAATAATAATCTTGTTTTATTATAACAGTTCATTTTTAATTATTTTTATTTTGTTATTATTATTATAATAAACCTTTACTATTTTAAATTATTTCATTATACCCACATAATAATTTACTGGATTATCCCACATTATTATTCTATCATATAACCTGCCTACATCAGTAATTCTGGTCCTGTCACTGTCAGTAATTTTTGTCACACTTAAGCATTTTCTCATATCCTTATTATCAGAGTCTGCTGCTATTAATATCCCAATTCTATGTACAGGTAAGTATTCATTATAATTATCAACGTTATCATCATCCATTTCTGCACTATTCTCACAACAAGGTACGTTTTTTATTTTATTCGCTCTATCAACCCTCATTCTTTCTAATAATTCTTCATAACTTCTACTAACATCAAACAACCCTCTCTCTCTCTCTCTCTCTCTCTCTCTCTCAAAATCTCTTACACAACCCCATCTTACTTTCTTTCTCTCATTCCATGCAGAGGGCACTACATCAGAAGAACGGTGTAAGCAGCGTTTACACCCTAATAAACTTCAGTTCTTGTGGACGCAAATGGGCGCTACAGTCCAACATCACAAAGCAATACAGTTGGCCGTTACAAGCCAGGGACATAAATACAGTATTTATGTAACGAGGTAAATGCCTCGCCCGGTTTACCCGGGAGGTGATTTACCTAATTGTAACTGGCTTAGGGGGGGATATTAGAAAATGATGTGAAGTAGGAAGTTGATGATTATTATAAACGGGATAAGATAACCCGATTAAGTGGAATTATGTTGGTAATATACTGTAGAATGTGTAGTTGATCTTATGATGTAACTAAATAATTTTGTGTTGATTTGAGGAGTATTATAGAGATGATTAACGATTTTGAGAAAAAATATAAGTAGATAATTTGTGATTATGTAATTAATTTATGTGTGTTTTAAGAGGAATTTTAGTAATGCATTTAAATATTTTTGAGATGTAATTTGGGTAATGAAAGATATTTGTAATGTTGTAATAGGAAGTGGTTATTTAAATTCTGATTGGAATCAAGGAAATATTTTTGAATTTGGGATAAGAATTAACTAGAGAGGGGCATACAGAATGTTGATAGTAAAATTTAAGATGTAACATGTTATGTTAAATATGTATGTATGTTAGAAGTTAAGAAAAACCAGTGCTTCTTAACGCAAACCAGCACAACTAAGGGGGACCAGATCAGTTGGGAATATGGTATTATACAAGCCCACTATTTGATGTTTTTGATTTAATGTTTCAGGGTCTGGTGATGCTGTGGCGGTGGTCCTGTGCTGACCTGCGCGTCAGAGCAGGGGCGTCAAGTGACTGTCTGGCCTTGCGGTGTTGGGATCTCGAGAGGGAAGTCGAGTAAGGCCATTCAGGTGCGGCCACAGTCACTGGACCAGGGGGTAAGTTACCCATGAATTTTCAATAAAACAAAGGGGGTTGTGGTGACATATCCAGGCATATCCCTTTAGGATGTATGTGAGTGTCAATGAGATTTTACGCTTCAGCATAAAACCTCTCATTGAGGGGGTATTGTAACGGGACAAGTAAACCCACCCAGGGATATTTTGGTAATAATAAAGATTTTATTTGAAAATGTTATTGTGGAAAACAATATACACGAAGTAGTGTGAAGGTCGGGCGATCAAGCCGCTGGAGACAGTTATTTTTAGAAATCTGACCTCTGAACTATGTACAATTTGCATCACGCTATATGACGTCAGTAGCCAAGACTTGTTTATTTCACTCTGGAATGTGAGGCGCGGTCAGCACTGCCTCAGAATCTGGCGACGTCATACTAATAAAACAATAGGACGAGATCACGTGAATCGTCATCAATTTGTATCTGCCCAGTCGACTATACTCTCGTGCTGTACAGCCGTATAAGTCTGTGGATGAAAATTCAGGTGGGCCCACCGCCTACAACGATTAAAATGTAATCCCATCTAATTCGAACACTGAAAAAAGTGATTAAAAGTTGATTAGAACAGTTAAAATCAGTGCGAACGAGCGGTAAAACATATGGAGTAATCAACGTGGAGTGCGAATACAGTTGGAGTTGGCGGGACGAGGTACAGATAAGTAGAATCTAGGAGAGAATAAAACAAAGAATTTTTCAAAATTCTAAAGTAACTAAAAATTTTATAGAAGAAATGGCAACCTAAAAAATGTATATACAGTTTGAAAATATAATGGGCCCAAAGGGGTGGGAGAAGTCAAAGATATGTACGGTATGAAAACGTGTGTGTGTGTGTGTGTGTGTGTGTGTGTGTGTGTGTGTGTGTGTGTGTGTGTGTGTGTGTGTGTGTGTGTGTGTGTGTGTGGATATATTTAATAAATAACCAAGAAGTGCTGGTTTGTAGTAACAAACTTTATATTTCTTTTAAAACATTGTTATCTTCTATATTTTGAATCATGTAATCATAAAAGGAGTTTAAAAAAGAAAAAGAAATGGTCAATTCATAATTACGTAAATATATATGTTGTTTCCATATGTTAATAAATATTAAATTGATTTGAGAACAAGTAAATGAATTATTATTTATTTCAAACAACCATCTTTGCTCTTCAGCTCGTCCAACCGAATCCTGGATATTGGTAAGTGAAATTTTCACAGTTGGCAGTAGTTAAAGTTGGCGTCCAAATAAATGGACGAAAATACAGTGAGTTTGTAAACAAATAAGGTAATACAATTAAAAAAATAAAAATAAATGTAAAATAATAGTACAATTGGTGTCGCGAACAGGGACATTTGCATAAAAGTTATTTATGTAAATGTGGGCCTGTTTTAGAGAGCAGAGGGGTTGTTTAAGGTAAATAGACAAAAACTTTTATTTACGTATAAATAGACGTAGATGACAAGAGAGTCAGATAAGGTTATGTTATAATATGATTTGTTATGTCTATTATAAATAAGTAAGGAGTAATAAAAATAAATACTATGGAAAATAATAACAATGAAGTCAGCCTAACTTACAGTAATACAGAAAGTCAGTCAAAAATAGAAATAAGCGGAACAGAGTCGATAATAATGGACAACGTTACAAATCAGTCAACGCTGATCCAAAGTAAGAAATCATCTGATGAGCATAATATAAAGAGTAACACCATAACAGAGTCTACTCCCATAATAACTAATAACTAAAATAAAAGAAAAAGAGTATTCAATAGCTGATATTATGAACTTTATGAAAACCATGTCTGAGAATATGAATAATAGATTTGATATTAACGATGTTAAATTTGATGTACAGAATAATAAATTTGATGAACAAAACAGTAAATTTGATGAACTCAAGACTGATATCAATGCCGTAAATGTTAGATGTGAAAGTAATATTAAAGAGTTAGAACAAAATATTGAGAAAATGAAAGAGTGGAGAAGAGATACAGGTAAGTTTAGTGGAAATGAGAATAACGAAGTAACAGACGACAATATAAATAATAGTGATAAAATGACGAAAAATAACGAAGAAATAATTAACGAGGTAAGTGTTAGTTATAAAAATGAGTTAACAAGTAGTAGTGGTAAGATAGTTGAAAACGGGGTATCTAAAGGTGATACAGTGAAAATTAATAGCGATGATGAGAATACAGAGATAGTAAAGGAGAGTGAGAGAGTAATGGGAGTAGGGCGTTGTGAAGGAGTGGAAATAAGTGTTTGTAAGTTGGAGAGAGAATATGAGGAGAATTTAAGTAGAAATATGGGGCAGAGGGTAAATTTTCCCCGGGTTTATTGTGAAACAAGGTGTTCACAGGTGTTTTTGAAGGGATAGAGTCCCTTAATGGAAGACGAGGTGTCTTCAAGTAGTCCCTTAATTTTTTGTAGTTGTCCTGGAAGAGCCAGGTGTTTTTATGATGTAGTGCCCTCTGCATGGAATGAGAGAAAGAAAGTAAGATGGGGTTGTGTAAGAGATTTTGAGAGAGAGAGAGAGGGTTGTTTGATGTTAGTAGAAGTTATGAAGAATTATTAGAAAGAATGAGGGTTGAGAGAGTGAATAAAATAAAAAACGTACCTTGTTGTGAGAATAGTGCAGAAATGGATGATGATAACGTTGATAATTATAGTGAATACTTACCTGTACATAGAATTGGGATATTAATAGCAGCAGACTCTGATAATAAGGATATGAGAAAATGCTTAAGTGTGACAAAAATTACTGACAGTGACAGGACCAGAATTACTGATGTAGACAGGTTATATGATAGAATAATAATGTGGGATAATCCAGTAAATTATTATGTGGGTATAACGAAATAATTTAAAATAGTAAAGGTTTATTATAATAATAATAACAAAATAAAAATAATTAAAAATGAACTGTTGTAATAAAACAAGATTATTATTATAACAAGTATATAATAATATTATAACAAGTCAGTGGCATAATGTTTGGCAAAATAAAACAAGATTAATCTACAATGATGGTGGTTAGATATACAGTGAATAAACATTTAATTATTTTAGTTTATGGTAATTACTTGGCTAACTTACGTAATGAGGTATGGTAAACAATAAAATGATATGACAAAAATTGTAGATAAATTTGTATTGATGTTAAATGTATTGTGTTAAGGTTATGTTGTTGTAATGATAAGGTGACAGAGAATACGTTTTATATGAAGTATACTCAACTTTAATAATTGACAGTTGGTCATTGTCAATTTTATTACAGTAATTAAAATATGTTTGATAAAATAGTTGAATTAATTTGAAAGCAGCTAATAAATGAAATGTTACATAAAATGAAGGTTGGTAATAAAGTTAAATTTTTGGAGAATTTAATTGTATAATAAATGATAAATAATTAAAGGTTGATTATTAAAAGGTTCAATAGAAAGTCAAAGTTGTAATGTTTGTAATTTGGAGGCAAATTTAAAGGTGAGATGTTTATTTTAATGTAATAATGTTAATGTTCAATTTATGAGTGTTTATTATGTTGAATATAACTGTGTAGGGATATAAAACATGTATTATGTTTTAAAAGAGATTCCCTACAATCAGGCGGTCCTGGCCTTACCAGCCCAGACCGTGGTTTTGGATGACAACCAGTTACGGGAAGATTTATTGTACACTGACCATGGTTGGTTGCCTTTGAAATTGGTATAGCTTAGAAGTTAACAGGGGGTAAATCAGGCGAATCAACATAACTTTGGAACAGCGGCTACCATCGAATGAGGTGATAGACCGTATTAAGGGCATATGAATCATTTTAGTAGGATTACTGGTGTCCTCGGATACCAGTAATGCTGAATTTTTATATAACGCTGAAGCAAGAACGGTGTAAGCAGCGTTTACACCCTAATAAACTTCAGTTCTTGTGGACGCAAATGGGCGCTACAGTCCAACATCACAAAGCAATACAGTTGGCCGTTACAAGCCAGCGACATAAATACAGTATTTATGTAACGAGGTAAATGCCTCGCCCGGTTTACCCGGGAGGTGATTTACCTAATTGTAACTGGCTTAGGGGGGGATATTAGAAAATGATGTGAAGTAGGAAGTTGATGATTATTATAAACGGGATAAGATAACCCGATTAAGTGGAATTATGTTGGTAATATACTGTAGAATGTGTAGTTGATCTTATGATGTAACTAAATAATTTTGTGTTGATTTGAGGAGTATTATAGAGATGATCAACGATTTTGAGAAAAAATATAAGTAGATAATTTGTGATTATGTAATTAATTTAAGTGTGTTTTAAGAGGAATTTTAGTAATGCATTTAAATATTTTTGAGATGTAATTTGGGTAATGAAAGATATTTGTAATGTTGTAATAGGAAGTGGTTATTTAAATTCTGATTGGAATCAAGGAAATATTTTTGAATTTGGGATAAGAATTAACTAGAGAGGGGCATACAGAATGTTGATAGTAAAATTTAAGATGTAACATGTTATGTTAAATATGTATGTATGTTAGAAGTTAAGAAAAACCAGTGCTTCTTAACGCAAACCAGCACAACTAAGGGGGACCAGATCAGTTGGGAATATGGTATTATACAAGCCCACTATTTGATGTTTTTGATTTAATGTTTCAGGGTCTGGTGATGCTGTGGCGGTGGTCCTGTGCTGACCTGCGCGTCAGAGCAGGGGCGTCAAGTGACTGTCTGGCCTTGCGGTGTTGGGATCTCGAGAGGGAAGTCGAGTAAGGTCATTCAGGTGCGGCCACAGTCACTGGACCAGGGGGTAAGTTACCCATGAATTTTCAATAAAACAAAGGCGGTTGTGGTGACATATCCAGGCATATCCCTTTAGGATGTATGTGAGTGTCAATGAGATTTTACGCTTCAGCATAAAACCTCTCATTGAGGGGGTATTGTAACGGGACAAGTAAACCCACCCAGGGATATTTTGGTAATAATAAAGATTTTATTTGAAAATGTTATTGTGGAAAACAATATACACGAAGTAGTGTGAAGGTCGGGCGATCAAGCCGCTGGAGACAGTTATTTTTAGAAATCTGACCTCTGAACTATGTACAATTTGCATCACGCTATATGACGTCAGTAGCCAAGACTTGTTTATTTCACTCTGGAATGTGAGGCGCGGTCAGCACTGCCTCAGAATCTGGCGACGTCATACTAATAAAACAATAGGACGAGATCACGTGAATCGTCATCAATTTGTATCTGCCCAGTCGACTATACTCTCGTGCTGTACAGCCGTATAAGTCTGTGGATGAAAATTCAGGTGGGCCCACCGCCTACAACGATTAAAATGTAATCCCATCTAATTCGAACACTGAAAAAAGTGATTAAAAGTTGATTAGAACAGTTAAAATCAGTGCGAACGAGCGGTAAAACATATGGAGTAATCAACGTGGAGTGCGAATACAGTTGGAGTTGGCGGGACGAGGTACAGATAAGTAGAATCTAGGAGAGAATAAAACAAAGAATTTTTCAAAATTCTAAAGTAACTAAAAATTTTATAGAAGAAATGGCAACCTAAAAAATGTATATACAGTTTGAAAATATAATGGGCCCAAAGGGGTGGGAGAAGTCAAATATATGTACGGTATGTAAGCGTGTGTGTGTGTGTGTGTGTGTGTGTGTGTGGATATATTTAATAAATAACCAAGAAGTGCTGGTTTGTAGTAACAAACTTTATATTTCTTTTAAAACATTGTTATCTTCTATATTTTGAATCATGTAATCATAAAAGGAGTTTAAAAAAGAAAAACAAATGGTCAATTTATAATTACGTAAATATATATGTTGTTTCCATATGTTAATAAATATTAAATTGATTTGAGAACAAGTAAATGAATTATTATTTATTTCAAACAACCATCTTTGCTCTTCAGCTCGTCCAACCGAATCCTGGATATTGGTAAGTGAAATTTTCACAGTTGGCAGTAGTTAAAGATGGCGTCCAAATAAATGGACGAAAATACAGTGAGTTTGTAAACAAATAAGGTAATACAATTAAAAAAATAAAAATAAATGTAAAATAATAGTACAATTGGCGTCGCGAACAGGGACATTTGCATAAAAGTTATTTATGTAAATGTGGGCCTGTTTTAGAGAGCAGAGGGGTTGTTTAAGGTAAATAGACAAAAACTTTTATTTACGTATAAATAGACGTAGATGACAAGAGAGTCAGATAAGGTTATGTTATAATATGATTTGTTATGTCTATTATAAATAAGTAAGGAGTAATAAAAATAAATACTATGGAAAATAATAACAATGAAGTCAGCCTAACTTACAGTAATACAGAAAGTCAGTCAAAAATAGAAATAAGCGTAACAGAGTCGATAATAATGGACAACGTTACAAATCAGTCAACGCTGATCCAAAGTAAGAAATCATCTGATGAGCATAATATAAAGAGTAACACCATAACAGAGTCTACTCCCATAATAACTAATAACTAAAATAAAAGAAAAAGAGTATTCAATAGCTGATATTATGAACTTTATAAAAACCATGTCTGAGAATATGAATAATAGATTTGATATTAACGATGTTAAATTTGATGTACAGAATAATAAATTTGATGAACTCAAGACTGATATCAATGCCGTAAATGTTAGATGTGAAAGTAATATTAAAGAGTTAGAACAAAATATTGAGAAAATGAAAGAGTGGAGAAGAGATACAGGTAAGTTTAGTGGAAATGAGAATAACGAAGTAACAGACGACAATATAAATAATAGTGATAAAATGACGAAAAATAACGAAGAAATAATTAACGAGGTAAGTGTTAGTTATAAAAATGAGTTAACAAGTAGTAGTGGTAAGATAGTTGAAAACGGGGTATCTAAAGGTGATACAGTGAAAATTAATAGCGATGATGAGAATACAGAGATAGTAAAGGAGAGTGAGAGAGTAATGGGAGTAGGGCGTTGTGAAGGAGTGGAAATAAGTGTTTGTAAGTTGGAGAGAGAATATGAGGAGAATTTAAGTAGAAATATGGGGCAGAGGGTAAATTTTCCCCGGGTTTATTGTGAAACAAGGTGTTCACAGGTGTTTTTGAAGGGATAGAGTCCCTTAATGGAAGACGAGGTGTCTTCAAGTAGTCCCTTAATTTTTTGTAGTTGTCCTGGAAGAGCCAGGTGTTTTTATGATGTAGTGCCCTCTGCATGGAATGAGAGAAAGAAAGTAAGATGGGGTTGTGTAAGAGATTTTGAGAGAGAGAGAGAGAGGGTTGTTTGATGTTAGTAGAAGTTATGAAGAATTATTAGAAAGAATGAGGGTTGAGAGAGTGAATAAAATAAAAAACGTACCTTGTTGTGAGAATAGTGCAGAAATGGATGATGATAACGTTGATAATTATAGTGAATACTTACCTGTACATAGAATTGGGATATTAATAGCAGCAGACTCTGATAATAAGGATATGAGAAAATGCTTAAGTGTGACAAAAATTACTGACAGTGACAGGACCAGAATTACTGATGTAGACAGGTTATATGATAGAATAATAATGTGGGATAATCCAGTAAATTATTATGTGGGTATAACGAAATAATTTAAAATAGTAAAGGTTTATTATAATAATAATAACAAAATAAAAATAATTAAAAATGAACTGTTGTAATAAAACAAGATTATTATTATAACAAGTATATAATAATATTATAACAAGTCAGTGGCATAATGTTTGGCAAAATAAAACAAGATTAATCTACAATGATGGTGGTTAGATATACAGTGAATAAACATTTAATTATTTTAGTTTATGGTAATTACTTGGCTAACTTACGTAATGAGGTATGGTAAACAATAAAATGATATGACAAAAATTGTAGATAAATTTGTATTGATGTTAAATGTATTGTGTTAAGGTTATGTTGTTGTAATGATAAGGTGACAGAGAATACGTTTTATATGAAGTATACTCAACTTTAATAATTGACAGTTGGTCATTGTCAATTTTATTACAGTAATTAAAATATGTTTGATAAAATAGTTGAATTAATTTGAAAGCAGCTAATAAATGAAATGTTACATAAAATGAAGGTTGGTAATAAAGTTAAATTTTTGGAGAATTTAATTGTATAATAAATGATAAATAATTAAAGGTTGATTATTAAAAGGTTCAATAGAAAGTCAAAGTTGTAATGTTTGTAATTTGGAGGCAAATTTAAAGGTGAGATGTTTATTTTAATGTAATAATGTTAATGTTCAATTTATGAGTGTTTATTATGTTGAATATAACTGTGTAGGGATATAAAACATGTATTATGTTTTAAAAGAGATTCCCTACAATCGGGCGGTCCTGGCCTTACCAGCCCAGACCGTGGTTTTGGATGACAACCAGTTACGGGAAGATTTATTGTACACTGACCATGGTTGGTTGCCTTTGAAATTGGTATAGCTTAGAAGTTAACAGGGGGTAAATCAGGCGAATCAACATAACTTTGGAACAGCGGCTACCATCGAATGAGGTGATAGACCGTATTAAGGGCATATGAATCATTTTAGTAGGATTACTGGTGTCCTCGGATACCAGTAATGCTGAATTTTTATATAACGCTGAAGCAAGAACGGTGTAAGCAGCATTTACACCCTAATAAACTTCAGTTCTTGTGGACGCAAATGGGCGCTTCAGTCCAACATCACAAAGCAATACAGTTGGCCGTTACAAGCCAGCGACATAAATACAGTATTTATGTAACGAGGTAAATGCCTCGCCCGGTTTACCCGGGAGGTGATTTACCTAATTGTAACTGGCTTAGGGGGGGATATTAGAAAATGATGTGAAGTAGGAAGTTGATGATTATTATAAACGGGATAAGATAACCCGATTAAGTGGAATTATGTTGGTAATATACTGTAGAATGTGTAGTTGATCTTATGATGTAACTAAATAATTTTGTGTTGATTTGAGGAGTATTATAGAGATGATTAACGATTTTGAGAAAAAATATAAGTAGATAATTTGTGATTATGTAATTAATTTAAGTGTGTTTTAAGAGGAATTTTAGTAATGCATTTAAATATTTTTGAGATGTAATTTGGGTAATGAAAGATATTTGTAATGTTGTAATAGGAAGTGGTTATTTAAATTCTGATTGGAATCAAGGAAATATTTTTGAATTTGGGATAAGAATTAACTAGAGAGGGGCATACAGAATGTTGATACTAAAATTTAAGATGTAACATGTTATGTTAAATATGTATGTATGTTAGAAGTTAAGAAAAACCAGTGCTTCTTAACGCAAACCAGCACAACTAAGGGGGACCAGATCAGTTGGGAATATGGTATTATACAAGCCCACTATTTGATGTTTTTGATTTAATGTTTCAGGGTCTGGTGATGCTGTGGCGGTGGTCCTGTGCTGACCTGCGCGTCAGAGCAGGGGCGTCAAGTGACTGTCTGGCCTTGCGGTGTTGGGATCTCGAGAGGGAAGTCGAGTAAGGCCATTCAGGTGCGGCCACAGTCACTGGACCAGGGGGTAAGTTACCCATGAATTTTCAATAAAACAAAGGGGGTTGTGGTGACATATCCAGGCATATCCCTTTAGGATGTATGTGAGTGTCAATGAGATTTTACGCTTCAGCATAAAACCTCTCATTGAGGGGGTATTGTAACGGGACAAGTAAACCCACCCAGGGATGTTTTGGTAATAATAAAGATTTTATTTGAAAATGTTATTGTGGAAAACAATATACACGAAGTAGTGTGAAGGTCGGGCGATCAAGCCGCTGGAGACAGTTATTTTTAGAAATCTGACCTCTGAACTATGTACAATTTGCATCACGCTATATGACGTCAGTAGCCAAGACTTGTTTATTTCACTCTGGAATGTGAGGCGCGGTCAGCACTGCCTCAGAATCTGGCGACGTCATACTAATAAAACAATAGGACGAGATCACGTGAATCGTCATCAATTTGTATCTGCCCAGTCGACTATACTCTCGTGCTGTACAGCCGTATAAGTCTGTGGATGAAAATTCAGGTGGGCCCACCGCCTACAACGATTAAAATGTAATCCCATCTAATTCGAACACTGAAAAAAGTGATTAAAAGTTGATTAGAACAGTTAAAATCAGTGCGAACGAGCGGTAAAACATATGGAGTAATCAACGTGGAGTGCGAATACAGTTGGAGTTGGCGGGACGAGGTACAGATAAGTAGAATCTAGGAGAGAATAAAACAAAGAATTTTTCAAAATTCTAAAGTAACTAAAAATTTTACAGAAGAAATGGCAGCCTAAAAAATGTATATACAGTTTGAAAATATAATGGGCCCAAAGGGGTGGGGGAAGTCAAAGATATGTATGGTATGAAAGTGTGTGTGTGTGTGTGTGTGTGTAGATATATTTAATAAATAACCAAGAAGTGCTGGTTTGTAGTAACAAATATTTATATTTCTTTTAAAACATTGTTATCTTCTATATTTTGAATCATGTAATCATAAAAGAAGTTTAAAAAAGAAAAAGAAATGGTCAATTTATAATTACGTAAATATATATGTTGTTTCCATATGTTAATAAATATTAAATTGATTTGAGAACAAGTAAATGAATTATTATTTATTTCAAACAACCATCTTTGCTCTTCAGCTCGTCCAACCGAATCCTGGATATTGGTAAGTGAAATTTTCACAGTTGGCATTAGTTAAAGATGGCGTCCAAATAAATGGACGAAAATACAGTGAGTTTGTAAACAAATAAGGTAATACAATTAAAAAAATAAAAATAAATGTAAAATAATAGTACAATTGGCGTCGCGAACAGGGACATTTGCATAAAAGTTATTTGTGTAAATGTGGGCCTGTTTTAGAGAGCAGAGGGGTTGTTTAAGGTAAATAGACAAAAACTTTTATTTACGTATAAATAGACGTAGATGACAAGAGTGTCAGATAAGGTTATGTTATAATATGATTTGTTATGTCTATTATAAATAAGTAAGGAGTAATAAAAATAAATACTATGGAAAATAATAACAATGAAGTCAGCCTAACTGACAGTAATACAGAAAGTCAGTCAAAAATAGAAATACGCGGAACAGAGTCGATAATAATGGACAACGTTGCAAATCAGTCAACGCCGATCCAAAGTAAGAAATCATCTGATGAGCATAATATAAAGAGTAACACCGTAACAGAATCTACTCCCATAATAACTAATAACTAAAATAAAAGAAAAAGAGTATTCAATAGCTGATATGATGAACTTTATGAAAACCATGTCTGAGAATATGAATAATAGATTTGATATTAACGATGTTACATTTGATGTACAGAATAATAAATTTGATGAACAAAACAGTAAATTTGATGAACTCAAGATTGATATCAATGCCGTAAATGTTAGATGTGAAAGTAATTTTAAAGAGTTAGAACAAAATATTGAGAAAATGAAAGAGTGGAGAAGAGATACAGGTAAGTTGAGTGGAAATGAGAATAACGAAGTAACAGACGACAATATAAATAATGGTGATAAAATAACGAAAAATAACGAAGAAATAATTAACGAGGTAAGTGTTAGTTATAAAAATGAGTTAACAAGTAGTACTGGTAAGATAGTTGAAAACGGGGTATCTAAAGGTGATACAGTAAAAATTAATAGTGATGATGAGAATACAGAGATAGTAAAGGAGAGTGAGAGAGTAATGGGAGTAGGGGGTTGTGAAGGGGTAGAAATAAGTGTTTGTAAGTTGGAGAGAGAATATGAGGAGAATTTAAGTAGAAATATGGGGCAGAGGGTAAATTTTCCCCGGGTTTATTGTGAAACAAGGTGTTCACAGGTGTTTTTGAAGGGATAGAGTCCCTTAATGGAAGACGAGGTGTCTTCAAGTAGTCCCTTAATTTTTTGTAGTTGTCCTGGAAGAGCCAGGTGTTTTTATGATGTAGTGCCCTCTGCATGGAATGAGAGAAAGAAAGTAAGATGGGGTTGTGTAAGAGATTTTGAGAGAGAGAGAGAGAGGGTTGTTTGATGTTAGTAGAAGTTATGAAGAATTATTAGAAAGAATGAGGGTTGAGAGAGTGAATAAAATAAAAAACGTACCTTGTTGTGAGAATAGTGCAGAAATGGATGATGATAACGTTGATAATTATAGTGAATACTTACCTGTACATAGAATTGGGATATTAATAGCAGCAGACTCTGATAATAAGGATATGAGAAAATGCTTAAGTGTGACAAAAATTACTGACAGTGACAGGACCAGAATTACTGATGTAGACAGGTTATATGATAGAATAATAATGTGGGATAATCCAGTAAATTATTATGTGGGTATAACGAAATAATTTAAAATAGTAAAGGTTTATTATAATAATAATAACAAAATAAAAATAATTAAAAATGAACTGTTGTAATAAAACAAGATTATTATTATAACAAGTATATAATAATATTATAACAAGTCAGTGGCATAATGTTTGGCAAAATAAAACAAGATTAATCTACAATGATGGTGGTTAGATATACAGTGAATGAACATTTAATTATTTTAGTTTATGGTAATTACTTGACTAACTTACGTAATGAGGTATGGTAAACAATAAAATGATATGACGAAAATTGTAAATAAATTTGTATTGATGTTAAATGTATTGGGTTAAGGTTATGTTGTTGTAATGATAAGGTGACAGAGAATACGTTTTATATGAAGTATACTCAACTTTAATAATTGACAGTTGGTCATTGTCAATTTTATTAAAGTAATTAAAATCTGTTTGATAAAATAGTTGAATTAATTTGATAGGAGCTAATAAATGAAATGTTACATAAAATGAAGGTTGGTAATAAAGTTAAATTTTTAGAGAATTTAATTGTGTAATAAATGATAGATAATTAAAGGTTGATTATTAAAAGGTTCAATAGAAAGTCAAAGTTGTAATTTGGAGGCAAATTTAAAGGTGAGATGTTTATTTTAATGTAATAATGATAATGTTCAATTTGAGTGTTTATTATGTTGAATATAATTGTGTAGGGATATAAAACATGTATTATGTTTTAAAAGAGATTCCCTACTTTCGGGCGGTCCCGGCCTTACCAGCCCAGACCGTGGTTTTGGATGACAACCAGTTATGGGAAGATTTATTGTACACTGACCATGGTTGGTTGCCTTTGAAATTGGTATAACTTACAAGTTAACAGGGGGTAAATCAGGGGAATCAACATAACTTTGGAACAGCGGCTACCATCGAATGAGGTGATAGACCGTATTAAGGGCATATGAATCATTTTAGTAGGATTACTGGTGTCCTCGGATACCAGTAATGCTGAATTTTTATATAACGCTGAAGCAAGAACGGTGTAAGCAGCGTTTACACCCTAATAAACTTCAGTTCTTGTGGACGCAAATGGGCGCTACAGTCCAACATCACAAAGCAATACAGTTGGCCGTTACAAGCCAGCGACATAAATACAGTATTTATGTAACGAGGTAAATGCCTCGCCCGGTTTACCCGGGAGGTGATTTACCTAATTGTAACTGGCTTAGGGGGGGATATTAGAAAATGATATGAAGTAGGAAGTTGATGATTATTATAAACGGGATAAGATAACCCGATTAAGTGGAATTATGTTGGTAATATACTGTAGAATGTGTAGTTGATCTTATGATGTAACTAAATAATTTTGTGTTGATTTGAGGAGTATTATAGAGATGATTAACGATTTTGAGAAAAAATATAAGTAGATAATTTGTGATTATGTAATTAATTTAAGTGTGTTTTAAGAGGAATTTTAGTAATGCATTTAAATATTTTTGAGATGTAATTTGGGTAATGAAAGATATTTGTAATGTTGTAATAGGAAGTGGTTATTTAAATTCTGATTGGAATCAAGGAAATATTTTTGAATTTGGGATAAGAATTAACTAGAGAGGGGCATACAGAATGTTGATAGTAAAATTTAAGATGTAACATGTTATGTTAAATATGTATGTATGTTAGAAGTTAAGAAAAACCAGTGCTTCTTAACGCAAACCAGCACAACTAAGGGGGACCAGATCAGTTGGGAATATGGTATTATACAAGGCCACTATTTGATGTTTTTGATTTAATGTTTCAGGGTCTGGTGATGCTGTGGCGGTGGTCCTGTGCTGACCTGCGCGTCAGAGCAGGGGCGTCAAGTGACTGTCTGGCCTTGCGGTGTTGGGATCTCGAGAGGGAAGTCGAGTAAGGTCATTCAGGTGCGGCCACAGTCACTGGACCAGGGGGTAAGTTACCCATGAATTTTCAATAAAACAAAGGGGGTTGTGGTGACATATCCAGGCATATCCCTTTAGGATGTATGTGAGTGTCAATGAGATTTTACGCTTCGGCATAAAACCTCTCATTGAAGGGGTATTGTAATGGGACAAGTAAACCCACCCAGGGATATTTTGGTAATAATAAAGATTTTATTTTAAAATGTTATTGTGGAAAACAATATACACGAAGTAGTGTGAAGGTCGGGCGATCAAGCCGCTGGAGACAGTTATTTTTAGAAATCTGACCTCTGAACTATGTACAATTTGCATCACGCTATATGACGTCAGTAGCCAAGACATGTTTATTTCACTCTGGAATGTGAGGCGCGGTCAGCACTGCCTCAGAATCTGGCGACGTCATACTAATAAAACAATAGGACGAGATCACGTGAATCGTCATCAATTTGTATCTGCCCAGTCGACTATACTCTCGTGCTGTACAGCCATATAAGTCTGTGGATGAAAATTCAGGTGGGCCCACCGCCTACAACGATTAAAATGTAATCCCATCTAATTCGAACACTGAAAAAAGTGATTAAAAGTTGATTAGAACAGTTAAAATCAGTGCGAACGAGCGGTAAAACATATGGAGTAATCAACGTGGAGTGCGAATACAGTTGGAGTTGGCCGGACGAGGTACAGATAAGTAGAATCTAGGAGAGAATAAAACAAAGAATTTTTCAAAATTCTAAAGTAACTAAAAATTTTACAGAAGAAATGGCAGCCTAAAAAATGTATATACAGTTTGAAAATATAATGGGCTCAAAGGGGTGGGGGAAGTCAAAGATATGTACGGTATGAAAGCGTGTGTGTGTGTGTGTGTGTGTGTGTAGATATATTTAATAAATAACCAAGAAGTGCTGGTTTGTAGTAACAAATATTTATATTTCTTTTAAAACATTGTTATCTTCTATATTTTGAATCATGTAATCATAAAAGAAGTTTAAAAAAGAAAAAGAAATGGTCAATTTATAATTACGTAAATATATATGTTGTTTCCATATGTTAATAAATATTAAATTGATTTGAGAACAAGTAAATGAATTATTATTTATTTCAAACAACCATCTTTGCTCTTCAGCTCGTCCAACCGAATCCTGGATATTGGTAAGTGAAATTTTCACAGTTGGCAGTAGTTAAAGATGGCGTCCAAATAAATGGACGAAAATACAGTGAGTTTGTAAACAAATAAGGTAATACAATTAAAAAAATAAAAATAAATGTAAAATAATAGTACAATTGGCGTCGCGAACAGGGACATTTGCATAAAAGTTATTTATGTAAATGTGGGCCTGTTTTAGAGAGCAGAGGGGTTGTTTAAGGTAAATAGACAAAAACTTTTATTTACGTATAAATAGACGTAGATGACAAGAGTGTCAGATAAGGTTATGTTATAATATGATTTGTTATGTCTATTATAAATAAGTAAGGAGTAATAAAAATAAATACTATGGAAAATAATAACAATGAAGTCAGCCTAACTGACAGTAATACAGAAAGTCAGTCAAAAATAGAAATAAGCGGAACAGAGTCGATAATAATGGACAACGTTGCAAATCAGTCAACGCCGATCCAAAGTAAGAAATCATCTGATGAGCATAATATAAAGAGTAACACCGTAACAGAATCTACTCCCATAATAACTAATAACTAAAATAAAAGAAAAAGAGTATTCAATAGCTGATATGATGAACTTTATGAAAACCATGTCTGAGAATATGAATAATAGATTTGATATTAACGATGTTACATTTGATGTACAGAATAATAAATTTGATGAACAAAACAGTAAATTTGATGAACTCAAGATTGATATCAATGCCGTAAATGTTAGATGTGAAAGTAATTTTAAAGAGTTAGAACAAAATATTGAGAAAATGAAAGAGTGGAGAAGAGATACAGGTAAGTTGAGTGGAAATGAGAATAACGAAGTAACAGACGACAATATAAATAATGGTGATAAAATGACAAAAAATAATGAAGAAATAATTAACGAGGTAAGTGTTAGTTATAAAAATGAGTTAACAAGTAGTAGTGGTAAGATAGTTGAAAACGGGGTATCTAAAGGTGATACAGTAAAAATTAATAGCGATGATGAGAATACAGAGATAGTAAAGGAGAGTGAGAGAGTAATGGGAGTAGGGGGTTGTGAAGGGGTAGAAATAAGTGTTTGTAAGTTGGAGAGAGAATATGAGGAGAATTTAAGTAGAAATATGGGGCAGAGGGTAAATTTTCCCCGGGTTTATTGTGAAACAAGGTGTTCACAGGTGTTTTTGAAGGGATAGAGTCCCTTAATGGAAGACGAGGTGTCTTCAAGTAGTCCCTTAATTTTTTGTAGTTGTCCTGGAAGAGCCAGGTGTTTTTATGATGTAGTGCCCTCTGCATGGAATGAGAGAAAGAAAGTAAGATGGGGTTGTGTAAGAGATTTTGAGAGAGAGAGAGAGGGTTGTTTGATGTTAGTAGAAGTTATGAAGAATTATTAGAAAGAATGAGGGTTGAGAGAGTGAATAAAATAAAAAACGTACCTTGTTGTGAGAATAGTGCAGAAATGGATGATGATAACGTTGATAATTATAGTGAATACTTACCTGTACATAGAATTGGGATATTAATAGCAGCAGACTCTGATAATAAGGATATGAGAAAATGCTTAAGTGTGACAAAAATTACTGACAGTGACAGGACCAGAATTACTGATGTAGACAGGTTATATGATAGAATAATAATGTGGGATAATCCAGTAAATTATTATGTGGGTATAACGAAATAATTTAAAATAGTAAAGGTTTATTATAATAATAATAATAACAAAATAAAAATAATTAAAAATGAACTGTTGTAATAAAACAAGATTATTATTATAACAAGTATATAATAATATTATAACAAGTCAGTGGCATAATGTTTGGCAAAATAAAACAAGATTAATCTACAATGATGGTGGTTAGATATACAGTGAATGAACATTTAATTATTTTAGTTTATGGTAATTACTTGACTAACTTACGTAATGAGGTATGGTAAACAATAAAATGATATGACGAAAATTGTAAATAAATTTGTATTGATGTTAAATGTATTGGGTTAAGGTTATGTTGTTGTAATGATAAGGTGACAGAGAATACGTTTTATATGAAGTATACTCAACTTTAATAATTGACAGTTGGTCATTGTCAATTTTATTAAAGTAATTAAAATCTGTTTGATAAAATAGTTGAATTAATTTGATAGGAGCTAATAAATGAAATGTTACATAAAATGAAGGTTGGTAATAAAGTTAAATTTTTAGAGAATTTAATTGTGTAATAAATGATAGATAATTAAAGGTTGATTATTAAAAGGTTCAATAGAAAGTCAAAGTTGTAATTTGGAGGCAAATTTAAAGGTGAGATGTTTATTTTAATGTAATAATGATAATGTTCAATTTGAGTGTTTATTATGTTGAATATAATTGTGTAGGGATATAAAACATGTATTATGTTTTAAAAGAGATTCCCTACTTTCGGGCGGTCCCGGCCTTACCAGCCCAGACCGTGGTTTTGGATGACAACCAGTTATGGGAAGATTTATTGTACACTGACCATGGTTGGTTGCCTTTGAAATTGGTATAACTTACAAGTTAACAGGGGGTAAATCAGGGGAATCAACATAACTTTGGAACAGCGGCTACCATCGAATGAGGTGATAGACCGTATTAAGGGCATATGAATCATTTTAGTAGGATTACTGGTGTCCTCGGATACCAGTAATGCTGAATTTTTATATAACGCTGAAGCAAGAACGGTGTAAGCAGCGTTTACACCCTAATAAACTTCAGTTCTTGTGGACGCAAATGGGCGCTACAGTCCAACATCACAAAGCAATACAGTTGGCCGTTACAAGCCAGCGACATAAATACAGTATTTATGTAACGAGGTAAATGCCTCGCCCGGTTTACCCGGGAGGTGATTTACCTAATTGTAACTGGCTTAGGGGGGGATATTAGAAAATGATATGAAGTAGGAAGTTGATGATTATTATAAACGGGATAAGATAACCCGATTAAGTGGAATTATGTTGGTAATATACTGTAGAATGTGTAGTTGATCTTATGATGTAACTAAATAATTTTGTGTTGATTTGAGGAGTATTATAGAGATGATTAACGATTTTGAGAAAAAATATAAGTAGATAATTTGTGATTATGTAATTAATTTAAGTGTGTTTTAAGAGGAATTTTAGTAATGCATTTAAATATTTTGAGATGTAATTTGGGTAATGAAAGATATTTGTAATGTTGTAATAGGAAGTGGTTATTTAAATTCTGATTGGAATCAAGGAAATATTTTTGAATTTGGGATAAGAATTAACTAGAGAGGGGCATACAGAATGTTGATAGTAAAATTTAAGATGTAACATGTTATGTTAAATATGTATGTATGTTAGAAGTTAAGAAAAACCAGTGCTTCTTAACGCAAACCAGCACAACTAAGGGGGACCAGATCAGTTGGGAATATGGTATTATACAAGGCCACTATTTGATGTTTTTGATTTAATGTTTCAGGGTCTGGTGATGCTGTGGCGGTGGTCCTGTGCTGACCTGCGCGTCAGAGCAGGGGCGTCAAGTGACTGTCTGGCCTTGCGGTGTTGGGATCTCGAGAGGGAAGTCGAGTAAGGTCATTCAGGTGCGGCCACAGTCACTGGACCAGGGGGTAAGTTACCCATGAATTTTCAATAAAACAAAGGGGGTTGTGGTGACATATCCAGGCATATCCCTTTAGGATGTATGTGAGTGTCAATGAGATTTTACGCTTCGGCATAAAACCTCTCATTGAAGGGGTATTGTAATGGGACAAGTAAACCCACCCAGGGATATTTTGGTAATAATAAAGATTTTATTTTAAAATGTTATTGTGGAAAACAATATACACGAAGTAGTGTGAAGGTCGGGCGATCAAGCCGCTGGAGACAGTTATTTTTAGAAATCTGACCTCTGAACTATGTACAATTTGCATCACGCTATATGACGTCAGTAGCCAAGACATGTTTATTTCACTCTGGAATGTGAGGCGCGGTCAGCACTGCCTCAGAATCTGGCGACGTCATACTAATAAAACAATAGGACGAGATCACGTGAATCGTCATCAATTTGTATCTGCCCAGTCGACTATACTCTCGTGCTGTACAGCCATATAAGTCTGTGGATGAAAATTCAGGTGGGCCCACCGCCTACAACGATTAAAATGTAATCCCATCTAATTCGAACACTGAAAAAAGTGATTAAAAGTTGATTAGAACAGTTAAAATCAGTGCGAACGAGCGGTAAAACATATGGAGTAATCAACGTGGAGTGCGAATACAGTTGGAGTTGGCCGGACGAGGTACAGATAAGTAGAATCTAGGAGAGAATAAAACAAAGAATTTTTCAAAATTCTAAAGTAACTAAAAATTTTACAGAAGAAATGGCAGCCTAAAAAATGTATATACAGTTTGAAAATATAATGGGCTCAAAGGGGTGGGGGAAGTCAAATATATGTACGGTATGAAAGCGTGTGTGTATGTGTGTGTGTGTGTGTGTAGATATATTTAATAAATAACCAAGAAGTGCTGGTTTGTAGTAACAAATATTTATATTTCTTTTAAAACATTGTTATCTTCTATATTTTGAATCATGTAATCATAAAAGAAGTTTAAAAAAGAAAAAGAAATGGTCAATTTATAATTACGTAAATATATATGTTGTTTCCATATGTTAATAAATATTAAATTGATTTGAGAACAAGTAAATGAATTATTATTTATTTCAAACAACCATCTTTGCTCTTCAGCTCGTCCAACCGAATCCTGGATATTGGTAAGTGAAATTTTCACAGTTGGCAGTAGTTAAAGATGGCGTCCAAATAAATGGACGAAAATACAGTGAGTTTGTAAACAAATAAGGTAATACAATTAAAAAAATAAAAATAAATGTAAAATAATAGTACAATTGGCGTCGCGAACAGGGACATTTGCATAAAAGTTATTTATGTAAATGTGGGCCTGTTTTAGAGAGCAGAGGGGTTGTTTAAGGTAAATAGACAAAAACTTTTATTTGCGTATAAATAGACGTAGATGACAAGAGTGTCAGATAAGGTTATGTTATAATATGATTTGTTATATCTATTATAAATAAGTAAGGAGTAATAAAAATAAATACTATGGAAAATAATAACAATGAAGTCAGCCTAACTGACAGTAATACAGAAAGTCAGTCAAAAATAGAAATAAGCGGAACAGAGTCGATAATAATGGACAATGTTGCAAATCAGTCAACGCCGATCCAAAGTAAGAAATCATCTGATGAGCATAATATAAAGAGTAACACCGTAACAGAATCTACTCCCATAATAACTAATAACTAAAATAAAAGAAAAAGAGTATTCAATAGCTGATATGATGAACTTTATGAAAACCATGTCTGAGAATATGAATAATAGATTTGATATTAACGATGTTACATTTGATGTACAGAATAATAAATTTGATGAACAAAACAGTAAATTTGATGAACTCAAGATTGATATCAATGCCGTAAATGTTAGATGTGAAAGTAATTTTAAAGAGTTAGAACAAAATATTGAGAAAATGAAAGAGTGGAGAAGAGATACAGGTAAGTTGAGTGGAAATGAGAATAACGAAGTAACAGACGACAATATAAATAATGGTGATAAAATGACGAAAAATAACGAAGAAATAATTAACGAGGTAAGTGTTAGTTATAAAAATGAGTTAACAAGTAGTAGTGGTAAGATAGTTGAAAACGGGGTATCTAAAGGTGATACAGTAAAAATTAATAGCGATGATGAGAATACAGAGATAGTAAAGGAGAGTGAGAGAGTAATGGGAGTAGGGGGTTGTGAAGGGGTAGAAATAAGTGTTTGTAAGTTGGAGAGAGAATATGAGGAGAATTTAAGTAGAAATATGGGGCAGAGGGTAAATTTTCCCCGGGTTTATTGTGAAACAAGGTGTTCACAGGTGTTTTTGAAGGGATAGAGTCCCTTAATGGAAGACGAGGTGTCTTCAAGTAGTCCCTTAATTTTTTGTAGTTGTCTTGGAAGAGCCAGGTGTTTTTATGATGTAGTGCCCTCTGCATGGAATGAGAGAAAGAAAGTAAGATGGGGTTGTGTAAGAGATTTTGAGAGAGAGAGAGAGGGTTGTTTGATGTTAGTAGAAGTTATGAAGAATTATTAGAAAGAATGAGGGTTGAGAGAGTGAATAAAATAAAAAACGTACCTTGTTGTGAGAATAGTGCAGAAATGGATGATGATAACGTTGATAATTATAGTGAATACTTACCTGTACATAGAATTGGGATATTAATAGCAGCAGACTCTGATAATAAGGATATGAGAAAATGCTTAAGTGTGACAAAAATTACTGACAGTGACAGGACCAGAATTACTGATGTAGACAGGTTATATGATAGAATAATAATGTGGGATAATCCAGTAAATTATTATGTGGGTATAACGAAATAATTTAAAATAGTAAAGGTTTATTATAATAATAATAATAACAAAATAAAAATAATTAAAAATGAACTGTTGTAATAAAACAAGATTATTATTATAACAAGTATATAATAATATTATAACAAGTCAGTGGCATAATGTTTGGCAAAATAAAACAAGATTAATCTACAATGATGGTGGTTAGATATACAGTGAATGAACATTTAATTATTTTAGTTTATGGTAATTACTTGACTAACTTACGTAATGAGGTATGGTAAACAATAAAATGATATGACGAAAATTGTAGATAAATTTGTATTGATGTTAAATGTATTGGGTTAAGGTTATGTTGTTGTAATGATAAGGTGACAGAGAATACGTTTTATATGAAGTATACTCAACTTTAATAATTGACAGTTGGTCATTGTCAATTTTATTAAAGTAATTAAAATCTGTTTGATAAAATAGTTGAATTAATTTGATAGGAGCTAATAAATGAAATGTTACATAAAATGAAGGTTGGTAATAAAGTTAAATTTTTAGAGAATTTAATTGTGTAATAAATGATAGATAATTAAAGGTTGATTATTAAAAGGTTCAATAGAAAGTCAAAGTTGTAATTTGGAGGCAAATTTAAAGGTGAGATGTTTATTTTAATGTAATAATGATAATGTTCAATTTGAGTGTTTATTATGTTGAATATAATTGTGTAGGGATATAAAACATGTATTATGTTTTAAAAGAGATTCCCTACTTTCGGGCGGTCCCGGCCTTACCAGCCCAGACCGTGGTTTTGGATGACAACCAGTTATGGGAAGATTTATTGTACACTGACCATGGTTGGTTGCCTTTGAAATTGGTATAACTTACAAGTTAACAGGGGGTAAATCAGGGGAATCAACATAACTTTGGAACAGCGGCTACCATCGAATGAGGTGATAGACCGTATTAAGGGCATATGAATCATTTTAGTAGGATTACTGGTGTCCTCGGATACCAGTAATGCTGAATTTTTATATAACGCTGAAGCAAGAACGGTGTAAGCAGCGTTTACACCCTAATAAACTTCAGTTCTTGTGGACGCAAATGGGCGCTACAGTCCAACATCACAAAGCAATACAGTTGGCCGTTACAAGCCAGCGACATAAATACAGTATTTATGTAACGAGGTAAATGCCTCTCCCGGTTTACCCGGGAGGTGATTTACCTAATTGTAACTGGCTTAGGGGGGGATATTAGAAAATGATATGAAGTAGGAAGTTGATGATTATTATAAACGGGATAAGATAACCCGATTAAGTGGAATTATGTTGGTAATATACTGTAGAATGTGTAGTTGATCTTATGATGTAACTAAATAATTTTGTGTTGATTTGAGGAGTATTATAGAGATGATTAACGATTTTGAGAAAAAATATAAGTAGATAATTTGTGATTATGTAATTAATTTAAGTGTGTTTTAAGAGGAATTTTAGTAATGCATTTAAATATTTTTGAGATGTAATTTGGGTAATGAAAGATATTTGTAATGTTGTAATAGGAAGTGGTTATTTAAATTCTGATTGGAATCAAGGAAATATTTTTGAATTTGGGATAAGAATTAACTAGAGAGGGGCATACAGAATGTTGATAGTAAAATTTAAGATGTAACATGTTATGTTAAATATGTATGTATGTTAGAAGTTAAGAAAAACCAGTGCTTCTTAACGCAAACCAGCACAACTAAGGGGGACCAGATCAGTTGGGAATATGGTATTATACAAGGCCACTATTTGATGTTTTTGATTTAATGTTTCAGGGTCTGGTGATGCTGTGGCGGTGGTCCTGTGCTGACCTGCGCGTCAGAGCAGGGGCGTCAAGTGACTGTCTGGCCTTGCGGTGTTGGGATCTCGAGAGGGAAGTCGAGTAAGGTCATTCAGGTGCGGCCACAGTCACTGGACCAGGGGGTAAGTTACCCATGAATTTTCAATAAAACAAAGGCAGTTGTGGTGACATATCCAGGCATATCCCTTTAGGATGTATGTGAGTGTCAATGAGATTTTACGCTTCAGCATAAAACCTCTCATTGAAGGGGTATTGTAATGGGACAAGTAAACCCACCCAGGGATATTTTGGTAATAATAAAGATTTTATTTTAAAATGTTATTGTGGAAAACAATATACACGAAGTAGTGTGAAGGTCGGGCGATCAAGCCGCTGGAGACAGTTATTTTTAGAAATCTGACCTCTGAACTATGTACAATTTGCATCACGCTATATGACGTCAGTAGCCAAGACATGTTTATTTCACTCTGGAATATGAGGCGCGGTCAGCACTGCCTCAGAATCTGGCGACGTCATACTAATAAAACAATAGGACGAGATCACGTGAATCGTCATCAATTTGTATCTGCCCAGTCGACTATACTCTCGTGCTGTACAGCCATATAAGTCTGTGGATGAAAATTCAGGTGGGCCCACCGCCTACAACGATTAAAATGTAATCCCATCTAATTCGAACACTGAAAAAAGTGATTAAAAGTTGATTAGAACAGTTAAAATCAGTGCGAACGAGCGGTAAAACATATGGAGTAATCAACGTGGAGTGCGAATACAGTTGGAGTTGGCCGGACGAGGTACAGATAAGTAGAATCTAGGAGAGAATAAAACAAAGAATTTTTCAAAATTCTAAAGTAACTAAAAATTTTACAGAAGAAATGGCAGCCTAAAAAATGTATATACAGTTTGAAAATATAATGGGCTCAAAGGGGTGGGGGAAGTCAAAGATATGTACGGTATGAAAGCGTGTGTGTGTGTGTGTGTGTGTGTGTGTGTGTGTGTGTGTGTGTGTAGATATATTTAATAAATAACCAAGAAGTGCTGGTTTGTAGTAACAAATATTTATATTTCTTTTAAAACATTGTTATCTTCTATATTTTGAATCATGTAATCATAAAAGAAGTTTAAAAAAGAAAAAGAAATGGTCAATTTATAATTACGTAAATATATATGTTGTTTCCATATGTTAATAAATATTAAATTGATTTGAGAACAAGTAAATGAATTATTATTTATTTCAAACAACCATCTTTGCTCTTCAGCTCGTCCAACCGAATCCTGGATATTGGTAAGTGAAATTTTCACAGTTGGCAGTAGTTAAAGATGGCGTCCAAATAAATGGACGAAAATACAGTGAGTTTGTAAACAAATAAGGTAATACAATTAAAAAAATAAAAATAAATGTAAAATAATAGTACAATTGGCGTCGCGAACAGGGACATTTGCATAAAAGTTATTTATGTAAATGTGGGCCTGTTTTAGAGAGCAGAGGGGTTGTTTAAGGTAAATAGACAAAAACTTTTATTACGTATAAATAGACGTAGATGACAAGAGTGTCAGATAAGGTTATGTTATAATATGATTTGTTATGTCTATTATAAATAAGTAAGGAGTAATAAAAATAAATACTATGGAAAATAATAACAATGAAGTCAGCCTAACTGACAGTAATACAGAAAGTCAGTCAAAAATAGAAATAAGCGGAACAGAGTCGATAATAATGGACAACGTTGCAAATCAGTCAACGCCGATCCAAAGTAAGAAATCATCTGATGAGCATAATATAAAGAGTAACACCGTAACAGAATCTACTCCCATAATAACTAATAACTAAAATAAAAGAAAAAGAGTATTCAATAGCTGATATGATGAACTTTATGAAAACCATGTCTGAGAATATGAATAATAGATTTGATATTAACGATGTTACATTTGATGTACAGAATAATAAATTTGATGAACAAAACAGTAAATTTGATGAACTCAAGATTGATATCAATGCCGTAAATGTTAGATGTGAAAGTAATTTTAAAGAGTTAGAACAAAATATTGAGAAAATGAAAGAGTGGAGAAGAGATACAGGTAAGTTGAGTGGAAATGAGAATAACGAAGTAACAGACGACAATATAAATAATGGTGATAAAATGACAAAAAATAACGAAGAAATAATTAACGAGGTAAGTGTTAGTTATAAAAATGAGTTAACAAGTAGTAGTGGTAAGATAGTTGAAAACGGGGTATCTAAAGGTGATACAGTAAAAATTAATAGCGATGATGAGAATACAGAGATAGTAAAGGAGAGTGAGAGAGTAATGGGAGTAGGGGGTTGTGAAGGGGTAGAAATAAGTGTTTGTAAGTTGGAGAGAGAATATGAGGAGAATTTAAGTAGAAATATGGGGCAGAGGGTAAATTTTCCCCGGGTTTATTGTGAAACAAGGTGTTCACAGGTGTTTTTGAAGGGATAGAGTCCCTTAATGGAAGACGAGGTGTCTTCAAGTAGTCCCTTAATTTTTTGTAGTTGTCCTGGAAGAGCCAGGTGTTTTTATGATGTAGTGCCCTCTGCATGGAATGAGAGAAAGAAAGTAAGATGGGGTTGTGTAAGAGATTTTGAGAGAGAGAGAGAGAGAGGGTTGTTTGATGTTAGTAGAAGTTATGAAGAATTATTAGAAAGAATGAGGGTTGAGAGAGTGAATAAAATAAAAAACGTACCTTGTTGTGAGAATAGTGCAGAAATGGATGATGATAACGTTGATAATTATAGTGAATACTTACCTGTACATAGAATTGGGATATTAATAGCAGCAGACTCTGATAATAAGGATATGAGAAAATGCTTAAGTGTGACAAAAATTACTGACAGTGACAGGACCAGAATTACTGATGTAGACAGGTTATATGATAGAATAATAATGTGGGATAATCCAGTAAATTATTATGTGGGTATAACGAAATAATTTAAAATAGTAAAGGTTTATTATAATAATAATAACAAAATAAAAATAATTAAAAATGAACTGTTGTAATAAAACAAGATTATTATTATAACAAGTATTTAATAATATTCTAACAAGTCAGTGGCATAATGTTTGGCAAAATAAAACAAGATTAATCTACAATGATGGTGGTTAGATATACAGTGAATGAACATTTAATTATTTTAGTTTATGGTAATTACTTGACTAACTTACGTAATGAGGTATGGTAAACAATAAAATGATATGACGAAAATTGTAGATAAATTTGTATTGATGTTAAATGTATTGTGTTAAGGTTATGTTGTTGTAATGATAAGGTGACAGAGAATACGTTTTATATGAAGTATACTCAACTTTAATAATTGACAGTTGGTCATTGTCAATTTTATTAAAGTAATTAAAATCTGTTTGATAAAATAGTTGAATTAATTTGATAGGAGCTAATAAATGAAATGTTACATAAAATGAAGGTTGGTAATAAAGTTAAATTTTTAGAGAATTTAATTGTATAATAAATGATAAATAATTAAAGGTTGATTATTAAAAGGTTCAATAGAAAGTCAAAGTTGTAATTTGGAGGCAAATTTAAAGGTGAGATGTTTATTTTAATGTAATAATGATAATGTTCAATTTGAGTGTTTATTATGTTGAATATAATTGTGTAGGGATATAAAACATGTATTATGTTTTAAAAGAGATTCCCTACTTTCGGGAGGTCCCGGCCTTACCAGCCCAGACCGTGGTTTTGGATGACAACCAGTTATGGGAAGATTTATTGTACACTGACCATGGTTGGTTGCCTTTGAAATTGGTATAACTTACAAGTTAACAGGGGGTAAATCAGGGGAATCAACATAACTTTGGAACAGCGGCTACCATCGAATGAGGTGATAGACCGTATTAAGGGCATATGAATCATTTTAGTAGGATTACTGGTGTCCTCGGATACCAGTAATGCTGAATTTTTATATAACGCTGAAGCAAGAACGGTGTAAGCAGCGTTTACACCCTAATAAACTTCAGTTCTTGTGGACGCAAATGGGCGCTACAGTCCAACATCACAAAGCAATACAGTTGGCCGTTACAAGCCAGGGACATAAATACAGTATTTATGTAACGAGGTAAATGCCTCGCCCGGTTTACCCGGGAGGTGATTTACCTAATTGTAACTGGCTTAGGGGGGGATATTAGAAAATGATATGAAGTAGGAAGTTGATGATTATTATAAACGGGATAAGATAACCCGATTAAGTGGAATTATGTTGGTAATATACTGTAGAATGTGTAGTTGATCTTATGATGTAACTAAATAATTTTGTGTTGATTTGAGGAGTATTATAGAGATGATTAACGATTTTGAGAAAAAATATAAGTAGATAATTTGTGATTATGTAATTAATTTAAGTGTGTTTTAAGAGGAATTTTAGTAATGCATTTAAATATTTTTGAGATGTAATTTGGGTAATGAAAGATATTTGTAATGTTGTAATAGGAAGTGGTTATTTAAATTCTGATTGGAATCAAGGAAATATTTTTGAATTTGGGATAAGAATTAACTAGAGAGGGGCATACAGAATGTTGATAGTAAAATTTAAGATGTAACATGTTATGTTAAATATGTATGTATGTTAGAAGTTAAGAAAAACCAGTGCTTCTTAACGCAAACCAGCACAACTAAGGGGGACCAGATCAGTTGGGAATATGGTATTATACAAGGCCACTATTTGATGTTTTTGATTTAATGTTTCAGGGTCTGGTGATGCTGTGGCGGTGGTCCTGTGCTGACCTGCGCGTCAGAGCAGGGGCGTCAAGTGACTGTCTGGCCTTGCGGTGTTGGGATCTCGAGAGGGAAGTCGAGTAAGGTCATTCAGGTGCGGCCACAGTCACTGGACCAGGGGGTAAGTTACCCATGAATTTTCAATAAAACAAAGGGGGTTGTGGTGACATATCCAGGCATATCCCTTTAGGATGTATGTGAGTGTCAATGAGATTTTACGCTTCGGCATAAAACCTCTCATTGAAGGGGTATTGTAACGGGACAAGTAAACCCACCCAGGGATATTTTGGTAATAATAAAGATTTTATTTTAAAATGTTATTGTGGAAAACAATATACACGAAGTAGTGTGAAGGTCGGGCGATCAAGCCGCTGGAGACAGTTATTTTTAGAAATCTGACCTCTGAACTATGTACAATTTGCATCACGCTATATGACGTCAGTAGCCAAGACATGTTTATTTCACTCTGGAATGTGAGGCGCGGTCAGCACTGCCTCAGAATCTGGCGACGTCATACTAATAAAACAATAGGACGAGATCACGTGAATCATCATCAATTTGTATCTGCCCAGTCGACTATACTCTCGTGCTGTACAGCCATATAAGTCTGTGGATGAAAATTCAGGTGGGCCCACCGCCTACAACGATTAAAATGTAATCCCATCTAATTCGAACACTGAAAAAAGTGATTAAAAGTTGATTAGAACAGTTAAAATCAGTGCGAACGAGCGGTAAAACATATGGAGTAATCAACGTGGAGTGCGAATACAGTTGGAGTTGGCCGGACGAGGTACAGATAAGTAGAATCTAGGAGAGAATAAAACAAAGAATTTTTCAAAATTCTAAAGTAACTAAAAATTTTACAGAAGAAATGGCAGCCTAAAAAATGTATATACAGTTTGAAAATATAATGGGCCCAAAGGGGTGGGGGAAGTCAAAGATATGTACGGTATGCAAGCGTGTGTGTGTGTGTGTGTGTGGATATATTTAATAAATAACCAAGAAGTGCTGGTTTGTAGTAACAAATATTTATATTTCTTTTAAAACATTGTTATCTTCTATATTTTGAATCATGTAATCATAAAAGAAGTTTAAAAAAGAAAAAGAAATGGTCAATTTATAATTACGTAAATATATATGTTGTTTCCATATGTTAATAAATATTAAATTGATTTGAGAACAAGTAAATGAATTATTATTTATTTCAAACAACCATCTTTGCTCTTCAGCTCGTCCAACCGAATCCTGGATATTGGTAAGTGAAATTTTCACAGTTGGCAGTAGTTAAAGATGGCGTCCAAATAAATGGACGAAAATACAGTGAGTTTGTAAACAAATAAGGTAATACAATTAAAAAAATAAAAATAAATGTAAAATAATAGTACAATTGGCGTCGCGAACAGGGACATTTGCATAAAAGTTATTTATGTAAATGTGGGCCTGTTTTAGAGAGCAGAGGGGTTGTTTAAGGTAAATAGACAAAAACTTTTATTTACGTATAAATAGACGTAGATGACAAGAGTGTCAGATAAGGTTATGTTATAATATGATTTGTTATGTCTATTATAAATAAGTAAGGAGTAATAAAAATAAATACTATGGAAAATAATAACAATGAAGTCAGCCTAACTGACAGTAATACAGAAAGTCAGTCAAAAATAGAAATAAGCGGAACAGAGTCGATAATAATGGACAACGTTGCAAATCAGTCAACGCCGATCCAAAGTAAGAAATCATCTGATGAGCATAATATAAAGAGTAACACCGTAACAGAATCTACTCCCATAATAACTAATAACTAAAATAAAAGAAAAAGAGTATTCAATAGCTGATATGATGAACTTTATGAAAACCATGTCTGAGAATATGAATAATAGATTTGATATTAACGATGTTACATTTGATGTACAGAATAATAAATTTGATGAACAAAACAGTAAATTTGATGAACTCAAGATTGATATCAATGCCGTAAATGTTAGATGTGAAAGTAATTTTAAAGAGTTAGAACAAAATATTGAGAAAATGAAAGAGTGGAGAAGAGATACAGGTAAGTTGAGTGGAAATGAGAATAACGAAGTAACAGACGACAATATAAATAATGGTGATAAAATGACAAAAAATAACGAAGAAATAATTAACGAGGTAAGTGTTAGTTATAAAAATGAGTTAACAAGTAGTAGTGGTAAGATAGTTGAAAACGGGGTATCTAAAGGTGATACAGTAAAAATTAATAGCGATGATGAGAATACAGAGATAGTAAAGGAGAGTGAGAGAGTAATGGGAGTAGGGGGTTGTGAAGGGGTAGAAATAAGTGTTTGTAAGTTGGAGAGAGAATATGAGGAGAATTTAAGTAGAAATATGGGGCAGAGGGTAAATTTTCCCCGGGTTTATTGTGAAACAAGGTGTTCACAGGTGTTTTTGAAGGGATAGAGTCCCTTAATGGAAGACGAGGTGTCTTCAAGTAGTCCCTTAATTTTTTGTAGTTGTCCTGGAAGAGCCAGGTGTTTTTATGATGTAGTGCCCTCTGCATGGAATGAGAGAAAGAAAGTAAGATGGGGTTGTGTAAGAGATTTTGAGAGAGAGAGAGAGAGGGTTGTTTGATGTTAGTAGAAGTTATGAAGAATTATTAGAAAGAATGAGGGTTGAGAGAGTGAATAAAATAAAAAACGTACCTTGTTGTGAGAATAGTGCAGAAATGGATGATGATAACGTTGATAATTATAGTGAATACTTACCTGTACATAGAATTGGGATATTAATAGCAGCAGACTCTGATAATAAGGATATGAGAAAATGCTTAAGTGTGACAAAAATTACTGACAGTGACAGGACCAGAATTACTGATGTAGACAGGTTATATGATAGAATAATAATGTGGGATAATCCAGTAAATTATTATGTGGGTATAACGAAATAATTTAAAATAGTAAAGGTTTATTATGATAATAATAACAAAATAAAAATAATTAAAAATGAACTGTTGTAATAAAACAAGATTATTATTATAACAAGTATTTAATAATATTCTAACAAGTCAGTGGCATAATGTTTGGCAAAATAAAACAAGATTAATCTACAATGATGGTGGTTAGATATACAGTGAATGAACATTTAATTATTTTAGTTTATGGTAATTACTTGACTAACTTACGTAATGAGGTATGGTAAACAATAAAATGATATGACGAAAATTGTAGATAAATTTGTATTGATGTTAAATGTATTGTGTTAAGGTTATGTTGTTGTAATGATAAGGTGACAGAGAATACGTTTTATATGAAGTATACTCAACTTTAATAATTGACAGTTGGTCATTGTCAATTTTATTAAAGTAATTAAAATCTGTTTGATAAAATAGTTGAATTAATTTGATAGGAGCTAATAAATGAAATGTTACATAAAATGAAGGTTGGTAATAAAGTTAAATTTTTAGAGAATTTAATTGTATAATAAATGATAAATAATTAAAGGTTGATTATTAAAAGGTTCAATAGAAAGTCAAAGTTGTAATTTGGAGGCAAATTTAAAGGTGAGATGTTTATTTTAATGTAATAATGATAATGTTCAATTTGAGTGTTTATTATGTTGAATATAATTGTGTAGGGATATAAAACATGTATTATGTTTTAAAAGAGATTCCCTACTTTCGGGCGGTCCCGGCCTTACCAGCCCAGACCGTGGTTTTGGATGACAACCAGTTATGGGAAGATTTATTGTACACTGACCATGGTTGGTTGCCTTTGAAATTGGTATAACTTACAAGTTAACAGGGGGTAAATCAGGGGAATCAACATAACTTTGGAACAGCGGCTACCATCGAATGAGGTGATAGACCGTATTAAGGGCATATGAATCATTTTAGTAGGATTACTGGTGTCCTCGGATACCAGTAATGCTGAATTTTTATATAACGCTGAAGCAAGAACGGTGTAAGCAGCGTTTACACCCTAATAAACTTCAGTTCTTGTGGACGCAAATGGGCGCTACAGTCCAACATCACAAAGCAATACAGTTGGCCGTTACAAGCCAGGGACATAAATACAGTATTTATGTAACGAGGTAAATGCCTCGCCCGGTTTACCCGGGAGGTGATTTACCTAATTGTAACTGGCTTAGGGGGGGATATTAGAAAATGATATGAAGTAGGAAGTTGATGATTATTATAAACGGGATAAGATAACCCGATTAAGTGGAATTATGTTGGTAATATACTGTAGAATGTGTAGTTGATCTTATGATGTAACTAAATAATTTTGTGTTGATTTGAGGAGTATTATAGAGATGATTAACGATTTTGAGAAAAAATATAAGTAGATAATTTGTGATTATGTAATTAATTTAAGTGTGTTTTAAGAGGAATTTTAGTAATGCATTTAAATATTTTTGAGATGTAATTTGGGTAATGAAAGATATTTGTAATGTTGTAATAGGAAGTGGTTATTTAAATTCTGATTGGAATCAAGGAAATATTTTTGAATTTGGGATAAGAATTAACTAGAGAGGGGCATACAGAATGTTGATAGTAAAATTTAAGATGTAACATGTTATGTTAAATATGTATGTATGTTAGAAGTTAAGAAAAACCAGTGCTTCTTAACGCAAACCAGCACAACTAAGGGGGACCAGATCAGTTGGGAATATGGTATTATACAAGGCCACTATTTGATGTTTTTGATTTAATGTTTCAGGGTCTGGTGATGCTGTGGCGGTGGTCCTGTGCTGACCTGCGCGTCAGAGCAGGGGCGTCAAGTGACTGTCTGGCCTTGCGGTGTTGGGATCTCGAGAGGGAAGTCGAGTAAGGTCATTCAGGTGCGGCCACAGTCACTGGACCAGGGGGTAAGTTACCCATGAATTTTCAATAAAACAAAGGGGGTTGTGGTGACATATCCAGGCATATCCCTTTAGGATGTATGTGAGTGTCAATGAGATTTTACGCTTCGGCATAAAACCTCTCATTGAAGGGGTATTGTAACGGGACAAGTAAACCCACCCAGGGATATTTTGGTAATAATAAAGATTTTATTTTAAAATGTTATTGTGGAAAACAATATACACGAAGTAGTGTGAAGGTCGGGCGATCAAGCCGCTGGAGACAGTTATTTTTAGAAATCTGACCTCTGAACTATGTACAATTTGCATCACGCTATATGACGTCAGTAGCCAAGACATGTTTATTTCACTCTGGAATGTGAGGCGCGGTCAGCACTGCCTCAGAATCTGGCGACGTCATACTAATAAAACAATAGGACGAGATCACGTGAATCATCATCAATTTGTATCTGCCCAGTCGACTATACTCTCGTGCTGTACAGCCATATAAGTCTGTGGATGAAAATTCAGGTGGGCCCACCGCCTACAACGATTAAAATGTAATCCCATCTAATTCGAACACTGAAAAAAGTGATTAAAAGTTGATTAGAACAGTTAAAATCAGTGCGAACGAGCGGTAAAACATATGGAGTAATCAACGTGGAGTGCGAATACAGTTGGAGTTGGCCGGACGAGGTACAGATAAGTAGAATCTAGGAGAGAATAAAACAAAGAATTTTTCAAAATTCTAAAGTAACTAAAAATTTTACAGAAGAAATGGCAGCCTAAAAAATGTATATACAGTTTGAAAATATAATGGGCCCAAAGGGGTGGGGGAAGTCAAAGATATGTACGGTATGAAAGCGTGTGTGTGTGTGGATATATTTAATAAATAACCAAGAAGTGCTGGTTTGTAGTAACAAATATTTATATTTCTTTTAAAACATTGTTATCTTCTATATTTTGAATCATGTAATCATAAAAGAAGTTTAAAAAAGAAAAAGAAATGGTCAATTTATAATTACGTAAATATATATGTTGTTTCCATATGTTAATAAATATTAAATTGATTTGAGAACAAGTAAATGAATTATTATTTATTTCAAACAACCATCTTTGCTCTTCAGCTCGTCCAACCGAATCCTGGATATTGGTAAGTGAAATTTTCACAGTTGGCAGTAGTTAAAGATGGCGTCCAAATAAATGGACGAAAATACAGTGAGTTTGTAAACAAATAAGGTAATACAATTAAAAAAATAAAAATAAATGTAAAATAATAGTACAATTGGCGTCGCGAACAGGGACATTTGCATAAAAGTTATTTATGTAAATGTGGGCCTGTTTTAGAGAGCAGAGGGGTTGTTTAAGGTAAATAGACAAAAACTTTTATTTACGTATAAATAGACGTAGATGACAAGAGTGTCAGATAAGGTTATGTTATAATATGATTTGTTATGTCTATTATAAATAAGTAAGGAGTAATAAAAATAAATACTATGGAAAATAATAACAATGAAGTCAGCCTAACTGACAGTAATACAGAAAGTCAGTCAAAAATAGAAATAAGCGGAACAGAGTCGATAATAATGGACAACGTTGCAAATCAGTCAACGCCGATCCAAAGTAAGAAATCATCTGATGAGCATAATATAAAGAGTAACACCGTAACAGAATCTACTCCCATAATAACTAATAACTAAAATAAAAGAAAAAGAGTATTCAATAGCTGATATGATGAACTTTATGAAAACCATGTCTGAGAATATGAATAATAGATTTGATATTAACGATGTTACATTTGATGTACAGAATAATAAATTTGATGAACAAAACAGTAAATTTGATGAACTCAAGATTGATATCAATGCCGTAAATGTTAGATGTGAAAGTAATTTTAAAGAGTTAGAACAAAATATTGAGAAAATGAAAGAGTGGAGAAGAGATACAGGTAAGTTGAGTGGAAATGAGAATAACGAAGTAACAGACGACAATATAAATAATGGTGATAAAATGACAAAAAATAACGAAGAAATAATTAACGAGGTAAGTGTTAGTTATAAAAATGAGTTAACAAGTAGTAGTGGTAAGATAGTTGAAAACGGGGTATCTAAAGGTGATACAGTAAAAATTAATAGCGATGATGAGAATACAGAGATAGTAAAGGAGAGTGAGAGAGTAATGGGAGTAGGGGGTTGTGAAGGGGTAGAAATAAGTGTTTGTAAGTTGGAGAGAGAATATGAGGAGAATTTAAGTAGAAATATGGGGCAGAGGGTAAATTTTCCCCGGGTTTATTGTGAAACAAGGTGTTCACAGGTGTTTTTGAAGGGATAGAGTCCCTTAATGGAAGACGAGGTGTCTTCAAGTAGTCCCTTAATTTTTTGTAGTTGTCCTGGAAGAGCCAGGTGTTTTTATGATGTAGTGCCCTCTGCATGGAATGAGAGAAAGAAAGTAAGATGGGGTTGTGTAAGAGATTTTGAGAGAGAGAGAGAGAGGGTTGTTTGATGTTAGTAGAAGTTATGAAGAATTATTAGAAAGAATGAGGGTTGAGAGAGTGAATAAAATAAAAAACGTACCTTGTTGTGAGAATAGTGCAGAAATGGATGATGATAACGTTGATAATTATAGTGAATACTTACCTGTACATAGAATTGGGATATTAATAGCAGCAGACTCTGATAATAAGGATATGAGAAAATGCTTAAGTGTGACAAAAATTACTGACAGTGACAGGACCAGAATTACTGATGTAGACAGGTTATATGATAGAATAATAATGTGGGATAATCCAGTAAATTATTATGTGGGTATAACGAAATAATTTAAAATAGTAAAGGTTTATTATGATAATAATAACAAAATAAAAATAATTAAAAATGAACTGTTGTAATAAAACAAGATTATTATTATAACAAGTATTTAATAATATTCTAACAAGTCAGTGGCATAATGTTTGGCAAAATAAAACAAGATTAATCTACAATGATGGTGGTTAGATATACAGTGAATGAACATTTAATTATTTTAGTTTATGGTAATTACTTGACTAACTTACGTAATGAGGTATGGTAAACAATAAAATGATATGACGAAAATTGTAGATAAATTTGTATTGATGTTAAATGTATTGTGTTAAGGTTATGTTGTTGTAATGATAAGGTGACAGAGAATACGTTTTATATGAAGTATACTCAACTTTAATAATTGACAGTTGGTCATTGTCAATTTTATTAAAGTAATTAAAATCTGTTTGATAAAATAGTTGAATTAATTTGATAGGAGCTAATAAATGAAATGTTACATAAAATGAAGGTTGGTAATAAAGTTAAATTTTTAGAGAATTTAATTGTATAATAAATGATAAATAATTAAAGGTTGATTATTAAAAGGTTCAATAGAAAGTCAAAGTTGTAATTTGGAGGCAAATTTAAAGGTGAGATGTTTATTTTAATGTAATAATGATAATGTTCAATTTGAGTGTTTATTATGTTGAATATAATTGTGTAGGGATATAAAACATGTATTATGTTTTAAAAGAGATTCCCTACTTTCGGGCGGTCCCGGCCTTACCAGCCCAGACCGTGGTTTTGGATGACAACCAGTTATGGGAAGATTTATTGTACACTGACCATGGTTGGTTGCCTTTGAAATTGGTATAACTTACAAGTTAACAGGGGGTAAATCAGGGGAATCAACATAACTTTGGAACAGCGGCTACCATCGAATGAGGTGATAGACCGTATTAAGGGCATATGAATCATTTTAGTACGATTACTGGTGTCCTCGGATACCAGTAATGCTGAATTTTTATATAACGCTGAAGCAAGAACGGTGTAAGCAGCGTTTACACCCTAATAAACTTCAGTTCTTGTGGACGCAAATGGGCGCTACAGTCCAACATCACAAAGCAATACAGTTGGCCGTTACAAGCCAGGGACATAAATACAGTATTTATGTAACGAGGTAAATGCCTCGCCCGGTTTACCCGGGAGGTGATTTACCTAATTGTAACTGGCTTAGGGGGGGATATTAGAAAATGATATGAAGTAGGAAGTTGATGATTATTATAAACGGGATAAGATAACCCGATTAAGTGGAATTATGTTGGTAATATACTGTAGAATGTGTAGTTGATCTTATGATGTAACTAAATAATTTTGTGTTGATTTGAGGAGTATTATAGAGATGATTAACGATTTTGAGAAAAAATATAAGTAGATAATTTGTGATTATGTAATTAATTTAAGTGTGTTTTAAGAGGAATTTTAGTAATGCATTTAAATATTTTTGAGATGTAATTTGGGTAATGAAAGATATTTGTAATGTTGTAATAGGAAGTGGTTATTTAAATTCTGATTGGAATCAAGGAAATATTTTTGAATTTGGGATAAGAATTAACTAGAGAGGGGCATACAGAATGTTGATAGTAAAATTTAAGATGTAACATGTTATGTTAAATATGTATGTATGTTAGAAGTTAAGAAAAACCAGTGCTTCTTAACGCAAACCAGCACAACTAAGGGGGACCAGATCAGTTGGGAATATGGTATTATACAAGGCCACTATTTGATGTTTTTGATTTAATGTTTCAGGGTCTGGTGATGCTGTGGCGGTGGTCCTGTGCTGACCTGCGCGTCAGAGCAGGGGCGTCAAGTGACTGTCTGGCCTTGCGGTGTTGGGATCTCGAGAGGGAAGTCGAGTAAGGTCATTCAGGTGCGGCCACAGTCACTGGACCAGGGGGTAAGTTACCCATGAATTTTCAATAAAACAAAGGGGGTTGTGGTGACATATCCAGGCATATCCCTTTAGGATGTATGTGAGTGTCAATGAGATTTTACGCTTCGGCATAAAACCTCTCATTGAAGGGGTATTGTAACGGGACAAGTAAACCCACCCAGGGATATTTTGGTAATAATAAAGATTTTATTTTAAAATGTTATTGTGGAAAACAATATACACGAAGTAGTGTGAAGGTCGGGCGATCAAGCCGCTGGAGACAGTTATTTTTAGAAATCTGACCTCTGAACTATGTACAATTTGCATCACGCTATATGACGTCAGTAGCCAAGACATGTTTATTTCACTCTGGAATGTGAGGCGCGGTCAGCACTGCCTCAGAATCTGGCGACGTCATACTAATAAAACAATAGGACGAGATCACGTGAATCATCATCAATTTGTATCTGCCCAGTCGACTATACTCTCGTGCTGTACAGCCATATAAGTCTGTGGATGAAAATTCAGGTGGGCCCACCGCCTACAACGATTAAAATGTAATCCCATCTAATTCGAACACTGAAAAAAGTGATTAAAAGTTGATTAGAACAGTTAAAATCAGTGCGAACGAGCGGTAAAACATATGGAGTAATCAACGTGGAGTGCGAATACAGTTGGAGTTGGCCGGACGAGGTACAGATAAGTAGAATCTAGGAGAGAATAAAACAAAGAATTTTTCAAAATTCTAAAGTAACTAAAAATTTTACAGAAGAAATGGCAGCCTAAAAAATGTATATACAGTTTGAAAATATAATGGGCCCAAAGGGGTGGGGGAAGTCAAAGATATGTACGGTATGAAAGCGTGTGTGTGTGTGTGTGTGGATATATTTAATAAATAACCAAGAAGTGCTGGTTTGTAGTAACAAAATTTATATTTCTTTTAAAACATTGTTATCTTCTATATTTTGAATCATGTAATCATAAAAGAAGTTTAAAAAAGAAAAAGAAATGGTCAATTTATAATTACGTAAATATATATGTTGTTTCCATATGTTAATAAATATTAAATTGATTTGAGAACAAGTAAATGAATTATTATTTATTTCAAACAACCATCTTTGCTCTTCAGCTCGTCCAACCGAATCCTGGATATTGGTAAGTGAAATTTTCACAGTTGGCAGTAGTTAAAGATGGCGTCCAAATAAATGGACGAAAATACAGTGAGTTTGTAAACAAATAAGGTAATACAATTAAAAAAATAAAAATAAATGTAAAATAATAGTACAATTGGCGTCGCGAACAGGGACATTTGCATAAAAGTTATTTATGTAAATGTGGGCCTGTTTTAGAGCAGAGGGGTTGTTTAAGGTAAATAGACAAAAACTTTTATTTACGTATAAATAGACGTAGATGACAAGAGTGTCAGATAAGGTTATGTTATAATATGATTTGTTATGTCTATTATAAATAAGTAAGGAGTAATAAAAATAAATACTATGGAAAATAATAACAATGAAGTCAGCCTAACTGACAGTAATACAGAAAGTCAGTCAAAAATAGAAATAAGCGGAACAGAGTCGATAATAATGGACAACGTTGCAAATCAGTCAATGCCGATCCAAAGTAAGAAATCATCTGATGAGCATAATATAAAGAGTAACACCGTAACAGAATCTACTCCCATAATAACTAATAACTAAAATAAAAGAAAAAGAGTATTCAATAGCTGATATGATGAACTTTATGAAAACCATGTCTGAGAATATGAATAATAGATTTGATATTAACGATGTTACATTTGATGTACAGAATAATAAATTTGATGAACAAAACAGTAAATTTGATGAACTCAAGATTGATATCAATGCCGTAAATGTTAGATGTGAAAGTAATTTTAAAGAGTTAGAACAAAATATTGAGAAAATGAAAGAGTGGAGAAGAGATACAGGTAAGTTGAGTGGAAATGAGAATAACGAAGTAACAGACGACAATATAAATAATGGTGATAAAATGACGAAAAATAACGAAGAAATAATTAACGAGGTAAGTGTTAGTTATAAAAATGAGTTAACAAGTAGTAGTGGTAAGATAGTTGAAAACGGGGTATCTAAAGGTGATACAGTAAAAATTAATAGCGATGATGAGAATACAGAGATAGTAAAGGAGAGTGAGAGAGTAATGGGAGTAGGGGGTTGTGAAGGGGTAGAAATAAGTGTTTGTAAGTTGGAGAGAGAATATGAGGAGAATTTAAGTAGAAATATGGGGCAGAGGGTAAATTTTCCCCGGGTTTATTGTGAAACAAGGTGTTCACAGGTGTTTTTGAAGGGATAGAGTCCCTTAATGGAAGACGAGGTGTCTTCAAGTAGTCCCTTAATTTTTTGTAGTTGTCCTGGAAGAGCCAGGTGTTTTTATGATGTAGTGCCCTCTGCATGGAATGAGAGAAAGAAAGTAAGATGGGGTTGTGTAAGAGATTTTGAGAGAGAGAGAGAGAGAGAGTTGTTTGATGTTAGTAGAAGTTATGAAGAATTATTAGAAAGAATGAGGGTTGAGAGAGTGAATAAAATAAAAAACGTACCTTGTTGTGAGAATAGTGCAGAAATGGATGATGATAACGTTGATAATTATAGTGAATACTTACCTGTACATAGAATTGGGATATTAATAGCAGCAGACTCTGATAATAAGGATATGAGAAAATGCTTAAGTGTGACAAAAATTACTGACAGTGACAGGACCAGAATTACTGATGTAGACAGGTTATATGATAGAATAATAATGTGGGATAATCCAGTAAATTATTATGTGGGTATAACGAAATAATTTAAAATAGTAAAGGTTTATTATAATAATAATAACAAAATAAAAATAATTAAAAATGAACTGTTGTAATAAAACAAGATTATTATTATAACAAGTATATAATAATATTATAACAAGTCAGTGGCATAATGTTTGGCAAAATAAAACAAGATTAATCGACAATGATGGTGGTTAGATATACAGTGAATGAACATTTAATTATTTTAGTTTATGGTAATTACTTGACTAACTTACGTAATGAGGTATGGTAAACAATAAAATGATATGACGAAAATTGTAGATAAATTTGTATTGATGTTAAATGTATTGTGTTAAGGTTATGTTGTTGTAATGATAAGGTGACAGAGAATACGTTTTATATGAAGTATACTCAACTTTAATAATTGACAGTTGGTCATTGTCAATTTTATTAAAGTAATTAAAATCTGTTTGATAAAATAGTTGAATTAATTTGATAGGAGCTAATAAATGAAATGTTACATAAAATGAAGGTTGGTAATAAAGTTAAATTTTTAGAGAATTTAATTGTATAATAAATGATAAATAATTAAAGGTTGATTATTAAAAGGTTCAATAGAAAGTCAAAGTTGTAATTTGGAGGCAAATTTAAAGGTGAGATGTTTATTTTAATGTAATAATGTTAATGTTCAATTTGAGTGTTTATTATGTTGAATATAATTGTGTAGGGATATAAAACATGTATTATGTTTTAAAAGAGATTCCCTACTTTTGGGCGGTCCCGGCCTTACCAGCCCAGACCGTGGTTTTGGATGACAACCAGTTATGGGAAGATTTATTGTACACTGACCATGGTTGGTTGCCTTTGAAATTGGTATAACTTACAAGATAACAGGGGGTAAATCAGGGGAATCAACATAACTTTGGAACAGCGGCTACCATCGAATGAGGTGATAGACCGTATTAAGGGCATATGAATCATTTTAGTAGGATTACTGGTGTCCTCGGATACCAGTAATGCTGAATTTTTATATAACGCTGAAGCAAGAACGGTGTAAGCAGCGTTTACACCCTAATAAACTTCAGTTCTTGTGGACGCAAATGGGCGCTACAGTCCAACATCACAAAGCAATACAGTTGGCCGTTACAAGCCAGGGACATAAATACAGTATTTATGTAACGAGGTAAATGCCTCGCCCGGTTTACCCAGGAGGTGATTTACCTAATTGTAACTGGCTTAGGGGGGGATATTAGAAAATGATATGAAGTAGGAAGTTGTTGATTATTATAAACGGGATAAGATAACCCGATTAAGTGGAATTATGTTGGTAATATACTGTAGAATGTGTAGTTGATCTTATGATGTAACTAAATAATTTTGTGTTGATTTGAGGAGTATTATAGAGATGATTAACGATTTTGAGAAAAAATATAAGTAGATAATTTGTGATTATGTAATTAATTTAAGTGTGTTTTAAGAGGAATTTTAGTAATGCATTTAAATATTTTTGAGATGTAATTTGGGTAATGAAAGATATTTGTAATGTTGTAATAGGAAGTGGTTATTTAAATTCTGATTGGAATCAAGGAAATATTTTTGAATTTGGGATAAGAATTAACTAGAGAGGGGCATACAGAATGTTGATAGTAAAATTTAAGATGTAACATGTTATGTTAAATATGTATGTATGTTAGAAGTTAAGAAAAACCAGTGCTTCTTAACGCAAACCAGCACAACTAAGGGGGACCAGATCAGTTGGGAATATGGTATTATACAAGGCCACTATTTGATGTTTTTGATTTAATGTTTCAGGGTCTGGTGATGCTGTGGCGGTGGTCCTGTGCTGGCCTGCGCGTCAGAGCAGGGGCGTCAAGTGACTGTCTGGCCTTGCGGTGTTGGGATCTCGAGAGGGAAGTCGAGTAAGGTCATTCAGGTGCGGCCACAGTCACTGGACCAGGGGGTAAGTTACCCATGAATTTTCAATAAAACAAAGGGGGTTGTGGTGACATATCCAGGCATATCCCTTTAGGATGTATGTGAGTGTCAATGAGATTTTACGCTTCGGCATAAAACCTCTCATTGAGGGGGTATTGTAACGGGACAAGTAAACCCACCCAGGGATATTTTGGTAATAATAAAGATTTTATTTGAAAATGTTATTGTGGAAAACAATATACACGAAGTAGTGTGAAGGTCGGGCGATCAAGCCGCTGGAGAGTTATTTTTAGAAATCTGACCTCTGAACTATGTACAATTTGCATCACGCTATATGACGTCAGTAGCCAAGACTTGTTTATTTCACTCTGGAATGTGAGGCGCGGTCAGCACTGCCTCAGAATCTGGCGACGTCATACTAATAAAACAATAGGACGAGATCACGTGAATCGTCATCAATTTGTATCTGCCCAGTCGACTATTCTCTCGTGCTGTACAGCCGTATAAGTCTGTGGATGAAAATTCAGGTGGGCCCACCGCCTACAACGATTAAAATGTAATCCCATCTAATTCGAACACTGAAAAAAGTGATTAAAAGTTGATTAGAACAGTTAAAATCAGTGCGAACGAGAGGTAAAACATATGGAGTAATCAACGTTGTAACTATATACTTTTGACGTCCTCGTCTTTGTTTAAGCCTCACCTTGGAGTCGTCAATACGTAACGTAGTAATATAAGACGTACCTGCAAAATGTATACATAAAAAATAATGTGTTTTGGATGATTAGCGCGTTCGCCTCGCACTGGGTCGTTACAGTAATAATGTGGCTAGCGATGTTCGTAGCGTTGATGTGATCACCTGTGTATTACGGCAGTAACCTTACCTGTTATTCTTAAGGGGTGTAATAATCCCGGGTGGCGCCAAGTCGTTTTACAAAACAACTAAAAATTGTGTTTGAACAAGTTATCAGCGTAGCGGGTTGGTGTATTCGAATAGTTCCCGCTCGCACAGCCGTCTCGATCGTCGCTTCTGACGTATGACTGGCAACTTGCTTACTGCTACAAATTATTCTTCAATACAAGTAATTATTATATAGCACTCCCTATGAAATGATAACGCTGGTTACTCCCAGTAATAAATATTTTTTTAATGGGTGATAATTGAAAACATTTACAATTACAACAAAATAATTATCCACTGGTTACATGAGATCTTGTTTTCAGGGCGGCGAATTGATTTAGAAACCATTTAACCTAGCGTCACTGTTTACTTTAGGCTTATTACAATGTTTTGGTTTCAAAATCCGTGGATTCTTTTGGCTATGAGTTAAAGAACTACAATGGTTACAATAAAAATACAAATTACCTTAATCTAAGTGTACAGGAAAGATAAAGTGTGCTGTTACAATCTGTTGTGTTGTGTCGTAAAAGTGTTCTGTAAGTTCGTGTTTAATTCTTAGGTTATTCAATGTTAACAAAGTTTCATTACGTTTTAATTTGCTTAAATACTCTATGAAAGAGAAATATTGTTTCTATAGTGTGGTAATTTTACCTTTCAAAATTATTTAAAGTGATTAGGGTTGGTGGAAATTAAATAATTGGATTGTACTTAACAACTCGACGTGTCTAGGCCTTTGTAGTTGGTTCGAGATAGGAGTTGGCTGCATAAAATCAGTTTTCTTGGATTTTGGGCTTCACTAAATGTGGCGTCCTTTTCGTCTTGGGTTTTGACGTTATTTTTATGGATAATTTCCGTTTATTCAGGTCTTGGGTCTTGTAATATCGGTTGTAGTGGTCATCTGCTTCTTTGATGATCAGTTTTAGCAACTTTGTACTATTATTTTCATTATTTACACTGAAAAAACTTTCTGCTGAACTCTTGCATCTATCTTGGCTTGGTGACGCTTTGCTTTTTTTTCTTCTACTAATTTCCAACGGTATTTTCTGTCAACAACCGCTGTTTCCATAGTAACGGTATTTTTCGAATAGGCTTATTTTGAGTTGATGTATTGTTATCGAAACTTCGAATCCTTCGTATATCTTCTGATTACTGTTATTCCTCCATCTTCCTTCCTGGTTAATAAATATTGTCACTATAGTATTTATTCTCGTTCATAGATTATTTTGATACCCCACAAGCTTGGGTATTTTCAGATTTTAAGTTTTTACAATTATGTTAATGCTTGTTAATTAATTTCTTTTTATATAATAATGCCTATTACAATATTTTGTGTTATAAATGATCTACAATTTATTCTTGGTGATTCCTTCACCTCAGATTTTCTAAATTCTGATTCAATTTGTTATAATTTTTGGTTGTTTGGTTCTGACAGTTATGTTTTTTCTAGGCCTAGGTAGCCATTATAATAATTTACTTATTTCGTTCAAATCACATTTTGGTTCAGCCTATTGGGCTTTATCTTGTTATTTTTATTAGTTGTGTTGTGTTTTGAGTCTGTAGGTGTGTTGTTTATTGTTCAATATTGCTTTCTCTATTTCAATCTTTAAAACATAATATTAGGCTTATGGACTGCACATTTCATTCAGCCATATCCTCTTCATAACATTAACATGAACACAATTTTTGTTTATAAGTTATTAGAGTTATTGTTTTGATTAAAGAACATTATCACTCCCTTTTAACTTATCCTTATTTGCTAATTTTTTAGTTCATAACACATATTATTTGTGTTGAGATAAACAACCTCATTTGCTATGAAATTAATAACAATTCTTTATAATTTTAGGTATCTTTGTTAGTTTTTTGACTTCTTAATCTCTAAACAATTTTTATATTCCCTCCATGGTAACACCTTCAATTTATTCTATTCTGGAATCCTCCCTTTTTACTTACTACTGGCTATAATTAAACTTAGCTCTATTGAACATCTTTTTTAAATAAAAAGTCATCATCACTTCTAGTGTTTACTATACCTTATACTATAATTCACTCTTAATACTATTTATTCACTGTTAATTTCCAATCTTTCTCTTACCTTCACTTGTAAATTATTTATTGTTAATTATAACTTCACTAGTGTCACACTTCACTTTGGGGTTCTTACACCTACACTATTGCACTATATCACTGTTTATATTATTTGTTTTATAGTGGGTGACCCCTATACTTATTTCTCTTTCATGACTTAATCCTAATGACAATTAATACTTAATAACTAATACTTACTAACTAATAACAATTCTTATTGGTGGTTTAGGTTGCCTTTTTAATGGGTAGTAACCGTTATCTCTCCTTCCTCCTGATAACCATTGTTCTGGTTTCAATGTTCTTGTTGAGTGCTTTTTTACTTGTTTTGGTGAACCATTCTTGGTTTTCACTTTTGCTTGTCTCCCTCCTTCTTCATTTTCCTTGTTTGTTTAATATATTAGATTTTTTCATCCGTTTCTTTGGGCATTTTGGGGTCATTTAAACCCATAAACTTGTTTCCTTGTGGTTTAGGTTTATTATTTTCTTATTCTCGTTGTTTATTTGTGGTTCCCTTCTTGTTTGTTTCTTGATGTTGGGTCAATCACTTCAAAGTATTTACATCTTAATAAGTATGTTACGTGGTTCCCTTCTTTATGCTTAGGTTGTTGTTTCAATCACTTGGGTTAGGTTAAAGTCGTTGTATTGTCGTGTCATATTCCTTATATTTTAATTAAAATCAATCAGTTCATTTGATAAGAAGTATTTTTACAATTATAAATATATTTTTTTATCTCTGGTACGGGGTTGGCTATTTGTGTTGTGATATAATGCCTCTCCTTTAAAATTGATCATTTTGATAAAACACTAGTATAGTTTTTTATGAAATTATCAGTTATAGATAATCTTTTTCCTTTTCTTTCTTGGTTGTTTCTCCATTCTTTATTTCTCTTCTTACTGAATTCATTCCACTTTATTTGGATGTTTTTTTTTTTTTTCCATTGGTGTGTTCTCCCTTATACACAATTTTTCCCTAACTTTAGTAGCTGGTTTCTCCCATTACTACTCATTTTTCTGAGACCAGAGGCACGTCATCTCTGCTCAGTTTATTTGATTGCTGGACTTTTCAACAGTCAATCATAAATACCTTTTTTGTCAACTTGTGACTTAAATTAATAATAATATACTTTGGGATTGTCCACCTTGTGGTTTGTTTTTAGATCACTTTGGCTTTTTACTCATTCTTCCTTCCGCTGTACCTTTGCTATATACTATCATTTGCTCATACCATTGATTGTTTTTTATTTATTTATATGTTAATTTCATCATCAACTTTTCATTATTCGGTTTTCAATTCTCATGGTGATCATTTTAATTATCTTAGACATTGGTATACTTTTCTCAGTTATTTAGCAACATTTTGCTTTAGCCATAGCTTGTATATTTGATTCATACATAATCTCCCTCTTTCTTTGTACCAGTTTAGATTTTTTATATTTTATATTTGAATACCCTTGATTCATTATAATTTCAGGTATTTATCTTATCAGTTTTTTGGTCTGATTTTATTTTTGCATTTACTTCACACATCAACTTTTTAATATATTGTAAGTTGATTTCACTTAGTAGGAATCTATGTAACTCATTCCTTTGTTTTGATATTTTTTATTTTAGGCCTCATAAGTCATCGAAATGTTATTGCAAGTTGTTCTCACATAATTTTTGAATTTTGGTATCTGTATTTTATTTACAGTTACTTGTCCTTCGTGATGACATATGGTCGTACATTTTATTATATATAATTTTATTTTGGTATCAATTCAATTCTCACGGTTGTGGATTTATTATATTATCATTTCCATTCCATATTATAGCCTTCTCCTTTTTGTTCGACTCGTCGTTATTATGCACCTCTTCTCCTTCAAGTGTATGATAGTCACACTTATTCTGGATGAACGTATTCCAGTTATTTAGTTTAATTTTTTCTTCTATTCCATTGGGTTGCTTGGCTGGTAACTTGAAGATCCGTCCCTTTTCTTGGTTTGTGGTATCTTCACTTAGTTTACCCATGGTCCATCAGTTCCTCTGCCCTTATGGTTCGGATAACTCTGGAGTGTAGAACTGTTTTCTTACTGGTGAAATAGGTCTCCTCCGTCTTGTACCATAATTCCTCTAATACCATATGTTCTGTAGTCTTTATGTTTACCGCAAACATTTGATTATTTTGTCCATTAATCAGAGAAGTTAATTGTGCATCTCTCATTAATATTATCTTTGCTTTTTTATTTGGTATTTCCATTTCTGGTGTGCTCCAGTATTTTATTGACCTTCTTGATCTGTTATACTCTGTTTTGTTGTCAGTCATTTCTATTTCTGGCATCTTCCATCCAAGTATTGATTTGTTGAATTTTTCATCCGCTGTTTAGTTCTGAATTCCTTTTATAATTTCCCTCAGAGTCCTCCTACAATCTTTGTACTTTATTAATTTGCTTTGGTAGGTAATGGGCAAATTAAACACATCGATCAGTCCGTTCTTCATCATCTCCACTTCCTCTCGTGTTTTGATGAGTTTCCTCTTATATACCTTTCTTAATTCCTTTGTTTTCTTAATTATTCGGTTCTTCTTTCTTCCTCTTCTGTGGTTGGTTTTTATGTGTTTGACTTTCTTGGTGTCATCGTTATCTGTATGTTCATAAAACAATATATTTGTTTCTTCTACAATTTCCATCTCCTTCTGTGTTATTTTCTGATTCCCCGGTTCCATGTTCTCATCCAACGTTTCTTTGATGCTTCCAGGAGTGCTGTCTAGTGTTTCACTCAATTGGTTGAAATCACTATCTAAAGTTTCTTGAAGGTGATTTACTGGGTAATTTGTTTCTTCCCATCTCTTATTCATCCCCGTTTTTGCCGGTTTGACTTCTTCACGAAACTCTACTAGCATGAATCTTAATTCTTCTCTGTTCTTCTCACCATCTTCCTTTATTTGCTGTAGGAGTGTCTCATGAGTATTTTCAATCGTGTTATTGACTCTTTCAAAATCCTCTTTTATCTGCCTCATGTTCTCGTTCCCCTTTTCTTGGATATCTTCCGCAATGCGGTCCAGTGTTTCATGCAATGGCTTGAAAATATTACGTATGCTCTCCCTCCACTCTCTGGACTTCTTTTCCTCTTCTTCTCTTTGTTTCCTATAATCTTCTTCCTGCTGCTTCTTTCTTTGTTCCTTCGCTTCTTCCTCGTCTTTTCTTCTTTGTTCCCTCTCTTCTCTTTGTTTCCTATCATCTTCTTCCCTCTGCTTCTTTCTCTGTTCCCTCTCTTCCTTGGCTTGGTACATTTGTTCCATCATCCTCCTGAGCATCTCCTGCGTGCTCAGGTCTTCTTTCTGAGTTGGTTGTTCTGGCATTTTCTTCTGTTGTTTCACTTTGACTACTTCTTTCTTTATTTGAGTTTTTGGTTTCGGCATTTCCGTGAATTCTTCTACTTGATTATGTACCTTCCTCCAATCACAAATATCTTCTCTGGGTAGTTCGAACATAACCCTTATCCATTCTCTTAGTTCCGTATTTTCTGTTTGTATTGGTTGTTCCGGTTGTCTTATAGATAGTCTCCATTGGCCATATTCCTCCTGTGTAAATTCCTCAGTCACCTGGGCGTATACTCCCGTTCTTTCGTTTTTCATTGTCATTCCATCTATCCCAATCTTCTTCGGTCATTCTTCTCACATTGTTATCACGTTTTTCGTGGGCTGTCCCGATAGTCTTTTCTTCATTATATTTGGTGTCCAGCTTCCACATTTCGTTATAAATATCTCTCAGCGACATCTGGTCGTTTGGTGATCCCACTGCATTTGCACGACTCATTTGTGCTCTTTCATGATCCGTGGTGTTCTTCTTGATGTACTCCATTTCCTTACTGAATTTTTTAAATAACCTTGTCATCCACTCTGCATAACTCCATTGTTTCTGTTGTTTGGGCATTTTCGTTTGTCGTTGTAGTCTATCTTTTGGTTTCATCTTTTTTCGTCTTTATTCTGTAACCAAAGAATGTCTCTTCATAGCCGCCGTGGGCCTTCTTTTACAGCCTCACCGGTTGGTCGCCAATTTGTAACGTTTATTTGCGGTCGCCCTCTTCTTCGTTCAAACCTCACCTGGTATTCGTCAATCTGTAACGAATTATATAAGACGTACCTGCAAAATGTATACATAAAAAATAATGTGTTTTGGATGATTAGCGCGTTCGCCTCGCACTGGGTCGTTACAGTAATAATGTGGCTAGCGATGTTCGTAGCGTTAATGTGATCACCTGTGTATTACGGCAGTAACCTTACCTGTTATTCTTAAGGGGTGTAATAATCCCGGGTGGCACCAAGTCGTTTTACAAAACAACTAAAAATTGTGTTTGAACAAGTTATCAGCGTAGCGGGTTGGTGTATTCGAATAGTTCCCGCTCGCACAGCCGTCTCGATCGTCGCTTCTGACGTATGACTGGCAACTTGCTTACTGCTACAAATTATTCTTCAATACAAGTAATTATTATATAGCACTCCCTATGAAATGATAACGCTGGTTACTCCCTGTAATAAATATTTTTTTAATGGGTGATAATTGAAAACATTTACAATTACAACAAAATAATTATCCACTGGTTACATGAGATCTTGTTTTCAGGGCGGCGAATTGATTTAGAAACCATTTAACCTAGCGTCACTGTTTACGTTAGGCTTATTACAATGTTTTGGTTTTTTCAAAATCCGTGGATTCTTTTGGCTATGAGTTAAAGAACTACAATGGTTACAATAAAAATACAAATTACCTTAATCTAAGTGTACAGGAAAGATAAAGTGTGCTGTTACAATCTGTTGTGTTGTGTCGTAAAAGTGTTCTGTAAGTTCATGTTTAATTCTTAGGTTATTCAATGTTAACAAAGTTTCATTACGTTTTAATTTGCTTAAATACTCTATGAAAGAGAAATATTGTTTCTATAGTGTGGTAATTTTACCTTTCAAAATTATTTAAAGTGATTAGGGTTGGTGGAAATTAAATAATTGGATTGTACTTAACAACTCGACGTGTCTAGGCCTTTGTAGTTGGTTCGAGATAGGAGTTGGCTGCATAAAATCAGTTTTCTTGGATTTTGGGCTTCACTAAATGTGGCGTCCTTTTCGTCTTGGGTTTTGACGTTATTTTTATGGATAATTTCCGTTTATTCAGGTCTTGGGTCTTGTAATATCGGTTGTAGTGGTCATCTGCTTCTTTGATGATCGGTTTTAGCAACTTTGTACTATTATTTTCATTATTTACACTGAAAAAACTTTCTGCTGAACTCTTGCATCTATCTTGGCTTGGTGACGCTTTGCTTTTTTTTCTTCTACTAATTTCCAACGGTATTTTCTGTCAACAACCGCTGTTTCCATAGTAACGGTATTTTTCGAATAGGCTTATTTTGAGTTGATGTATTGTTATCGAAACTTCGAATCCTTCGTATATCTTCTGATTACTGTTATTCCTCCATCTTCCTTCCTGGTTAATAAATATTGTCACTATAGTATTTATTCTCGTTCATAGATTATTTTGATACCCCACAAGCTTGGGTATTTTCAGATTTTAAGTTTTTACAATTATGTTAATGCTTGTTAATTAATTTCTTTTTATATAATAATGCCTATTACAATATTTTGTGTTATAAATGATCTACAATTTATTCTTGGTGATTCCTTCACCTCAGATTTTCTAAATTCTGATTCAATTTGTTATAATTTTTGGTTGTTTGGTTCTGACAGTTATGTTTTTTCTAGGCCTAGGTAGCCATTATAATAATTTACTTATTTCGTTCAAATCACATTTTGGTTCAGCCTATTGGGCTTTATCTTGTTATTTTTATTAGTTGTGTTGTGTTTTGAGTCTGTAGGTGTGTTGTTTATTGTTCAATATTGCTTTCTCTATTTCAATCTTTAAAACATAATATTAGGCTTATGGACTGCACATTTCATTCAGCCATATCCTCTTCATAACATTAACATGAACACAATTTTTGTTTATAAGTTATTAGAGTTATTGTTTTGATTAAAGAACATTATCACTCCCTTTTAACTTATCCTTATTTGCTAATTTTTTAGTTCATAACACATATTATTTGTGTTGAGATAAACAACCTCATTTGCTATGAAATTAATAACAATTCTTTATAATTTTAGGTATCTTTGTTAGTTTTTTGACTTCTTAATCTCTAAACAATTTTTATATTCCCTCCATGGTAACACCTTCAATTTATTCTATTCTGGAATCCTCCCTTTTTACTTACTACTGGCTATAATTAACTTAGCTCTATTGAACATCTTTTTTAAATAAAAAGTCATCATCACTTCTAGTGTTTACTATACCTTATACTATAATTCACTCTTAATACTATTTATCTCATCAGCTATTTATTCACTGTTAATTTCCAATCTTTCTCTTACCTTCACTTGTAAATTATTTATTGTTAATTATAACTTCACTAGTGTCACACTTCACTTTGGGGTTCTTACACCTACACTATTGCACTATATCACTGTTTATATCATTTGTTTTATAGTGGGTGACCCCTATACTTCTTTCTCTTTCATGACTTAATCCTAATGACAATTAATACTTAATAACTAATAACAATTCTTATTGGTGGTTTAGGTTGCCTTTTTAATGGGTAGTAACCGTTATCTCTCCTTCCTCCTGATAACCATTGTTCTGGTTTCAATGTTCTTGTTGAGTGCTTTTTTACTTGTTTTGGTGAACCATTCTTGGTTTTCACTTTTGCTTGTCTCCCTCCTTCTTCATTTTCCTTGTTTGTTTAATATATTAGATTTTTTTATCCGTTTCTTTGGGCATTTTGGGGTCATTTAAACCCATAAACTTGTTTCCTTGTGGTTTAGGTTTATTATTTTCTTATTCTCGTTGTTTATTTGTGGTTCCCTTCTTGTTTGTTTCTTGATGTTGGGTCAATCACTTCAAAGTATTTACATCATAATAAGTAGTTACATCATGTTACGTGGTTCCCTTCTTTATGCTTAGGTTGTTGTTTCAATCACTTGGGTTAGGTTAAAGTCGTACTGTCGTGTCATATTCCTTATATTTTAATTAAATCAATCAGTTCATTTGATAAGAAGTATTTTTACAATTATAAATATATTTTTTTATCTCTGGTACGGGGTTGGCTATTTGTGTCGTGACAACGTGTGAGTGCGAATACAGTTGGTTTGAGTTGGCCAGACGAGGTACAGATAAGTAGAATCTAGGAGAGAATAAAACAAAGAATTTTTCAAAATTCTAAAGTTACTAAAAATTTTACAGAAGAAATTGCAGCCTAAAAAATGTATATACAGTTTGAAAATATAATGGGCCCAAAGGGGTGGGGGAAGTCAAAGATATGTACGGTATGAAAGCGTGTGTGTGTGTGTGTGGATATATTTAATAAATAACCAAGAAGTGCTGGTTTGTAGTAACAAAATTTATATTTCTTTTAAAACATTGTCTATCTTCTATATATTGAATCATGTAATCATAAAAGAAGTTTAAAAAAGAAAAAGAAATGGTCAATTTATAATTACGTAAATATATATGTTGTTTCCATATGTTAATAAATATTAAATTGATTTGAGAACAAGTAAATGAATTATTATTTATTTCAAACAACCATCTTTGCTCTTCAGCTCGTCCAACCGAATCCTGGATATTGGTAAGTGAAATTTTCACAGTTGGCAGTAGTTAAAGATGGCGTCCAAATAATGGATGAAAATACAGTGAGTTTGTAAACAAATAAGGTAATACAATTAAAAAAATAAAAATAAATGTAAAATAATAGTACAATTGGCGTCCGCGAACAGGGACATTTGCATAAAAGTTATTTATGTAAATGTGGGCCTGTTTTAGAGAGCAGAGGGGTTGTTTAAGGTAAATAGACAAAAACTTTTATTTACGTATAAATAGACGTAGATGACAAGAGTGTCAGATAAGGTTATGTTATAATATGATTTGTTATGTCTATTATAAACAAGTAAGGAGTAATAAAAATAAATACTATGGAAA